>CM029120.1:20195000-20795000 GCA_016859345.1 Istiophorus platypterus
ACCCAGCAGCAGCTGAAATGTGTCATCGAGGTTATGGAGAAAATGTACCATAACCTTTAGATGCACAGTTTTTGATTACTGATATGGGAGAATGCAAAATCTGTTTTCTGTATTTGCTGTTTTGCTCTGCTACTTGTCTTTAATGTCTCAAGGCAGTCATCATGAAGTATCTAAAACATTATGTTAAATTTATGCCACCAGAGAAGTAGACGCTAAATTTTTCATTCTTTATGTATCCAAAGTGTCTTCAAGCTGATACTGATTATGAAAAAATTAGCCCCAAATTAGGAAGCAGTGTTGAAAATTTACGTTTTGTGGTTCTCTTTTGAGCCTTGTTAGTCTGATCTGAGCACCTTTCTATTTCCTGCTTGGCTTTAAATTAAAAGTGGTCCTGCCTGCTTGAATTCATGCACTGACTTTACCCAAAACAGCCTTGGTGGGGGGGTGTTTGCTCACCTGCTGATTCAGTCTAATTCTCCTCCCACTCTGTTTCACAGATGGATGCTCTGAGGGACGCAGTGCCATCAACGACACTCACTTGTCCACCCCCACCTCCGAATCCCACCCCTCCCAAATACACCACTGCACACGTGCGCGCACACACACACACACACACACACACACACACACACACACACACAAACACACACAGACACACACGCACACACAAACACTTTGTTCTTGTCCTCACTCATCCTCCAGTCTACCAGCACCACAAATCGCCTTCAACGACTGATGAGAGTCCAACCAAATGTTGATGTGTATCATAGTAGAGCAGACAGGACTCCTTTTGTCAGTGTGACAGATACTCTAATGGACTGAACTTCTACAGACTTGATGTCGCAGCCAGCAGGATCGTTTCACCTGTGAACTGCAGACAGTGTATCCCTGCAACAGGAGGACTTTACCTGCTGCTTCTCTTCTTCTCATTTAGAGACTCTCAGCCCACACTGCCCCTTATATCTTATCCACCATCCCCCTATCAAAGTAAGTGGTCTCTGTATTGTCTGTTACTATGGAATGCACTATAATGTTCGATATTCAAAGCCACTGTTGGGAAAATAGTGACGGAGCCTAGAGAGAGATTTCCAACCCTCTATGAAATGCTCTTGTTTCGGTCAAACCTGATGCCACACCAGAGTTACAAATCTCTTCTCCAGTAAGTGTTGTTCTTTTCTCACACAACTTCTCACTAAGGTATAGACTAATTTCACAAAGTTTAGACTCTAGAGTCATTGGGCTAGCAAAAATAGCAGAAGCCCTGCACTATCTTAACTAGCTAATCCACAACCAGAAAAATGTACTTGCCATCCTGACACCAATTGTTTTGTTAGATGAATATAGTTTATGCTGTATGACAGAAGGATAATTTAAACAGCTGTTTAAGAGGCTAGAAAACTGTCTTTGGACATAAAATCCTAAATCGTACTGAGAATTATTCTGATTGAATTAGCAAACTGGAATATAAAATATTAACCTTCACCAGCAACTGATGGTGTGTGGGTGGAATCATGCAATCTCTGCCATTTTCCTGTGGCATCTATTTAGTTTGCTTGTAAACATAACTGAATTTAGATATACTGTATATTGCTACACAAGAATGAGACAGAGTTGTCATGATAATCATTCGCACTTTACAGTTTCACACCTTCGAGAACCGTCCATGCGTTTAAACAGTAAGCGCTGTGTGTTGCAGTTATATGTGCCCTTGCTGTTTGAGAACATTTCAAGGCATTCTGCACCTCCAAAAGAACTGGGATAGCATGGCAATATAGAAACGCTGCCAACCTGCACGGGGTACTTGCTACCGCAGGCTAGTACTTAATCTTTTCTATAATACATTACCAGTGATGTTCCTGTCATGGGTTAGTTTGAGATTGACTGCACTGAATTTAGAGGGGGCAGAGGAAAGACAGTGCTTTCATAAATAATTCTTTTGGGACCTGGAGAAAAAAACTGCTGAGGTAGCACTACAGAAATATTTTAACAATAAACACACTGAAGACAGATTCATTTTTAAAATAATTTGGAAAGTCTTTAAGCATTACCTCTTGCTTGTCCACTCCTGCCAAGTTACTCCAGGTTTTTTTTTTTTGCTGGTTCTTATTTGTTTTAAGCTAAATCTAAGGGCAGTGTTGTCCCGGATTCAATGTTGGGCTTTATGTACAGCTTTTGGGGCAGTTTAAGTAAAAGCGACACAAACCGTCAGTGATCCAGTTTGATCTGATCCAGTTACACTTTGGCTTAAGTCTGTAAACTGGGAGACCATAAACAAAGCCAGCATTTAGTTTACACTCCTATGGAGGAGGTAGATTTTACCAGTGCGATATATGGAATTATCAAATGCCAAAGGCCTCTGGTTTGTTGAAACAAAACACGTCACCTAGTTTTCAAAGGAAATGGGATTTCAAACTAAAGATTTGACCAGATAATTTATAGTTGCCAAAATAAAAAGTACTTATTAAAAAAACAAAAACAAAAAAACAAAACAGAGGAGGACACAAGTGGATGTCAAAAGCAGTATTACCCTGTTATCTCTCTATGGTTTACTCAGTCCATAAAAGCCTATGATATGTAACACTGTGAGTAAAGTTACGGATTAAAAAGATAATGCAGGAGTTGAAAGATTCTCAATCATGTGTTACATAAGATGTGTTCATTGCTTTTCAACCTTGTCCTATTTCCCTGTTATACCTGTAGCCCTTGTTTTATTTCATTCTGTCATGATGAGACACAGTGTGACTCATTCTTTGTCCAAATGTCCAAATTATCCACACATAATAAGCATAAATGCTGGTGTCAGAAGCACACACACTCAACACACATAGTAACTTCAAATTTGTGTACGTGTATGTGTGAGGCAGGTGCAAGCAGAGAGCTCAGTCGAGATTACAGAGCGTTGACTCAGAATAAGCAGTTTGCAACTCTATCTGTTGCCTGTTAGTTAGGCATTTAGGCTTAGCTTGCCGCTTGCCAAGGCCGAGCTTTGGTGACTCTTTAAGCATTTCCTTGCCATTGCTTCATTTCTCTGCAAGCAAAGGCAGTGAAAAAAATGCTCTTTTCAAGCTGCCTACTTCAGTCTACTTTACCTTTTGCTGTATTGCATTTAGTCTTAGGAGGGGAATACTCCTTTCTGTAATTCTTTCACAGATTTCCATATGCACTGCATTGTTTAAGTTACCGTTAAAATCTGAAGAATAGAAATTGAGCATTTGTGCTCTTCTTCCAAAACTGAGATTTCTCTATTAAACTGTGAGTTGTCTCATCTGAAATCTGGCTAGTAAAAGCACAGAAACTAGGGTCAATGCAACACAGAAACTGGACACTATAGTTTCTAGTGTCTGTTATGCCTAACAAATATATATATATTTAAAAATACAAAACTAGGACCATAGCCAGGATTTTAGAGGCCATTAGTCTGCAAACACGCCAAGTACCATTTTGACCAGAAACCAAAAAGAAACCAATATTTTAAATCAAAGATTAAGATTTTTTCATATGTTATCTATTCAGTCAAATGTTCAGTTATGCCTACTACATAAAAATATTTGTTATTTAAGTGAAATTTAAGTTACACGCAGTATACAAAACTTTATAAAAACTGAACTGTTCACAGTGCTTCGTGCCCCCAGGTTGGAGAAACAAACAAAAATAAATCCATTTCCTGAGTATCCTCAATAGTAGCTACAATCCTACACAGAACAGCACCACTGACACACAGCTGCCCTTTCTCTAAACAAGGACGGGTTTCAGTTTCCTATCTGTTAATGTTTAGCTCTGCCTGTTACTATGTAGCATGCAGTTAAAAAAGAAAGGTGGAGTATGGTTATTTTCATCTCAGCTGTTAGGTGAGGAGAGAAAAGTTTTCAGAAATCATCTATGTGTCCTTCCCTATGTGGACTCTCCATTAACTTTCCTCTAGCGCCATCCTCAGGACAAAATATCAACCTTTTAAAACCGCTCCGATTTCAGGTAAAGGGATAGTTTGACATTTTGGGACAAGCACATATTTGCAGTCTTGAAGAGAGACAGATGAAAAGATTGATCCTACTCTTGTATCTGTAAGTTAAATGTGAAGCTCCAGCCACCTGCCAGTTAGATTAGCTTAGCATAAAACCTGTGAACATGGGGAAACAGCAAGCCTGGCTCTGTCCAAAGGTAAAAAAAAGCCTCCCAAGCTCTCTGAATAACAACTTATCTCTGTCTCTTTCCAATCTTTATGCTAAGCTAAGCCAACTTGCCACTGGCTGTGTTTCCCAAAATATGAAAATATTCCTTTAAATTTGCTCCTCAGCGGACAATGCTATTTGACCTGACCTTTCCTGACCTTTCTTATGGTACCATCATCAGGTCAAAATTTCCAATTTCACTCTGACCCCTGGCTGATCACCCAGCCTTTCTCTCTCTGTACTGATTTGAAAGAAATGAGCAGGCTTGATTTTTGGGGGATTTTTGTTAAACCTGCGGCTTCTCCTGCTTTTGACACCTTCACACACACACATACAGACACACAGAAAAAACAACATGCATGTTAGGTCGGATTCTAATCTGCGCCATGTTGTGTTGGCGTTATAAATGGTATACTGCCAATGTCTGAAACAGATACTGAAGATATGAAGCCCTAACTCCCACATGGAAATCCTGGACCAGTCTTTGTGATGACGAACAGACTTGTGACAAATCTCCAGCATTCCTTTTTTGATGATAGACTACAGGCCTGGTCAACAGCCTGAATTATGCAACGACAACCAACTCCAAACCTAATAGGGACGAGTGGTCCACAGATGAAATAAAACATGACATGACATGACTTCATGTTACTTTTCAAAAACAACAGAGAAGTTGCCTTAACTCTTGCTTGTATAATCCTTACAGTTAAGACAATGATGCTCACTTGTAAAGAAGACTCTCCCTTCTTTGTACAAAATGAAATACCAGAAACAACAACTTTGTTACCTTGCTAGTGTCAATGTATAGATTATCAGCTTTTTCTGTAACTTGTATGGACTGTCACATTTTTGCTAAGAAGAAACCCTCCTTCCAACTTTCTTGTTCCTGAACATCCAATCTGTTCAACGTTTTAACTCGTGGTGGACTGTCAATCTTTTTGTGTACATTTTATATTATTTATTGTTGACAAGTTTTGCTTTTGCAAATAATAAAAAAGTGACGGTGGTTTGACCTGAGCATTCAATTCCAATGTAAATGCCTGGTGAACAGTAGAATTCTTTTTTAATTATTAAAATGAAGAAAAGAGTGATCTGAGAAGATGAGCTTCTGACTTTTTATTATGACGTTGTAACATGTACATATCAGGTGGCCAAAATTGCTTTGGAAAATAATCATTTTTTGTGTTGTAACAGTATTTGTTTTATTCAGTGAATTGCTCATGAAGACAAATAAATAAGAGGAACACACAACTCTGTTTCAGATTGGTCATATCTGTTCATATACATTTCTATGTACATGTACGAGAAACCTGCACATCTACAGACTACGATGTGTAATTTTAGATTTAAAAATGTTGTGAAAATCCTGATTAATAAGTTGCATGGGAATTTCAGAAGTGTCACATTATTCAGTCAAAGTTTCCTACAATAAATCTTTAATATAAAAAGAGACAGAAGCATGAAGCACAAAGGAAGTGATTCAGTAAGAAGCGACAAATTTATGAAAATTAAAAACATTTTAATTGTAATATACTGCAGTTTTAGTGGTTCATATTGGCTTATTTTATGTGAACTTCAAGATATGAAAAAGTCAGTCGATATGAAACAAAATTTGATTAGTGATAATCTAATATATTGCCCTTTAAGTGGGGCATTCGAGTCCATTTTATGAACACATGGAGATCAACAACAAGTGGTCAACAAGTTCTGAAAAAAGTTTAAGACAAAAGCTTAAACAAACAAAAACAAAACAAAAGCAGCCCCTAAAAAACAAGAAAAACATAACATCTACTTATCAAAAACAATCATGCTTGAATATAGATAATTAACACAACAAGTAGCTGTTTAAACGTATTTTGTATGACTTATAATGACTTATATAATTAATCATTAATACCTAGTTAAGCTTTGACCATACTATTTAAGATGGAGCAGCCTAGAGGTCAGAGAAGCAGGCTTGGGACTGAAAGGGTTCAGATCCCTGCACTGGCAGAAAGAGAGAGGGGCCAAGGGACTGAATGACCCTTCCATCAACGTCTATGGCCGAAGTGCCCACCTAACCACCTGCACCCTGTTACCTGGCACCAAGACTGACTGGATTAAAAAAGAAAACTGCACCAAAACATGAGCACTGTAATTACTACTCACTGATAATTACCCCACCGGTGATACTAGTAATCAAATTATATTTTTTAAACTGGTTAACACGGACTAATAAAATGTACCACATTAGGTTTTTCTTAAATAATAATATCATCTAAATAAATCAGCAGCAATGAAATGTTGACAGTGGGGTACTAATTTTAATTGTGTGTTTAAATTTAAAATGTGTTTTAAAAAATATACCTACTACAAGTGACATGACACACAGCTTTTAAAAACTCAAATCATTTTGACCTCATTTGTTCATTACTTCAGTCTGAGAAGTGTGTTGAATGTGAATCTGATGGTCTATGGCTCCACCTTATGGTTTGTGAAAGTATTGGCCCACTCCTCAGTAGGGAGGTAATAAGGAATGGCTTGAATTCCTCATGGGGGAGTAATAAACAAGAATTGGATAAAGTTCAATGAACATGAAATAAAATGCTTCCAATAAAACAGTCATATTGGGAAAAAAATGTAATTATCGGTTTTTGTTGAGACACACAGTCAGAGTCTATTTTTAGCATCTTAAAACCTCAGAAATATATTCTGTTTTAGAGGACCTCTTTTTTTTGGAAAGATTTGTTAAACAATATTGGACTATGTAATACTATGAGGCATCTCTTATATTTTGCTCACCACCTTTACTAGATATACCCAAATACAATACTATATTTAAAAAAGAAAAAGCATATCATACTGAACTGAACAATTCAAAATCATACATTTAAACCTGGTTAAATTTAAGCTGGTTAATCTGATTGACTGATCTACTCACACAGAGATTTAATAAGAATTGTGAGCACGGTCTACGGGGAGGCAGTTTGTTTCTTTCTCTTTTCACTACTTCCTCCTTTGGGAATCAAAGACACTGGCTAGTGTTGACCTATTGCGTGTCAGGACTGTCCCCATTTACCATCAAAGTGTTATCATTGTTAGCCACCACGATCCACTGAGACAAACATAGTGTGGCCTAATAAGTTGTTGTGATCACTGATATACATGTAGTCTATTTTAAAAGCAGACTGCCATAGCACACAATGAGGCTAAATACTTCCAAGTGCTAAAATGGTTTTTTTCTCACAATCTTTATTATACCGGGAAACAATATATACATGCCTATGATACAAAATAGTTCTCATAGTCTTGTGTGATTAGCTAAGACTGACTGTACAGAGGTGATGTGTGAATCTCATAACTATATTTACAGTTTTTGAAGGATCCTGAAAATTCCCCTAAAGCTGCAATCAAATAATAGCCAGAGAAAATTTATATAATAAAAATATATTGTAATGTTACTTGACTCTTTTAAGCCTCATTAACAAGTGAATGTGTAGTGAAAGCCAGTGAAATTAGATGACCTGTTTAATTTGATTATTTGCAGCATGGGGGTTACATGTTGTCCTTGTGGTACCACTAACCAAAAAAAGGTCATAAGAGGTCATAGGTCAACACTCATGCGTTAAAATATCTTGACTTTGCCTCACATTTTTACAATAATACTAAATGTGTTTGAATAAAAGAGGTTCAGATCAGATCAGAGGTAGTTAGTGGCGATATAATGTATATTAGCTCACAAGATGAGTCAAGATTCAATGTCCCTCACCAAGTGGCGATATGGGTGGTTGTCTTATCAGCTGCTTTATCAGATGTGATAAAGCTGACACATCTAAAGATGTGAGATATAACTGCTGTTTCTGTAGTCTGTGTCTCAAGCAGCTCATTCCTATATTTTTTCACTTGACATTTCCCAGAGATCAGTTTTTCAAACACACTGTATATCTGTTGCTATCCTGAGTTGCTCTTGCACTTGTGTGTTTGTCAGTTCCATCACTGTGGCTTTTGCTCCACATGTAAACTAACTTTTCTAAATAAAGAAAATTCTATTTGCATCACTTCCTGTTAGTAATAGAGGATTTTTCCTTGGAAGTAGCAAGTGAGTTGACTGATGGATGTATTAAATCAATAAATGGGAAAGCAGCCAAAACCGATTTTTCTGTAAAAATACACTTCATAAAGGTAACCATTAAATAAACATATGATAAAGCTGACTATAAAGTTCCTTCAAGTTGAAGAGATGCATCTTAGGTCCAACTGCTCTCTGTTTTGGGTGAAATAGAATACATTATATGTTTGACTATACAAACTCCCTCATTGACAGGTATTAGACAGATGTACTCCCACAGAGGTGTCAGATTTCTGTCTCATTCTCTCTGTAAATGTGACCTTTAGGTTGATTTAAACTCTCACCTAATTAACCCTAGTGAAATTAAATTGTTCACTATTTTGTCAGAGACCCTCGAGGATGCATATTATCCTTAATATTGTTATACTTATACATGTTCAGGAACAGGTTATACGCTGGCTATGACAGTCGATCATTGTGGGGAAACCGGTGAATTTGCAAATTTGGCCGTCAAATTGACCTTGGGCCTGGAAAATACTACAGTATACTGCATTATGCTGTTGATTTGGGATCCTTTTGATAAGATTTCATTTTCACAAAGCTGGAACATTTTCTTCATATCCCAAGTTTACTACTTTAGAAGTTAACTTTATTTTTAAAAGGCAATTGAGGGAATGTCGTAGGAGCAACAGCCGATCAGAGAATTATCTCCTTAACTTCCATCCAGTTGTATTTAATGATCATAATATGAACAGTTCTATTTATCAGATAATTGTTGGTTTGATGTAAGCTTGAAAGAATAACCTGCTAAAATACAGGTACTGAGCGAGTGAGGGACAGAGAGGCGAGGGTGGACAGGACGGCTGGATTATGGGTAACTGAGTCCTCGGTGTGTTGGTGTGAGGAGGAGGAGGAGAAAGACTTCAGCCTCGGTGCGTTTGTGTGTGTTTGTGTGTGTGTGTGTTTGTGTGTGTGTAGATCCGAGTGTGAGGCGAAGAATTCAGACGCTGCAGGACTTTTCCCGGACTCGACTTCCTAATAGTTTCGCCGACCGAGTCTGTGACGAGGAGAAAACGAAGAGGACAAATGCGAAGATGCGAGAAGAAGAAATCCAGGAAGAGAGCGTCTGCTTATTAAAAATTCAGCGCGGGAGAACGGACGTTGTCGCCCTTTCAGACGTGTGGTAGCACCGAGGATTAAACTACAACACTAACGGGCTCCGGACATCATTAGATGGGGTGAACCGAAGCGGGGTTTTCCTCGAAAAAAAAAAAATAAAAGCCGAGTCCAAAGCATTTTCCAAGCGGCCAAAAGACCAAAGGGAAGGGGAGGAGAGGGGGGCGAAGAAAACGCCCTGCCGCCTGTTGCTGGTGTTTCCAAAAATTCAAACTTTATCGCCGAAGTCGGGGGGGGGGAAAAAAATGCATCTTTCGTTTAACGGGAGGTGATAATTCAAGTTATCCGCGTTAGCTGGGAGGATCCCCGGCCGGACGACCCGAGGCCCGCCCGCTTGGCGAGTTTTTTTGGGGGGAAAGCGGGGAATTCTGCTCGCTCTGGGAATATTTTCCTCCTCGTCGTGCTCCGCTGTTCCCGTCGGAGGCGAGCTGGGTGGGCTGCGAGCCCCAGGCTGCTCCGCTAGGCCCACGGCGCTCGGCCCGGAACAAAGAGGTCCCCGTGTGGGGGAAAACTCCCACGGTCCGCGGGAGAGACCCGTTCACATTTTTTTTTTTTTTTTACCCGGGTTTGGTTTTGGTTTTGGTCGTTTTCTTTCTTTGTTTGTTTGTTTGTTTGTTTGTTTTAACGACCGACGCCACTCGCAGTCATGTCGCTGGGCGCCGAGAGGAGGATGGAAACCCGGCAGAAGAAGCTGGAGGACGTGATCAGAGACCCCAGGTCCTCCGTAAACTTGGAAAGTTTGCTGGTAAGTCCAGTGGGAAACGGCTCGTAGGTTATTGACGGTGATGTCTGTCCCAGACACGTCTACACACGTAGGTAACGTTACACTAGTGGCATTTATATCCTCCTTGTTTCCTAATAGTAACCGGCTGCGAGCTATTAGCTGTGTTTTTTTTTTGGTAGAGTGTGATGTTGCTTCCTCTTTATTAATATCATTACTATTGTTCTCGTTGTTGTTGTTGTTGTTTTTATTATTATCCTTATTGTTGTTATTCCCATTAGTTAAGGTTCCCAGTCTGTCTTGGAATCCGCTATAACAACCAGTGTTTTTTTTTAGGAGCAGCCGAGCTGAGAGCCTCATGGTGGATGTACTGTACATAGGCCTGATTAATAGTTGAGACTGGCCACAGACGGTGCAGAGTGGGGCTCTGTGAAGCGTGTCCACAGATTAGGATTAACTGGCCCCAGTCTGTGTGTTCATGGAGACCGAGGTTTCGGCTAAATCTCCCGTCTGGACCCTCCAGACCTGGATATAGTCCCACAGCCCATTAGACCCTCACACCTATTCTGGTTTTCCTGCACTTGATGGATCACTAGGAAGAGGTTGTCCACCCGCTATCAAACAGTTGTTTGCACATCCGACTAAAGAAATAAAAAAGACCGGTCTTGAAATCTACATTTTTCTGGACAAGAGTCTGGTCCCTTTGGAAACATGTATGATACAATTTACAATTAAAATCACACACTTAAAAAAAAAAAAGACAGCAGCGCATGCTATCGGGACAGAAAAATGAAAAATGTCTGACCCGCATTAATGTTTATATGGCACAGAGCTTGCCGACCTTTAGTTGACAGTTACATGTGAGCTTTGGCTGCATGCCAAAAGACAACTCAGTAAATGTCTTCATATTCCAACTCTAAACATTACCTTAACATCTCCGCCCCCCCGCTGCAGAAATCCTGACTGATGCTCATTTGCATATAGCATGTGAATTATACTAATTCCAGTGAAAAGCTTTTCTATCTAGCTGTACTCACCTAAACTTATGATAAGCGAGCTGGTGCATTTTCGCACCTTTTCCACTGAGGTGAAGGGATTGTAAATTGTGAGATTTAAAGCAAATTTTTTAATTTGTTAACCAGCCAAGTCTAAGGTCCCTTTTTTACACTTGTAAGACCAAAGTAGCTTAATTTATTAATTTCTTTAGGTTTAATGATGTAAAATTGAAGGTATATACTTTTAAACATTAGATGAGGGACCAGCCTGTTTGAAGAGCTTTGATTCACCACCCACGAGTCTCATTTGTTAGTCATTTCAAATGAATGATGTGAAATGAAATGGCAGTTCTCTCTGATTACCAGGCTTTGGATAGACCAGTACTTTTAATAGATGCTGAGCTTTATACAAAGCCAAAATAGGGTATTGGTATTTGAAATTTCCTGTACTGATAAAATCTGATGCCAACTTGTAGCAGAGGAAAGGGGAGATCTTTGTCCCCTGTGCAAATAGCAGAATTTAGAGGTTTGTTTTGGAGGATAAAGTTATATTATTTGGCTTTCTTCTTAGCATTGAAAACAAGACTTAAGTTGTAATACTCTGAACTGTGTCCAGTAAAAAAAGTACAAGGGATGCACCCCTTGACAGATGTGTTCAGCAAGTTTTATGATGATATAAAGCTGCGTAAGGCAGTGGTAAAAAACTGTGCATTATACCAGTGTATCAGTGACATTGGGCAGAAATAGGAATGATCTTTTGACACTTAAGATGAACACTTTTTTGCCAAAATAGATAGAATAGATGTTTTTTTTTTTTTTGGGATATTTCTTCTTGGGAACTAACATCTGAACTTCAGAGTATGCATGTTCCCGTGACACCTGGAATCACTAATATTTGACCTTTTTCCTGATGTCACTATGTCTTTCATATCTGAAGACAAGATATATTCAGACCCTCTACCCTAACTGTAATTCAGAGCTAGCACTAGGTCACAGCCCCTACTTTAGCTGTAAAGTTACATCTGTTCAAGAGTTGGTGTTTGAATTTCTGGCCCCCCTAACTGGATCTGACAGAGGGCAAACATGCTGTCGAGTCTATCTTAAAAAGCATCACCTCAACCCTTTTAATGGGCCCCATCTAGCTCGGGGCCCTCTGTCCATTCCCCCTTTTGCCCCTCCATGATACTTTTGAGGCTCTCCTTCTCTTTTCCCCTCTTCCCTTAAAACATTTAGCAGAATACTTGCTTGAAAACCAGTGATGTTTACTTCCTGCATGCGAGCCAGAGAGATAGAGGTGTTGAGTGTTTGAGACAAAAGTTGAGTGGGAAGCATGCGTAGGAGAGAACAGGCTGCAGTTTTCCATTTTTAGCAGCCCTGGTGCTGTAGCTGGGATCAAGAAGTTTTGCTACTCAGGATGGGATTCAGACAAACTAACGCACACACAAACACTAACAGTTCAGAAATGTCCTTTTTTGCAGGTGGTATAAAACACGCATAGTTAAGTGCCTTAGTAATTGCCCACAGGCTCATATCTGGTAAACAATGAATCACAAATCCCCTGCAACTGTGGCTTAGCAACACCAAAAAAAAAGAAGAAAAATTTAAATAAATTGGAAGAGGCTGCTTTGTTGACTATTGTGTAAGTCTACTAAATAACAACTTTAGTAAGAGAAACTCAGTATTTAATTTCAGGAGCAGTGGGCCAACTAACCGGAGGATATGAAAAGCTGACGAGGAGGAATACAGTATTCCGTCAAGTAAACTCAGTGACCTTCCTCTTAAAAAAAGCCGACCATTTATAAGATGGGTTATACAGTATTGTACTCTGACATTTAAATTAGGGAGCATAGGTTTCTCTATAAACAATTTTATCATTTGTCATGGACCCCTAATTCACCCCTGCCTCCAAAGAGAACAGATTAGCCAGCAAAAATCACATAAATGGTCCTTTAATGCCACAGTTCACTGTGATCTTTAAAACTGTAAATCTCTATAATGCTTCTATCAGCCTTTGATTGAATGAACCTGAAGTCTCAGCAACCGTCCCCTTGAACAGACTATGGTGATCATTATTTGGCAACACACCACTGCTGACTGAAGTACTGTACTTCCTTGGCAGCTCCAAGTACAAGGAGTGATTGTTGAGGGCAAGGAAAAGAAAGGGGCATTTTCCAAGATTAAGGAGGGGAGAGAAAAAAAAAAAAAACATATATATGGACACTTGATAGCAATTCGCACAAATTGCCTCTGCCGTCCTAAAGGAAATGACCTCATTGAGTAAATATTTGGCAGCTATATATGGGGCTCAAAGTCCCTGCGAATGACTGCACTTTCCCCTTTCACTTTTCAGCCTTATCTCTTTCTCTCTGGCTCTGTTTCTCTCTTAGCCTGCAGCTCAGCCCCTCCTCTCAGGCCTGTTAAACACGCTGCAGGCATTTTAACTGGAGCTGCAGTCGCAGTCCAAAGCCTTTTGATTTCGGCCTTAGACTGGCTACGTCCAGATAACTTCATGCACAGCACTTAAGTGTGAAGGATGTGAGATACGGAAAACTAAGAGTTTCGTGTGATGTCTTCCAGATCATCTGTTGGGGGGCAGTCCCTGGTTGTCTCTTTTATACTCATTCAGTGTGATGCTCGCAGGCTATTCGTGTTTTGTTCCGCTTGGTGGTGTTTGTTCATTTCATTCCCTCCACTTCCCTTTCCTCTGTTTGTTTCTCCCATCCTTTTTCATTCTCATATTCTCTATTTGTTCCGTTCTCCCTGTTTTGTCCACTCACTTCACTCGTAAAGTTTATCTCTCTTCTCCTCACCCAACAACTCCTGTCTTACTCTTTCTCCATCTTCTCTGCTTCTTTCAATTTCTCTTACAATATTGCATCACCACCACCCACCCCCATGCTCACCAAGGAACTTCTTCCTTTAATGACTGGCTCTTTATGGAGGTGTGGGTAACCCCTCTGAGTCTTGTTCTTGGTCTTTTTCCCCCGATAGTCAAACCTGAGTGTCCGCTTCATCTCTGGAGTGCTGTTGAGTTGCTCTCAGGCAAGCAGTTTCAGCAGTCCCGGCACCAGTGTTCTAGCTGGATAGAAACACTGCCTTATAAGGCACTGGGGACGGTGGCCCCGGCCAAATTTTTTTCTGTAAAGCAAGCCAGTCTCTTTGCTGCACAGCTCCTCTGGTGAGGCAGTCGGGCCTCTTCTTGGTTTTTTGGTTTTATGCTCCACTCCACTGAAGAAGATCCGGCGTCTTCCGCGTGTGCCAGCCCTCAGCAATCTGAAAATGTCACACTTGACTACAGTTATATATTGTCTTGTATTTTTTGGTGCTCTAAACTAGGAGACTTGTTCAGGGATTTCCCTGTTTATTAAAGCCGTTGAAGACCCACCAGAAGTCTTTCTAAATACTTAGAATACTTTTTTGTGTTGGGGCTTTAGTTTGAACTACAAATATTCCTATGCACTAAATTAAGTTGTCCCTTTACAAATTCATCTGAAAAGTTGATTAATAGAGTATTTAGCCATAGCCAGCAGCTGGTTAGTTTTTCCTAGCAAAAAGAATGGAAACAGTTAACCTGGCTCTGTCTTAAGGTAACAGAATCTGCCTATCAGCACCTCTTAAACTCACATATTAACATGTTATACTCTAGTTTATTTAAGCCAGTCAAAAACCAAGTGTAAAAGCGATATGACGTGGTTTTATGGGGGATTATTTGCTGGACTATGTCTTGTCTGTGAGCAGTAACTTCCTGGAGCCTCAGCTGTTTGTCTGGCAACGTCACTGTGACAAAACAATACCGGAAGTTATTTCTGCTGGCTCATAACCCTCTGTGACACCATAAAATGTAATCTTTACACTTAAGTTGTTGTACATATTAAACAAGCAATATTTAATGCTATAGATATATGGATATTATTGGCAATATCATAAAAAAACATTTAGAGTTAGAAAATTTTATTGCATATAATTGTTTTGGATTTGGGAGCATTTTAGAGAATCAAATTTGAAAGAAAATCAGACGGAAGCTGGCTGAAAAGGCAAGATTGTTGTTGATCTGCCTCTGTCATACATCAGACTGTTGTTTGTTTACCTAAAACTTCATTCTTACTGGCTGGTACATTATGGCCAAAAGTATTTAAGAATTAATGTCTTGGCAACAAAAATTATACTGACTAATAAATCTCGTATCTTGTCATTTTGCATCGAACGGTAAAAGGATTCCTCAGTTTATGCCAAACTGAGCAAAAATCAAAGTCCAACACAAACATACACACACACACACCTCCCCACAGACATAAATAAATATACACACACTTCACAGCTCCTTGATTACACATTATATAATACCCCAGACAAATAGAACAAGAAATGAGCCAGTCTAGGATCCACCTCCCAGGTTTGTGAGAAGGAAAAAATGCAAAAAATGAGGAAAAACTTAAACTCTAGAAAGTAATGGGTATGCTGTAAGTCCAGAAAAAAAACCAAGAAATATTGCTTAAACTAAAATTATTATAACTAACACAATTTTGCCACGATTGAGTTACCCATCTGGTCTTATCCTATGGAAAAACCTTAAATAAACTACAGTGAAACTCATCTATTCTCATAATATGACATTTGGATTATAAACAGAGCTGTAATGATATGTGTTGATGTGTTTACAAAGGATATTTATACACCCTGAGATCTGTCTTAATCTCGTGGATCCTCTTGTCTAGACATAAGGACTTTGGTTGAGAAAAAGTGGCTGTGCACACAACAATGCATTAAAGAACAACGCATTGTGGTTTAATTTATATCATTTTTCAAATGTGAATATAAACTCCCAGGCTTTGGTGGATGAAACAGCATCTGGTTGCTGATCGTTTAGCATAGTTTTTTGACAGAACAGCATTGATGGCGGATTTGACTTCTGGAGAACTTTCACCCCTCTTACAGTGATCAAAGTGATAGGAACATGACCTGAGTTATGCAAAGCACAATGGCTGAATGCATAAATTCTATTGTTGAATTCTGTTGTTATCTTGTGTAAAGTCTTCACCCAGTAAAGTGAGTGCTAAAGAGTTTGATACCTGTGTTTTATTGTATTTTTTTATTTTTTAACAAGGGAGTGGAGCAGAAAAGAGAACAGGAGTCTCCAACACACAACCCATCCATCTGGCCTCAGCATTATCATTCCATCACAACCTGCTGGTGAAACACAACCTCCTGCACATATACACATACACATTTGCACAGGCTTGTGTACTCAAGGACATATTTGTATTCATTTTCACAAGTAAACACATCATTCACTTGATCTTAGCAACACACAAGCTGCATTGTGTGAAACTAGCAGCAACAACCGAACAATACAACTCAATACCAAACAGGTATGGATTGTCTGTGCGTTCTTACAGCTTTTATTTCTTTCAACAAACCCAAAAAAGAACGTTTGCATGTGTGTGGCAAAGTTGTAGCTGGCATTTATAATCAAATAGTTTTTGCCAGTACTAGAAATATTTATATACAGAGTTAACCATGTTTATGCCAAAGGATCAAAACTGAAACCCTCAGTTAAAACCTAGCCTAATGACTTCATCCTAGTGTTTTTATGTTGAAAGTTGGCCAGTGATAAAAAATGATGATGATGACATTGTAAACTAAACAAATAAATTTTGCACGTTTTAGAGCCTGTGTTAATGTTGTCAACGTAATTAGTCAATCGGTAGAAAGTTCATCTTCAAACATTTTGATAATCACTGAATTATTTAAATATATTTAATAAAAAACAAACAAAAAACAAAGACTGGTCACAGCCTCTCAAATGTGAATATTTACTGTTCTTCTTACTCTCCTGTGATGGTAAACTGAATATTTTTGGATTTTGGACTGTTGGTCGGATAAAGCAAGGCATTTTAAGACGTCACCATGGGCTCTGGGAACTTCTGATGGGTGTTTTTGCTGTTTTCTGACATTTTTTAGAAGTTACAATCAATTTCTAAATACAGAAAATCCAGTGGTTCCCAACCTTCTGGCTTACCACCCCCTAAATTTGAGGCACTTATCTACTTGTTACCCTGCATTGCAGGTTGCAGCCTTAGTAACAACATGTCTTATGAGCATTTCACTCAAAGTGTGGGCTTTTCTTGTCGAATTATTTTCAATTTGATAGAATTTTCAGAGGCTTTTAGAGGTGAGAGTATCAAGGATTTTCCACAAAAAAAGCAAAGAGAGAGTAAAATTTGAAATAAAGCAGAAACAGATATTAATTTGTCCGATAGAGATAAGGTATATGATTTCTTTCTTATACATTTAATTATCTTTCCAATCCTTCAGATTTATCTTGGGACCTTGATTGACAACTGGAAGTGGAAAATCACAGCTTTTACACCTGATATATTGGAGAATTGTTAGGTTGCGTGTGTGTTCATTTGGTAAAAAATGGACGATATGTATTGATCAGCATTAAACAGAATGGTTGGATGGAAGTTAGAAACAGCGTTTACCACTGCCATAATTATTTTCCCTCTTTTTTTTTGGTCAAGTTTTTTTTCTGAAGTGGAGGATGCGTTACAGGTTAACTTACAGTATATCAGGACCCTATGTACCTGTTCTCCCTTTTTATTATGAATTTTTTCCTGGCACATTCCGTCACGATGCTTTATAATAAAGCATGGGAGCCAAAAATGCACAGAGCACAGTAACTGTCAAATACGAGAGTAAGACGTGCTCTTGTTATTCCCTGCTGAGACATTAGCTGTGCTATTTCTGAGTCCCTGCAGGATTCCTGCTGTTGTGTCTTTCTTGGAGAGTTTACTGGCCCTGCCTGGCACAATCCCCCTTGCTCTGCCTTGCCCACCATTTATCGCCACAACTATTTTTAAAACGGCTGGAATTCAGTCAAAACATTAACTTTCTGCTCAATCCTTTTAAAGCCCAGAGCAGTGCTGCTTGTTTTCTGTTCCACATGCCTAGTGATGAGATGGGTAAGGGCATAGGAAGAAGGGTTTTTTTGGGGGGGGGCATCTTTTGACTGCAAAAGACTGCAAATGGAGCAGGGAGAGTTTGCTATGTGAGAGGCTTTGAATAATTGGATGATTCTTTACTGTGTTTAGCTCCTTTCAGGTTAACATCATCACATTCCTAACTGGTGGATCCACGTGGCTTTTTATAGGGTGATAAAGAGTGGAAGCAGGCAAAGGGAGAACGACAGCTCCGTAATGTCAACAGCAGGTTGGGTAAATAAAATGGAAAAGAATAGAATGTGCTGAAACAGAGTGCTTATAAAACTCTTGACTGCTGCTTCTCTGCAGCTTCGACCTGTTTCAACTCTTTGTATTTTGTAGGAGTTGCTAAGCAACTAGTCCTAATCCATTGGCTACAGTGCAATATAGCAGAGATAAAATGCTGGATTTCTATCTAACAGATACATAAAAACTCATACTGATAAACCTAACTGGACAGATAACTCCTATCAGGTCAGGAAGACATTACTGTAAACCTGTTACTGTAGTTATACAGGAAAGTGTCCTGTATATCAAACTGCTATAGAAACTGTCAGCATGGTTTGTAATTATTTAGATCAGTCGCTACAAAAAAAACCTTTCCCTTTGTTGTAAGTGAAGCCAACTTTACCAGACAAGGAAGGGGAGGATCAGAGGTTGTCTGGAAAAGGTTCAGAGATGTCAGATGCATGAAAGTTTCAATTGTCAATCCAGCTTTACACTGCCCCAGACACTTGTCAGTTATTTAATATATATAAATGGCTGCTTAGACTGAGTAGCTGAAAAATGTCCTCCTGAGTCTAGTTGGCATTTTTAAAAATAAATACCAATGGAAGGAAATGGAAGATCTGGGGGCAGTCATTTCTCTTGTGTTACTCCAAAGCGTTTAAAAGCTTATATATGACAGGAGGGATCACTGCAAACCTGATGGCTTAAAATATCTGCAAATGTAGCTGAATAAAGTATTTAAATAGATAACAAAGCAAATAGGAACACCAACTCTTTCCACTAGCAAAATGTCCTCTTCTACACTTTTTCATCACAGGTTAAAGGTTTCTCTTTACTCACACCCCCAGAGATATAGCTTAGGTTAACCCCTTTTTCTAATCAGATTCATATAAGCCAAATAGTCTGCAGGGATGTAGTGAGCACCTCTGACTGTCACTAGGGTAACATTTTATGTATTTATCTAACCTTCCTCCGTGCTTGATTCATCTTGTTTAATAGAGAGATGTAGAGATGACAGAGAGAGCTAGTATGTCACCATGAGGTCCAGTTTGTAGACAGAGAATGTTTGCTACGTGCCTGTAGCAAATCCAAGTTTGGCAACGCAGTATTTACTTTGTATTTCACGTGGCAATAGTCAAAGAAGTACTTTTGTCATCTTTTTCATTTCCAGAGTTGGAGTTGTAGTTTAAACATTATAGTACAGGGCAACAACTTTCTCTACCTGCCATGATGTTTTATTTTTTTGTTTCTTTTTTGGAATTTTAGCACCTACAACCTTAGAGTGCAACGATATGTTTATGATAGATTATTAATTGTTCTGTGACCTTTACCTGACACTTCTGAACTATTTAGCGACACTTGATCTCTCTTTTCTTTGACAGTGCGTTGTTTGTGTTTTCCATCCATTGCATTGGACAGTAAAGCAGATGCACCTCAGCATCTAACAGATTTTAGTCTGCACCCTTGGACTACTGAGGTGTGGCCCCTAAGTTGCTGTGAAACTGTTTTTTTTAACGATAACAGCAATAAATCAGTTTTTGTAAAACAATAAATCCACAAGCTTTCATGTAAAAGCATAGACCTTCATGAAAATTATGTATACTTTAAGAACATTGGAAACTAAAATATGACTTACTGGAGGCTTTTTGTGATATGAAAAGGATAACTGAGCTATAGCATTGCAGCTTGATGCACAGTGACTCGTTACCTTCCTCCTACAGTGTAATAGCAAACTGCTGGTATAACACTGTGACAAATGGAAATGACGTCCGCTGCCTTTAAAATGATGTTGCTTAACAGGTGTAACAACAAATGGGAACATCTGAAGATGTTGTAAAGAGAGTTGGTAAATATTTTAAGAAATAGTAGTTATTCAAAATGTAATATCTAGAAACATGTAAAACAATATATTGATATATCTTTTCTTTCTTTTTTTTTTTAATCCCTTGAATTTAAGTTGAAAGTCTATACTTCAATCACATCTTGATGGCTTCATTTCAAATCCCTTGTGGAGGCGTACAGAGGGAAAATTACGAAAATTGTCACTGTCCGAATACTGAACTATCTTTTGTTATTGCAGTTGTTTGTCATGTGTTACCCTCCTGTAGCTTGACACAATGAAACACACAGAAGCATCAGCTTTAAAACTGACCTCAGTGAAACTTGCAGATGTCATGGACCTGCTGTGTGTATAAGTATGAGTCAGTTGTGGCAGGTAAATCTGGTGTCTAAGTGCACACTACGTTCATGGAATAGATGCATTGCATACATGGTCACATCTGTTGCTGACATGCATGTGCAATTTTTTTTTGGCTGCAGACAAAATGCTGAGCAGTGGCAGTAGTAGAGAATGCTGCCTCCGAGGAAATGAATTGCACACAGGGACTGGCTTCATGACACACTGAAATTATCTGCCAGCCCTGGGGTGGGGTGGATCGTTTCCTGTATTGCTGTACTTGGAGGGAGATCCTTTGTGTGTGTGTGTGTGTGTGTGTGTGTGTGTGTGTGTGAGAGTGTGTGTGAGAGTGTGTGTGCGTGCGCGTGTGTGCGTGCGCGTGTGTGTGTGCGCGCGTGCGGTTTTGTGTACGTGCACACGCACTCTGCAACCCCTCTCCACCCCCCGGCGTGTGTTTTTTTTCCCTTAAATAGTAGTTTTGTGTGAGGTCAGTCCTTTAATGGGGAAGTGAAGTTGAGATGATGAAACAGAGTGTGGAGCTTGTTGCAGTCTGACTGCAGCCGAGCGGAGAATGATGGAGGGAGCAGGAGGAGAGGCAGATAAGATGGTGGGAGAGCAGCAGAAAAGGGCAAAAGAGACAGAGAACTATACATGAAACAGAAGGTGCCATTCTATCTAGCACTGAAACAACGGGAGAACAAAAAAAGTGGAAGACGGGTTAGAAAGAAACCAGTTTAGAACTCTGGGTCAGAGTTGGGTTCTTGTATTCTCTGTTGCAACATTTGGCTTGGTCCAATGTTCAGAAAGTTCCTCATCGACTGTTTAGGAATGCACAGCTGACAGATGTTGATAAATGACTTCCCCCTCTGTTAAACACTGTAACAATCAGGACTTTGCATCTGTCTGTCTTTTGCTTTTTTAATGGTTTCCCTACATCGCCGCAGGACAGAATATGTCCACTATAAGATGACTGAATGCTACGAATAATAAGCTTGTGTTCAGTTAACCTAACATGCTGCTGTTCGGTCTGCTGCAACACACATTCTGTCTGTGGAGAATACCACTACCTATCACATTTTAAAAATAGCCCTGACTATGACAAAATGTACAGAAAGGTTATCACACAAGCCAAAAATATACCCGAATACATCACTGAATAACTTTTTAAACAAATTCAAAAAAAAAATCTTGGCACAAGTTTAATTATTTATTTTCCCAATGCATTTCCTTTTCCTCGCCACTTTTCCAATTTTCCTCATGTAATCACGTGTGTGTGTGTGCGCGCGCGTGTGTGTGTGTGTGTGTGTGTGTGTGTGTGTGTGTGTGTGTGTGTGTGTGTGTGTGTGTGTGTGTGTGTGTGTGTGTGTGTGTGTGCGCGCGTGTGCGTGCATGTGCGTATGTTTAATTGAGAACACTGCTGGACTGCAGTGCAACACGCTGAACGCCTGCTTTTTCAGCTAGCTACCTTGTTGAACTAACCTTCAACACGAAACACCAGAGTTGGCTGGCTAAAGCTACTTTAAAGCTGCCGGACACCATGACACAATGCTTCTGTTATACCTCTAATAACATTATCTTCAAGTGCACGTCTTGGTCCTTTGGATCTTAGTCCTTGATATGTTCATCAAGGACCAATATCTAAATAAATTTTGGACTTATTCCATAATATTTTATAAAACATTGTTTATAATGTTATCAGTGGATTTGAATATCCTGTGCTTGTGCATATTAGAGCAAAGGTTGAGGAGGGGTTTGCCAACTGAAGCTGTTTTTTTTTTTTTTGGTTGATACAGAATGTTTTCTGTATCTTTAAGTATTGTTCTATATCCTGAAGTGGAGCCCCTTTATTACAGACTGTACATACAGTTATGCATGACAGTCACTAAGATTTTAAATGTGCATTTCATCAGAGATATGAAGCATTCTTTTGCTATTCATTGGATTATTTATTTAATCAGATGTGTTGCCTACTAGCATCAACTTTAATTTCCTTTATGCTTGTCATAACCCATAAGAAGCAATTTCTTCTATGTGTGGAAAGTGTGAGATGCTGGGAGTGTGGTAAATGCGGTTCAGTACCAGAAACTAGATACTTTGTGGAGGTGAATGCATCTCTTCTACACCCACTGCTTCGTGAAGGTCACAGAAACGGTGTGTTCGTCATTTGTCAGCAGATGAATATCCTCCAGAGAATCAAGGAGACAGCTGCTGATTGAATCATTAGTCATAGTGCCTTGCTCATTTTCTCCCTTGCGGAACAAACTGTCAGAAACTGACGAAGCTGTCAGTTAAAACTCTTTTCTTTTCATGTAGCTGTTTGTGTAATCAGTCAGTCAAGTTGAACACTGAATGACATCCTGGAGCAAGGATGTTTGTTTTAATTTGGACCTGCTGTGTGCAATGATGTGGAGCAGGTTTTGTTCTGTGCAGTGGTGAGAAAATATACAGAAAAGAATGCTCTTGACTGCCTTTATTGGGGAGGGTTTCCGTGTTTGAGATGGCACATTTTCCGCTGTAGTTTAAAAGCATCAGATGTTCACACTCTGCAAAATCATTGATACATTTAGTCCAGTACCAGGCTAAGTTATGCAAATAACAATTTATGTAAATTAAAAAAGAAATTTCACACTTAAACCTTAATTTTTCACATCTCATCATCTTCTTGTGTGCGATAAAATGCAGATGAAATGACAACACACTTCCTGGTTGTTGTGATTTAAATGCGACACCATGACTTGCAGTATCATGTAACATATAATGATCAACACTCACTCTGTGAAGAATCCGTTATAACTGGTGTTTGTTTAATAGCAGACCTGTTACAAACACTATTGTGTACTTGAAACAATTGATAAGAGCAGCTAATCAATCAGTGGTACTTTTAAATGCTGTGTGACTGCATGTAGTCTGCGCTATTTTTGAGCTTTTTGCAGCACTATATAGTTTTCTGCTGCATTTGATGTCTTTCCAGATGGTGGAAGATATAGAGACGAAAGACTCCAGGATCCTTGTTCTGTTGTTTAACCTTCCTTTCAAACGGTTTTGTGAGCATGGAGATGATCACTATCATTCATGGTTTGAGAAAAAGAAAACTGAGATGTGCCAAAATAGCTGGTGAGGACGTTAACAGTTTTGTATTGATTTTTGCTGGTCATGACTGATGATGAATTTTTCATTCGCTCCTTGTAGGACTCCATGAATGCTTTGGTCTTAGACTTGGACTACCCTGCACTACGCAAGAACAAAAACATTGAAACCTTCTTAAACAGATGTAAGTAGTTTTTGTGTGCCAGTGAGAAAGACAGAGGTCATTTACTTTCCTCTTTAATTTCATTGTTTTAAACTGACAACTTCATTGATAGTTTATTCTCTTTACACTATTAATAATCAGATGAGAAAGTCATAGGACAAATTCGAGACCTCCAGATGAAATCTGAAGACTTTGACAGAGTTAAAGTCATAGGTCGAGGGGCGTTTGGTGAAGTTCAACTGGTGAGTATTGATCATCTGTAAAGTAAATATAATTATTTTGTCTCCCGTGGATTAATGGAAAACTGCATGTAAATATTGTAATTAGTGAACTTTATGAAGGATATCCTGCCTCTAATACTGTAAATTCTGTGCTAAAATTGTTCATTTAGTCTACAGCATTAAAACAGAAAATATGCAGTCATCTGTTATGATGGAATTAACTGACATCTAGTGGCAGCTACTGACTCACTGATTTTTGTTTTTCCTGCGGCCGACAGTTTTATGCAACCTGTAATTTACCACTTGGTCAAATTGTCCCTGCGTTCTTGGGAATCCCAAATTCTCCATTACTTTTTCTAACTCTGAATAATCATGGACCACAACCATGCAGGTCAGGCACAAAGCCTCTCAGAAGGTTTATGCCATGAAGCTGCTGAGCAAGTTTGAGATGATCAAGCGTTCAGACTCTGCCTTCTTCTGGGAAGAGAGGGACATTATGGCCTTCGCTAACAGTCCCTGGGTTGTGCAGGTGTGACATTTAAGTTACTATTTACCTTAATTTCCTTACATTTTGAATTCATATTTTGTTACATGTAACTTTATTCAAGTAACTTAGTAGTCTGTCAGCAATACAGTCAGTCACTGCCTGGTTAACCTGTACCCCAAAGGATCTGTCTCTTGTAATGAGAGCTTGTGTGTGTGCCTTGCTCAGTTGTGCTGTGCCTTCCAAGATGAGCACTACCTCTACATGGTGATGGAGTACATGCCAGGAGGTGACTTGGTCAACCTCACCAGCACCTACGATGTTCCAGAGAAATGGGCCAAGTTCTATACAGCAGAGGTCGTGATGGCCCTGGATGCCATTCATTCCATGGGCTTCATCCACCGCGACGTCAAGCCGGACAACATGCTGCTGGACAGAAATGGACACCTCAAGCTGGCCGACTTTGGCACATGCATGAAAATGGACTCTGTGAGTCAAAGCCCATCGCAGGAACGAATGCAGCAGCATGTTATGCTTCTGAGAAGAAGCTTATTTCTACTGGCATCGTTTTTCTTACTTTCAAAATCAAAGCAAGTTTGCCACCAGATTTAAAAAAAATCCAAGAAAACACAAACCAGGCATGCACCTTTTAAGTATGTTTTGATGCCATCAAAATGGCTCCAAGGAACATGGAGACAAGGTGCACAGCATGATACACTGCTAAGTGAATACAGTGCTGTTAAGCTCTGATCCCCTTGGGTGGGTCTAGTTCCATCACAAAAGTTCCAGTAAACGTAAGCGTGTCCTTGCACTGACGCTGCAGTGACTGTGAGCTGCTTGACTAGAGCAGAACTGTTTTGATACTTGAATCTGCTGTATTATCAGGCAAGACTTTGTTTGAGATTTCTAACTGGAAGGTTAATCAGTCAGAGAGAAAGCTTTGTTTCTCATAAACTCCTATGTTTAGATTAATAGCTATTATTTGTCTGTAAGATAACACTAAAAGCCCATTGCTGGACTATAATGCCAAAAGTGCTTGTAAGAGTCTGATGTATATTGATTCCTGGATTTCTTCTGCAGACTGGCATGGTGCACTGTGATACAGCAGTTGGGACTCCAGACTACATCTCTCCTGAGGTGCTGAAGTCCCAGGGAGGAGATGGTTATTATGGGAGAGAATGCGACTGGTGGTCTGTAGGGGTCTTCATCTTTGAGCTACTTGTTGGTCAGTAAATACCTGCTGAGGTCATAGTGATTGTATAAAAACAAGAGGGCAGCACTTGTCTTTCGAATAGTTTCTTTTGCTAACATGCTGTAATTACTGTTAGGTGACACGCCGTTCTACGCGGACTCTCTGGTGGGAACGTACAGTAAGATAATGGACCATAAGAACTCTCTAAACTTCCCAGATGATGTTGAGATCTCCAAAGATGCAAAGAGCATTATCTGTGCCTTCCTGACTGACAGGTATGAAGAGTCACAGTGTTTTTAAATGTTAACATGTAGACAGTGATGACGCCAGAAGGAAGCAGAGGGTCGCTTTTTATGAACGTTCTTTGTATTTCAGTACTGCAGACATTACATAAC
Organism: Istiophorus platypterus; assembly: GCA_016859345.1. Classification (NCBI taxonomy): domain Eukaryota; kingdom Metazoa; phylum Chordata; class Actinopteri; order Istiophoriformes; family Istiophoridae; genus Istiophorus; species Istiophorus platypterus. The sequence goes on from CM029120.1 coordinate 20,221,039, forward strand.
ATGTTGATGCTTTTGAGCTGCACCTAGCACACTTAGTATTTACCACTAGTTTGGTTTGTGAATCTTTATACCAAAGGAAATCAAAGTCTTGCTTGTTTTTTAACTCACTTACTTCCAATCACTTTCAGAAAAGACTATGTATCAATAGGCCATGTTTTCCTGATACTGTTGAACTGAGGGCAAAGGGTAGCTTTAGTCACTGCTCTAAAACTTATTCACTATCTTTGTTTTGAGGGAGGTGCGATTGGGCAGGAATGGCGTGGAGGAAATAAAGCGACACCCTTTCTTCAAGAACGACCAGTGGACTTTCAGCACCATCAGAGAAAGTTAGTATCACAGAATTCAACAGGAGCCTCACCTTAGCCCATAAAATCAGCCCTTATGTGACTCAAATAGAGGAATTCCTTTCGAACAACAGCCATATCAGAGTACGACACTCCTAGTTTTGTTTACACAGCACTTCCTTCTTCCAGCATTTCACACTTGCCTTTTTCCTACCCCCCCCCTTAGCGGTTGCCCCTGTGGTCCCAGAGCTGAGCAGTGACATAGACACCAGTAACTTTGATGAGATTGAAGATGACAAAGGCGACGTAGAAACTTTCCCTACACCTAAGGCCTTTGTTGGAAATCAGTTACCCTTTGTCGGCTTCACTTACTTCAAAGAAGACCAGTAAGTCGTCTGTTTTTCACCTCAAAACTTTTACATACATCAAAGGATAGCTCATAGATTTGTACTCAGTGGCGATCTTGTATTTTTGTTCATTTTGTTAATTTTCCTTTTCAGGTTACTAACTGCTTCCAACAATTCCTCAGTGACCCGTGAGAGTTCAAAAGGAGAAGTAGGTTCATTCACTTCCACACACATTAGTTGCCAGGTTCAACTTAAGAAACTGCAGTAATACAGGCTGACCCAAGCTTCTTAGGGAATAAGGCAGGCATCAGTTTACATCATCATACTAAAAGGCATTAAGGAATATGATGGCAATGACTCAGAAGAGGATTTCTTTTCCTTATCCCATGATTTATTAATACTTTGGTAGAATTTCTGTGTCCTTAGCCGCACAGAAGGCCTTAAGTAGTTTTCAGTGGAAGTGGCCAAGCTAAAAGTTAATCTGAGGAATATTTTCCTACTTGTGCCCTAAAATACTGCCACCAATCACAATCAAAGGCCAAGGTTGTATTTAAGCTTGACTTTCCCTGCTGATACATTGTCACTGCAAAAATGGCTTTGTTTTTTTGTTTTTTATGTAATGCATGGAATTTAAGAATTTAATTTCCTTCTAAAATTTGTAGCTCAGCAAGAATTGGCCGTATTTATGTACCAATGAGGGGGATTATATTTATTTTTAGGGTTATTGTTTTTTCTTGTGTAATCTCCAGAAAGAGCTTATCCTCCAAGTCCAAGTCAAAACTTTAAAGTTGCAATAATCAAAATTTTTTTGGCTGCACTGCAACATCAGGGCCAGCGCAATAAATGCAAAGGTCTGTAACTGACTGATAAAGTTACATCACTGGTCAGCTGGAAAAGTGTTGGGAGTTTCCCCATTGGCTATTACTCTTCCATTCCCCTTTAGTGAGTTTCCTTTCCAAAAGCACCTAGCAAGTTTTTGGACAAACCTTAGCTACTTAACATAGAAGAGAGTCACCATTATTGCCCCGCAGATGAGAGATCCGATTTTCCCTCTGCAGGCAAACCTCTCTATGTGTCTCATTCAGCTGACGACTTAACAGCTGACATAGATGTCAATGAGCTTCTAACTCTCTCTCTCTCTGAGCGATAATTTTACAAGTATATGTAGCTGAAATCACAGCACAGATGTCTTAACTTATGTGTCTGCTGATTTTGTCAGACAACGTCACGGTCATAAAGTCGGGATTTTTAGCAGTGAAGAGCAAAAGTTTGGAAATGGCTTGAAAGTGACTGCTGGTTAACATGTGGTCTCAGTAGGCTGCGTTTCAATCTCTATTTGAAACTTGTTCAGTTGTCTGACAACATGGACCGATAGTTATGTAAATGAGAACAGCTTGAATACAGCAAGTAGGAGAAGCAGACAGATAAAGGGCAGTCCAGCCATATACTAGGTTTTGACCTAGTCTTGTTATATTAACAAAGCATCAAAAGAATTTGTGTAATGCCAAGGTGGTTATTAGTAATGAGAAGCCCACAGCAAATTACCACCTTACTCTGAATCATCAGCTCCGCAGAGGTTTTTAGCATCTTTCACCTCATTGTTTTGGTTTTACAGTCCGCAGCTCTACTGTTTTGGTTCTGTCTCAGTGCTCTCATCAGCATTGCTTTCAGACACAGCAGGCAGCTATTCTCAGCAAAAACCGCTGATCAACCCACTGTACATCACATTCCCAGCACCAAACAGCTGACAGGCAAAGTTAGCGACTAGCTGATGAACATAGTGGAGCATTTAGCAGCTAAAGAGACAGAGGAAACAGATATTTCCCTCAGGCGTAGGTGCAGACCAAACAGTAGTTCAAGAGTGAATATTTTACGTGCATTTATCAGGTGGCCAAAAACAGAACTACAAATGAATGCTAACGATGCTCTGTGTCTGGTTGATGTCTAAGTAGGCAACTGTTTACAACAACTTAAAAGATGATATTATGTCATCTTGTTCTTCTGCCTCCAAGTGCTATAAAAATCAGTTAATGCATATTTAATGATCACATCTCTTAACTTTGAATGTAGGAATATGATATTCAGATTGTTTTTGAAACAGTATTAGATCTTGTTCTTCATCAATATGCAGATAAAAAAATGTAAATTGCTTCATTACATAATACAAATTTAATTCACATTCAAGATGGATGACATGCAGTAAATGTTGCAAACAGATTCAGCATTTGTGATGCTGATGTTAAATAGTTAAATAGAGGTAATGTGTGATTGGTTGATTTTCTTTTTTTTCCCTTCCCCTCACTAGTCAGCAGCATTGCAGAAGAAACTTCACCACCTAGAGGTGAAGCTGAATAATGAGAAGCAAGTCAAAGATGATCTAGAGCACAAATACAGGTAAAGTAGCTTTTGCAGGAATATCGCACTTTAGCCAAGTGGCTCTAATTGACAAAGGTCTACAGAAGTCCTTGTTTTCTTTTTGCAGAGCTGCCAGTAGTCGTCTGGACAAAATCTCTAAAGAACTTGAGGACGAGGTAGGATAATCATTTTAAAACCACTGTAAAAAAACAAAAACAGCTCATACATATGTTAATGTTGATAATGACTTGTATTTTTTAGCTTTTTAATATTTGCTTGTGTAACAACCCAGTTTCCCCTCTGGGGTTATATATTATTCATCTTCTTCATCTACTCTTATGGATGAAAAATAATGATTTGATATCATCCACGTGGGACATATCCAGTGAGGCTCAGCTAGACCACTTTCAGAATTCTATTAGCTACAATAAAATGTTTGTCGGGGTTTTGATTTGTGTCAAACGCCTATTAGGTCTTCAGGAAATGTCGCTCATAGATTATGGAATCATAGCGCCTTAAAACCAGCCCTTTGGGAAATGTTGAACAAAGTTCCTAATGACTGATTCTAGGTGAATGGGAGGAAGAACCTTGAGTCGAGTCTGAGGCAGCTGGAGCGAGAGAAGGCCCTGCTACAACACAAGAGCCTGGAGAGCCACCGCAAGGCCGAGAGTGAGGCTGACAGGAAGCGTTGCCTGGAGAATGAAGGTGCCATTAGACTATTATATAACTAGATCTATCAATCAAATGGTATTTAAAGGTTTTTAATTAAGCTACAAATTATTACTTCCTTTTGTGGGACCTTACATGACAAGAAGTTTTAGGGTAATAATCATATTAGTATTAGATTACTTTAAGATGTCATGTACCAATGTGAAACAGTGACTCAGTTATACCGTTGGATGATAAAATATCTTTGCTTTTACTGAAATAGTGAGACATTGAAATATATTGTTCGCAAGTGAAAGTAAATTTGATGCATCCTACAGTACATGTGTTTTGAATTTGGAGGCTATTTTTATAAATACAGCTGATAGGTGACACTGAAAAAAAAAAAATCACCTCTTGACAGTCTCTTGTGTGAATTTAGGAAACTTTTTGGTTTTGCTTTTGGTATGTGGTAATTAAAGATTTTGATGCAAGTTTACTGAGTGAGATTATGTGGATAATACTGCCATCACCTGGTCAAAGGGACTTTATGAACGCAAACGGGCTTACCAGAGGAAAAAGGGCAACTCTTTGTTTTGCCCTACAGTTTACTCGCCTTTGCTATGTTGATATTCTTTAATAACGCTAATCGCATTTTGATTTATTGTCCTTTTCTATAATATCCATACTCCTCGCTCATTAAATCTTAATAGTAAAGGATTAAGAAATGCATAATTACAAGTAAATAGAGTTTTTGTATTAAAAAAAAGAAAGAAAAAAAAGAACTTAATTTGCTTGCATTGTTTATCTATCCTCTTTTTAGCTGTTGGACTTTTGGGATGCACATTTTAAGCCTCTCATCTGCTATATCTGTAACACAGCTTACATAAGAAACTAGGTGTATGCTTGAGCTTTAGATAGATACTTTCCCCAATTGAAGCAGAGTGCATCTTAATATATTCGTCTGCGTTCCTCTGTGTCATGCAGTCAACAGTCTGCGAGACCAGCTGGATGACATGAAAAGAAGAAACCAGAATTCACACATTTCAAATGAGAAGAACATTCACCTACAGAAACAGGTTAGTGTTACTTCAGCTAATGTTATATTAGGGTCCCAGTTATGTAAATGTTTTCATCAGAGGGTTTATGTGAAGTCTGTGTATCCTCCAATATACAAGGGCACCAACTGTGCAAGTGGAGTCAAGCTGACTAGAAAGTGGTAAAATAAGAACAACTGCATGTCTGTGTGTGTATAATTGAGGCCTCGTCTTTTTTTCAGTGGAAACTAAATTAAACAAGTACTTTTGATTTAAAAAAAGAAAAGTCGACATGACAGTAAAACTGAGTAATATTATGGGCTATTAAATAAGCTATTGTGAAGCTACACTTAAACTGCTATTAAGATTTAGAGGTTATTTATATAGAGGATGTATGTATTTATTTTTGAGTTATGGACTTATAAACTGTGCTGCATCACTGCATCAAAATGGAGATATGATATGAAATCTGGAATAAAACCTTGATATAACAGATATCAAAAATATAACACACCTCTAAACGGGATAAAAAAAGAGTCGTATGTATCGCACTGAGCTATTTTCTTCTATTCTCTTTCCCAAAGTAAGCATGTACTAGACTCACAACATACTGTAACGGTTTACAAAAAGATATGTAAAAAAGAAATTGAGTAATCAAACAAGTAACTAAATTAAACTCTTGACTGATCTTCAAACTTTTTTTTTTTTTAATCTTTTTCTCCATCAGCTGGAAGAAGCCAACACGTTGCTGCGGGCCGAGTCTGAGGCAGCGACAAGGCTCCGTAAAACCCAGACGGAGAGCAGCAAACAGCTGCAGCAGCTGGAGGCCAACGTACGCGAGCTGCAGGACAAATGCTGCCTGCTGGAGCGCAGCAAGCTGAGTCTGGAGAAGGAATGCATCAGCCTGCAGGCGGCTCTGGAGATTGAGAGGAGGGAGCACAGCCAGGGCTCGGAGACCATCAGTGACCTTATGGGTGGGTGAAACAGGCACAAACTGGGTAATACGGGATCGGGAAATACTTCTACAAAACTCTTTAAATCTATGAATTTTATTTGTGTATTTTTTCAAGGTGACCAGTTTTATCTCAGTTTTGAATGTCCTGTTCCCAATGTGCCACACTCCTTGTCAAATACACAAAACCAATGACTAACACATATACTCCTCCCAAGTACCTAGAAACAATCAACCAAACACAGAAACAATAGGGAACACTGAAATATGAATGTGGGAATGTGCGTGATCAGAAAATGTTCTATGGCTGCATCCATGCAGGCTGGATATTGCATATAAATTTACTTCAGTTTATGAAATGCTGTTACACCGATATGGTTAAATGTATTTTTATAGTGGAAATTCTATTACATACCTTGTATAAAAATGAGGTATCTGTCCCCCTCAAAGTCATTTTACCTCTGCTTGCCTTGCACTTTACAGGGCAGATTTATGAGGGCATTTAGGTGGGCAAATGCAATGAGCCACACAGAAACTGAGGGCACCAAAGAGGCTTTCTGAGCCATAAGAAAGAGTTTGCACTGCAGAGCAGTATTTGTCAGAATGGATTCAGTAAACATGACAAAGACTACCTATGTTTGTATCTGTGTGAGAGAGGCTGATTTGAATTTATTTGTAAGAGCTTTTATTAAAACAGGTTTGTCTGGAGGTGATGTGCAGAGCCACAAATGTTATGAGTCCATATATATACAAAAACAAATACATCTGATATTTACAGATACAAAGCTCAAACCCCCTTTCTCACAGTGGTTGAACAAATCTTAGTGTAGACAGCAAATATGAAAGACACTCAAAAGCCCTTGAATGACACTGGCTGGTTGCTCCGTTGCTGCTGAACATTGTGAAACAGCAGCAGAGTGTAGTTGTACTCGTGAGCTCCCAGAATGCACTTTTGTAACGTTTCCTGGGAGTTATGTTTAATCAAGGCTAATAATTCAACCACAGTCTGATTAAAGTAGCACTCTGGCTATTGCAGTTGTCTTTTAAAAGCTTTTATCTGAGTGTGTTAATTGAAGTGAGGTCATACTCAAAGCAAACAAGGCTCAGATAACACACCTAAGTTTCTTTCCGGTGTCTGATTTTGGTTGAATGTGAAAATGTCGCAGTTGACTTTCTGTCAGTTTTTGTCAGACTGCTGTTGTAATTAAATCTGCAATTAACTGCCTTGTCCAGTGACCCAGCATATTGAAGAAAAAGCATTAATTTGAACCATGTTCAGAATCAAAATATTGCCTTCAGCTCATTACTTAGTAATCAGGGTATTGTCTATGTATATGACCTGACTCATTGTAGTGGATGGTATTGTTGACAATAAGGAGATGGACAAGAAAAAATAGATCCCTGAACTGCTTGCTAAGGCTAGATTGGGTGGAATTTTGTTGGAGCATATAGTACAAGTGTTTCTTTTGTTGTATGGAAGATACATGTGTTGGATGTATTTTTTCCTGTTTGAAACAAGCTTCTCTGAGGACTCTCCTGGATTTATCTCGCAGGACGGATCTCTGGTCTGGAGGAGGAGGCGCGTCAGCAGAGACAGGCTCTGTCCAAAACTGAAACTGAGAAGAGACAGCTTCAGGAAAAACTCACTGATTTAGAGAAGGTAAATCAGAAGGTCTCATTGATTATAACACATGATTTTTCAAACCTTACTCAGTATAGTCTTTCTTTTTTGGTTTGTAAATGTATTCATCTTTGATATTTAGGTTTTTTGGGGGATTTTTTGAGCCTTAGATTGATTTTTCTTTGAGTTTGAATTAAGTTACAGGCCAAATCTAAGTTAAGTCTAAGTAATCTGTATATCAACATTAAAAAGATGTTAAAAAATAATATCAAATAGTGTATCTTGGTATGATTAAAGATTTGTCCATCACTATCTTCTTCTAAATCTAAGATCCATCACCTATTTGTATTTTTGTGACTATCTAGCTAACATGTGCCCCATAGAAAATATAACTCAGTCCAAATGATTTCCCCATCAGACCAAAGAGGTTATATGGCATCAGTGAAAAACACTTTCATCTTTTATTTGATATTTCTGGCCAGTGTTGGCTGTCTTTATGATGTGTTTTACTACAGTGGGAACACCGAAATAGATTTTATGATATACGAAATTATTTAAGAGGCTTGAAAACTGACTCTTAAGATGGTACTTTAGAAATCATTAGACATAGATTAAAGATTATGCTGCAAAATTATGGCCACTGTCTTTTTGATTTTGCAACCTTGAAAGTAGCATGATTTCTTTCACTGAACAATTCAAAATGCCTTTTGTTCATGGACAGCATTTTCCTTGACAATATTGATGAGTAGATAAACATTTACTAAAGTCATTCAGTGTTTTAATGAGTTTGCCATAATTTTTTTCTCAGATAATGTTAGGTCATAAATGTCTGAGCTTCTGAATTCCATTCTGCCGCAGTCAGTTTTTTTGCATGATTAAATGGATGCAGTGTTTTTGCCAAGATTTTTTTATCATTGCAATGCTCAGCTACATTTGCTCCTGGTGTTCTGTCGGGTTTATCACAACACCACTGCCCTTGTTTCATCTCTGTGCAGGAGAAGAGCAACAAAGAGATTGATTTGACCTACAAGCTGAAGGTGCTGCAGCAAGAGCTGGAACAGGAGGAGACCTCCCATAAGACCACCAGGGCACTGCTGGCAGACAAGAGCAAAATCAAAGTCACCATCGAGGGCGCCAAGTCAGAATCCATGAAGGGTGAGGGCACCGACCTTTTGTGTCCAGGATGTTGTTCTCTAGCATACCTGCTTGTTTACTTCAACAGTCTGTTCATCTCAGTGTGGACCACATTAGGCTTTATATCTTATGAAAGAATTCATTGAAAACTCAAATTTTCTGAAATGATCCCTGACTTCACTGTGCTGCAACTTTTGATTTGCTCATTTCGGTGTGAGATTTTGCACAAAAAGAAGGCTAAAGAGGTTCATGTTCACATGCATTCAGAAAGCATTTAGACATTTTTAGCCGGCTTTTTTCACATTTTGTTATGTTGCAGTTGTATGCTAAAATCACTCATATAATTTTTCCCCTTATTAATCTACACTCAATAACCCAAACTGCTGAAAATGTTTTCAATTTTGGAAAAAAATCTAATTTTGTAAACACAAATCATAATCCAGCATTTCTGCATAGTGTAAAAACCAAAATGAGACGCAACGGTTTCTTCACATCCTTAGCGCCTTATCTCATCTTTAACACCCATGCAGAGCTAGAGCAGAAGCTGGCAGAAGAGCGAGCAGCCAAACTACGTCTGGAGAACAGAATACTGGAGCTGGAGAAACACAGCAGCATGATGGACTGTGACTATAAACAGGCCTTACAGAAACTAGAGGAGCTGCGCAGACATAAGGACCACCTCACTGAGGAGGTGGTAAAATTATATTATGCAGGAGAGAGATGTGTGAAGTGTGTGTAGATAATAATGCACACACACAACACACATGCTGCAGTTATATAATTTGTGTCATTTCTTTCTGAGAGAAAGAAGTCATTCATCAGCAGTTTACAAAAACAGAGGGAACAATGAGGAAACATCAGCCTTATATCTGCTTTAAAAACAAAACCCATTTCTCTCTCCCTCCGTGTTTCGTCCATTCTTTCAGGTGAAGAACCTGACATTGAAGATTGAGCAGGAGACCCAGAAGCGTACCCTGACTCAGAACGACCTGAAGGTCCAGAACCAGCAGCTCAATGCTCTGAGAACCTCTGAGAAACAGCTCAAACAGGAAACTAATCACCTGCTGGACATTAAACGAAGCTTGGAGAAACAGAATCAAGAGCTGCGCAAGTCAGTTTCCATGATATTTAACTCTTTGCCTGCACTTCTATCTACTTGACCTCTCACATTATGTCAAACCGAGGATGATGAGTAATGCATGACTTTGTTTTTGTCTGCAGAGAAAGACAGGACACAGACGGGCAAATGAAGGAATTACAAGACCAGTTAGAAGCTGAACAGTATTTCTCTGTGAGTCTGTATTCTGCTCTGTCATTTCAAATGTGGATGCAACACTTTATGGTTCTGTATAATGCTTGCTGAGTGTGTGGGCTTTATTGTGCCTTCAGAACAACATTCCTTTGATTTCAGTAGCAAATGCATGTTGAATCAATATTCACTGTTACCTGGACATCCCTTAAATTTTTCATGTTTTAAGAATAATATAAATGTTTTTAGAATAATATAAACATTATTCCCCCCTGTTACTGATTAATCTAATGCTTAATGGAGCATGAATGATTTGTTTCTCTATATCATAGTTTTATTTTACTGGCTTGCCTGTACACACTGTATATATTCATTATTATTTAGGACAAACACTTGCTTTTATGTAACTTTCTTACTAATTCCCATGGTGAATGTACAATAGTAGGCTGCCAGTGTGAAGAGTTGCATTACAATGTGAGTTAATATATTATCTTTGAGTGTGAGGTGTATTTCTACCTGCTTCCTGTATTTCCAGACATTGTATAAGACCCAGGTTTGTGAACTAAAAGAGGAGTGCGAGGAGAGGAACAAACTCCACAAAGATGTGCAGCAGTCTCTGCAGGAGCTACAAGAGGAGAGGTGGTTTTGCTGTTTGAAAATATATTTTCTTCTTAATCCACTTTAAACACCAATGTCAAAATCCAATAGCTGTTTTCTGAAACATGACCAAAGCTAAGACAGAATAATTAAGTAGCAGTCAGTCCATTTGCACCTATGAATGAGACAATTCAGATCTGTGTTAGTGATTAATAATTGTTCAGTCTTTGATTTTGTCCTTTCGACTTTTTCAGGGACTCATTGGCGGCTCAGCTTGAGATCACTCTGACAAAGGCAGACTCAGAGCAGCTGGCACGCTCCATCGCTGAGGAGCAGTACTCAGACCTAGAAAAGGAGAAAATAATGAAGGAGCTGGAACTGAAGGAAATGATGGCCCGCCATCGCCAAGAGCTCAATGAAAAGGACATCACCATCGGTTCGGTGAGCTGAATCTACCTCTGAGACATGCCTTCATAGCATCCCTCAGATAAACACACAGGAGGGTGTGAATGCAGCTCATGAGCAGGCTTTATAAAGACACAGTGGAAACAGAAATAAATTTCAGTGGTCAGGTTGGACAGCAGGTGGCAGTGGCAGACAGTTTTCATAGTTAACTTCCTGTTGTGCACAGCTGGAGGAGGCCAATCGCACCCTGACCAGTGATGTTGCCAACCTCGCCAATGAGAAGGAGGAGCTGAACAACAAACTGAAGGAAGCAGTAGAAGGTATTTAAAACGTGTAAACTTCAAATGTTAAACTTCAAATCTCATCACAGGCAAATTATTGCTGCTTGGGCTCACGTTTCTCTCTCTCTCTTTTTTTCTTCATTTTTCTAGAATCAGAGAAGTCGAAGGATTGGGAGCAGCAGATCAGCCAGATGAAGCAGGCATTTGAGAAGCAGCTTCAGTCTGAGAGGACACTGAAAACTCAGGTAAGTCTGTTTTAAACTTCAGCAAACCCACCGTGCATGTGCTTGACTGATAGTCTCTTACATCTGCTTAGACAACTAGAAAGGTTTTGTTTTGAAATGAAAAGAGATTCCTAGAGAATAGAGAAGACCAACCCTTTTGAGCCTTGGTTATTTCTCTCGGTAGCCCCTCAATCAGGTCAAGATTGAAATTCAGGCAACAGACTGAAAATGTTACCCATTGTACTCATGTCTGTCTACAGGCCGTCAATAAGCTGGCAGAGATCATGAACAGGAAGGAGGTCCGTGGTGGAGGCAGTCGCCGTGGTAATGACACAGACATGCGGCGAAAGGAAAAGGAGAACAGGAAGCTGCAGCTGGAGCTGAAGTCAGAGAAGGAAAAGCTCAACAGTACCATCATCAAGTACCAGAGAGAGATCAATGAGATGCAGGCGGTAGGTAGCACAAACACTGCTGTTCTTTTTTTCAACGTGACTAGACATGGCTATTTTCATTTCTCCTGTCTCTAATGTCATGTATAATCATTCCTCAGTAATAATCTGATTTTAGATATCTGGAAGATATGTTCCAAAGTCCCACCAGCTTCCTCTTGACAAACAACACTTTTCTTGAAGGCTGGACCAGCATGTGCAGCACAGTATATCCTGTCCTCTCCACTCTGCTTGACCTTGGTTCCTCTTTTGTTTCAATTTATAGCAATTGGCGGATGAGAGCCAGATGCGTATTGAGCTGCAGATGGCTCTGGACAGTAAGGATAGTGATATCGAGCAGCTGAGGAACCTCCTGCAGTCACTCAGTGTTCAATCAATGGACTCTGCCAACATTAGCAGTGGGCCAGAGTTTGATGCTGATGACACATACGCAGGTAAGAGCTTAACCACCGGGTGATACCCTCCAAGAGATGTCGATCCATAAACTCTTTACCAGCCTTATAAATAAAGAATCGATTTGTTTTCCTTCAGGCTGACATAAAGCTCTGACAGAAGTGTATACAAAATTTGTGGGTTAGACGAGGCTTGGGTGTTTAAAGGAAATGCAATATCAGTATACCTGGCTTAAAAAATAAGTTTATTTCCAGGTACTTATTTTTACTGTAGCTAGTATACCACATTTTGGGATGTTGCATCTGCAAATGTTGCAGGAAATAATTTACCCTCTTGATGAATTAAATATTTCAGGTCTCATTCTCTCTCTCTCTCTCTCTCTCTCTCTCTCTCTCTCTCTCTCTTTCTTTCTCTCTTTCTTTCTCTCTTTCTTTCTCTCTTTCTTTCTCTCTTTCTTTCTTCGACCTAGAAACAAGGCTTGAGGGCTGGCTCTCTCTTCCCGTCAGAAACAACACCAAGAAGTTTGGATGGCAGAAAAAGGTATGAATAATGGGAATGAAGTGGCCTTAAAGGTGTATAACATTGCTTGTCCTTGTTAAACATATTTTCTTACAATATCTGGTCTGTTGCTGTAGTATGTTGTAGTGAGCAGCAAGAAGATTCTCTTCTACAGCAGTGAGCAAGACCGTGAGCAGTCCATTCCCTACATGGTGCTGGATATTGAGTGAGTATATCACCTGAATGCCTCATCACCAGTTTTAGTTTATGTCACCATTTATCCCTTTAGGGGTGTTGGCCGTTTTATTAAGATGCAGCAGTTCACGTTAATGCAGTTCATATATTTTAATAAGGGAATATAACGACTGGTTTCCATCACACAGCAAACTCTTCCACGTGCGGCCTGTCACTCAAACAGATGTGTACCGTGCCGACGCCAAAGAGATTCCCAGGATATTCCAGGTCTGTCTTAGCTCAGCTTTAGTGTTTTTATTATGCTGCTTTAAAATTGAACTTCTCGATAAAGTTTGATTGATTGATGAGTATCAAATGCACAAATATGGACAAAAACCCTAATCTTCTGTCCTCTCTCTAGATTCTTTATGCCAATGAAGGTGAGAGCAAAAAGGAGCCAGAGTTTCCTGTGGAGCCGCTGCCCATCGGAGAGAAGTCCAGCTACATCTGCCACAAGGGCCATGAGTTCATCCCCACGCTCTACCACTTCCCCACCAACTGTGAGGCGTGCACCAAACCTCTGTGGAACATGTTCAAGCCGCCGCCTGCTCTGGAGTGCCGGCGCTGCCATATCAAGTGCCACAAAGACCACATGGACAAAAAGGAGGAGATCATTGCTCCCTGCAAAGGTAGGATACTTCAGTATAGGGTTTTACCCAAAGACTCCTCTTTGAACCAAGATTGGGGCAGTTTTAAGGCTTAACGGACTTTTTGTGAATATGGGTGCTGTTACTAAAGGTGCTGTACCTGAAAATGTCTCTTCTTTTACTGCCAGTAAACTACGATGTGTCTGCGGCAAAGAACCTGCTGCTGCTGGCTGTGTCCCAGGAGGAGCAGCAGAAGTGGGTTAGCCGGCTGGTTAAGAAGATTCCCAAGAAGCCGCCTCCGCCGGAGCACTTTGCACGCTCTTCACCACGCGCCTCCATGAAGGTTCAGCCCAGCCATTCCATGAGGAGGCCCAGTCGACAGCTCCCCACCAGCAAGAGCAGGTAGAATTGCAGAGAGGAGATTGTAGATGAAAAGTTTTGTCTTTCTAGATAGGCTGTACAAACAGAAAAGGCTTTTTCCATTATTTGACACTCATAAGATGGGATTTGTTCCTTTTTGTATTCATCTTTGATTGCTCAATGGCTTACCAGTGAGAAAATATTTGGGTTCTGATACACGCAGTTTAGAAAACACGCATATTAAATGGACGATCTGCATAAAGACTAGGGTAAAAATAGCATAGGTTGAGTATATGCTATTGAGTTAAACGAAACACATTATGTTTATATTGTGTAAATGATCGATATTACATTTTTTGGCACTGAGAGGCCTAAAGGTTGATGTAATCCTGTAATGTGCCATTAAGGTGGAATTGAAATACTAAAATACACTCTTATTACGGTGCTGTAATCATTCCGGTTTTCCTACTTCATGTATTGTTCTTGATTTCTCTTGAGAGTTATATCCTCTGGTTAAAGGGTGTTTTTAAAGGCCATTCCAACAAGACAAGTTTGAATTGTACTTGTCTTTTCTCAATCATTTGGCATGTAACTTGTCCTATTCAAATATGCTAAGAAATTAGCCACTGTTAGCCTTTAACTCGAAAACTGCCATCTGTAACTGCCTCCATCCCTAATGAAAGCTCATCTACAGTGCATCCAGTTACCAAAAAAGGTCAAAAGCAGTATTCATGTTACCATACATCTGTAAAAGTTGTTTTTGAAGTGTAGGAATGTGAGTAGCTGGTTCTGTTCTTCACATGCATGATGGCCCCAGATAAGTTGAGCAGCTTGTTTTCTTCATCTCCTCGGTTCAGTGTCATTGCATCCCTCAGGACCACCACTCTCTTTACCATGAGGACAGCCACCAGTCCTAAACATAACAAGAGTTGACTGTATTCACAGATATCTACATTAATTGTTACCAGGCCATCAGAACTGATTTCCCCTTTCAGATTGGAGGTCTTTGGTCTTCAGGACTGGCACTGGGCGTTGGATGATATCGATGATGACTGTTCATCTATTCATTTCTGATGACCACCATATGGTAACACTGTGTGCAGTGTGTGCAGTGAAGTGATTTCAAAAGATTTTTCACGAGAGAATAAAACAGGAGAGAATAAAACACCAGAGATCAAACATGAATATCTGTGAAAGAAAACTCAGTCTTTGGAGACCCTCGGCTGCTTATTCTGTGCTATCTTTAAAAATGTGAGACGCTTAGAAATGTCTTTAGGATGGTAGCTGACCACATTAGCTACATAAGCTTTGATATTTCCAAAGCTGCGCAGGATAAAAGTGCTGTTCTCTGGTCACCTTATCCTGTTAATGTCCTTAAAAATGTCTCTCCAAATGTGACTTTGCATTCTCTGACCTCAGCCCTCGCAGGTCAAACGGCTTCAAATTTAGGCGAGAAGAATCCAGCGGTGGAAACTGGCATAAATGACAACTTCCCTAATCTTTTCTTCCTTCGGCCGGATGTTTTCCTGTAGATGGCTAAATTCCTGAATGTGTGTATGTTGGTTTACAACCAAAAAAGGTCTTTTTGCACTGAATGTGGAGACACAGTCCTGGTGATCTGTTTGTGTTGGCGAGGGGCTATATGCACATATGTCGGACCATGGGCTAGTTGGCGGTTCCTTAATTGGGATCACTTCACCAATGGGTGCCTTAAAGGGAATCAGATCTGTTCATCATTGTCTTCTGGGTTAAAATAAAACTTATTCACTTTCATGCTTTATCTATTTTATTTAGGGGGAGGCACATGTTTAATTATATCACTTTTTAGCAAATGTACTCTTGTGCAAGTTATAATGTCTTATGTGTTTTTAAAATTCTGTTGGTTTATCATTATTTACAGGGCAATGTTACAAAAAAACTTCCCTATTACAGCAGAGCCTTATATATCTAAATTTAGCTTCTTACAAATGTATTTATACCAGTGTATGGGTTGTATAAGCAGTAACAAGAACCTCCAGAGCACAGAGATACTATAGGTTTGTTTTTCTCCCTTATATAGTTTCAAATCAGAACATATCTTGGTCAGAGTTCGGTGGCCAGTTTAAAGGATACCTATCAAAATGTGTTTTTAAAAAACAAACCAATATCAGCCAATATATTGATATACTTTTTATTTCATTTATTTATTTAGTAAGTCTCAAATATTAGTACTAGCCTAGAAAATCCAGGAGGGGTTAGGCTCTACTTAACGCCCCCAAAACATGCTTTACCGATAGGATTGATTTGGTATCTATGGAAAAAAGAGGATTGACTGGTATCATGACAGAGTTCTTATACGCACATTCTTAAACTTTTACTGGCGAAAGTCTAAAGATGTTAAATAAATGAGAACATGTGATGCAGGATTCTTTCTTTAAACCTTAAACTTATTGACATATCATTTAGGATTCGCTGTGACTAACCTTGGGTCCGTTTGTCTCTTCTTTCAGTTAACCTCGTCTGAGAGTGTGGTGCATCTTCAAAGTGCTGGGATGTTTCCTCCTAAATCAAAGACTGTATACAAAGCTCCGTTTGCAGATCAGCACACTGAACTCCATATCACCTTTCCACAACCCACCCTGTCCTACTTTCGCCTGTGAGAGTTACAAAGTCTCTTTTCCCTTTTGTTGAACTTAGCAGTTTGATCTTTCCAGAGAGCTGGATGGCTTATAAACATATTAGCTAAAGTCTTCTTTTGGGCCCCTTGACTAGAGCAATCAAGTGTCTTTTGGGGGGGGGGGGTAGCTTGTTTAGCTCTCACAGATCACGAGAGCTCTTATAAGCCCGACTAGGGCTGGCAAGAAGGAGATACACTTACCTCAACACTTCTCACCAGGACATGCTGTCTGACTGAAGGACCCAGCAGGAAAACTCAGCTCCACCTTTAGGAATTCTTGTGGCCAAATTTTAAAAAAAGGAAAAAAAGAGGCATTTTTGTGTTTAATGTTTGTGAACAATATTAAGGGTTTAATGGGGAACACTACACTCAGAAGATTATTAATTCTGTGATTTCTTGAATATAGTTGAGTTGACCTAGAGTTAAACTTGATCCCAGATACAGTATCTGTACATTGGCTTTTTCAAACTCTTCAGCATAGTGATTGTAGCTTCCAGCTTCTCACCATTCTGCTTTCAGGTGCGCATCCACATGGGTCACAGAAACTTGAATAAAGTACTTAAGCAAATGAGCTGTGAGTTGGCGAGGTGGGAACGAGTGTCAGATTCCTCTCAGATTTGAGCAAATAATTCCTTGAGTGCCTCTTATTCAGATTTCTGACTCAGGCGCGCTCTGAATTGCCGGTTTGTCGTATGACTACAGTAACGGTTAGAAGTGAACAGAATCCTCCTCTGACTGGCATTAGATGGCGGACCAGACATGAGATCCTCATAATCCAATAATCTTACAAACCTGCACTGTCAGTTCTGAGGGTTAATGTTTACTGAATTCAAGGGGTGCACCGTTAATGCTTTTCTGATCCGAGCTCAGCTCCTTTGTTGTTTGAATGTACATCTGGGCTTTACCAGAGACGACACACAGGCATTGTATTACTTCTATCCAAAAATACTTGACTAAAGCCCCCTTTCATCAACAACTGCTCCAAGTAAACTTGCATGTTTTCCTTTTCAGGCCTCACCCTTGAGTTCTGTCACCCACAGGTCTCCACCTATTAACAAATGTAGTTTTTTAATCATCCGTGACAATGAAAATGAGGGGAATTATTAAATGAGATTCAGATACGTTGTAGGTATGCAACTAAATGCCATGAGTCAAAATACTGAGCAGCACTATTCCATTGGAATTTTTTTTTTTAAAGTGTTTGTCCTGATATTTTTGTATTAAAAGTAACCAAACTTTGAGTTTGGGCACATTGTTGTATGTGGCTTATATAACAGGTGGAGAGTAAACTATGTGAGTGTCTGTGTATGCGTGTGTGAGTGTGTGTCTGTATGTGTGTACTGAGTGCTCTCCTTTAACCATGAAGCATGTTTTATACATATAAATATACACAGTATATATTTTACATGCCTTACAGTGCACATTATATTATTTATACAGCCTTGTCCACGTTGTATTTAAGGGCTCTACATCCAGATTGCATGTTTGCTACCAAACAGCTCTATAATAATAACCACTTCAACAATAAAGACATGGATGTGCCTTTTGGTTTTCAATTATTTCTGTCTGAAAATATCTCAGAGGCTATTGTGCTTGTTCATGTACGATGATGGAATGGCCACAATGTAAGAAGGTGAAATGTTTTATTAAAATAGTTCACAAAAGAAACTTACACATAAAAACTATTCAAAATACAGTATTTTTGTCCTGAGTAGGAAGATCTCTGATATACCTGGCATGTGCTGTCCTTACATTACTTTTTTTTTTTCCCCTCCCACAAACCGTATGAAAAGTATAGGGCTCAGTACAGTTGTAGCAGATATGTAGTCACTGGAATGGCCTAAAAAATGTATGGGTTTAACACCTAGATAAAAATATAAAAAGCACATTTTATGGGTAAGTATCACAAAAGCATCAAATATAACCATTGTTACCCGTCAGTTTTGTTTGTCAGTACTGGCTGTTTCCCAAGTAAACCTTTAAACTCTGGTGAATGAACTTCAAGATCATGGAACAGCCTGTCATTGTGGTGACCTCCCAGTCAGCTTCAGGAGCCAACTTGAACACTCAGGCCTCTTTCTTGGATCTGCTGCTGTGTTTCTGGTAGTGGACCACGGTGAGCAGCACCCACAGGTTCAACAGGGTCATGGCGATGAAACGCACCAGAACTGTGACAAAGGGAGAGATTTAATTAGAATAAGTGATGGGAAGGGGAAATGTAGCTTCTTCAGATCGGACAGGCAAAATTCTGACATCTTAGACTGTTAAAGTAGCTATTTGGATCTGCACACACATTTTTTTAACATAGTCCAATACTTCATACAGTGCATGTTAATCCATTTGGTCTTTGTCAATAACCAGATACTCAAGTCTTGTTTCTCTTTCAGCTGCATGATTCACTATCACCCGCAGTTCTGAAAAGATACTCTGATAGGGTACGTTCTTAATGTTGTATAGAAATATTTTGCCTTTACACTGAAATGGGAACTCTTGCTTAACAAAAAAACATAGCAAGTTCTATTTCATATTTTACACAGCAAGTGTAATACATTTTATCTCCTGAAAATATGTAAAACCCACAAACCTGATCTCAAATAAGATTTTAAAAGCCAATTGTTTCAAACACAGTTGGCCTCAGGAGACAGCATGGGTATCAATTTTGACTACCAACATAGTAGATACTACTGACTGAGCACCGAGAAGCTTCCCTTTTATTAAATATTACTCCTGCCCCTCAGTGCACACCAGGTTTCCTCATAGCAAAGCACCAAAATCACAAAAAATATATTAAAAAAATCCTTTACTCATGTCAAATTAAGATAGTTATTTGGCGAACAAATCCTTTTCAAGAGTTCCCTCTGAAAGGTATGAGACGTTTGTAATTCAGTCTGACTTACCCTGTGTGTCTCCAGTTGTCACTGTGGTGGTGTAGATCCGTGCTAAAACAAAGACGAAACCGCGTTAATGATGTCCTCATTATCCAAGAGAGCTTCTAATATTTAATTAATGAAGTGTTGAATTGACAAATTATTATTAAATTAGGAGCTGAGTAAATAGTACAGCACATTAATGAACTGAAATAATACAGTAATAGTACTTTAGGGAGAAGGAAAAAGACGTTTCATTTTATAAAGCACTTCTGTAAAACATCCCATGACTTTTATGCCTCTGTGCTGGCGAAAGCTGTTGTCTGGCAGTCTGAACGCAACACATGAGAAACGTCTTGATGGAATATCTTTAAATTTGGCAAAAATGTTTGAACTTTGATTTTGGTGGTGAAAGGGCAGAGGTCAAGGTCACTGTGACCTCACAAAACACATTTTTGGCCCTAAGTCAAGAATTCATACGCTAATTATGACAATTTCACAAAAAAAGTCTTTAAAGAATAAAATAACATTTTATATCCAAAAGGTCAAAGGTCAACTTCACTGTGACATCATAATCTTTAAAAACACTAGCAGATATTCAAAGCCATAAATCAGGAACAGAAGGGAGATTGTGAACATATCTTACATTTGGTCAGTTAAGGAATTGGTGACACTAATCTTGGGTGCCCACCTTAAAACTATGGTGACTGTACAGATCTTCTCTGCTGCCGGGTTGAAAGGTTTTCACTACATATGTGAATCTGGACAGAAATGTATGTAAACTGCATATATGTCTGTTGCATGCCTCTGCTAACTGTTGAGGTGTTAATTCAAGTTTATTATTACAGGTTTCTGTGACTGGAAAGTGATTATAGCTTTTCCAAACCTGCCAAATAATGGAAATTCCTGGGTATTAAATATTTAAGTTTAAAGCTGCTATAACCAGTCTTTTCATAATAACAATCAATTAAATAATGAGGATCTGTACATGTAATTCTCCCACAGAGAATTATCATCCTACTCTGCAATTCCCTCGGTCTAAGTAGCTTTTTAGCATCTTGTTTTGGTTTTACAGCCCACGGTTTAAATTTGGTTCACTGTATTTGGCATCTTTTTTAGCCGTTTTCAATGTTAAAACTCTAGAAAAATGCTCTTGAAAAAGGTGGAGCATTTAGCTGCTAAAGCGCCCGATGCTTCCCTCAGGAGCTGATGGAGAGAAAAATAGATTTTCATGTCCAGTACACTCACCCATACACGTGTAGGTAGCCATACCCCAGGAGAGGGCGCTAACCTGTCCAGCGTCCTTAGTTCTCCACAGGCACTGCAGTTGAGCAAATTTACTGGCTGCACTGATGAATGTGCACAGGCTCTGAGAGGAGAGTTCAAGACAGATGCTCAAGTGTAGATTAAGTCTGTACATTGTTTAAATGATTCTTGTTCACATGTTGTCACACTTTAGAAGTTTACTTGAACTACTTTCAAAATGTTTCAAACACTTTTTGCAGCTTTAAAAACGTAAAGGGGGAAAACAGTTGCATAATCACTGCTCTCACTTATATGCAAAAATGCCTTCAGACTCCTTCATCTCATTAACAAGTCTACTTGGCATTTAGAAGGCCTGGGTGTCCTCTTGAGGTACACCAGGTTCAATGAGCTCTGGATAACTGTCTGCTCAAATCTCCACCTCATTACTCCTGACTGATTACATGCCATTCCTTTGATTACCCTCTGACTTATGATTGATGTTACACTGATTTATTACCATAGCCAAATCTATGATCCACTTCTCCAAAGTGAGGAGCCTCCAGCCACTGACAAACCTGAACACATCATGTTAAGGTGTAAACATGTGACACAAAATGTATCAACAAAAGCCAATGGGTCACTGATTTTCTTCAACACCTGATGAACACTTTGACTTCCAGTGGTATTAGAAAATGAAATTGTGCGGTGGAAGGATACACCAAGGTGTAGATGAGGCTCTGCCGAAGGCTGCCATTGTAGTGAAGAATCAGGAGCAGAAGAATGACGTCTGAGGATACAGGGTAGGTTATAACATGCACCACTTTAGGGCAAATAATCAATGGTTTCCATGTTTCACAGGAGTAACACTGATTTTTATTTCAAGGGCCACTGATACACGTTTTTACTGTCTAATTAGTGGTTCAAAATACACTAATATATCTAGTTTACAAAACTTACCTTTGCTTTCAAAGACATAAGATACCCAACTTCTCTTTTGTTAAGGTTTCATAATTGTTTATGTCAGTTAAAAGCCTCTGGGGATTGATATGGGCTGAGCACATGACATCAGTTACTAACCTGTCAAATTCCTATGTATAATTATAATAAACCGTACAGTTGTCTCACCTTGAGCAATGAGGATTGGATATTCCAGGTATGTTGGAGGTGGATAGTCATAGTACATCTGGTATGTTACAAAAACAATGAACCTGTAAAGCAGATGTCAGGTTATGATGCTGTATTATAATGTCATACAATGGAGCCATGTTCAAAAAGAAATAGAACAAAAACTGAAAGCCGAGAACACTCAAAAGTGTGATGTACTGATGAGGACTTTCATGTTAATCATTCATACTATGCTGAAACTCAGGCAGTATGAATAACTGATAAATTGTTAAATAACCAAATAGTAGCAATCAATGTTCAATTCACAACTTAATGGAAGTGGCTTGGATACATTTGTTCAGCTTGCATGACTTGCAAGACAAGAAGGTGTTTTTTTCAGATAGAATTCAGCTTTTAATCAACTGCCGTGCTCAGCAAAAGAATTTTTGAGACTGCAGCAGATGACCCTGTTTACCAAGGCAATATGCAGCTGCATGCATATGCTTACAGGCTGTTGTGTATAGGTCTCTATGAGCAGGCAAGGCTAAAGCTGAGGAAAGTGATGCAAGGTGAAGTTGCCATGATGATAAACAGTCAGAATGAAATTTATGTAACAGCTTCAAGAGGCAATATCACACGTCAGATGTGTGAAATTGCTGTTAGAAGTAGCGGTTTGATAATGTCTCCATGGCAGTGTTGGTAAACTGCAAAACCGCAGCCAGACTTACAGATGATGCTTTACACAGAAAAAAAAATCTCCATCACTGACTGCAGGAGACAGATTTGAATTTTACACTTATAAGGCTCATTAAGTAAGATATGAATTTTTATCAAGGTCTATATGGACAAAGACTCTCCAGAAGCAGTCTATTGGGGTTTGTAATGGACATAACAGAACCATTTTGCCTCCGTCAGAATCAGGTTTGGCAGGTTTTTGTGTTTTGGTTTGTTTTGAAAAATTATTGCTCCTAAAAAGGCTGAAAATAAGAGTTCTGAAAGCTGTGAATCTCAGCCCCTGATGGAAAAATTTCGCAGTCAGATGTCTTGATCAATAAAACTGGACTGCCTGATGATTTACTGTAGGCCTTTATGCTGTATGGAGCAATAAAATATGACTTACTGCACCTTTAAGATGTGGCCACACGCTGTAAATGGACATTCTTCCCACCAATGACAATACAAAACACCAGAGTTTTACAAAGGGGGACAAGAGTGAATGTGTTACATTTTAACTGGAGAAGATGCTTTTCTGTATTGAAGGCATACTTTGTAATTTAGGTTGATAAAACAATTCTATTACTGCATAAACATCTTACCCAGTGCAGTTTACAGTCTTGGCTATTTCACTCTAGCATGCACAGTGACAGCAGGCTATTGCTTACCAGCACAGTAGAGACGCTTAGGACACTGCCAGGCACCGAAGAGAGATAAGGACATTGAGAAGTGATAAAGCTTACAGACACAAAGTCACCTCATCCCAAACTACTAATAACCCTAGTAAACACCAACAACAGTGGATCCTCATACATTAATGCTTTAAAACATCTGATCACACTTCCTGCTCAATTTATAAGAACTAGTTCAAGAACAATTCTGCTGCTCATTTTGCACAGCTGGCTAAGACTGATGTTAGAACAATCAGACTTCAGTAATTCGACCAGAGTTTTCAGCACTGTAAACAAAACATGATTGTTTAGTGTTAAGTCCTCACAGTAGGATTATTTTTAACAGAGGGCAGATTTTCACGTGTTTGCCTCAAATCTCAGTCAGTGAGAAAATCTCCTCATGTCCTATTTAGCCCTTAATCTAGAAAACAACTGGATGTGGACATAACGCTTTGTTAAAATAACAGGTGGGTGGTGGTTCAGATTTATGCCGAATTTACTATTTTACCATTAGGGATTCATGGATATTTCATGTCACGTTTAACAATATGTTCGCCCTTGTTAAAACCACGGCCACAATCAATCAGAAACATTTTAAATGGAGTTTGGAGGGGTCGCTCTCTTCACACGGGACGTACCCGGTGAAGGAACAGGAAGGCAACATCACATCAATATTACACCAGCACTGACTAAGACGTAAAGCAACATGCCACATTACACCGATCCCACTTAACTTTGCCCGGATATTAAAAACCTTAACACACTGCACGGATCAGAAAACGATCCTCGGCCCCGGAAGCCAAACCAGTCCGGTAAAAAGCACGTACCCGACCAGCTCCAGCAGGAGACTGTTGAGACTCACTCCAGTCGATGATTTCGCTCGCATCAGTGCAAAGATCTGCGGGAACTTCAGCACCATGCACACGAACAGGGTGCTGAAGTTGGCGACGTGCAGGAACATGTCCGACTGCATCTTTTTGGAGGAGAGTGCAAAAGCACCAAAAGCTGGACTTTAGAGAGCCGGGTTTCAGAGAGTCTCTCCGCAACTAGCAGCCAGATGCTGCTGCTGAGTCTACGTCAACGGCGTCAAGGTGGCAGACTTTAGAAGTAACTTCCGTGTTAAGCTTTTGAAATGAAAGCGGGTGAAACGCAATCACGGACATGTGCCCAAGTAGCGCCATGTATGTGGTGTGAAAATAGAAAATGTTAAAAAGAAGTCAAGACGAGTCATTAAAAGTCTGAAGAAAACTGCCTACAGAAAGACAGGCAGAAAGACAGGCAGATGGATGGATGGATAGATGGATGGATAGATAGATAGATAGATAGATAGATAGATAGATAGATAGATAGATAGATAGATAGATAGATAGATAGATAGATAGCATTTTATTTCGAAGGCGGACTTCTTTCATTTCCTCTACGATTCTGTCATCTTCACGCGGTTTCATGTTCGCCTGCATCCTCTCACTTCCGCATTCATCCGCTGCAAGCTGATTGGCTCGTGGGCACAAGTTCGAGCAAATGCATTTGAAATCCTCCGTTTAAAACGGATGCTCCTCTCTTCCTGTCGCCTCACTTTAATGAATCTGCACTTCAACACCCTTGAAACTACCCTATGAGAACCAAGTCAGCACTGTCAATTCAAAAAACTCTTTGAATTTCATAAAATTTTATAATCTGTTGCACTTAATAAACTGTGGGTCATCTACTACCTTTAACATAAGAAATCCATCCAGTGCGCCTAGACTGTAACATGCAAAATCTTCATTCTAGGGAGCAGATGAGCTGATTATTGCTGATTATAGCTGATTGTAATGTAGAGACATCCAGGAGGATAACTTTTTTCAAATTTATTGGGGACCTACATTTTTATTCAAATTTAGTCAAAGGGACAGTGGTTTATAATGACATAACAATTTAATGAATGGCATTTTAAGGCAGCTACAATGGAACAAAAACCTGAGATATGCTGATAATCCCATAAAGTGAAGGTGGATAAACTACATCATCCTGAAAATCATGAAAAGCAAATCAATGTAAGTCCATGGCTCCAGCATGGAACAATGGCTTAGGTCCTGAAAAACTTCTAACAATATTTAGCGCTGATTTAGGTCTTTTAAATTACAAAAATAAATTTTTTTAGACCAAAATAGAATATATTCTAATGCATCTTTACGTACAATTCTCATACAGTAAATTCTTATGATAGAGCTGGTGTTAAACTATATGCTCTATATGCTCTAACTATATGCTATATGCTATATGCTCCTGGATATTTATAGGGATCATCCACCTGTATGCCTTAAAGCTTTATGGGTTTTTTTCTTTGCTTGTTTCTTTGCAACACTAGCTTATTTGAGTGCACACACTTTTGAGTTAAACTACATGATACAACCTTTGACTTATCCAAGTTTCAAGTATCTGTTTGACTTCATGATGGCACTCAGATGACATTGATCTTTTCCGCTGACATCCTCCCTTCTCACAAGTCATTTCTTTGCATGTAAAATTTTTTTCCCACAAAAAACAAAGACCTATAAATAAACACTGTTTCTGGCCATAAACTAAAATATGATCAATGAATTACTACTGGCAAATTAGCAGATGTAGGACAGTACACATCTTCTAATTGTATGATGTGAGAAAGAGATATGACCCGCTTTTAGTCAAACTGACAGGTTGTCAAAGGTCGAAAGTAAGCGTGACATGGTTGGGGGAACTGTACCAATGAGAGTGCCACGTCGTGGAGTAGGCATAGCCTATCTGAGGAAAAACATGACTGATGAGAGCATGCCATGTCATGAGGTCTCTCTCTAACATGCCATTATCACCATCCCCGCCATCGTCAGCCTAGATCCTCCTTTTCTGCTGCCTTCACCCGACCCGTCTTCTTCTTCAGTCTCTTCTGAAGGATGCCCCGAGTTGCTGCCTGATCTATTTCTGAACACGGTGAAAGCTGTGGTGCTTCATCTGTTGACTGAGGTTCTGCGTAAATATAGAACCAAGATCTGTTACGGGTGTCAATTGTATCATCCCAGTCTGATGCAACACAACTGCCTGCAAGATTGGCCTGAGTGTTTGTTCCTTCAGCACTATGAGGAGGTGAAGAAAAGACTATTTGCCTGATACTCCTGATGTATTTTTCTCAGCTTTCCTGATCCGCCGCCTTGGAGGGGTACCCAGAAGCTTCCTGCTTACCTTTCAGAAAAGTGTGCATATACTTGACAAAGATGGAATCGCTCCGTCTATCAAAGTGCCACACCCCTGTGATCTTGGCCACTCTATACCCCATTTCCAGGCCTTTGTTGAAATCAGGGGTGACCTAAACCCCCATCAGCGCTCTGGCCTCATTGCTATGCCTGCATGGACACTCTTTGAAATGGATTTCAGCGAAGGTGTGACAGAGCGTAAACACTAGTTTGACATGTGCCATTAAAAAAAAAAATGCAGGACAGGGAAATGAATCCCCCGGGGTGGGTAGACAACAGCTCAAAGTAATTTTCAGGACGTTCATGGTTTCTGTAGAGGATGAGGATAGGGATAGTTACAGTTGACCTGGGGATACAAGTAGGTCATGTCTTCATACTTTACACTTTCATCCAGACCTTCTGTGTACCTCCATCACATGGCACTGGTCCTCCCGCCATTCAGAGCTTGATGGGGCGACAGAGGTGGAGGGTCCAATTGTTTTAGGAAATCTATCACTCCCTGATGAATTTTTTATTTCTCCGTCCTCCTATACTCTCATGATGACCAGCTTGACCTTGTAAACAGACTCTAATGTCTGTATTTTCTCCTCATTGACCTGATGCAGCTTCTCAAAGGAGAAGAGGACAAGTGTCATCAGGTTAAAAAAAAGATGGACAGCCATGGTATAAACATTGTAGAGACTCCCTGGCATGCTCCACACCGTCTGTCTCAGTGTAAGCATTTACCAAGTAGGACCCTATTTTTTTTCCGTCTCGTTTAAAGCCTGATGATAATGATGTTTTCTGTGTGAGACACCCACTCTAACAACTGTATGTTGGCGCTGGAGTAAGTTTTGAACCAACACCTTTAGTCGTCTAGTGTGGGTATGTCCATTCAAGTCCATTCTGTTTGCTAGAGAAAAAAATGCAGCTGTTCAATTAGTTAAAAAGATCAGAAACCCTATTATATATATATATATATATTAATTGGTCTGCTTCAGGGATAACCCATTGGTTGAGTGAGAGTGAGAAAGGGGAGGAGTCACCGTACACAACCTGCCAACATGTTCAGATATGTCACACACTGTTTTGTCACACTTTTCCCATTTAGGCTACGTCTACTCCATGATGTTGCACTCTTCCATTGGTCTCGCCTACTCAATGATTGGTCACAGTTTCCTACTTTTGACCTCGGGCCACTTGTCCAAGTTTGGGGTAAGGTGGGTCATATCACTTTCTGATGTGGCACCTAAGTAGATGTGTGTGTTTTACTTAAAATTCTCTTTCCATTGGAATGACCAAAAAAAAGAAAAAAAGAAAAAAAGAAAAACCACACAACATTAACCTTAATTCACTTAGGCTGAGCCACCGAGCCATGGTGAGTGCCACACCTTGCCAGACCCGAGCTCCTCAAAAGGACAGTACCATGTAGAGTCCCGGCTGATGTGCAGAGGTCCAGATGTGAACGTACTCCCCTCCAGAGTGGTCTAGTGCGGCAGCAGCTCTGGGTCCTGCTTATGCTTACGATGGCTTCCAGACCCGAGTGACAGCCTGTCCAGTCGGACCAGTTCACTCCCCAGTGGAGTGGCCAATCTGCTGCCATACACCTGGTTGGAGGTGTTTGGGACTTGGTCAGAGAAGAGCGACAAGTCACTGGGTAGAGGCTCCTCTGACTTCAGATGTCCCTACAAACACATAGGGGGTGAAAACACAGATGTTTTCTGGAAGAATGAAATTCCCCTCAGACGCTTGTCCACAGCTCAGTGTCTGGGGGGAATTTCGTTCTTGACAATAATAATATTAATATAAATAATTGAGATTAGGTTGATATTATTTAGGTTGATGTTTTCAGTTCACTTGTTCTAGTGTATCGTAAAATTATCTAGGTATATTCATTTGAAGGTGATCTGGCTTATAGCTTTGGAAAAGCTGTTCATGTATAGTTATCAGTAATAAATGCACTATTTTAAAGCGGCCTTATTTCAAAAGGAATCTCGGGAAGATCTGAGCACTGAACATTGTCTATACGTTTCTTACCATCTGATCATAGTTCCTGAGAAAGCTCCACTTCTTCTCCCTGCGGACCATAACATGTTGATTAGGCTGAACCCGTTTAGCTTCAGGTTTCTCACGACTGACTCCACGACTTTAGTCTCCTCGTCCCATCCCGATGGTTTACGGGCAGGTTAGAGAGCTTGATCTACCAAGGCCCCACTCACCATTCAAGGGCTCCTCTCCTCTCACTACACAACAGCTCCTTAAACACTCGGTCCTGTTTCACGGGATCAGCCCGGTCTGGATCCCGCCTCAAGGACGGCGCCTCCCCGTCAGCGCGGCGCGTCCCGTCCGCGGCCGCCTCGGTTCTCATCGGCCTGGATCCGCCGGGTCGTCCCGGGAGCCGTCTGCCTCCGGAGGATACGCGCTGGACGCTGTTCGAGTCCATCCCGTCCGCTGGAGGGAGAAAATGCAGCTTCTCGGTAGTTAAAAAACAAAAGAAAAGACCAAAAACCCTGTGACTGTGCACAAAAAGTTAACCAACAGCGGCTTGTGCGCCGGTGAAGCAATCACTGCAGGCCATGTTGTTTACGTTTCCATGGAAACGCTGTTCCGCTACTAGCTTGTTTTACACCAGCTGAGGCTAAAGGATTAACCCTCCGGTAGAAAACACCGGCGAGTTAGCGACTGATCGGCGGAAAAAACTGCTCTATAGCCCAGGTAAAGTCCAAGACAAAACCCCACCACGTCTATTTAACTCCACTACAAATCACAGCGAGTGTTTACACCCACTTAAACCGTGTCCACTGCTATTATGTGATTGTCGGTAACACATTGTGCTTACTGGCGGTTAATTTTTGGCCCCAATCCCCAGACCTCTCCGCCATGATTGCGTTATTTGAGGAGACCTGACATCAGCATCACGGTCATCGTCCCCATCTCTATCTCCATCGAGCCGCCGAGCGTTGACAGGAGCTGCGGGGGAGAATGGACGGACCTGACCTCCTGGACGTTAAACTCGAGCCGGGGAGGCTGGTGTCGACCGAGAAAGAGCAGGGTCAAAGGTCAAAGGTGTCGTCAGGTGGAGCTGCCCTGAGTGTGGCCTCTCTGGACCTTCTCCTCTAGTGTCCAGCATCCCACGCATTCCCACGCCAACCCTGGGGAATGACCCTCGCCCGGACGGAGAGATGGCTCCTGCCGCAGCACCCAGACTGTGGCGGTGAGTGATAAGGGGGGTGTTGGTCTTAAAATGGTCCCCATACACAGTTCAACCCTGTCCCGACCTGCCACACTTACAAACATGACTTTACTGCTGGTTATTTGGGTGCGTAGGTTGTATGAGTATCAGCAAAGTGAATGTTCCAATCAAACCCAGTGAGACAGTGTTTTTTTTTCTGAAGATTAATTGTGATTTTCCAAATTTAGTATAAAAAAATGTACCTTATAGTTACAGATAACTCGCCCAACTCGGGCCTTGGGATATATATTTTTAAATAATTGTAAATGTTTGAAATATTTAAATGACAATTTAATCTGTAAATATTATTTACATCACAACTGCACCTCCTTGTTTTATCTGGCAAAGGTTGTGTATTGTAGTTTTATTACATTTATTTTGAGGACCGGAAGCGTACGTTGAACGCCTTTATTCTGAAGCCTGACAGGATGTACTGTACGCACCACACACACAGACGTTTGACGGATATTAAATCCCCTATTACCTTTCTAGTCATTTCCCCCATGGGCGAACTGAAACGAGCAGCAAGGTCAAGGTAACGTTATCATTTTTAAGTACAGTTAGCTACATAAAATGATATTTATATCGGTGTCTAGTCGTGAAATACATTTTTAGCAGCTGGGAGGCTCGGGCCATCATTTGTGCTTGAATAACATTAACGTAGGAGCTAACGTGAGAGGATGCTTCATCTCTCTCGGCAACTTTTTCCAGAATACATGAAGATAAAATCAGCGGCTGCCAACTACTTATTAATACTAAGCGTCAGTTAAAAAATACATGTGTTGGCAGTTATCTGTCACCGAGCCCCGAACCGGCTTTTACACCTATGCTAGCCCGCTAACAGGTTCCTGTCAGCTATCTGGGTTAAACACTAGTTGTTAACTTCCTCTGTAACAGCAGTAGTTAATGGGGGAAATCAGTTAAATAAGAGGTAAAACATCTGATAAGCTAACATGTCGTCAGATGTCTTCAGTGCTACAAAACTACGAGACGAGGGAGTGGTCACCGCTGCGTTATTTGACCGCCTCGGCAGTAAACATTTAGTTAAGGGCTAGCTAAACGTAGGCTGATACAGGAAACAGCCAGGATAAACAGTTACAAATGATCCTGTAAGAAGTCCAATATAAATGCTCAATCAAAGAACCAGTATCTATTACTATGCTGTGTACTATTTATTTTTTTGTGGAACAATATTTATTAGGCTATGTGTGAAAAACTTTTAAGAGTTTTGCCTTTAGTGGGTTGCACAAGGGTGTTCTCCTTTAGGCTCATAAGGCATCTGCTCAGATTGAAGGTGGGCTGAGCTGCTGGCAATAACAGGATGTCATCAAGCTAAATGTACCAATAAAAATGATAGTAGTGTCTCACTAGGCCATTTTAAAACACCTGTGTTGGTGGATCGTTTGTATGTCTAAGGACGTCCAGGTTATTCAAGTTAGTGAATAACCGGATGCTGAAACAAAACAAAGACCCCACAACACAGCATATTATGTATTGGCACCGGTGGAACTCACAGGCTTGACTTCAGTTCTTAAACATTCTGTATTTTACCAGTATAATCAGCTAAGGATGTGTGCACTGCCACAACCCTCCAACAAACTTTGTTGTAATGATGTTTTGTTCAACATGACATTTAAATGATACGCAGACATGCCAAAACAGCTAGTCGGAAGAGCTAGTTTGTATGTCTTGAGTACATAGCGATACAGCAGTGGGTGCCAAAATGTTCTGCGATATCAGCTTTAAATATGTCACAGTATTGTGTCAGCATCAGCTGTGAGGATGGAAACCGAATGACATCATGGATCAGACAAACAAGGAGAGGCTTATTGCAGAAGTAGGCCATTGTCCCAAGTCACATTGCAAAGTCCTAATCTCTAGGCAGCCAGTCAGTCACTCAGAGAGGCACAGGCACTTTTTCATCTCACTCTCCACAGCAGGGTTAACTACATGAAAGTTGTTGCCGAAAGACTGTCGGAAATGGGTTTAAATTTTCCATTTAACTCATCAGTTAAAATATTAGCATTAATGTCAATTATCTATTCAGTGCTTGTCTTTTGTCTGACCTTGGTTAATAATATGTGTTATTTTCTCTGATATCCTTCTACTGCTTTCTATTCTGTAACGGTAACTGAAAAAACAACTAGTCTGTGCATGTGCTGCTGTATGCAGTGTTGAATGAATGCAGTTGAACACTTGGCTGTGGCATCAGCTTTTAGCTCATATTTAGCAGAACAGACAATTAATTGATTGTCTTTACACTTGGGACTGCCAAACTGAATTGGCCCTGGTATGCAATTGAAAATTGTCTTATTTGCATTGTTTGTATTTTTAATCAGGATCCATGAGAAGTACTACTGTTATTATCAAGATAGCCCTCACACAACAGTTTTACTTGAAAATTGATTACACAGCCTTTCTCACACCACAATCCCAATCAAACTAAACTCAGAGTAAAAATTGTTTGGCAAAATAACACTGTTTTGTTAGACCTTTACCTGGGCATGCAGCCAGATAGTCAGATATGAATTGAAAAGTTAAATGAGTATTTTTCACAGGAGTCTGACACTTCACAGCAGGATAAGAAAAGGTGTAAATAATAAGATTAATAATGGCTGAATTCTATTTAGCTTCTTCAGTGTTAGAGTCCTGGTATTGTATATGATGGCTCACTGTCACACTGGTAATGGCTCACTGGGACACTTGAATAAAACCCTCCCTTCCCAGAGCTAGCATGGAAGTGTCTTGCCTGGGGGTGATTTAGTAGGGTGGGTGCTTGCTGTCAAGGGGAATTGGACACTTGTCACAGTCATGACCACCCCTTTTATGCTGTGTTTGTTTGCTCTGTCACCCTACAACCAAATTCCCTGCATTGTGGGTCTTAACAGTTGACTAGGCAGATGAGCTGGCACTGGGCTTTAGCAGTGCACGCGACTGGAAAGTGAGAGGGAAATTCCAGCTGGGGAGAGTCAGAAGTGAGAACACTGTCCCTTGAAAATGTGCATGCTGTAAATAGCCACTGGACCTGGGAGTCAGGGGATCAACAGGGTAAGATCAGAGAGAGGGGGTCTGCTATTTGAAATTGAGAATGGGATAGTTGGTGTGCTTGGGAGTTATTTTGGGAGGCAGCTTGGTCAGGTTTTCTGCCGGACCCAGTCTATGTCTTTTGATTTTAACTTAGCTGGACTGGGAGGCTCTCATGGAGATCAACAAGAAAGAGGATAAAGGAGAAGATGACTGTGAGTGTTGGTTGGTTGGTTTGGAAGTTTTAAGGATCCTTGTTTCCTTTTCAGGCTTAGGCCTGTGTGTGTGTTCTAGTTCAGCCTCCTCAGTTTTCTGTCTTATCCCCCACCTTAATATTTTCCTTTTACAATGTCAGTATTTCAAGACTAGGCCAGTAATTAAGCATATGTTGACCGTGAACCATAGATCTCCTGTAGGGAAATTAAAACCATCATTCAAGCTTTCGTTTATGCCAGTTAATTTTTGAGTCTAAATCTGTAATCCTCAAGGCTGTATATCAGATTATCTTTCTTACTGTGCATGGCCCCATTATACCTCAGGATCTATGGCACTCTCCTTTTTGCTTAATTGCTAGAGACCTCAAAATACCATGACAGATGCAAAATAAGACTATTCCAAGTTCTTAGTGTCCTGTAATTTTATGAAGGAGGTTCAATTTATAGGATTGCATTTATAACTCATGAATTTGTGAAGTCATTATATTTGTAAGAGAGAACTCCTGAGTCAGTTTGTCTGGGAGTATTCCAACTCTAAAGACTTTGAATTAAAAAAAATGAAAAGTGAGTAAGAATATCACTCTCATGTAAACAGTATAACTATCAGTGTTGTGATATCAATCTGCATAGATATTTTTTTATACAATTAGTGTCACTGAGGTTTAATCAGATGCAATTTTCTGTGTAACATAAAGCACTGACTCGGTCCACTTTAGGAGAAATACTGAGAGGCTCACTGGATGGTGCCCAATCACCTGAAATACTCAGTGTAGTCACACCTCCTCATAAAAGAAGTTGAGTTCTCATTACTTCATTGAGAATCGACCTACTTGCATTCTCAGAATAGGACTTCTAATATTGTTCCAGCCAGAGGCCTTGAGGGGGAGATGACAAAGGAGGATGTTTCAGAGCCTGTGGAGGGTGACACTGTCCTGGGCTGCCACACTAGACTCTCTTCCCATCAGCGGCCGGTTATCCACCAGGTGGCTTCTGCACCCATGCCCAGTGACTATGGTGAGGATCCACACACACAAACACATTGAGTACATATATCCAGGGAGGTGTGTGACATTTCAGGCTAATTAACACACACACCATAGAGCTGAACAGACTCTGAAAAGGCTGGATATCACATGCTTTATGACTGGAATTTGGAAGATGTTTCCACGGAATTTTTGATAGCGCAATTGATCAGCTTAGGACAACTTAAAAACTTTCTCAGTGAATTACGATTGTTGGTCATTTGATCAGTGCAAGACTGGGTGAGACTAATCAAGATTAAAGCAATGATAATTATATCTGAAATAAATATGATCCTGACGGACTTAAAAATCTGACATCCTGAGCCCACACTACACAGCAAGGGCATTTCCCAAGATTAGTATTTTGAGTGAGTCGATTGTTGCTTAAAGTTAATGTATGTCTGTACTACAGGGTTTCACACATGCTCTCTTTAAATGCATAGGCAGGAGAAAAAAAACAAAGTTTTGGCTTGTCAATTCCAGTAATAAAGATAAATTACATTAAAGTGAACCTGCATGTCTGTTTTTTGTGTACCTCATACCACCTCCAGAGTTCTCCTTCTTTGACCCCAGTGAGCTGCAATGCAGGGATGTTCTTCTAGATCCCAGCACCACAATACCAGAGCTGTTTGCTGTCCTCAGGCAGTGGGTGCCCCAGGTTCAGAAGAACATTGACCTTATAGGCAATGAGGTGATACCTTCCTAAATTGTTTTCTGCACTGTTTAATTACATTACCTTAATGGAAAGCCATCTCTGTTTGTACTTGGATGATTTTATTTTTCACAGTGCACAAACCACTAACTAGATCATTTAAAATTCACTCCAAATAGTCCAAATAAAGAAATAAAATTTACATTATTGCAGCCATAATATGATAATTGAAAATACAGAATACTTAAGAAGAAAACAAAACTGTGTTTTCTGGTTGTTGGTGGAGGTAATGCCAAACCAACACCAAACAACCTTTACCAAGAGTTACACAAAGTAACTTCAACATGGTAAATTGTGCAGGGAAGCACTTGTGTGAAGAATAAAAGAAGCAGATTATTGTCTATGGCTTAGTAGCTGCTATCCTTGACAAATCAGTGCCTTGTTTCAATGTCAGTTTGCATAACAATTCTGGTCAAAGTTTAAAGATGAGTAGAGTTATGTGAGGTACAGCTTGCTTCTCATTCATCAGATCAATGTCTCAAAGCTTCACTTTATAGCCCAACATATAATATTTTTGCACAATGACACCAGATCTTTAGTGACACACTAAATATCTTTTCTTTGTGCAGATCCTAAAGAGAGGCTGTGGTGTGAACGATCGAGATGGACTTACTGATATGAGCCTCCTGCACTACTGTTGCAAGGCAGGGGCCCCAGGCATCGGTATGTATTGACAGGAGTGTTTCATTAACAGTCTCAACTGTAGACATATCTACTGTCTTGCTTGTCTGTTAGTTTATGTTGCTACTCCCACAACTGAACATAATCCTTTATGACTCTGTAAGCACTGGTATTCATTACTATTACTTGTTAAACGCAGTCTCTAGAGCTGGCATACTGTCTGTTACTACACCAACCCCCATCCCTCTTCTCCCCAAGAACACACAATTGTATCCCTCCTCTGTTTTCCAGGTGATGCAGACACAGCAGCCAGCTTTGCCCGCCAGCTCCTTGGCCTGGGTGCTGATCCTAACCTTCGCTCACGCTGGACTAACATGAGGGCCCTGCACTATGCTGCCTACTTTGATGTGCCCCAGCTTATCCGAGTGGTGTTGCAGTCCTCCCAGCCTGGAGGTGAGAGCAGAGATGCAGCAGAGGAGACTTGGGGAAGATCGCCAAAGACCTTGTTATAGGGCAGACTTTTCTGTTTTCAAAACCAAGTGCTGTGAGGATTAAGTCCTCAGTAATTAATCTTTTTCCTGCAGTGAACGTATTGAGGTTGCAGGTCATTAGCTGCACCCACAGTAGCTAACCTTTAAAATCTACATTCAACACAATTCAATACAACACCCCTGTAATGCAGCCTGACATATACTGCTTAATGTATTCAGTTTTTGTTCTCGATGTTAGTCTAGATGTTAGTTATTTGTGGTGCTTTTGCATGGTGTGGTAAGGTCTTTCTAGATTGTCCACCCCTACCTCTGGATATATAGTTAGGTCCATACATAATTGTTTACACAATTTTAGCATTTTTGCCTCTGTAAACCACCACAATATATTCGAAGCAAACAAATCAACATGTGACATAAGTGTCAACTTTCAGCTTTAAATCAGTGGGTTAAACATTAAAAATATCCCTCTAACTGCTTAGGAATTACCGCTGTTTTTATACAGTGCCTCATTTTCTCAGGCTCAAAGGTAATTGGCCAATTGACAATTTATCAGTTTCATGGACAGTTGTTGTCGGTTCCCTCGTTATTTTGTAACAAATGAAGCAGATAAAAAGCTCCTGAGTTGACTCCTAAGTGTTGAATTTGCATTTGGCTGCTGCTCATGGGAAATTTTTAATGTCCGTTTATGGTGTTGATGGAAATGAAAGCGCCACCATTAGGCTGAAAATAGCAAAACAGAGAGATGGTAGAAACTTTAGTTGCCGATGGTGGGACAGTGCTTCACAAAACAGATGGATAATGACCCATAAAATAGTGCAAAAGCAACCCTAGAGCTTCTCAAGATAGAGAAATGGAATACTTTTCAATGGCCAAGTCACCTGACCTCAACTCAACTGAGCTTTTCAATTCCTGGAGACAAAACTGAGGGCAGAAAGTCCCATAAACAAGTAGCAACTGAAGGCAGCTGCAGTAAAGGCCTAGCAAAGCATCTAATGGAGGAAACTTGGCATTTGGTGATGTCCATTGGCTCTGGACTAAAGGCAGTCATTGACTGCAAAGGATTTTCATCTAAGAATTAAATATAATCATTATGTTGGGTTGTCCAATTACTTTTAAGCCCCTGAAAATGCGGGACTAGGTATAAAAATGGCTGCATTTCCTAAGTGGCTAATGCCATATAATTTTTAATTCCCTTGAATTAAAGCTAAAAGTCTTCACTTCAATCATATCTTGATGGATTTGTGGACTTTATTGCAGCTTGCAGTACTCAGATAATGCTGTTGCAATGTGGCTAGAGTTTGAAAGCAGCAGTGGGAGTTTACTGAGGTTTGATTAAATTTCTTTTGATAATCACTCAGTTCACAGCAGAATGGTGTCCAGTTAATAAAAATCACTAGTTAGCAGATGAAGCCTTGCTGATGGCACTGGAGCTAAGGTGGAACAGAGAATAATGGGAAAAGCATTCTACATATCAGTCTGTCTTAAAGAAAGTCTCACACTGAAAGTTTGCCTCAGTAAATGAATATTGCCCAGACAGGAGTGTGTGGATGCTTTTCCTATCATTACATTAGGTACGGACAAATTACTGCACAGCACATGAAGCTTTTTACGTATATTGGTTGAAGCACAGGCCTCATGTCTAAAGTCTAGCTTTATAATGATACTTTTTTGATACTCAGTTGCTCAAGTACATTTTTATTATAGATGTATATTTTGGTCATTGTGATGCACTAAGCTTATGTTCAAGCCAGTTCTGTCTTAATAGTATTTGTGTAAATAAGGTCATAATTCATGATTTCTAAAACATTTATTTCACCACAGTTTTGCTTTAAAAAAAAAAAAAAATCAGAGTCCTGCATTTTATAACAATGTAAAAGGTAATTTTTAGAAAGGTCAAATAATTTCTTCTTGGTCATATGCCAGTGGCTACAGGTTATGGTTATTGACTATGAAAACTGAAGTCTTAATTATACATGTGCAGCAAGTGCACACTTGCTGATTTTATTAGGTCTGTGCCATAGATATAGAGACTGGGTCTGCCAGAGGAACAACAGGGACTGATTAAGTTGTGAATTAGTATTGTAGTAATGTTTGAGATTTTGGTCATTAAAAAGCCCAACAGCACTGCTGTTACGATGGTTAAACATCCTAGCAGCCATTATCAAGTCTGGTAAACTATGCTTTAAGGCTCTTTTCAGTAATCTGTTCCACAGCAAAGTGCGATGGAGCTGTTTTTGCACACATCTGGCAATTTTGCACTTCTTAGATCAAGAGGCAGGTTCTTCCTCTGCAGTTTTTCCTGGTGACTGAGTATACATGATTGTCAATAATAGTTAAGTGTCAGTGTCTCAACTTGAGGCAGTTTTCAGGAAATGATACAAGACAACCTCACTAACTGTATAATACAAGCCTCTCCTGAATGCCTTTTTTTTGTAGAGGTAGATGCCACATGCAGTGACTTTGATTTTGGCACAGCCCTGCACATTGCTGCATCCAACCTGTGCACATCAGCGGTCAAATGTCTCTTGGAGCTGGGAGCCAACCCTGCATTCAGAGTAAGTGACATTGTTCTCTTACACACACTCACACACCAGCAGGCATTGTAGTTGTCATGCTAGTTTGACAAATTGAATTCTTTCATTAAACCATCCGAATAGTTATTAAATTTAATCCCATGTTCTCAGTTACAGACTACAGTTAATCAGTTGTATTTAACAGAGATTCCTCACAACCTTGAATATTAATCTCTGATAATATAATATATATTATACAATAATGAAAAATATTCCCATCCTTAAAAAAATTTATACTGAACCTTAATAAGATGAGAGAACCTTTCTCCTGAAGTCACCTCACATTAGAAGCCTGCAGTGCAGCTGCAGTGTGTTTGCTCATTTAACTTTCATGAAAGGTTCAGCTATCTTTGCAACACAAGTGCATGTTCTTAACATAAAAAAAGAGTAAAGCAAAAATCAGAGCTTATGACAAACAATCACACTAGATTACTCCATATTTTTATTCCCCCTTTTTGAAATAGGAAAATGAAATTGTTTTAATTGAGCTGTACTGTCAATTCATTTCAGTTCAGTAAAATGCATTCAGGTTACTTTGGTTTATTTTTCACTTGTGTGTTACACAATGCTGTCTAACTTATTGAATATGTCTTCTTTGTCAGAATTACTTATCAGTATATTTTTCCGATAATTATCTATATCTATAAAATGACCCAAGCGGTAAGACCTCACGTTCGTAATGATTATTTATGATGATTCACATTTTTTAAAATTAAATTGACAAGTTGTTTAGTTTATACTGTTAGGAAACTGTGAAACTGTTCATCACAATTTTTCCAGAGCTCAAGGTGACATCATCAAATTACTTACTTTGTATGACAGAAGCCAAAAGTATTCAATTTAAAGAAAAAAATTTCAAAAGCAGAAATGCTTCAAAATAGACTGCTTAATCATTTCAGCGCTACTGATCTGTCTCTCTTTTATTTATACATATATATATAAATAAATACAGAGAGAGACTGAGAGAGTGTGTGTGAGAGAGTGTGTGTGAGAGAGTGTGTGATCACACACAGTTGCAATTAGAAATCTTCAACCCCCCCAAAGATTTTAAGGATTTATCAATTACAAGCTCAAAGAGCAGGATTCTACTTTGGATGACTTCTTTATGAGTTGAGTGATACATAAAATAAACAAAGAAAATGCATGATGTAGTATGTGTGTGTAACAGTATATTTTGTTAAGATAGCCATGTCACAATTATTCAAGCCTCTGGGGACTCTATAATGATCCTTCATTTGCTTTAGCTTTGATGCATATATAAACCCCACCCATGAAGGTATTTAAGGTCAGTTGCAATCATGGGAAAGACAAAGGAGCTTCCACAAAAGCTGAGAGAGGAGATTATTTCATCCCACCTGAAGGGCCTTGGGTATAAGATGATTTCCAAAAAATGTAACATTCCAAGAGACACCATTGGGAGCTTTATAAGAAAAATTTAAACCTTATGGAATAGCTGCAAACCTGCCTGATCATGGAAGAAAGCCCAACATTTCATCAAGGGCCCTTAGCAGCTTAGTCAGAACAACTAAGAGAAACCCCTGTGTGACTGCAAGGCACCTACAGGATGACCTGATGAAGGCTGGTACAAGTGCTTCAGTCATGAACTGAAATAAGACGCGCACTGAATAAACAAGGACTTCATGGTCCGACTCCAAGACGCACTCTACAGAGTTTTTGGAGACAGTTCTATGGACTGATGAAACCAAACTGGAACTGTTAGGACGGTATGTCTGGAATGCAAAAGGCCAGGCTTATGGCCAGAAGAAAACCATCTCCACGATCGAGCATGGAGGTGGGTCATTGATGATGTGGGGCTGTTTTTCTGCGGCAGGAACTGGCAATCATGATCATGTACCTGGCATCAAGGATTCCCAGAAATATCAGGCCATTTTAAAGAGGAATGTGATGCCTTCTTTTGACAAATTAAACCTTGGTGATCATTGGACTTTCCAGCAAGACAATGATCCCAAGCACACCTCCAAGTCAACCAAAGCTCGGTGGAGAAAAAGATCCTGGAACGACCTGGAGTGGCCTTCTCAGTCACCAGATTTAAATCCGAATGAAAATCTTTGGTGGGATTTAAAGAAGGCAGTTGCAGCAAGGAAACCATCAAACATTACTGGGCTAGAGGCTTTTGCACCTGAAGAATTTGCAAAGATTCTGATTGAGAGGTGTAAGAAGCTTGTCAGCACTTACCCAAAATGTTATAAAAGCTAAAGGATACACCACAAAGTACTGAAGCTGCGGGTTGAATAATTCTGCACAAGCACATGTGTTAAGAGTTACATTTTTCATTTGAAATTCAAAGTTAAGTCAACTTCTGTTGTTTAATAAGTTTTTTTTGTCATTCATTGTCATTATCTTTCCTCCACATCACTATAATGTCTTTAAAGGTGAGGGGGTGGAATACTTCTGATTGTAACTGTGTGTATGTGTATATGTATGTGTGTATATATGTAAATGTAGGTGTCTATATATGTGTGTGTGTGTGTGTGTGTGTGTGTGTGTGTGTGTGTGTGTGTGTGTGTGTGTGTGTGTGTGTATATAGTTAGATATCACCTATATATAATCGAGTCAAATACAATATTAACACAAACCACAATCTTAAAAATGAAAAACTACTGTTTTATTGAACCAAGCTGGTAGAAAAACCCCATAAAAAGAAAGTTCTGTGTTTTTTCCAGACATGTTTTAAATATACCTACTACTTGAACATTTCTCAGTGCTCAGTCTGTCATCCTTGTGCTTCTCAGTTGTGGTCTTTTGAAGCCTTGGTTTGGGGGCTATGCTGAATAGCCCTGATCTGTTCAACCCATATGTTCTGTTGGATTTTTTTTCCATATTAGCAGTTGCATGTCTCTTCGTGGTGTCTTAGGTTCATTAACTTTTTGAACTGATATGGTATTTCTTCTTTATGTGTACTAATTTTTCCACTGGAGGTCACCAAAGCACTTTGCACCATAATCAAGTAATTCCTTTGCTCAAAGGTGAGTGCAGAGGCTCTCTATTTTTTAGCGTGTGAATGCAAAGCTTGGAGAGCATGTAAGCATTGGTTGATAACCCTGTAGAGATTTTCTTGGTTAGAGATGTTTGTTTCTTATGTTTTGGAGTAAAAGTTAAAGTGCCATTGTCTGCTTTATTATTTAAGGTGTATCAAGTTTATGCTGCTGACCAAGACCGGAGATATGTTGCATCTGCTTCTACAATTTCAGACATTGTTGTTCCTTTTTCCTCCTAGCATTCCCCTTCCTGTGACCCATCACATTTTAGATGAGGTATACAAGGTATATCAAAGTCATAACATTGAGTATACTCATTTAATTATTACTCAAAGGAGTACAGTGCTATACACAGGAGTACTGCACTATACACACAATGCATTGCAAAATTAACTTCATGTTGCCTGGAATGTGTAAAGCCAGTCTTTCTGACAGTTAGTAGACAAAGCAGTTTAGTGAAAAAATAGTGTGTATTGCATCACTATCAGCCTCCTTTGTCAACACTATAAACCATTACTATACATTGAGCTGTGATGCACCTGAATCCTCTACCTAACAAATTGTGTCATTTGCATTTGAAAAATGGCAGAAGAATATGAGGCATGATACCAGAGCCAAGAAATAATTTAGTTTAAAATAATAAGCATTGGATATCAGCAGTGGAAAGTTTTATAAAGATAATGACAAAAAATCTGTTGCTGACCTTTCATTCTTCCTTTACCGCATATCTTACTGGTAAATAGCTATGATAACTCATCATATTTTCCTACAGTAGCAAGTTGCTGTGGTGAATTGCTTACTTGACTGTTCCAGTTTCACATTTGAACTGAGTCACTACTACAAGTCTGT
Source organism: Istiophorus platypterus (assembly GCA_016859345.1). Classification (NCBI taxonomy): domain Eukaryota; kingdom Metazoa; phylum Chordata; class Actinopteri; order Istiophoriformes; family Istiophoridae; genus Istiophorus; species Istiophorus platypterus. Next base: position 20,262,874 of record CM029120.1, read on the forward strand.
TTAGTATGTGTAGGATTTTTGTTGGGTATAGTGAAGCCATCCCCAGGACAACTAAGTGAAGGGTATAAACTCATTTGGCAGTTTATCAGTAACACCTAGCTAAAACCAATGCAGTTTGATATTATGGTCCAGCATGAAATGCCTTTTTCACATTTTGTTACATTGCAGGCTTATGCTATAATCATTAAATTTTTTTCTACACATTGAAGTTTCAAAGTGTAGAAACATCTACAAGATGATCAAGAGAAATGTGAGGCACTTGCTAAATTCGAAGTGTCATAAGAAAAGGGCGAGAATACTTGTTTTATATTTAATTTTTTTCTTTAAACTTCTATAATTCTACTTTCCATCAGACATTATGCGGTATTGTGTATGTTTTGATAAAGGAAAAAGTTTTATAGTAATGAAATTATTTTTTTTAATCCCAAATTGAAGAATCTTTTGTTTTCAAAAAATGAAAAAAAAAAAAGTCAAACTCAAAAAATAGTTTTCATTTTCTTACAACCAACTTTGATTCTGTTTAGAATTTATATACTTATTATTAGTTATTTTGTCCTGCATAAATGATTGATTGCCACAGATCTTGCTAAATATAGACTTAGAGCTGAAAACCCCACCTTTTTAAGACATTTTGATCGTATATTTTCCCAATTTACCTGAAACTTATATGGGAAAATACTCTTACTCATTGCAGATATATAAGAAAATCAAAAACTTTGTTACTCCCTCACAATTTACTAATTCTTTTGTAAATGGCCATTTTTAAAAAAATATTTTTCAATGGCTATGATCTACTTTTAGTGGTTTTATTTCATCAGTAGATATTTCTACTATGTTGTCTTCAGGGTTTTCTATCTTTTTGTAATACCTATTGAGCCTGTTTTACCATTGGGTTCAGGAAATTGACAATTTACAGCTTGTAATGGCATAGTTTCTTGCAAACTAAAAATATTTTTTTTGTTGTTGTTTGTCTTCACAGAATATTAATCTTATTTCTTTTGCTCAATACACACATATGGCAATTTCAAACTTTTCTTAACTAATTTCTGACATTAGCTCTTCTGTTATTTTTTAATTGTTTCCTCCCACAGAATGAAAAAGGACAGTGCCCAGCAGACGTGGTGCCTGACCCCCTCGACATGCCCTTGGAGATGGCAGATGCAGCCGCTGTGGCCAAAGAGCTCCGAACTTTGCTGAGACAAGCTTTACCCAGAATGACTTCCCCTTTACCGCTCACTCTGCAAGCCCAGTCCCCTCCTGCTCTTTCTGATAAGGCCAGGATACAGCTTGCCTCCATGGGAATCCATCTAGGTGACCGTGTGGTGATAGCTGGACAGAAGGTGTGTTTTTGGTCACTATCAAAGGACAGAGAAAAGAAAAATATTATTATTTAATACTTACTTAAAGATTTGTCAGAAATATCCACCCTTTAATCAGATGTATCTCATGTGGTAAAATGGAGAAAAAGTGGTTCAAAAGAGGGAAGTTTTCCAACCCTGTAATTAGGACATGGTGATTAGTTGAATTCAGTCTACATTTTTCCGCTTTTAGGGGAAACTTAGAATTAAACTTTTGCCTAGTAGTAGTGAGTGAAAGCTGCACAAATATGTGGCTATTAGGTGTAAAAAAAAAGAAAAAAGGAAAAAAAGGGGTATGAAACTAACCTTGGGGCTTTATTGAACCCATTTCCAACTCAAATAGGCCACAACTCACAACATACCTTGTTTGTTACTTTTTTTTATAAGTTAAACAACACTAAAAGTTTCACACTGTAAAGTTTGGGCCATTTCAGTCCAGCCCTTTATGTACAGGAGCCAGATCATAAAATTATGACTCACTAGTGCAGTGACAACAACAACATGATCCCTGGTTGCCCATCCTACAAATACTGTTAGTTGTATTTGATGGAGCACCTGGCCCAGCTGGAGGCTGCCTTGCTGGAGACTGAACCTGAGTTATCCAAATGTTCACATTAAAATTTTTATTTCTTGTTATCTCTACAAAGACATTAAAACAGGGAGAGTAGACTAAATTATGTACACACAGCAAAAATACATTTACTCTGCACTAAATAGCTTTTTTACTTGCTTACGTGCATTAAATGGTTGGAATTGAGTTCCTGCCATGACTTTTTTTTTTCAGGATCAAAGAAAATGCAGTGAAATTCTTTCATGCGATTATTATTATTATTGAAATGATATACTGTATTTTACCCTCAACTACTAATCACAGCACATAAAATAAGAGTGTTAGAGCATAATGTACAAATGGAAGAGTCAGCGTCATGGCTATAGCCAAATCACATCTGTTTATCTTAAGCAAAGACAGAAGCTTTGGTAAATTTTTCTACAATTATTTCAGCCCTCAAACAAGATAGTTCCCAGTTTCTAAGCAACATTCTATTTGCATCCCTCAAGCATTCAGGGTGTTATAACTAACAGTTCAGTCTGGCATATCATCAGCATTTATCTGAACATGTTCAAGTTCATCGAACTCCAGTTATGATCCTGTTAAATGTGTGGTGAAAATATTGGGCATTTTAAAAGACTTATCTATTCCATGAATCTCACACAATCCAGATTGCGCACAGCATGGCAGTCTGACTCAAACTATATTGGCTGTTTATTTTGTAGCAATGAAATATTGTAGCTGGTCTACAAGTTTGTGTGTGCTTGATCAGAGATGCTTTTTTAGCCTTTGTTGCTAGTTAGTTTTTTTTCCATTAAAATAACTTTCTTTCAGTACATTAAACAAGCCTTTATTTATTAGTTTAGGCCAAAATTCATTCAAAAGCATTTATTGCCCAGTTCTCTCATGTAATGCAAAGAAATACTTCAGTCTGACTGCCTGACCGAACAACCCAACTTCAGTGTGGCTGTGTAAGCAAAGTGTAATCCTTTTGACATGAAGCCGGCTTTGAAAGTAGTAGAGATTGGGCCCCATAGGTTAAACAAAAAATAGTTTTCTGAATACGTTCATGGCATAGTTGAAATTTGACAATTTGCCACTCAGTGCCCCTGCTCCAAAATTCAATGAATATGCCATGAATTTTTTCTTTCCCTCTGTACTTTGTGTTTACATTTTGCCACACCCGCCCTTCTCAAATGATTGATGTGTGCCTTTAGTCATCAGCCTGATAGCATTGGCCTAGTCCACCCCTAAATCTATCTAGTGATCCAGCAAAGCAGGTGAAGAGACATCCACTGTCGTGTCATTGGTGCCAAATCACCAGACTCCGCTGTGGCAGTCATTGGTGCTTCAGCATCACAAATGCTTGGTCAGATGCACATTGAACTTGTAGATGATATCGTGTGTCACATGATAGTTGAATCAGTTCAGCTGTTGGTAAATTATTCTCTGTGTGACTTTGGGAATGTACTGTTATTGCCACAAGCTTACCAAAAAACAAAACCACTGTAAAGTGGTACTGGGGATCACTTTATTTTTTTTCCTCTATCCCTGTGGCATGAAAAATGAAACATTTTTAATTTCTCTAATACATCTGCACTTTTATGAAAGAGATCATGACAAATGATTCTTGTTAGATCAGGAGGTACATTTTTTGATTATTGGGCTAATAAGTTTATTAAATTTGTATGGGGCCCTAAACATAGTAGATCTTTATTGAATTTAAGGCCATAGTAGCTAACCTTTTAAAATGGTTTGGTTTTTCCCCCCACTTTTTTATACTTTTGGTGAAGTGTGAGTTTAAAGCTTTTAAGATTTACCATGCAAGTGCTGTGCATGTAGCTTGCAGACAAATCAATGGCATTCGGTGAGGTTAGTGGGAGAACTGTTGATACACAAATGATGTGGCTGGTGTTAGTGCACAGTTGTAGAGGGGCCTTATTTGTCATCAGTTTTGCATTAGCCAGATTACGAAGACTTGCACAGCAGTTCACTGCACACATCTTTGAAAAAAAGGGCCAAGAGATAACTTGTTATGAAATGGCCCTCTAAAAATAAAACTGACTTGACTTGGTGGGAATAGTTGAGGACAAACTGAGAGCGGCAAGCAAGCTATTGTAAAAAGAATTTCAAAGAAATCTGCCTTTCAAATTACAATCTCTAAGTAGCATTACTCACTTTAATTTTAAAGAATTGCAGTGCACTATAAAATATATTTTTCACATATTACTTTCTAGCATGTCCATGAAAGAGCCATATTTACGAGTCTCAGGTTTATGATAATGTCTTGTATGACAAATCCAGCTTAAGATATTTTTTTTCTTTTTTTTTTAACCAACCTTGTTCACCTGTAAGCCATCAGGAGCTTAACATAGACCTAGTATGAATTATTATCCCAGACATCTCTACTGTCACAATGGAAATACACCATCAGCTTTTGTTCTGATTTGTTTCATTGATGATACAGAAATGTCAGCTCTTCAACAGAAAACCACTGGCTACCATTAGTAGTCCCTATTCTTACCATATAATTTGAGCCCTTAAAATCCTCATACACCCTGGTAATTGCTTTGCTTCGTGTGTTTTTGGTGTGTGGGGTGTCCAGCCCAACTTTGCTTGCACACGAACAGTAGATGCAGAGACGGAAACATGTACTGTAGATGATACTAATACTTATGAATAGAAAATACAAATTCTACCTCAGTCTGACATTTCCTCTGAAGGAATGAGCCCTTAATAGATTTTTGTGCTACACCAAGAACAGAATTGCAGTGTGCCAAGTTGTAGAGACTGGCCGATCAAAACTCTTATCTTCCATGCACTTTCTGGCACAGTCTAATGCTTTGATCTCTTATTTCCCCTTAATTGTTTGTTACATCTGCTGCTTTGGTGAACATAGACATATAAAGATTTATAGAGTTTCTGACAGGGGTTCTGCCTTTGACATGATGCATAGCATGTCTAATGAATAAACAATGACTTGCTCAGTGCACTGACCATTTTTTTGCTCCATTGTGTGTTTATTGTGCATTACTCTGTGTTTACATTTGTTTTGACTTTGTACAAATTTGTGTATGCGCAGGTTGGAACTCTACGTTTCTGTGGCAGCACTGAGTTCTCTGGAGGCCTCTGGGCTGGAGTGGAACTCGACAAACCAGAGGGGAAGAACGATGGCTCGGTAGCAGGAGTTCAGTATTTCACCTGTCGACTCAAACATGGTAGGCAATGTCAAGGACAAGAAGCACCTACAGATCAAACACATTGATTCAAAGTCCTGTTCCATAGATTCCTTATACCAGTATTGACCATATAAGATGTAATTGGTCAGGTTTTCTGTGGTAACTTATCTAACCCCACACAATTAGATGTCTCCTTTTTCTAGTTGTCAATTAATTTATTATACAGTATTCTAAATGTCATGTCTAATACTTTGTTTGCTGCCGTTTTATGTATTCAGCTTGTCTTATCTTAACTTTGTACAGTATATAGTTAATCACAGACACACAGTTTATTTTTAAATCCTTTTCTTATGCTCTTTATAACAGGTATATTTGCTCCCCTTTCCAAGATAAGCAAACCTCTGGAAAGACATAAAACTAGTACCACAAAGATGTCTACACCCATACGCCCCCCTCGGCGCATTGACCTGTCTCACATCACCTCCAAGATAAACACGGGTAAAGAACAATTTTCAAACAAGTCATAACACTGTTTCTGCCTTTTGACATGTTTTTTTTTCTATGAATGTTTAAAAAGGGTCCATCTGATACATCATGCAAGAGTTGCGTTGCATTGCATTGCTTTTTGTCGAGAGAGAGTGATTACAAGAATGAGTTTGCTTAAGGAGTTCTGGCACAAAATACTTTAAATAAAAAGACTTTAAATGATCAAGTTATAACAGAGACAACAAAGACATTGAGAATGAATTGCCCGTAGGACCTTGAGGGCAAAGAAATGTTTAAACTTTTGTGAGCACAGTTGAAAAAGATGTCACACTGGTGAGTGTTTCCTCATCGCACAGTCCCCCTGGAGGAAAACATGGATACATTATTGGAGACCACAAATCATATTAAAAAAACCCAAAAGAACCGTACTTACCTCCTACAATAAAAACCAGACATTTCGTAGAACCATTATTCCTATAAATGGCTTTCTAATATTGCCTGTTAGTTAAAGAAATAACCAACTGCATGCACTTGAGGGACTTTTGGACAGAAACAGAAACAGTGACTTGTGCTTGTCCATCTTCTCATAACTCAGGAGGAATGATATGCTGAAAAGAAGGGAAAAGTGGTAGTGGTAATAGCCCCCCATCATTCACTAGAAAGTGGATTTTCAGTGGATGATGGGGAGCTCAGCTAGATTACAACAGTATCAACATCCTCTGCGGTGATTAGACTCCCCCCTCTTCCTCTACCTTATAATTAATGTCATAATCTTATACTATTCAATTTTTCAAAAGTAGGGGTACAAACATTTTACAAATGCACTGTATGCATTGTCAGTAGAATTTGCTTCACAGTCTGAAGTATGGGGGGCCGAGGGGGAGACAGACTACCTCAATTGTTTTCCTGTATTGCTTTCAGGAGAGAGTCTCAAAAATTGAAATCCGATCCTCTGATTATCTACTAATTTAATTCGGACTCTGTGCTTGCTCAAACTAAATATGTTTTTGGCACTCAGTTGATCCCTGCTTGTGAAACCAGATGAGTGCAGGTTGATGCAACTAGTTGCTGGACTGCTTCACCAAGCCAAGCTGGCTTTGTTTTAAAAGAGAGAAGACAGATGTCATTGTCTGCACTGAGCTGAGTCACGACTCAAACTGATGGCCTTTTTTGTGCCAAAAAGAGGCTTTCTAAACTTCCCTAGCCTGTATGAGCCATGACAATGCATGGCAGGATTTATTGCATCTTGGCTTTCATATTAATCTTCGAATGATTTGAAAAGTGGATGCTGAACCAATGCCAAAGGGCGATGCATAAATTAGACTGCTGACAAGACCTTGCTCTGACAGTCCTTGGATACCCACATCCTCAACTCCCGACTAATGTCCTCTTATAATATAGTCCAGTCACCTAAGAACATTGTAGAAGCCTTGCCTCGGTAGGTTGTTTTGGTTCTTGCGCCCTCTAGGATTTATAGCTGCATTGCGGTGATGTAATATTCAAGGGTTTTGAAGCCCACCTCATAGTTGCCTATGGAATTTGGTGATTGATAGTCCAATTAAGCAAGGTTTAATAACTAGTGCCTAGACAGGCTAAATAGCCTGGCAGCTATTAATCACAAGGTTTGTGTGAGTGTGTATGTGGGGTAAGCACTGCATGCGAGGATGTGTGTGTTGGCACCTCCATATAATCTAGGAACCAGTCTAGTTTATGACTAAACAATTTCCGGGGCCTTTGTCAGCCATTTACAGCCCAAACTCTCAGAGCCACCTGTGTTTTGGTGTCCTCTAGGATCATGTGAATCTATAGATGGACAGCTAGATTGTTGGACTTTCCTGTCTCGCTAACCAGGAGATACAGACACGGCAGAATGCCAGGCTGGACCCTATTATAGTATGTCAACTTTAGCTCAGGCCTCAAAGGGCAATGGGAACATAGACAACGCTCACAAAGCACCACTGCTTGATTCATAAAGCCTCAGTCTGTACTGCAGTCTGTCACTTGAAGTAAACGTCAGTATCTGGAGGGGATAGATGGAGCCAGGAGGTCCCTGCAAGCTAAAGGTCAAGTGACAAGAAACGTTTGGTATTCCGAGTTGGAATGTAGTCTCATCTGTGGAGTTCAAAGGAAAGACACAACTCTGCCTCTGAGGGGAGCGTTTCTCATCTGCCTCTAAATGTGAACTGAAATGGCAATCAATAAATACCAAGCTGATTTGAGATTTTCCTAATGCCTTTTCAAAGTGCAATATAAAGTTAAAACTAAGGTAACATATTAATGAGTTGAATTTAATGTGAAACAGTTTATGTGGCAGATTTATGTAAGAATTGAATCCTCATTAGAGATGATTTATTGTTCTTTAAATCTGTTTAGGTACATGGATTTTGATTTTGATTTTTTTTTTTTTTTTTATTGCTCATTACATAGCTGACTTGAAAAGGATTTTGTCAGTTTAATTTTAGATTTAATTCAAGTGCACAAACAATATATTAAGCTTGAACTTGTTAAATTTTTGTGCTATAAACTTGTTAAAGAACATAATTATGTTTACTTCTGCAAGAAATGTTATTCCTCAATGTGTGCTATTTTCATCAGTACCAAGATGTCTTTTGAAATTTTTTGTTAATTTCAATTTACTGTCATTAGGGCTTTTGAGTCGCATTAACTGCTTTTCTCAGCATATTTAAACATTTTTTTTTCATTGTGTTTTGGACTAAAGAGACATTCTTAGTTCGAAAAAATGCCTTTCAGTAATTGTTTCATTGCTACTCAACAGTGTCATGTTGTCCTTTATTTGTGTTTCTTCACTCTACTGCTTGTATGTTTAATCTTTTCAGTTTAGTTTTTTGTCTCTGGTTTTAATTCTGCCATTCTTGAAGTGCTGCACTGTGTGTCTTATCAATTCCTCTCTTTATTTCTTCAAACTTGATGAACTTTTTAAAATTTTATTTCTACATATTGAATTGACAGGTGGCAGGATTTCTTGCTTTCGATGGCTGCATTACATGCATAAATTCCACCCACTTTCAAAATATTTCCACCTAGATTATACATCCAGTGTAAATGCTATTTTGATAACCAGAATGCTCAAGCAGTCCTTCAACAGATACAGCATAACAATATGCTGTATCTACATTTCCTAGTTCAGCTATTTTCATTTGTCAAACTACACAAACTTATTACAAATTTCCAGGTTTGAAAGTGACTTGCAAATTGTACAGAAATTACAGAACTGTGATGGTGCATTATTTATGCAGTCTTTTAATCTGACTTGGATGAATATTGATCTGTGTTTGGAAAAAAAAAGTCACTGTGTCTCTTTTGTCTGTGTCTGTGTGCGTGCGTGGGTGGAAAGGTTTATCTTCATCTGTCAAAAAACCCATTGATATTCAAAAAAGTCCACCTGGTCCCAAACAGGGCACAAAAGGAGACGCCTCTGTGACAAAGAAAGGTACTGCAGTTACAGCAGAGTGTGCTTCAATGCACTGTGTATCAGAGACTATAGTGTGTTAGAGAGTTTTCACTATATAGGATAATCTCTTCTTAAAACTGTGGAAAAAATGTCCTAGTTCCACACACTCCTAAACACCACTTGTCTCTGATAATTAGTGCACCTTAATACTTAAATCCAACATCATAATCCATCTGTGGGCAGCTCAAAAGGAACATCATTGCCCAAAGTACTCCATTTCACTCAATATCATATTTTGATGCACTATTGTATAGCATGCATTAGAAATGCAATTTGATGTGCAATTAAAGCATAATTTAAATAGTAAGTTAGGGTTCCCATCTACATTAAGTCGAAACGTAGAATGTATTTCAGCAGCAATAAATAGTGAGGATAATCTAAATTCTACATATTTTCCTCAATCTGAAAATACAGTATACATGAAGTTGTGCTCATTGTGCATGAAGCCAAACCACTCCAGTCCAGTGAACAATTAAGAAAAAAAATGGATTGATCAGCTCAAGCAGAGGACAGAATCAGCAGCTTCAGCTATTACTTCTATGCATTGCTGTCCACTCTTATGGGCCCATTAGCTAAGACTTACTATTGAAAACCATTTTTGGCAAACGTTGAGGAGTTTTCTGCCCATCACTGTCTGTGTTCCAATTTGTTTGTAGCTGAATCTTCTCTTCTTAAAGCACTTTGGCACAGATTGAATCAATTAGCCCTTAGGAGCTGGGCACCTAATGAACTTATGGCCTGTGAAGGTCTGTGAAAGTTAAGAGCTTAATGAGGTCCTGTGTCCAAATGGCCTTTTAAAGAGTGAAATAGGGCACTCCCTCCTCCATCTCATCCCTCATGTTGGGATGGGATTAGCATGTTGGCCCTTAGTTGGACCTCAGTAATGGGATAAGCAACGGTAGAAGATTGAACGCACTTGATTAGTGCTGCCTTAGAATGATGTGACACAGCTGCATGGATTTATTACAAAGTACAGTGGTAATTGTCTGGATCTGAGTGCCATAGGCACCGTCACAGTCAGAAGAATAAAATGGGAAAAATGAATAATAGGCTGAGCTTTATTATTTCAATGGAATTACAAAAGTCCTAGATGTAAGCCTGGATGGATGGATGGTGGTTTCAGTATTAAGAGGGGGCTCACACATTTTGTGCTGTGTGACATTAGAATGGACAATATGCACAACCAGTGTCTTAGCGAAGCACAGATGCAAAATTTTATGCACCATTTGAATGATGTGTAGTATAGTGGCTTGTAAAGTGGCTGTCTGCACATTACTAGACTTTTTTAATTAAAACTTTAGACAGTGTGCTTTGTTTTAGTATCATGTTTTGAAAGGTTCTTTCTCTTAATTACCTATCTCCTGTGTTTCCTGTCATTCCTCTGTCATTTTCATCACAGGTGTTCTCTCTCGCTCCCTGTCCTCTTCTTCCTCTTCCCTTGACTCTCGGCATGGCCAAGGTGTCCGACCTCGTCCACTGCCAAGGCAACGCCTTCCTGCCAGGCAGAGAAGGGAGTATGTTCCCATGAGTCCCAGGACCACGCCCTCACCAGCCCTCCATTCTTATTCAGGCACCACTGCGCTCACTGCTGCAGGTCTTTATTATATCCATACTGACTTCATGAAGATTTCTGTCGTTTCAGTATTATCTCATGATTACACTGATCGAATGGAATTAAATTTAGTTCAGTAATTATCCCAGTAGTGAAACACTCTTTGTTCATCTTTCCCAGGTCCTCGAAGCCGAACCCCCTCAGCTAGTAGCTCTGTGTGCGAGGGCCCTGAGGTGCGCCTGGGGGAAAGGGTGCTGGTGGTAGGCCAGAGAACTGGCATAGTTCAATTTTATGGAAAGACCAGCTTTGCTCCAGGTCAGTCGTAAAAATTGATGTTCCCCCTGAAGATTCGACACTTGAACCGTCAAATCTTCACTAAACTCTTAACTTGGCAGTGGGACACAGTTGGCTTTCAATAGAAAACATGTTCAGCTTCAAGATGATAAAACTATACTCTCTGTAAAAGGTTCAGCCATATGAGTTTAGAAAAAAGGCTAGAGAGGCTTTTTTCCTTATCTAAAATATGAGTTATCCCTTTTAATAAATCACATATTTCCCTGTTTTGCTGTTTTCAGGACATAAAAAGAATTATAATTAATGAAGTTTCCACAGTTTTTTAAATGTTCAATATCAACTTAATAGCTCAGTAAAGAAGACTTGTGGACATACTGTTAATACTTACGGCTGAGTTTTTGATCATCACAAATGCTGAATAAGTTCTATCCTAAGAAACGACATGGATAAATAAAAACAGGTTTGTCTCTACATGTAGAGCTTGTATTTGGTTGCCTCTAGCTGGTACACCAAGAAAACCTATGAGCTCATTCTTTTTTTTTTTTTTTTTTCAAGGAATGTCAAATATATTTGCATAAATCTTATTCTGTGTATTATTGTACAATGAGACTTGGTGAAAGTTATCAAAGCTCTATTAAGCTCTTCTCTTTCAACTTGCGTGAGCTGCATTACATATTCGGTCTCAAGTTACTGTTGCGGCAAACCTCGAGTTGGACAGAAGATACTTGAAAAACAAGATCTGAGAAATTCCTGCAGAGCAAAAGCCATTGAAATTCAAACAGAAAACAGCTCACAGTATTAGTAGTTAGTCAGTAGTTCTGCCTAGGCATCAGTCATTTATGAATAAGTACTTGCATATCTCACACCACTGAGGATCATGTTTGAAGGGATTTCAGTATTAAGTTTCCTTTGATACTCTTAAATCAGTGCTTGCAGTTCTGTTATCTCAGCCTCAGTGGGTTGAGGCCTGTGTCTCGACACCAAACAACCTCTTGTTGCAGAGCACTACACAGTAAAGGACTTCATTTTAACATTTTGTCTGAGCAGTGTCACCTGAGAAAGATGCCCTCACATTGAATAGTCACATCATTTTACGGGGCAGCGACTGAAAGTTAAAGCATTAAATAGTTATTTATTTAGGAGCTACCTAAATGGGAGTGCTGTATAGCAGAATATTGGCTGTGCTGAATTGTTTAATAGAACAAAGACCAGTTGATATGGAAAGCTCCCCTGAAACACTTGTTTCTTAATGTCGGGATAGTTAATATAAGCACAGTGACATCAGAATTATTATTTCATCCGATCATTTACATGACTGATAACTTTCCATGTAGAGGGGTTGCTAGTAATGTAATGCCCTTTCCCTTTTGGCAGCCATATTTCCTGTCAAAAGTGGATTTTTCTTCTGTGTACAAGAGGTATAATTGTCATGCTAATAAATCTGATATTTGACTAATACATAGTGTGTTACTCATTTAATACTTAACGCTTTCTTCAGTTGTGACTCTCATTTTTTCTTTTAAAGGTATTTATATGTGATTGTCCGACAATGGTCCATTGACCTAGTTTCTGGACTGTCTGTCTCTTTGTCTGTACAGGGCTGTGGTTGGGCATTGAACTAGACAAGCCAAGTGGTAAGAACGATGGATCAGTGGGAGGAGTGAGGTATTTCAGCTGTCCACCAAAACATGGCGTCTTTGCTCCTCCGTCTCGTGTTCAAAGGTGGGTACAGACCCTTTAAAACAGTCCATTTTCCACTAATGATTAATAGTCCCTTTTGATTTTTGCCAGTGGTCACCATCAGAAGCAAAAACTAATTTGCCTAAACAATTATTTTTGAGAAATTCAAGTTCAGGGAAGATTTTTGAAGAATTCGACAATATGCTCTAAAAACCCTGAGGTTTTATTTCCCTCATCAATACATCAGATGCCACCAATGAGCTCCTTTGACAGTGTCATTTGTGCAAGTGTTGACATATTTGATTATGCCCTCTGTGAAGCAAACAGCCCTCCTCTGTACTTGTGATTAATGAGACTCAGAGTTGTCAATGCGAAGCCTGGGGCCTTCGCCCACCATGACTTCTCAATTTAATTTGGCGTCCAGTAATGATCCAGGCAACCTCATCCCCGCTTTTAATTATGGATTATGCATAATGAATATCTGTTTGTCATTTGTTTAGGTTGGTGATATAAAGAGGTTATATTCTTACAACAGGGTATTGAATATGCTACATGCATTTGTCATTTAAATGCATTGTCCCACTGTGTGATATGCAAACTGGTTAACTTCATAGTATACTGCTGTGATTCCAAGTGAGGTAGGACATAAGGTGTTTTTGTGCCTGTTGGTCATGTTGACAAGAACATTTAATACTGTGATAACTGTTAACCACTTTTCACCATGTCAGGCAGCATTTAGCTGATGTTTCCTTGTGTTTTGCTGACTTTCAACAAGAAAAGATATGGTGAAAATAGTGAATGAACTCGGTATTATCCATAGAAGAATAAGTGTTTGAGATGTTTTTCTTAGCTGTCTGTCTCAGGTGTGTTTGACAAAACAGACTGTCTGTTGGGCTCTGAGCATTAGCTAAGTGTGGGTGAACTAAACCTGAAAACATCCTGTGTGGACAAACTTCAAGCTGTAAAGAACTGAAGCTGCCGCCCTGTTAAACGGCTGCTTTGACAATGACTAAATTATGTAAAACCTCAGTGGTATCATTCAAAGCTTAAGACCAGAGATGTAAATTTGATGTAAATTTAGGCATAATATTTCATATAGTCAAAACCTTGTCAGTAGTGCTATGGTTTCTAGAGTGTATTGTCTCTGTCAGACTGGCTGTTAGCTAAGGTTAATCCTTAACACCCTGTCCCTGCTGCCACCAGAGAAATTTCTTTACTGACTAGTGACGATGAGGTCGAAGTGGATTCTTTAAATCTCTTATGTCAAATTTCAATTTCAAGACAAAGTAATACGACATGTTTCAGCAATTTAATATATATTTTATCCTCATTTTGAAGTCAATTCATTAGTTAGTTTGTTTTTATCTTATTGTATTCATAGCTTCAGAAGTGGATTAGTTTGTTCATACAGTTGGGTGCATGAATATTTGGAAGGTGACACAATTTTCTTAATTTTACCTCTGTTTGCCACCACCATGGATTTGAAATGAAACCATCACAATGTGTTTGAAGTGTAGACTTCAGCTTTAATTCAAGGGGTTTAACAAATAAATGGCATTAACTGTTTAGGAATTACAGCCATTTTTATACATGGTCCCTCATTTTCAGAGGCTCAAAAGTAATTGTACCACCCAACATAAATCTACATATAAGGATTATTCTTAATACTTGGAAGAAAATCCTTTACAGTCAATGACAGCCTGAAGCCTGGAAAACATGGACATCACCAAATGCTGAGTTTCCTCCCTTGAGATACTTTTCAAGGCCTTTACTGTAGACGCCTTCAGTTGCTGCTTGTTTGTGGGTCTTTCTGCCTCAGTTTTGTTTTCAACTGAAAAGCGAAACTGGGTTGAGGTCAGATGACTTGGCCATTGAAGAATACTCCATTTCTTTTCCATGAGAAGATCTTTTGTTGCTTTCACAGGCTGTTTTGGGTCATTAACCATCTGTACTGTGAAGCAAAGACCCATCCAACAATCCTAAAACAGTATGTCCTAACTAGAAATAAAAGTACAATCAATGCGTAAACATGCAGAGCCAAAAAGCAGAAAAACTTGAATTATACAGATTTTACTCTTGTGTGTGTTTGTGTGTGTGTGTGTGTGTGTGTGTGTGTGTGTGTGTGTGTGTGTGTGTGTGTGTGTTTTAAATGCAGTTGTGATTCCTTCTAATATTCTGTCATTAAATAATCTGTTTTGGCTGTTAATTGAGTTTGAGAAAAAATTCATAGTTAAGAGTGATTATTCTGTTAGAATACAAAACATGAAAATCATGTCTTATTTATATCTGAACAGATGAGATGGTTGTTTGATTTTGCATATTTATTTCAATTTCAAATGACCCAGCCTTACAATTTGAGATTAGTTGGTTTTAATGGCGGTATAGGTGTTAGGGCAATATGTAGATGTATCTCTAGTCACAAACATTGTTTTTTCGTGTTTCTAAATCAATTCCGACTTCAGTGTATGTGCATATAAGGTTATTGATTAATAAAAAAAACTAGTGCTATAGTTGGCATCATTGGAGAGCTATTATGGAAATGTAAATACCCTGACAAATAAATCTACTGTTGGTTCTTGGCCTACTTACCTCTGAATCCTTCCCTCCTATTAACAACACTTGCACAGAATTAGCCTACTGTTGAAGTCTAGTTGAATGCAAAATACACACAGGTGACAATTTGAAGGAAAAACCTACATTAACTGCCTGGGTAAGTTAAATAGAACAGCTACATTGTTCCTTGGAGCAAGATTGTCCATATCTCTTGAACTGCACAGGGAAAATGAAAGGCACTCTTCTAAATAATATTCTTTTTTACTATCTTGATGATTGCAGTAGAGAGCCCCGGATAATGCATTGCTCCATGATTTCCTACCAGCATTCAACCGGATTGAGATTTGGAGACTCCATAATCATGTTTTAATTGGTCAACCATCTGTACATTTTACCAAATCTTTTATGAGGAAGACCAACTCACGCTTTGGTGTTACTGGAGAGCTAAACGATCTTTTTCAATGCCCAGTTCTTTCACTTTCTCCTCTTTGCCCTGTTCTCGCATAGTTGATACAAACATAGAAACCACGTCACACATATTGACCTATTCAAACAGTGAGAGAAAAAAGTTTAATTCCACTTGAAGTCCTATTTCTTCAACACACATCGGGTTTGCTAAGGTGGTTATGTATTGGGATCTTGGGCACATGGAAACCATAGCCTGACATTCATATTCACAAGCCACTAAGTTATTCACTGCCAGACATTGTTTTGTTTTTACTTCACATTTTCTGCAAACAGATAAAAAATGTTCACATTTGTTATTGGATGGTATAGTAATGGCAAATGCCTCAAGTATATAATTTCTGTCATAACTGAATGAAATCCAAGTATAAAAGGCAGTTGGCACGTAAGGTTTTGAATGTCTTTATTTTAAACAAGAGTGAGATTCTTCAGATTTGATGGATTGCTGGTTAAATGAACACATTCCCCTTCATACCCAGATATAATTGGTCTCTTCACCTTCCTTTGCTACCTGTGCTTCATCTCAATTCAGATCCACCATTCAGGGGGAATTTTTCTTTTCTCAACTCTTCAGTGCTCTCAATATTTTCCTGTTGTTGCTTATTAACCTGCTGTTATGTCCTCCATGAGATAAAAGCTGCTTTATTGAAACTCATCACCTTTATTTTCTTGTCATTTCTTATGTCATTTTCCACTTGTTTTTTTAAATTAACCCTGGGGCTCATAGTTTGCTCAAATGAGCAAATGGATTTCCTCTGTAATGGAGAACCACATTCCTTCGATCCAGCACAGCAACTTGTTTCTTCTGTTCTTTTTTTCTACTTTCAGCAGGTATCACAACCTGTTAGGAAAACAAACAGCCCCCCCCCCCCCAACACACACACGCACATACACTAGCACACATATTATTCATACATTAGCTGTAAGGACATAAAGAATTCTGTAGCCCCTTATTCGAACTTTAGTCATCACAACTGAATGCTTAACCCCAAACCTAACTCTCCCTCTTAATGGCTTTCAGGGCTATAATGTTATTATAGTCCGATAGTGCTCATGGACACATCAGTAAGCAGGACAGGTGCTTTTGTGCAGACACTATCTTTTTTCCTTACTGTTGTTCTTAGAGAGGAGGGGATCATCAGATGCAGGCCGAGTCAACTTTCATTCATCTGAACTAAAATGTGACTAAAATATTAGAGATGTGCTGGTATTTAATGAATTTTCAAAACAGTTACTTTAATATATTTTGCTCCACAATATTTCTCTGTGGATCATACGATTGAGATAAACTTTGGGTTACTATCAGTGGAGCTTTTTCACAGTAGGTTGTTTCATGTTGAAACCTGAATGAAGATATTTAAGTGTTACTATATTTTCATAGTGTTATATGTGACTTAGTTTCTTTTGATAGTTCCTTTCTTCTTCTCACTCACAGAATCCATGGATCAGTTGATTGCCTTTCAGAGCTCTCCTCCTCACGCCTCAGTCATCCTTTCAGCGGTGAGCATTCTACCTTCATTGCAAGTGTGTCTTTGCATTTATTATTCTATGAGGGCTTGTGAAATCATTTTTATGCAGGAGTGTGTATAGGAGTACTTGACTCTTGTGATTGCTGTGCAGGGACAATCCGTCGCAGTTTCAGCACATCATCAGCCATTGCCTCCCCAAAGGAGACCAGCAGAAGAAGTCCCGTTGCCAGGTGTGTCTCTTTTCTACACAGCCCTCCCATTTCTCCCCCCTCATGCTTTTCGGCTTCATCCTAATCCCCTGCAGCAGTGGCAGAATCAATACTGATAAGAGGCAGTGGTATTAGTCAGCAAAAGGTTCCTTTTGAAATGGCCAATGCATGATTGTGGTTATAATGAGAGCGAAGAGGGAACTGAAGATCAATCCCTCAAACACTGAGCTCTCATGAATCTCCCACTTACTTCTGATATACCCTCTTACACTGCATACCTTTTCTCATAAATCTTTCTTGCTGTATTTCCCCTGTACTTCCGCAATTCATCTAAAACGAAAAAAAAAAAAGAAAGCGTTCCAACCCTCACCGATGGCGCTGGAGCACACTCAGCGGTGGTAGCAGCACTGTTTCTGGGAACTTGGCAGGGTCCAGCCCCACGCCCAGGTCTGAAGGACAGGTCCGCCTCCATGTGGGCATGCAGGTCCTGCTGAACAGTGCCAATGAGATGGCGTTCATCCGTTACCTGGGCACAGCAGACTTTGCACCGGGTCTTTGGCTTGGTCTGGAGCTCCGAAGCCCCAAGGGAAAAAATGACGGCTCTGTGGGCGGCCGTCGCTACTTCACCTGTCGACCCAGCCACGGCGTGCTGGTCCGCCCCAGCCGCGTCACCTACCGCGGCATCAATGGGTCACGCTTGGTGAATGAAAATAGCTGAGGACAGTAGCAAATGGAGCAGTTTGGGTTTGGAGGAAAATTTGAGATATTCTGACTTTGTTTATCTTCTGTTTAACCCCTTGTACAGTCCTCTATACCCTTCAGAGGTGGCGTGATTTAAGTAATAAAACCACTTATTAATAGTTCAAATTTAGAACACTAGATTTGTTCATGGAGAAATGAAGGAAGCAAAGAAAGCACTTTAGAAAATTAACTTTCTACCCCTAGAATTTGTCTCAGCTGGATGAGTTGGGATGGGGGGGTCTTAATAAGACATAAGACACTGCACTATTTTTAATCTGATTGCACTGCAAACATAAACCTGATATATCAGAATAGGATAAAACAAATGGTATGGATGTGAACACAAGAGAAACTATTTCTCTATACCCAAAGCTAATTTTGATTCAAGTAGATATTTTTTTTTATCACATAATTTAGGTGGTAATGCAGACTCTCTAACCAAAAGTGTCTATATATAACTGATAATGCGCGTCTGTGCACATGCATGTGTGTACTAGGAGCACTTTGAAACAAGACAGAGCAATTGATTTTTCAAGGGTCGTCATTTCACTTACAGATAACAGATGGAAGTTAAGTCAAAACTGGATTTTCAGTTTATGAATCAATTTGAATTAAACAAGATTTAATTAAGCCTAGACTTCCATCAACCTCCATCGGAATACGACTGCTTATACAGAAGTTGTTTTCTCCTGCGTACATAAATATCCACCACAGACCCTACACAGATAAATGATGGTTCTGTTCTTGGCTGCAAAATTCCTGCCTGTTTGCACCTTTGGCTGTGATTCCATCCTTTGACGTCAAACTGATGACAATATTGCGGCTATGATTTCATTCAGGTATAGTCTGTTAAATGACATTGATATTTGTCATGATAAATAGACCTTTGGCTTGGAAAACACTTGACAGTTGAAAGCCTGACTGTAAAAACCTGTTTTGACGAGGTCACTGATTTGTGTAGGACTTGAGAAATGAAATGTCTGTCTTGCGGACTGAGCATCACACCTGTCAGAGCATTTTTAATTTTTACAACCTGAATTTGAAAAATTTCAAGGTGATTCTGTGGTTTAAACTGAACACTATAGAGTCTTAAACTGTGTAATATTTTTAGGAATTTAAAAATTCCCCAGTGTGTCCCCAGCTTTGGTATTAGACAAACAAACAGAGCTTGACACAGGAAATATGCAATCATCCAGAAGTTTCAAGGACAGTTTGCTATTTGATTAGAACTGTCTGGGCAGTTCGGCAGAGAATAAGCCATCGATTGCGCATGTGGAAAAACAGGCCCACTATTCAGTAAAACATTTATGTACCATCCAATTAGGGTGTGTAGGCCACAACAGTGGCTGTGGCTGTCATTGATTTGTCTGGTCAGGCCCCCTGTGACTGAGAAGCAGCGGTGGTCTGAAATATCTTCAATAGATTAAACAAGAGTATTTGTAAAATTGCAGTCTTTCTGGATTCATATTTAAAGACTTTAATAAACGCTATCTTCTTTCTTAATAGCTTCCCATTTGCATTAAGACTATAACTGTGAAAAACTCTGTGGCATATGTCAGTGTTCCACATTTCAGTTCTCATCTATAGATATACTCGCATACTTAACATCTGCAATCCCCACTGTATTACAGCATGAGTGATTTCCAGTTCCACTGATGTGTATGTAAGTCTTCTGTGTTCATGTGGGTAATTGTTTTATTTTTTTTCATGAAAATTCTGATACGTATATTTTAAGTATGAATGTTTGGGGGGGGGGGGATTTGGTCTCATACATTTACATGTTGTGGAAAATAACAGTATTTGTAAAAAATAAAAATAAAAGATTCTATTCTAATTTGAGATCATCCCCATGAGTGTTTCTTCTTTGGCTCTCTGCCCATTATTGAGTGTTCTTGTACTAATGAAAATGAGGTTTGTTTGACTGGGCTGTTGATAAAATGGGGGGACTGGAATGGAACAGCACAAGTACTTAGAAATGGTTGCATGCCCTTCACTTCCCATCTGATTCCACTGGGGCTCATCTTGGTCAAAACTGAAAAACGCCTGCTGCTGGAGTGGCATTGTTTACTCACTTCCAGCCAGGTTGAACACAAATTCAAATTAGATTGGGGGAGATGTAGTCTATTAGGGCATGATTGTGGAATAAATAGATAAGTAAATCAATGCTTAAAATCGTTTTCTGTGCTTTTCTTTTTTTTTTTTTTTTCGTCCTAGCAGGAGAAACAAGGACAAGGATCGAAGGAAGCAGTGTTCCAAACTATTGACCAAGAGACTCCATTCAGAAGTTAAAAAAAGAAAAGAAACGTAGTCAACGTAGCACCAAGGAGTGTCTGCCATGAATATAAAAATGTGGCATTTATATCAGATATATACAAAAACAATCAGGTTGGAGCAGCATCAAGTCGTTCATAATGCTGATCATCATCAGCACCACTGATCTAAAAAAATAGAATTGCAATAACCACAGAGTAAGCCCCAGGATGCCCACTTATGAAACTTTTGCATCCACATTAAAATTATTTGAGTTTGATGGAAAATCTTCTCTCATTGAGTCATACCCCATCATTAAGAACATCGTCCGTCTCGAAAATCCCACCCACATGACATGAAAGTTTGATCACAGCAGAGGAGAACCGCTGACCTCACACCTTGACCAACCAACATGGCTGCCTGGAGGAGGCAGAGTTTGAAGACTCAGGAGGTGGACTGGTGGACTGAGTCTAAATAAATCTTCCATAATCCTTCACAACAGCTCTGTCTTTCATTCTAACTTTACAAAGTTTATAATGTGCAGGGTTTGGTAAGTTCTAATATGTTTATTACTGTTATATTTTGTCTGCCCTGCGAGAGTATGTCTCAAACAGCACACACAACCTACTTCATTGGTTATAATAGTGGCTTTTTAGATTGTGACTGCCATTTTTATTCAATCCTTTGAGAAAGCATCTCTGAAAAGAAGAAAAAGAAGGGCACATACTGTGTTACAATATTGTTGGTTAGTGTTAGCACTTGGTAAACTGAAAGCAACTTGCACAGCGCTCCAGTGGATGAGCAATGTCTTCGGAAGCAGTTGTGCTTCTGAATTCAACCTCTCTGCTGGGGGATATCTTTGTTGTCAGATTTTTTTTTTCTTAACTTGGATATGGCTTTTAAAATAATAATAAACTCAGATTCCTTTGACAAACCATTTTTACTCTTTAACCCCTGTAGTGTGTACTGAAATAGTTTGTTATTGGTGGTATAAAAATTAGATGATGGTACAACCTGAAACAGAGAAGAGACAGAGAGAAATACTATATCACAGTGTGGTATGCACTGAATTGCACCATCAACACTTGGTAGACCTGATTCCTGATGGGAGACAAATCATCTTTGTGAGGCTGCAGTAAGCCTGCAGTCTGTATTTTTACACGATGGAGAGCGGCACTGGCACAACAGGCAACTGAGAAATATAGTTTGCTATCGCTAGCAAATACTTACAGTACATGCTGGCAGCCAAACAGGCCCCTACATTTGTAGACATGTTTATAATACAGGGATAATCCTGCTGGGGTCTCCATTCACCCTGTCAGGGCTTATGTGCATTAATGACCAGCTCATTGTACATAATCCTGCTTAGTGCACAACTACTTTACCAAAGTGAGCTGTAATGATTTAACACAAAATATTAAATAAAATAAATAGATAAAAAAAACCCTCTAAATATTCTTCCACTTATTAGCAAGAATCCAAACTTTGATGTAGTACCTAAAGTTTTAACATACAAATACTCAATGTTAAGATGCCTGCAGAGTCACGTGTCAGAGCTGTTCATCCAGGTTTTTATGTGATGGCTACTGTAAGGGCTCATGGCAGCCAGTAAAAATGGACTTATCTTGAAAAAGTTTGGGCACCCATGGTCAAAATTTCTTCGTGTGAATAATTATGTGGGTAGAAGATTTACTTGTCATTAGTGTATTATTTTTGTTTTGTACATTTTTAGAGCGAAAGGAATATTATACAAATGTTTTTGGCAGATTTTAGCTCTCAGATAACTTTTACTAAGGTCTCATACCTTAATTAGCTTGTTCCTGATCATCATTAGGGAAGGCCAAGTGATGCAGATTTCAAATGCTTTGGTCTTGAGTTGCAGCCGGTGGCACAGAGAACATTTCACTGGTAGAGGGAAGAAGGGATTTGATTAAACACCAGCAAATTCTGGGAGCAAACATCACACTGTTTGTAAAAGAGCTGAAGATGAGGAGAGGACGGCCTCTACAGCAAGATAATGATCCTAAACACACCTCAAAATCCACAAAGGACGACCTCAAGAGGAGCGAGCTGAAGGTTTGGCCATGGCGCTCGCAGTCCCACCACCTGAACATTATCGAAATTCTGTTGATAGACCACAAGACAGCGGTGCATACGAGATGGCCCAAGAATCAGAGAAGTAAAAGCAGGAAGAATGAGGAAAGTCCCCCAAACAAGAATGGAAAGAATCTTACATCGCTGATGTAAAAAGTGTTTTCACGGTGTGATCCTTGCCAAAGGGGGTGTTACTAAGTACTGACCATGCAGGGTGCCCAAACTTTAGTGTGCTGCCTTCTCTCTTTTTGTAATTTTGTCAAGAAATCTTACTGAAGATATTGAGAAGAATGTGTCATCTTAAACTTTATGCCTTTTGGTAATCAGGTCATCTTTTACTCACTTAACTATTCACAGTTACAGAAGTTTTGACCGTAATTCTTGCATTGGAAAACTTCTTGGAGCAAAGGTCAGACTGAATGTCACTGAAAACCAGTCTGGCATCTTTATAAGCACTGTGTGATTTTCTCATGAATATCTATAGAGACTTGTGCTCTTCCTGCCCTTTTGTTCCCCCATTTTTTAGCCCCCCCTATACTTTCTTATAGAAGTCAGTGTTTTCATTGAGTCATGGTACTGCTTTTGTATCTGTGAAGTGAATAGGTCAACAAACTAAATGAATTTAATATATTTTCTTTTATCTTGTTTGTTTATTCTGTCTGTCAGTTACTTTTTAGCCGGGTGTTTTTCTTCCAGTAAGAGGCAATAGAGTCAAGGTTGGAAAAAACACACTATCAAAGTGGAAAACTAAGGCTCGTTAGAAAAAACTGCAGTGGAACATGGCAAAGTAGCTAAATTAAAAGAGTTTAAAAAGTAGTTTTCATCTATCACATGCATGAAGGCAGACATGCGGGGGTGGAGGGGGGAAAATATATTTAAAAAACATTTTAAAACCAAAAATCATAGTCTTAACTTTGGAAGACCAAGGGACAGTAGGAAAAGTTGGGAAAGTTGGGAAAAAGTTGGGAAAAAATAAAAATAGGCTACAGTGAACAAATGTCTTTTCTGAGTGTGACATTCCTGATACGGATGCATTATGAATATTCTGATGACAGCCTTCACTTCTACTTGTGACAGCTGATTGTTAAACAAACCTCCTCCCTGTTAGCTGAAAAACCTCTGGATGAACTGAGTTTTGAAAATAAAATGCAGTATAAGTTCAGAGGATAACCTATACAATTCAGTCCGTAACACATGGTAAACTAACAGGAGACAACAACTTTATAGACCTAACTATCTACATTTTAAGACCCTGTCTGAGCACTGAGAACTGTTTGACATGATAAAGTTCCTGTAGTGCTGTGGACATATGTGTCTTGATATGTTAGATGTAATTAGAATGTTAAGAGCATTTCCCACCAGCATCAATCCTGCCTCTGACAAATAGAACCTGTAGAAATAGTTATTCATCTCGTGGATCTACCTTTTTTCTTTTTATCAGAACCTATTTTACACCAGAGATTATTAATCCAACCAGAAGAACGGATACAATTAATAGTCCAGGTCACTAAAATGAGTTTTCATCTTTCCGGCTGTATAATAGAAAACACTTCCTTCCTAATTTGCATAAAAGTGTTGCCAATTTAAGGATGTTGGTCAGGCTGAAAGACTCAGATCATTGTTTCCCCTTATAGCGTAATTAATTACCCAGCAGCTGTTTGCTCAGGTAAACAGGACTTTGTGTCGAGGATGATGGATCTCAATGATAAAACTTTGCCAAACTGATATTAGCAAAGATATTAATTATTAGATATTTGATAATCTGATATCATGTTTTCCTGAGGTTCAATGCAATGTATCATAGGGCTCATGATACTAGTAGCTTTTATAGCTGGTGCACAGTAGACTCATTGTTTTTAATCAACCCCACCTCTGGAGTCCATCACTACCAGAATGTACCACTTTGTCTCAAAAATAGCTTGTGCTGCCAATAAAATTTAAAGTTACTGCCCTAAAACTAGTAGAGCTACTGTCATACAGACTTGACAAATAAAGATCTGATCTTGCATTCACAGCCCTGTTTCTGTGCCTGATAGTTAAGGAATGTTGCACTAAACAAGCTGCTTTATGTCAGTGGTTGCTGATTGTTTTTAAAAATTTAACCATCACATTATTATGACACCATTCATGTTTCAGTTCATCTGATTAACTGGCCCAAACACCAAAGAGAGCAGTAGACAGACAGATGCAAAAGAGTTATTATATAGTAATTTATTAATTTTGGCAAATGTCTTCTGAAGGGCAATGTACAGCTTTTACCAGAGCCATAGTACAATACTTTATAATTACAACATTTACAGGTGCAGTTCAGTTTGTCTTTTTACATCAAACAATAGATATGAGCTGTGAAGGGAACACAGAATTAATGCATGTAACACAGGTACTGGAGACAAAGCAAAAATACTTTTGATCAGCCAATATTTAACTTGCTCATTGACTTGTCTACAGGAATGCATTTGTCTTAATCAGTCAATATGTGTCATGACACATACATGACAGCCCATCATTGCTTTGCAGCACACGGACTGACAGGATTTGCCAAATACAGTCAAGCAAAAGCATCAAAAAAGTGACATATATTGTCGCCATTCACCGAAATATCAACACCGCCACACTCATGGCGTTATTTGATATATATACTGTATGTAACTGTCCTTCAACTGAAAGAAGCAGACTTAAAACACAGACAAGTGTTAACACAGTGTGTGTGAAAACGAGCAGAATGAGATTCAAATTGGACCCGGGTTTCATCCACATTTGTATTCAAACTTTTTCTTCAGACTCATTTGTATTCCACAACACTCGCCCTATAATAGAAAAGATAAAATATGCAAATTTAAGAATGTAGAGTGCTCGGAGATAGCAATTTGAAGGTTAAGACTGATTCAGCAATATCCACTATTTTTCTATATCCAGACAAAAAAGGGGACAAAACATCTTTTTAAACAAGAAATGAATTATTAAAAGGTTACTGAAAAAGCCATAAGTCAAGAAAAGCCTCAACTTCACTGTCACAAAGCGATCTTTCTACAGAACGGAGCTGTGAGCGAGAGGAGAGTCCGAGGAGCGCTGCTTCCAATAGTACCAGGGGAAACGAGTTGTTACAAATCTTCAGCAGTAACAAAACGCTGAAACCTTAAATGTGGCTGAGGGTGGCTTGTCTTTAATCCATAATATTCTTTTATCAAACAATCTCCCACACCTACCTCAGTGCTCTATTCATCCACCCACCCAACCTTAATTAAAGGAAACAACTGATTTCCTTAATCGATTGTTATGACATCCACTCAGGATAATGTTTTTGTTTTCGGGATTGTTCAAAATTCTTTTTTGTCAGGTTTATGAAAATTAAATTCCAGTTGATGTAAAATGAATTTGTTTGGATTTGAAGAAGCATGATTATTAATAATTTATAGAGCCACTTCCAAATAATAAATAAACAAATGAATAAATAAACAAGCAGGCAAGCAAACATCAACAAACACATTTTTCCCAGTATTTTTTTTTTTTTATTTATTTTTTTTTAGTATAAATGTCTCTGGTAATCCAGGGATCAATGCAATGATATTCTTGAAAAATAGTCTGTTCCAATTATTTACCACACTGTTGTTTTCCAAAAGGATGTGGAGAAGGACAGGGTGAGTGTTCTTCAGTAGAACTGACACATGTGGCTGGCAGCTGTAGACAACTTCATAGCTGCTACAGTACAACTGGTCACCAAAGTCTGTGACTTTGGCAAAATATAGGTTTGAATCCTCCAAATAGTCCATTCTCATAGACAAGAGACATGATCAGCTGTCCATTAACACACCTTGCTCCTGATCTAGATCAGAAGGAGAGTTGTCCCCTCGTATCTCCATTTGATACTTGGTGTTTTTACTCAGTCGTGAATCCCTCCAGTGTTGAAAAAATACATTTCTAAACTTTCAATCTAGTCTTTATTCTACATTTTACCTCCCAAATTTTTTCAGTTGTCTGATGTGCTTTACCTAACCCCCCAGGGTTCTCATGAGAAAAGCCTGATGGACCCATCCAGCTTTGTTTCAGGGAGATAGGGTTCCTTCTGATCTGGAGGAAGAAACCAAAAATGGTGAGACAGTAGGGGTGGTGTAAAACGATCTTTGTCCTGACACAGTGTTTCCTACTGTTGGTCCTGGACACACAGTTTCCAAATACAGGGCCTGAAAAAGACGACCAGCAGTACAGGCATTTGGGCTAAAGCACGGTGGCGTTGTGGCCCTCCATCCTGGGCAGCCTCTGGTCCTGCACTGTCCCCATGGTGACAAGCAACGGACGGCTATCCTCTGCCCGACCCAGGGACACCGAGCTGGGAACGGAGGCTCCCCTCTGGTGAGATGCTGAGGAGGGCATGGAGGTGCCCTGTTGGGAGGGAGGAGGCGGAGGAGCGGGGGTGGGGTTGCCGTGGGTGGCCTCCAACGGCAGGCCTTGCTCCTGGTAGCCGTAGCCGATGTTCCCACAGGGGAATCGTCTCAGTCTGTAGAGGGGAACTGGGGGCAAGGTGGCTGAATCTAATAGCAGAGGTGACTGGGCAGCAGGAGGTGGTGGTGGGGGTAACAGAGGTCTACAAAGACCCTGCTGCTGCTGCTGCTGATGGTGCAGCAGCTGGAGTTGGTGTTGCTGCTGGAACTGATGCTGGAACTGCTTGTGCTGGAGACCTAGCACCCCTGCCACCTCAGCCACCGTCCGGCCCACATGCTCCTGTCCCTCGCCAGGCACCCTGCCGCTGCTGCCTCCTGCTCCCCCCACCCCTCCTTGCCTCTGCTGCTGCTGCTTCCTCTGCTGCTGCTGCAGGAACCACGACCCATATGTGGGGTTCCAGAGACTGGTGTTCTTCCCGTTGTGGCCCTCCTTCTCTGGTGGGTGGCCCTGGGTGAAGGCCAGGTTGATGTGGCCTCCTTCAGGGCTGGGCTGGGTGGTGACATGAGGTCCCTTGGCGGTAAGTGTGGAGGTGGCTGCGGAAGTGACCGTGTTAGTGGTTATCATGGTGATGGAGGTCTGTGTGTGAGGCTGCTGGTGCTGGTGGAGGTATGGCTGGGGCTGGGCTGATGTCTGTGCTTTGACCTCCAATGCTGCGCTAGTCATGACAGTATGTTCTGCACCTCCCCGGTTCTCCTCTGTAGGATAGGATGGAGGTGGCTGTGGAGCTTCCCTGTCAGGCACCTGGGCATTTACCAGCACAGTCGGAGATGACGGGTCATCAGGGCGCATGGGTACACGCTCCTCCTCCTCAGGGATTGGTCCATACTCAATAGGCAGGGGCACGGTCACCACATCGGGGTCCTAAAAGGGGATAAAGCATTGAGAGATGAAAGCTGTAATTTTCAGTGTTACCAATATTTCCATTAATGTGAGGGATTAAAGCAAGATCATGATTTGAAAGGGCAAATTTTTTAAATCAGAAGAGCCACAGTTCCTTTTTCTCAATTACAATTAAGATACAACCATGTGGTGAGAAAAATGTGTTTTTCATCAGCAGGAAGAAAAACTGTTCCTGGCAGATTTAAATTCTTTGATTTAAAATAAAATTCTTCTAGCTCAAGTAGTAATAGTCTAGAGCTGTTAACTTAGTCATTAGGGGTTGTCTGTCACATATCAGACATACAGGTTAAGCAACTGTAACTCTAAGCTACACAGATGGACACATGAAAACATTGCTGATAGATGCAATGCCATGTTGGAAAACATGATTATGAAAAACTTTATGTCAGTTATACTATTTATGTAATATTTTGAACATTTTGAGCAAAACGTATTTTTTTCTATTAAAAAACTAACTTTTGTTATCGAAAGTTGATTTTTCTGTGGCTGATGTCTTAAAAATAAGAGACCCTGGAAAGATAATGAGCATCCTTTTATCTCTTTCTTTTCATGCAGAAGTAAGGTTTTTCTTAATACAAACAACCAACACGGGCTTTTAGTTTAAATTATAGAAAATATTCGCAATTTATCCACAAGCAATACTTTAAATCGCAACTATATATTGTGCTCAAATTGCTTGGCCCCAATTCATGTTCAGATTGCAGTCAGAATCTCACTCTGAGTTCTGTCTATTTACCTGTAAGCAGTAATCAATTCTCTCCAGGATAGTTGAGAAGTTTGGCCTGTCTTCAGGCTGGTGCTGCCAACTCTGAGTCATTATACGGTACCTAAAAATACACATGTATGTGTAGACACACACGAGCAGAAAATACTTAATGACAACATTTTCCCCCCATTTCATGCAAAGAAAAAGAAATCAGGAGCTGAGCAACACCATCTCTCCCACTGATTTAACACATACCAGATTGTTCCCTTTTGATAAAACATTCCTAGTAGTTGTTTTGAATTAAAGTCTAACCTCCCACCAGTCTGAGTGATTGTGTGAAAGGGGTGATGTAGATTATTGGACCAACTAACAGTGAAGTTAGTTCCTGAGATATGGTATTAATTGCTGAATTGATTCCAACCATAGTTTAATGTTTTCAGTAATCACTGTGGCCTGTTGTGAGGCTGTTTCACCACTTCAATTTAATAGAATACTATGGGGCTGTTTTTTTTTTTTTTTAAGAAAAAATACACATTGACAAGGAACATGCGAGGCAGGCTGCAACATGATATGAGGAGTAATCTGCAAAGCTCCAGCCAACAGGTGTGAGAGCAAAAGCTGTGAAATCACTGAGAGGCTGGAGAAAGGATGAGAAAATGTGTGTATGAACCCATGTATGCTTTATCATTGAGTTCACGTGAGAGGCAGTATACGAAAGGGTGAGTGAAAAATACAGTCTGATTCGGGAAGGTTTTTTAGCTCCTTATCAGCTCCCTATGACTTTCTCCAAATTGGGAGGCAAACATGAAAGAAAGCGTTAGTGTGGTTCCAAAGCACTGAGAGCAATCTCCTGTTAAATTTTTCTGTCGCCTTCTAGCCCACAGCTTGTTTACATGTTAATATCAGCAGAACTACCAGAGCCATTTATTTCTGCCTCTGTATTATTATTTTTTTTTTGGATGCCTATGTGTACACATGTGTCAAACAATGTCATCATATACAACTAAACATCTTTCCTGCTTGTTGCTGGTTTCTGGTTTGGAGAAGCTCATTTGGACTTCATGGGATCACATTTTTCTTGTGGTCATGTGCAGCAACCAATGAATGCACTCAACATGTGTGTGTGTGTGTGTGTGTGTGTGTGTGTGTGTGTGTGTGTGTGTGTGTGTGTGTGTGTGTGTGAATCTGCACTTACACTGGCCCTGGGCAGTTTTTAGGTGGGTCCATTCTTCCTCCGTTGGTTACAAACTCCAACACTTCTTGGTTACTTCGACTTGGATATGGCATGTAGCCCAATGAGAAGATCTCCCACAGCAGAACCCCAAATGACCTTAGAGAGGAAGATGGAAGATGATGAGAGGAAAGATTAATTACAGGGAAGGAAAGAAAGCGAGTGAGACTAAGGACGATCATCTCATATATTACAAGCATCATCAGAGCTGATGCGCTAAAGGATGAAAGCAGAGGACAAGAATGAGATAGAGACAAGACAAGGAACTAATATATGGATAGAGATCAAAGAAGGACAGAGGAAGGTGAGAACAAAAAGGGAGAGAGCAGGCAGGATGGGACAGAAAACATCTGTGATAAACATTGATCAGCCACAACATTAAAACCAGGTACCACTTTTGATTTTGTGGCTGATAGGTGTGTAGGATGTGAAATCACTTAGAGGCAAACTTTGTCCTCTCTGAGGCCAGTTAGAGAGACGTGAGGGGGATTCTCACCATGTGTCTGTCTTAGATGTGAAGATTCCCTCCATGAAGGCTTCAGGTGGCATCCACTTCACTGGCAGCATGGCACGCCCACCCTTCCTGTAATAGCTTGCCCTGTGTACACACGCACACACACACACACACACACACACACACACACACACACACACACACACACACACACGCACACACACACACACACACACACACACACACACACACACACACACACACACACACACAAGCTTTGAATTGTAAAATGCTTTTTCAACTAAACATGTTGCTCATTAAACTATATTACTTTTCTCGTTTGCCCATAATATGAAAAAGGGAACAACTGTTAAATGCAAACCAGCATTCATGGTTTGCAGCACTATCACCATGGCAACACTACTACCCTCAAAAGCAGACGGTAAAAAAATTCTCCCAACCAGCAATTAATTCAGTTTGTCAGTGGCTCTGTTAGCTCTCTGATTCAGTCGCATTTTCAGCTTCCTAACATGTTGGTGTGAGAGACTCTCTAAGAACTCCTTATCTAGCCGAAAGTAAAGAGGAAGATTTTTTTTGCCAGGCTGTGCCTTGTCTGAGCCATTTTTTTAATGCTGTGTTGCACTCTGTGTTGGTAGAGAAACCATCTGCTGCCTCCTCTGATTGTGGGTGTGGATAGAGGTCATTGCCTGGTTCGTCTCACCCATCTCCAGGCAAATGCAGAGAACAGATATGAACAGGGCGCTGCTTGGCCCCACGTCCGCGATGGTGTCCGGAAAATATAGACACATATCGAGGTGCCAGCTCAGTGGTATCAGCTGTATTGGCTGGGAAAACATCATTAGGTACACTTTGCTGTTGCAGAAGAGTAAAAATCTGTTTGCCCCCAATTTGTCATAATAATGACACTTCATTCCCCATGGGCTTGTTTGTAAACATAGCAAGAGCTTTGAAATAGATAGGACTGTAATAGCCTATAGATACAGGTTTGTGACTGGAATGTTGCTGTTCACATCCCTGGGTCTTTTACTAAAGGAGTCACAGCAATACTCTCTTGGTCTTTCCCTTCAAAAGTTATACAAGTAAATGAAGCACCAACTGCTCTGCTGGAGATGCACATGGCTGCGCAGGAAATGGCTGTAATTACAGTGGGCAGCTCCCCGGTGTGCATGTGATGCAGCGAGAGAAAAGAAAATTGTACTCTGTTGATGTTCCCTGGTCAAATACAGTTTATAGAAAACAGAAAGAGAAGGTAAACACGTCAAAAACAGAGTGGCAAACCAAAAATCGGATCAGTGCAGCCCGGATCAAATACAGGACAACAAACAAACAAACAAAGAAACAAACAGAGAAACAAAAAAACCCATGGCCTGTGGGGTGTGTAATGCTCGGTAGCTGCTCAAACCAGCTTTATGGTGGGATAGGCGCTACAACGGAAGTGTCTTTGATTCGAAATTCAGGTGAGAACATTAAGAATAAGTTCTCAGCTTTAAATGCTAGGCAAATAAAAAGAACAAACACTTATCATTTGGTTTAACTCAGAACTGTATCTTCAGGGGAGCAATGAGTAGAGATGAATATGGATGATGTGCTGTCAGATAATATGGCTGAGAGGGAATATATACTTAGAAAACTACTGGCATAAGATGTTAGGCTTGGGGAAAATTATACATAATCAATGAAGTGGAAAAACAATTACTAGTTGGATCTGTTTGCATGACAGATAGGCTAACAACCACTGCAGGGTAGTTGCACAGCTCACTACCCGGCACCTTAATCTATCACTTAGAATAACGCAATCAATTCAGTGATGGGAATCAGTTACCTCCCCCGTTTTTAGACTCTACAGTCTGAGAAATAAATCCTGCCAACTTCCTCTTTACTGTGCAACCTACAACTATGTATTCCTCTAATTGTCCTTTTTATCTCAACAAAGAAAATAGTAATCAATTAGATCTAACCGCAGACGGTGCTCAGTGGATCCTACAGTTGTTGCTCTGTAAAACCTTATTTCTGTGATAAGGGACTTATACAAAAAACCAGCCTGCCACATTCGCATAAATTTATTGCTGAATATCCAGAGGCTGCATTTTCTGACCTCTGCGGGAGTAAGATGTCTTCAGAAAAGGATGATCTGAACACACGAAACTTCTGTACATTACTATTCAGGCTGTTATCTATCCATTAAAAATGCTGAAATGTTTTGAAAAGATTGAGGGATGGTAAAATGTAGAGTATAAGACTGATAATCCCCCTATCAATGGATCTACCTCTTTTCTTTAGCGTGGGGGTTTATGGACATATTTATTGCTACTGCTAACACCACCAGCTCAGACTGAAAGCTGAGCTGCAGATTATGGAGGCTTAAATACAGTCCCAGGGAATCTATAGCACAAATTTTGCTGTTTTATATGTGTGTTTATGTAGAAGCAATGCTGTGTGCAGGAAGCTGGAAGGTAGAGGAGTATTAGAGGGGAAAAGTAACTGTAAGAGACAAAGGCACAGAGCAGACTTTAAGATACAAGAACACGTAGCTGAAGACACAATGTAGAGCCTAATACTGTGTCTGTTCATCGTGTTGAATGTCTTTATTTATGATTTGTTTGTTTGTTTGGTTGTTTGCACACCAGGCTGACATTATCAAACACAACCTAAAGTCATGCTGCACACCACTGTTAACAGTTCCTTTGAGAATTTGGTCATTTAAGGCAAAATACAAGTTCTTCTCTGAAAGCTGAGTGAATTTCTTTTTCACAGTGGCAGCCGTTTACCTTAGGATTATTACTGACCGGCAGCTATTGTTTACCCATCTTCTTATTTACCACCACATCATGGGTGTGCAAGCTTGCGTTTGAGACTATGTGAGTGAATTTGTGTGTGAGAGAGGACACTCATGACATAACACGTGCAAGTACATCTGTGGCTCTCCTCCCAGAGTATAAAAAGCTGACATTAAGCCTTGTCCTGGTCCCTCACTGTGACACCCGTCCCCCGTGACGGCCTAAAAAAAGGCTTTCATGTCCCTTGTTACATAGCAAGAGGGCCACATCATGAAACAGCAAAAATAACACACCGCTGGCATAGCATTGTGTGCAAAACAACCAACCCTCCCTCTCGACATAATAACAATGACGATAAAAAAAAAAAAAAAAGAAAATCCCAGTCCCAGCACCACAGCTCGAGGCTGGGAGATAAAAAACAAAATCACAGCGAGGCACCTGAAAAACTGACATCAGCAATTAAATCAAGCGCTCCTAATGCAACCCCCCAGGGGTACTCCGCTACAGCCTTTTCCGGATGCTCTGAGAGTGACTTTGCTCTCGTGTGACTTCCCATTGGATGATTCGAAAGTGCTGCGTTGATATAGCTGAATGTTGTGACATATTTCCCCTGTTCTAATTTCAAACCAGATGAAAGGCTTGGGAGATTTCCCTGCTGGATTATGCATTCATTTAAATGGTGTCACGTGAAATTGTGGTAGCTATATTAAAAAGTTTTGAGCTAAGAATAATGAGATGCCGCTGGGGCTACAGATGAGCTGATGTAGATTAAAGGAAGGCTGCAATACACCAGTGTGATGGAGAATAAAAACACTTTCACAGCTCAGCTGCAACATTTACCAGTTTAAAAGTCTCTATGATAAGCGCCACAGCCTTTGCAATCACATGGGAAGAGAATCCCTTCCCACATACAGAGCTTTTGCCTCACTGAAATCATTTTAATTTGATTATTTTCGTCTTCGATTGCGATCATGCTTTCAACAATGCAGGCATAGTATATGCATAGTATACAGTCTAGTGTATGACAATGCCCTGCCAATGAATTCATATTTTTAAATCAGAAGGTTTTCAGGAGGTAGATTAAATACAGCTGTTTGGAAACAAAACCTGCAATACCTATAAATTCAGCAGAAAAGTGAACTATACAGCTGTTTTTTTTTAGGCTAGCCAGTTAAGAGGATGTAAAGAAATCTAATATTGTCTCTGTCCCTGAGTCCAGGTTTCTCTGCAGTATGTTCATTCACTGCTGATTATAGAATCCCTTTTAGTTCTGCTATTGCATTTTAATTTTTCACATCCTGTGCCTGGAAAAGTGTCTACTCCAATTTCCCTTTGGAGAAAAGGGTAAATCAACAATTGACAAAAGTGTAACCCCTTGGTTCCACTGGGTGGCATTGATAGTGGCCAATTTAGACAATGCATTTTTTTTCTACCAGACATGCTGCACCGGTTTTCCTGAGCATCCGAGAAGTATGTGCCTAGTCTGTTTTTGATGAAAGCTTATTCAGGCTGGACAGAGCAGATTGACTCCTGATTGCATTTCACATCACTATATCAATACCATAACCAGTGACACCAGGCCAGAGGTCAACTGGTCAGAGAATTTCCCCATGGACCCATGGTAGAGGCGCGAAAATCACCAAAACCAAGCCGACAAAATGCTCTGTTTCTGACATGGTCCTGGGAGGGTAAACAGAATCTCTGCAGCACACTCAAGATTAAAATGTTCCTGGGTGCTTTGGTGTAAATGCTGAATAAGAAGGATTTAACTCTGGTGTATATCATTAATATCATATTAAAAAAAACCAAAACAAAACACTAATACTTCTGTACTGTCTTTGAATCATTGTTTACTGTTTCGATGTTTCTCCCCATATTTGTGTTTTAAAAATACATTTTGGTTCTGGGCCTTTACAAGGTCTCAGCCTCTACTGGACCCCGTTCAGGTTCAGACTCAACTGAAGCTGGTTAACTGAGCCAAGGTGGTCTTGCCGTCTCTCTTACATAAGTCAGTGATCTGTGTTGGAATCGTACCTGTAAATGTCACGAGCCATCCCAAAATCTCCAATCTTGGCCACGCGGCCTGCACCTTTGCAGGTCAGCAGGCAATTCCGAGCTGCAATGTCCCTGAAAGAGGAGAAAAAATGACATGTACAGGTCACTGCATGTGCTTACTACTTGGATTGATAGAGCTTGGTCACTATTAGAACACAGATACTCAATAGCACTTTAATCAAATGTATGAGATTTTTAATAGATGGGTGTTTTAGTGTATATAAGAACTAGATTTACTGAACCCTGATATTCACACAGCTTATCTATTCTGTAGTTAACCAAAGTTTTTCATATATATTTTTTTCTATAGTAGGCTCCATGTATGCTCCACCTTCAGACGTGCCCCTGCTGGATCTAAAGTTCTATGTAATTGCCCTGATCAAGCTGGCAAAGTATATAATTTACTGCAGAGCCTTTAAGACTCTTGCCACATGCTGTATCCTGAGAAAAGATTGAAATATTGCACAGTATATACAGGGAGAATGAGTTAGAAGATAAAAATACATAAAATTCATATTTGCTCTGCACTGGGTTGGTTATTCCTTGAGAAAAATACAATAACTCACACAGCAAGCTTTACTGCTGTCTGGGGAAAAGGAAACAGAGCCCATACACTTCATTCTGCTCCTCAAGTGTCTTAGTTTCTTAACACCTTAAGAAGTGACATTGTGAGCACACTGCTCCTTTTCAGACTTGAGACCAGTGTGCATCAGGGCCAATAAATACCCAGGATTTAAGACTGAAATAACACATGTGACAGTGCTCAAACTAGATCATGAGGCAGGGCAGGACTAGAAATGAAAAACTCGGCAATACTAAGCTCCGAGGGTGCGTAGACACCGACACATTGTTTTGATGTTTGGCCTCAACACTCCACAATAATTAACTTGGATGAGAAATGACACAATGAGGATAAAGTAGCAGTTTGGACTGATTTAAACTGAGGGCTTTTTCCGACAGGGACTGCACTATGCATGGTTACTCCACTTCAATGTGCCAGAAGTGTTTGGATCCATTCAACTTATATTATTATAGTTGATATTTAATAATTTAGTATCAAAAAATAATTTTAGATATAAGAAGGTTTGTTTTTTTAATTAGATTGAGTCCAATTTTGACTGAAATAGCTAAATGAGGGTCAATGAACTGAGTTTTATTAAACCAGCTAGAGAGAATTTCCTATTTAAAAAGTAACGAAACAGTCATCCCATTTTGGGGCATTTCAACTATTTCTGAAAAACTATAGAATAATTTCTGTCATAGCATGACTGCAATCATCATGTAGTAGTGTGCGTGCACGCACACACACACACACACACACACACACACACACACACACAGACTTTAACAAGATCTTTTCTCACGAGGTGCTGTAGCTAAATCCAAGTAGTCTTTGTTTAATGGCTCGGAAGAATTCATGCAAATGATTTGCTTTTGCTTGTAGGCAAGGCCGAGCCTTGAAATGCAGCAGCAGCAGCTGTCACAGACCACTAGCTAAGGACACAGAGACAAGGACACAATGCTACTGTACATGCAGTAAAGAGATGTGAAAGCAGGTTAATATTAAAACAATTTTACAATTACAGTAAATTTTAACTGCAGCTTAAAGATCCATTTCACTGCAGCGCTTAGGGAACAGTCTGTGGTCTATTTGACACCTGCAGTTGCATTAAACTACAAGCCTTTTTTTTGCACAGTGCTTCTTTGCAGGTGGTTATAATCGCCATTGTGAATACCAAGCTTGTTTTAAAATAAAATAACCAAAGAGTGACATTAGAGGATACACTGGCCAAAAACACATACATACAACCACAGGAATAAGCACACAAACACACAAAAGCCATCGTAAGTTGTTTTCAGACAATATTAAAATTGTGATTTAACCTGTTGGGGCACACCTCAGCTCATCTTCCAACCCAGTAATCCCTAAGAAGCAGACGCATTTTCTCACTGGCTGTTTCTCCTCCACCATAACTCATTCATCTGACCTTTACTCAACACACCTCCATTAAAATTGAAATCAGCTTCAAGGATGGGTAAATTTTAATACAGGTTTGAAGGTAGATAGGAAGGACGAGAAAGAGAGAGGAGGAGGAGAAAGGAGATCACGAGCCTCTAGAGAAGAGTCAACCATTAGGTGAGGTGATGGGGCATTACTGTGCCACGCTGGGGCAAATAAGGTTTAATGGGCCTTGTTTGTCATTGGCCAGTTCATAGGAAATTAAAGACAGACATGAAGGAGGTGGAATGTACTTTAATTGACTCGATGTGATTGGGGCATGTGGAGGCATGTGCTTGACTTTTCTCATGGACATCCATGAAGGAGATCTTTGTAAGACAGATTCAAGAGAAGACTTCTAAATTTCTTTGGTCACATCCTAAAGTTAACCATCTACTGTGAATATGGATATGGACATTGCACTCCGTTGACTTGTGCTTGGAATACAGACCGTAAAAAAGCAAGCCGGCCACCCCATCTGGCCTCTCTGATCCTAGACTCATCACTTGTCCTCTCTGCCATCATACAAAACGCAAGAAGCATGCAGAGTCCATATGTTATACTTGGATGGATGCAGTCAGCTCATAACTGACTGATGGATGCAGTCAGCCACATTCAGCAGATGAATGTGGGCAAATCTGTGTTTGTTGAGTTGATTATTTTTATTTGTATATTTAGATTCCTCATGTATGCCTCACTATATGTTTATATATAATGTTTATATATATAATGTTTAAATTACTGTATGTTGTTAGACAGTTTTTTTTCTCTCTGCCTGCATGATCTGTTTATGTAGGACATCTATAAGTACAGACGGCAATACATCCTTTAATAATAATGTGCTGCATTCATATATGCCAGCACATGTGTAAGCAAAATGTGTGGTTATCTGGTAAAGTACCTGTGTATAAACTGGTTCTCCTCCAGATACTGGCAGCCCTTAGCGATGTCTCTGGCCACGTTGAGAAGGTCCACCATCGTCAGGCTGGACGGGTGCTCCTGGTCAAAGAGGAAGAACCAGAGCTGTATATTAGCAGAGACATTATAAGAAGGGGAGACAAACCACTTCATGAATCATGAACAGTAAAGCCTTTCATGCCAAAGATGGCAGTGGTATGATATCCCAGTCCACGTCAATCGTCTTATTTTGATAACTCTTGCATTTGCTCTAGTGGGACTGGATTGAGCTGTAAAAAAGTAGGTGAAGTATAAGCTGTGAAAAAACAGAACGAAAAAAAAAAAACAATTTTAACTCTAAATTTCAGGAGAAGTCACCAAACGTTTTAAGTGTTTTTATCAGATACATGCAGTTTTCATGTTACTGTGACCATTGGAAGTGCAGTTATGGATCTCTCCCCATTCATTTTCATTGGGCCCTGGCTAGGGATAGTAGTTTATATATCAGAGGCAGATTTGGAGAAAACAGAATAAGAATACACTGTGGCTGTAAAGAAAACATGAGTGCAGGTTTGAAAAACTGATCTACCCTGGATCAAAGTGTGTTCAGTTCTGGGGTTCTGGGGGTTAATGACAAGAACAGAAGTGGTAGCTTTAGGTTGTTCAAAAAAAGGAGAAGCACTATTCAATAGCAATGAACACTGGAGTGCAATGCAGCAGTATGTCTCACCAGTCGGGGTCTGGTCTCTCTCAGGAAGGTCTTGAGGTCTCCTCCTGCCATCAACTCTAGCAGGATGAACCGGGGCATGGCCTGCAGACTCACTCCTATACAACGTACAATGTTCTGGTGGCTGAACTTACTGCAGGGATAGAAACGCAGCAGGGAAATGTGTATCAGAATCGGCATTGATGGCACTGTGTGTGAGAGAGCCTGTTTTTGTTGAGAGGCTCCTACCTGATGATTAAAGCCTCCATGAGGAAGTCCAATTCATCTTGCTCAGAGCAAACCTCAGGAAGAGTCTGTTGTAAAAATAGACAACATCTCAATGAATGCAATGAATGGTTCTAAGTTGTATATACAGTAGTAATTTTACATAGTTAGTAGTGCTTAACGACAAGAGGTGATTCAGTATTGGTGCTACAAAGCCTTTAACAGTGCAAAAGCTATGCAGAATGTAACAGACTGCTTATGTTCAGCTTCATGATCTTGTAACCTGAGAGAACTATTTTTTGCAAAAATGTGGATGATGTGCAACTAGTTCAGAAGCGATCAGGATCTGATTTGATTCAATCCAAATTTGAACTTTGAAAAGCAGAGAAAACTTGTTGTTTCAGAAACTGGGTAAGAATTCACCTTGACTGCCACTTGTAGTGGACTTGGTTCACCTGGTATCCCCACGGCCAGCCCTTCATACACTTCACCAAAAGCACCGTGACCCAAACCCCTGGAGAAACACAAAAACATCTGATATGTATAATTATGTTCAAGTTTTCTGTATTAAGCTGAAACTGTCAAACATAGAGACTTAAATGGGAGCAACTAGCAATAAGAAATGCCCTAAATATACTTGTGTCCAGAGATGGATGACCTATGGAGCTAAGTACTGGATAGAGAAATGAGAGCCACGGAGAATATCAGCAGGAATGTTCTTTTTTCAAAAGCTTGGCAGGGATGCTAGTTGGTATTCCAAATTAGTTTCTCACCTTCTTTTCAGGCCACAAAGGTAAATAACTGTTTCTATGTAGCATCTTATTTCAAATGCCATAGTGTAGAATGGTGAACTTCGACACTGGCTTCTTCATTTGATTCATGACTCACGAAAAATATTCATGGGTCCAGAATGAATAAAATGTATCACAAAGATTAAGAACCAGAACAATAAGCTGGTGAATTATAAACACACAAAAGATCAATTAAAATTTGAAAGAGCCCTACAAATATCCTTTCTCAGCTGCTCGGATCACTGCAGTACACCCATACACTCTGAGACTTTACAGTGATAACATTAATATTTTAGGCTTT
Organism: Istiophorus platypterus; assembly: GCA_016859345.1. Taxonomy (NCBI): domain Eukaryota; kingdom Metazoa; phylum Chordata; class Actinopteri; order Istiophoriformes; family Istiophoridae; genus Istiophorus; species Istiophorus platypterus. Next base: position 20,302,729 of record CM029120.1, read on the forward strand.
ATTCAAACTGCCACTTCTTACATGAATATTGTATTTATAAGTCCACCCTATATCAATACTTTGTACTTGTGGATTTTTATTACAACTGAAGATTACTATTACAGAGCGTTGCGCCATTTGTCCTGTGTGTTCAGATACTGGTGTCCATGAATCAGAAATTCTGTAGACTCAACGCTGCCACAGTTTTTGACATCTAGAATCTTTTACCTGGTGAGGGAGATGTTGCGTCGCGGCACTTCCTTCAGGTCATTGACTGACGCCGTCTTACCAGCGAAGCAGTAGTTCGGGTTGTAGTCGGTCATGATGGTGGAAGCCCGCAGCTTACTGAGCTTGCAGTCAGGACTCTGCAGCTCCAGCTGAATAGACTGCAGCTCGGTGTGTTTACGCCTATACACTGGTGAAATGAAGAGTTGTTGAAAACTACAGCCAAAGCAGACAAAGTGGAGGAAGCTTTTACAGCCATTCTAGTTATTTACAGTCATTATTCTAAAGACATTTTGCTTGTACACAATTAATCTTAATGAAATTGAATTTTTTATTGCTCTCTATCTGATGCTGGACTTTGCTTTGCTTTGCTTTCCTTGAAATAGATCATGTGTAAGAATATCACGATCAACATTTGAATTGCTCTTGTACAATCACATTCTGCACGTGATTATTAAGAACATAAAAATGTGCAATGCATGAGCAAACATGGTACAAGGCACAAAACCAAGACAACCAACACTTTCCTCCTTCATATGATAGAACACACACATACTGAATTTATAGTGCTAGAAGCCTCGACCTGGGATTTGATTACATTAGACACCCGAAGAATTGTTTCTGTGTGTATTTATGTGTGTACGCTTATATGTGTTTAGGGGAGTTACTTATTTACCAAGTGCTGTCTAATGTACGAGTGCTGTCAGCCTCTGGCTAAGCAGCCATCCATCATTAGCATGTTTCATTCATCACAGAGGTAGTCCCACACCTTCTCTTCTCCTGCCTCGTCTACTGATGTGTGTGGTGAGAGACTGGGTGTGCATCAGTCTGCAAGCATGATGAGACTGAGCGTGGGTGTGTGTGGAGGAGATGATGGCTCAATGAGTGCATATGTCTGGCTGCAATAACGAAAAAAGCAGGCGGGCAAATGGATGTCGGCACTGACAACAACCTGCTAAGGGCCACTTGAGAGGGACCAGCCTAGACACTGGAGACTGTGTGTGTGTGTGTGTGTGTGTGTGTGTGTGTGAATGAGAGGAAGTGAAAGTGAACATGTGTCTAATGTGCAGCGAAAGACAGAAGCAGAAGATATGAGTACTCATGTAATGTGAACCTCTCAGACATTTAGTAGCACAGTCCAGCTCTGTACACTCAGTAACTTCTCCTTCAACTTTCCCTCTTTTCTTGTTCATTTTTCTCTTTAAGACATCATGTCAGTTCTGTATTAGCCCTTTGTTCCTTCCAAAAGACAGAACATGGTTGTGTCTGAAACTACTCCCTGTTTACTATATAGTGCTCTTTACTTACCCTCCAACATTTTGTTTGAATGTCTGACTTTGTAACAAGAACAAGAACAAGTTCAAGAACAAGAACAACAAGAACAACAATGATAATAATAATAATTTACATTCACTCTATAGTGACCACTACAATCCAAAAATGAAACAAACACTTTTTTGTACACTACTTTCTGCTAACAATCCTATAAAACAACGCGTCACATTTATTGATGTTAAAAACATTAATGTGTGACACTGAACCTGTCAATCTTATGCAGGAAGAACAAGGGAACCATTCATTCACAACCCATTTTCTTTCACCTGTCTAGGCAATCATCTCATTAACCCCCCAGATTTTTCAAGCACTTTGCAAGGGTCAACGCCTCTAGTTGGAAACCACAGTTTTAAACTAAGTGTATTTTGGCATTGTAGTTAACAGCGATACCAGTCATATGACAGGATGAATGTTAGAAATCAAATCAACGACACACGCTGCATTCAAACATTCTGTTGTTCTGCCTAAAATTCCTAAGAATAGTCAGAAGAAGATCCCTGGGTAATGAAGTATCAAAAAGGCCTAGTGTAGCTTTTTAGTGTTTTAACTAAAAATACCGAAATATAGTAAAAATGAAATGTAAATGAATGCTTTGAGAACATTGTAGTGTGTGCTGTTTGACAGACATATTAATAATATACGGTGTTCCACTGCAGATAGTTTTTTTGGAGGTAGAAAAAAAACAAACTGTGAAAGTTATTTTGAATATATACATATACATATATATATACATGTATATATACATATATATGTACACATATATATACATACACAAACTCACACATGCACACACACACACACACGCACACACACACACACACATATATATATACACATATATATACATATATACACACATACACACATACATACACACTTACTAATCATGACTCCAGACACAGCCAGCAGTAGGGCAGCGATGAGGGCTGAGGTGCCCACAGACAGACCCAGTGCCAGGTGGGAGAGAGATGGCTGGGGAGGCAGCAGGGACACCTCTGCATGACAAGGAAAACGACAACGTTGCACAGTTGTTATCTTTCCTCAGAGGAGTATTAACATTCACTACGCGACTCTGATCCCCAACTTAATTAATGATGTGAAAGCGATGACACAACAGAGCTTAGGAGCAGTCACAGCTCGTGCATGTCAATTCCTTTTCAGGGGCGAGGATCTCATTTCACTTGTTCTAAGATGAGGAACAAATCTGCACACTGAGAGAGACCATATTGAGAACGTGACCTTTTATGACCTAGCGTCACAGAATTATCTACTGCTTGTCATTACAGAAAACACATTTGTAAATAATAGGGCAAGGAGACACCCTAGGTCATTAAGATATTACTGAGATGGTAATAGCCCTGTTGTTTGCTTCAAATTATAAAGTTTCATCTCGTCATATTAATTTGTTTCAGATCTACATTCATAGATTCATTATTCATCTGAGATTACAAATCTAATTGAAGAGGCAATTCTAGGTCCACAGGGGTTTGTCTACATTCCTTTGTTACAGTTTAACCCAAGAAGAAGACGCAGCACTTATGTGAGGGTTGACATGGTCTAATGGGCAGAGCCCACATTATGAGACAGTTCTAAATCTAGTTTACAATGTCACGACATGAGTATCCAGGTGGAACCCTTCATCCTAAATCCTTGACATGATAAGATAAAGAGCTTTTATCTGACTTGCAGCACAGAGATAAATGACAAAGCACATAACAGGCTTCGAAACTTAGAATACACCAGCTAATGCTGCTATAGCTGTATCTGTTTTCATTAACAGGTTAGCTTATCCTACAGACTGATAATTATTAAGAATGATTAAGGCACTGTTGAAAAACGTTTCCTCAGATAAAGATTCAATAAAGTACAGAGCCTCCCAGGCTTAATTACTTTTGCAGATTAATTCATTATCTATTCACTGAGTCATAGTCTATTACAGGTACATTTACATTCAGCTTAACTCCTTCCACCGTTAGAATTTATTTCACATATTTGTGTGGAACAGAGAGAAATAGACTTTCTGTATTACTTGTACTATACTCCTGTAATCCTACATGTCAGACCTGTAGCGTTGATGCAGGACACTTCGTCTGGTGCCAGGATGAGGTCGTCATCACAGTAGCAAACGATGCTGTCCTTGATGTGGTGGCATTCGTGGCTCTCACAGTGACTGCAGTTCTGCACTGGACCGATGATCACCTCACCATCTCCTTCCATAGCTTTAGGCATATACATGCACGCACACACACGCGCACACACACACACACACACACACACACACACACACACACACACACCCACAGGCAAAGGCAACAGGGTGTGATTAGACATCTCCAGGATGTCTCCACATAAAATATTGCATAAGTTCAAAAACAAAACAATTTAATTTACCAGTAGTGATCCTTATTAAAGAATGCATGAGGATGGCTTTTCTAGGTTTTAATCTCCCCCTCACCTAACGTACAGTCTACCAAGTTACACAATATACTAGATAATGAGAACAATACTAACATCAACAAGAGAAATCTCTCCGTTGGATGTCTCATTCAAGATTTGCCACCAATTCAGAGATCTGGAATTAGGAACAGTGAAGCCAAAATGGCCCTTGAGTCTGAACTTCTGGCTTATTCATGACATATAGATCTTGACTAAATGTTATCAAACCGAGGTTTGTTGCAAAAATAATGGGTGCATTTAAGAACACTGGTTTACAGCACAGTCGAGAACATACTGAGCTTTATATTTATGGAAAGTGCAGTGATTACTTTGAAGGCTGGTCTTCAGTGTTTATTAAATAACATGAAAGGTTTAATGCCACTTAAGCTTTTTATTCAGGTGTTTGGTGCTGCTTTGGTCTGATACAGTCTGGGTTTCATCACCAGTGTGATTTAATTTCATGAACAGTACTACCCAGCAAGTACAAACTCTATGCGATGAAATGAGCTATGGCTGGGCCTTATCTTGCTCTGAGCCGTGAGCCGTGAGCTTGCAGACTTCCATTCCAGCCTAATCTTACCTTTAACTAGATGACTTCACTGATTCAGAATGGAGGTATGTTTTTCAGTGTAAATATCTGTTTTGTTCTTTGGCTGGAGCAAAATCTGCAGACTCACTGCTCTCCAAGGCACAACTGCTCATATAGCCACAAATTGCTTTAAATACATTTTATTGCATCCTTTTTTTTTTTTTTTAATAATTAAAAGAAAGTGATTCTCTTAAGTGTAAAACACATTAATACGGGACTAATCAGTCTAACATGAATGAGTAATGGGCTGTCAGTGAAAACTTGAACTGTTTAGTAAGTGAAGCAAATGCACTCATCTGCAGAATCTATTTTCTCTCATCAGTCTGTTATCAGGTTTATAAGTACAAATACATAAATCGAACCTAGAAACACCTGGAGGGTTTCAAAGCAAGAATATAAATGTCTCGAGTTCAGATGTTGACTGCATACTAATGTGTCAGTGATATCTGTATTGTGGATCTTTACATGCAATCATGCTACTTTTCTACTGGGGTGAGGAAGGTGATGATGATGATGGCTTCTCTAATGAATTTTACAAATATTTCTAGAAGATTCTATCTGAGCTCCATGCTTTTTCTTAATGATATAATTGAATTTGCCATAAAACAATTTCTCAGCGATCAAAGCTAAACAAGAATCCCTGTACAGATGAATAATTCTCCTCCCCTTAAGCTTCTTGAATAATTAAATGAGATCCCTGCCATTCGTGTGAAAAACTGCATATTCTCTTTCATACAGGTGAATCAAGTGAGATTCATTGAAGCCCTCCTGGTCTCTAATAACATGCATGTTTTCTCCAGTGCCCACCAGAATACAGTGATGGTGATATGACTGGATGACTGCATAGCCCGTTCTGTATTGTTCTGCCCTCAGACTAGTTTTGAATCAGCCTGTGTTCAGTGGATTTGAGAACTGTATTGCAAACTGGTTACCACTGTCAACATTAATGAAACGATTTTTATCCTTTTTTAGGCCTTTCAATGTGCACAGCAGGCTTGTCCGGCAGCACCTGCTGTTTTTATTTGAGCGCATGAACACGCCTGAACTGTTCAAGCTGAGAGGAAAATTACGGGTGTTTGTGATTACAACCTCAAACCACAAATGCCCTTAAAACTGCCCTTTACACTGATTATATTCTTTTAAGTTATTAAATTACAAATATTGTAACCCCTATATTCTCTCCTGTGTGTAATTCACTGATTATAAATCAGGCCGTTTTCTCTTTTCATGCACAAAACTCAAATCTCTCCAAAAATGCCTTTAGGAAGTGGGCGGTTTCTTCTGCAGGGAACATAAAACCTTTAATTATAAAACCATAAAGATATGTACTGATAGATGTAGACTGTAGATGATGTCAAATAGAATATCTGATGTCTACCTCTATTATCTGTGGACACAGTAGGTATTTGGGAATTGTTGCTGGACACATCAATTTTTGGCTTGGCCAGAGCTATGGTAGTAATCTGTAGTGCTGTCTGAGCCCATAGGCTTTGAAACCCCCTGTGTTATATTTTATGTTTTGTATTTTATTTACTTATATTCTACCATAAATTCTTTTGTAAGTTTATTTTGAAAAGTGCTATATATGTAAAGTCTATAGAGAGGAATGAGGATAATGTATAATTTGATAAATGAAAAATTGTCTGCATTTAAAAAAATTAAATTTCTCTTATTTACAGGTGAAAAACATTCTTAAGTCTTTCTCCCCAAGAGGAAATGAAATCAGGTTGATGATAAATTGAGGACTGTGGCTGTTGAAAGAGGCACTGCCTCCCTAAACAGCATCACTCCTATTAAAGCTCAGTGGGAGAGAGACTGAGAGATTCATAAATGTCTGCTTACTTTACTAGAGCCCACTGAAAGACAAAGGAGGCACTTCAGTGTCTATTTGACATTCTCCCCCTTTTCTATTTCTCTAAAGATCTCATTGAAGAGGGAATCTTAGATTATGATATTCTGATGGTCCAAACATTGACCATGCTACAGCTGAAATTTCATTCAAGTTCAAATGTATAAGAAGTTTAAAGCAGAGGTGGACCAACACTAAATGAATTTACCTGTCAGTTCCTCCTCTCTATCTGAGGCATATCAATTAATAAAAGAATCTGTACTATAGTCTTTAGATGGAATGAAAAACTCCAGTCTCTGGCCCTCAGTGGAATAACTTTCCACATCTGCTGTATATTTTCACAAAATCCTGTTTTGATGTTGCAGAGTGAAGCAACTGATTTTCATCTTGCTCTACAAATCTATATTAGTTAGCTGGCAGTGAAAGCTTGTATAGTAGAAAGCAAACCAGATGCTCTACAACAAAAACTAATTTAAAATGTCAATTGAAAAAAACTGTTTTTCTCATCATTCTGTGCAGTACAAACACATTTAGTCTCACCTAAAAACACGATCAAGTGCTGAATGCAAATTTTTTGACTGCTGAATAGTTTCTCTGTACACAACTGAGAATCCTTTCACATTACCTTTCAGAGGATAGAGGAAGAGCTCACCCTCTGGACCGAGCAACGACGTGCCATCATCACCATCGTGTTTGGGGTTGTTATCTATGGAGGTATTACCGCCTAGAAACAAGGAGGGCAACCACAACACAGTTAACACTGGCAAAAACTCAGTGTCATACCTGCACCAGTTATTCACGGTATATTCAACGAGACTACAACAAAAACATTTAGGAGCACATTTCACACATCATCTGCACTGGAACACAAGGATTAGTCTGTCCACATAGGATTTCTGTAGCTGTCACATCTGCTGCTGAATTCCAGTCAAACTTCCTCTGAGTGTCACATTTTTTCCATAGAAATTGTTGTGTTTACAGAGACACACACACACACACACACACAAATAGATATATATATATATGTGTGTGTGTATATATGTGTATATATGTGTACATATACATATACACATACACACATATATACATATATATACATATTAACATATATATATATATATACATACACATATACATGTATATAAACACATTGTTGTGTTTACATACATTATACACTGTCCATCCTTTACTTACCAATGCATTGTAATGTACAGTAACAGTTATTTGCATTGTGCTTACAACCCTGTTTGCTTTGATGTTATTTATATTTCTTATAATTTACATGTGTTTCTTTGTATGCCTTGTGTGTACGAACCATTGCTGTAATGACCCAGTTTTCTACTGAGGATCATCAAAGTATATCTTGCGCAACAAACACAGAGCATAATGATGTATGCAAAGAACAAGAAAATATAAGGTGTCATATTTTATCAATGTATTTAAACACTTTAGGGCTGAATCCACTGAGTTACAGTTAGAGGCAGATGACATTTAACTGGTAAGATTAGATGTACATTTGGGTCATACCTGACAGCCAAAGAAATTTCATTTATTTAAGATTGTCTGGACATCTCAGAAAAACCTTGGGAATCTTTTGGACTAACCTCTGTAGCCTCCGCCGCCGCCCCCAGACATACAGCCACCCCCGCCGCCCCCGAATCCGCCACGGGTCTGCCAGAACTTTTGACAGGCCTGCCCTCCCTGGCCCCCAAACACCAGAGGTCTGCCACCCTGACTGACAGGAGCACTGTCATTCCAACCTCCGCCTCCACCTGTCACAAAACACACACATTTGACATGATGTGAAGTAATATGTGGTGTTGTGAATCATAGTATGCATAATAGAGGGAAATGAAGAGAGTGGCAGAGAGAGAGTTCTTAAGTGGGTCAAAGTATTAAAGAAAAAGATGCTACACTGCACGAATGCATGTGGCTCGTCTACGGGCAAAGACACAGCTAGGATCAAGTATATGCAAACACACATGCACAACAATCCCCTATTAGTGATAACAACATGGGTTAGAGCAGAGACCACAAAACATAAAAATCCCTTGAAAGAGACCTGGTAACATGAGATTACATGAGATAAAGTTAAAACTAATCCCTGCCATATTCCCCAACAATAGCCAGTTTAATTTTCCCCTTTCATTTTCCTCCTTCACTTCTGAAGCCTTAGAGATACAAACAAATGAAAAAAAAAGACAAAATAAACAAACAAACACCCCCCCCCCCCACCACCACCACCACAGTAACAACAGGACCCCACCGAACATGCTGGATATTTCATTAGCCATTCACTAGTTTCCTCAGAAGTAAATCTTGGGCTTTGTGAAGATGTAAAAATCAATATGTTGTGTTTTCTGGGCTGTTTGTGAACTTCAAGTAGATGAATAATGGAACCTTCAGCGTACATGGATGTAACATTACACTCTTATTTGAGCCTGGCAGTGAGGGAGATATGGACAAAGGGCACTGTATGAGTTATCATGAGTAGGGCCAGACTGGTTTGTTTTTGCCAATACACAAACACTGGCATGCAGAGGTTTAAAGTCTATGAAACGTATATATTGAGACAAAACTTAGCAGCTTCAGGGTAAATGGATGTGTTTATGAGTAAAGGTAGACATGCAAATAAACAGCTGCACTTCAGGCTATCTGTAAACCTGTCTTATTATTGTGGTTGAATGCAGAGGGAATGCAGAATCCACACAGCCTATTTCATCTGGAAGTTAGGAAGGATAAGGCATATACAGCGCATTGCAGGAATGTATATGGGATATTAGTCATCTACTCTCATTTATCATGTCTCAATATCTCATATACAGTCACAGTGTAGTGAGTGTGTTTGTGATACACTGTCTTGTCCCTTCACCAAGCTCTCTCACATTACCGCAGTCACAAACGATGCACTGAGTATATTGTATTTCCTTACACGTGCACGTAGCCACCACACAATCACCTGAACACATACAAATGGTATTGAGACACATTAAAGCTGGGCGTAGAGTACCTGCTGCGTTTGACTTCCCATTTCGTCCCGGTTGGCTGAGGTCATAGTCCATCTGCTCCAGCTGGGTTTCTGATTGGCTGCTGTAGCCTCGGCCTCCACCCCCAGCAGCGATGATGAGAGGGATGTACACTTCTTTGTCCACCTAGGTCATTATTGTTTAAAGTTATATTTCATATACTTTTAAAGGAAAACAATATACGAGACATGCACTTATAAGCTTTTTCACCCAGAGGTATATGATGGATTGATATGCCTGTCATGTTTTTTTTTACACTAGATACGAAGCTAAAACAAGAAGCCAGTTAGGTTCAGACTTTGTTAAAAGGTACTAACACAACCACTTAAGCTCCAAATTAACATTTTATCAATACAAGTTGCTTGGGAATGAGTTGCCACGCAAATAGAAAAAAATTCAAAGATGTCACAGGTCTTGCCCAAGAACCAGTCAAACACATAACGCCCATAAAACAATAAACTGCTAGTTGTAGCATGACTCTTGGCAAGAAAACTAATTAGCATATACCCTGAAACATCAAACGAATCCTTTAAGGAAATACTTTAGGTAATGAAAGACTGGCCTGTTGTTCAGGTTATCTGTTCTGTTATCAACAAAATACCTTATGTCTCCCTGGTGGCTCAGCTCAAGTGCGTCATGATCACTGATATTATCTTTAATCATATGTATATATAATCAATAGCTTGAATGGTACAGTGAGCTGACAACATGTCAATATCCCCAAAACCTGCAATGTAATATTTATTTAACTTGTAGCAAAAAGAAATAGGATAATTTTATATATGTGACACATATCTTTGACTGCAATATCATACAAATCTCTTTAAATTATGTTCACTCCCTCACTATCAAGTATGTCTCTCTGGGTATATCATTCCCTCTGCATCGTCTTACCTTAAATACATATGTAGCACCGCCACCTCCTCCTCCTCCCCCTTTCACTTGAGTTTTGTTCATCATTGGGCTACTCTGTTCCAGACAGATCTTATTCAGTATGGCGTTGGACTGCAGGGAGGGAGAGAGATGTCAGTTGAACGAAGAACTGCTTTCATGGATGTCACTTGTGTATGAGAAGGCTGAACAGCTGCCAAACCCCAGCTGCTATAAGTCTGAGGTTTTAGCATCACAGTGGTGAGCAAATACCGAGCAGAAGCATCCAGATGCAAACAGCAAAACAAAAAAAAAAAAGGACAGTGAGACAATCTAAGTGTGGTTGAATTTTTTTTACTGATTTTTCCTGTTTACATTCAGTGTTTTAAATGACTGTAAATCTCTAATACTGCTGTTGCCCATCTTCCTGTATTGGATTAATGTTACTGGGGGACTATTTCATCTCAATTCCCAGAGTTGATTTCAATGCTGTTTCAAACTAATTCATATCTTATACCCTGAATGGTTAAATATATTGTAGATGACTGAATAGAGACTTAATGTGTTGTTTACAAAAATTAAATACATTGATTTCACCAACCCTTCAATTAGTTAAAAATTATGCATTTCATCTTAACAGGGTATGAAACTGTGAAAAAAACTACCCCAGAATGATTCTGTTGTTATTGTGCTTTAATTGATTTATCATGTTAAGCAATAAAGACAGTCTGTCAGTCAGCTTGTGTTGTTCCACTCTGTTTCCAGCAATACAGCCTCATTATTAAAATGCAACTGGACGTTTTGTTGGCACATGATGCAAGATGCAGGGACTTTGCCACAGCTGATGTTTTGTGAATTGATGTGCCTGCATTGTATTTGCTATCATGCTGAACTGCCTGGAGCAAATTCCGACTCTGAGAGTGAGAGGGCATAAGTTTCCTCCCCTCACTCTGTCTGAGCCTCACACAAACATGCACTCTCCTCACCTTGCCTATGTTAATGGCCAAGTTAGTTGGTTTAATGATTTGTAATCATCAACCCTTGACTTTTCCGCCCCATACACATCCAGGGTTGTCTCAGTTATTAATACAGCCCCTTGGATCAACGATAACATCACACAACAAATAAGGGAACATAGAACGTGGATAGAAAAAATTGAAACTTGAAGTTCGCCTTGATGGAGCTATTGTATAAATTCAACCAGACAATTAAAGATGTGCGAGCTACCTAGTTTTCTGGCCTGATTATAATGATAAACACAACCCAAGGTTTCAGTTTACTACTATTAACCAGCTTTGAAATCCCTCTCTTCCTGACATTCCCACCTTATATGCTAATGACTGTGAAAACTTATCTTTTTTAGTTGGCAAGATTGATGGTCTGATGCCCAATTTCCCCTGACTGTTTTACCCTCCACCCAATTCAGCCTCTGAATTTTACTGTCTGATTTGCTTCTGTTTCCCTGCAGATCCTTTTAATTCATTAAACTGACCAGTCAGAGAATTATACAGACCATGCCGTTCTGCTTGATACCTTGCATAACTGGGGGGTTTTCTGGTTGGTTTCATTCCTTTTTTATGCAATAAAATTTTCAGCATTTGTGTCAACAGTTATGTTTCGTCCTCAGATTCCCAGCTCTGCAGAGTCACCTAAGGGGACAGACCTGTACATGCTTCCTCTTAGTCGATTGTTCAGCCACTTTCAAGACATTTCATAACCACTGTTATGCTGATGATACGCAGATCTATTTCTCTACTACAAAATCAGAAATCCTCTTAATTGGACCTACTGCTGTTCAGTTTTTTGGTCTATTTCTCTCTAATATCAAATCTACCACCAATAACCAGGTAACCAAGCTCAAACAGTCCTGTTTTCTTCAGCAAAGAAATGTCGCTGAAGTCAGGTGTAACTTATCTACTATGGATCTTGAACTTTTAATTGACACTTTAGCTTTCTCCTGTTCTGATTTTTGTTATTTCCTCTTCATGAGCTTCAGTCAAGAATACACCACAAGATCCTAATGGTGCTATAGTTGCTCACTGCTCGCACGACTCCTTCATCTGTGTGATCTGAAACTCTGAGGCGCTAGGAGTGAGGAGGGGGCGGGACTTAAATGACTGTTATTGATGGAGAGAGGGGGTAAAAAGCAGGGCATTGTAGTGTGTGTGTGTGTGTGTGTGTGTGTTTGTGTGTGTCTGTGTGCGTGCTGAGTATGAGTGCGTGCACAGTAGACAGAGAAAGACATGCACAGTGAGACTGAGTACTGGTCAGGACAAGGGGTATCTTTTCCCTCACCAGAGGGAAGGTGTGAGAAAACACTGCTCTACAGCACAAATCACTTTCAGAGTGACACTTTGGAGAGGGTTGCTGCCTCTCATTCTCAGAACTGGGGGGAAATAAGAGGAACTTTAAACAACTGGAAGAGCCCAGTCCCTCCCTGCTGCACTGAACACTTCAAGACACACTGTGTTAAAAACCTAATGACTGGATGACAGTGGTGAGGACCCCTGCTCACAAAGCCTCACATTGTGCCTCCTGAACACAAAGCCACAAAACACAACAGGCTCTTGAGCTGCCTGATATCCCGCTACAAATGTGATACGAGAAGGGCTGCTAAATTAGCATCATCTTATAGTTTTCATCTGACAACTGTTATTTTCATGTGAACTTTTATGTTTCATGTGAAGGCTTTCTTTTAAAGACTTAACACATCAAGTCTTTCGATGCAGTTTTTTTCCTGAGATTTTTACTTCTGTACCGTCACGGTTCCCTTGTTTTACAGTCTCTCTGAAGCACTTGCCTTTTTAAGATAAGTGCTCTGCCCATTTAATTCATTAAACTGACCATTAATTAGACTGATATATTGTGTTGACATACTGTGGCTGTGTTTGCATAACACATCGCTGATATTAGTATGGACTCCATTTTTTAAAGCAAAAGGTAGAGCACTTTTGTCACATTTTTTCTCATTAATCTGAGAATGTACTGAATAACTTTGTGCATAAATATAATCGTAGACATGGACATAAAGCAAGAGGGATTCCTCCAATGATAATGTATTTTCCTACATATCATGTATCATGAGGACATAAAAATACCCACAAAATATGTGAACTCTACAAAAAGCCATGTGTTTTACTGTATGTGTTTTCATCTTAGATTCTGAGTTCACTGACATTCTTGTTTGATGAGTATCACACTTGACTAGAGGGACTGAGAGGTATTTTGTCTCAGTGTTGTCAACTATGAGAGGAAGCAGACTGCACCATTACCAGTGAAGAAAGTCTCGAGCGAAATGGATGACTACCCCATGCAAAAGAACAGAAGCAAGCTTGGGAGAGACAATGCGAGGGATCCCTGCAAGTATGTCTTGTATATTTTAACAGTCACTGGTGGCCATAAAATATTATGACTTGGAGCATGGATATCCAATGTTAGGTCCAGGGACCCCTCAGGGTCCATGATGAGGACTGCAAGGGTCTCTTAGAATTATCCTCTTTAGAGAACATTAAGGAATGTTGAGTCTCAATATAAATTTCCCCTCCCTCTCAGCTAGTTGTATAGTTTGGACAAAAATATAATTCATTCAATTTCCAAAGCAACTTTAATTTTCCGATATTGTCTTTGCCTGTCAAAAAACAAACATATGGAGGATAGTAAAGGATTGTTAAATGTATATTTGGCTCCACAAAAAAGAACAATGATTGGACTCCTATTTCAGAAACTTGGTTCACTACAACATTCACATTTTACAATAGAGCTGTAAACTGAATCTGTATTATAATTATTCATTTTCAATTTATTTTGCTCTGTCTTCCTTCAATACAAACTGTAGACTATATGGTCTAATACTGTATGTTACTGAAAACATATCTACTGCATGACAGTTGACTCATTGAACTACAGTGATACAAAAAAAGCACTCACATTGGGGCAGGCGTCTTCCCCTTGTTGTCCCACCAGGATGTAAAGCAGCTCGCCTCTCTTCAACAGAAAGTCTCCAGTGAAGTAGACACCATGTGACCTGCTCATGGCCAACACACTACGACCACCAGCTGCACCATAGGCTGTGATCCTGGTTTTAACACACGCAAATGTTTAGAGAGACACCCAAAATCAAAAACAACTCAAAATCAAAAAAGCAAAACTCATGGGTGGGATAATTATTTTAATGATACAGGAAATGGAAGGCTACTTGATTCAGTTTAATTTTCAAGCTTTTTATGGGTATAAACATTTCAACAACCAAATTCTCTGACCCAACAATGATGATGTATTTACTGTATATACTGAATTGTACTGCATGTGTTTATCAAAAATAACCTGAGGCTGATAAACAGTCCTCATTTATCCCCCTTGTAATTTCATGAATGTGAAACATTCATGAAACACTGAAACATACTACGCAATGAGTATTTTTAGTTAAAATATTTGACCTAGCATGGCGCACTATTCTGAAGCAGGGACATACTGTACATACACAAAACTAGACTGCATAAACTACAATGCATGGGCACATAAACAGACCTACAAATAAACACCTTTGTAGCAGAATACACTAATTACAAATGGTCCTGTTTTCTTGCCAGGGAGAAAAAAAAACCAGTTTGATTGGTTTTTGGGAGCGTCTCGATATTTCTCTTCCCTGGTGGTTGTGGTTGGTGGGGAGAGGGAGAACATTGCCCCGTGCTCAGTAGCTACCTCAGCTGTTTGCCTAATGACTTTTGGGAGATGCAGAGCGTACATTCATCTCAGTGGCCGTCTGTCAGCTTCATTTACAGGCTCTGCCAGCTTTACCAGGCCTCATCAAGACCACAGTTGTGGAGTTTGTTTGGAGACAGAAGGTGTTTTTCTAAAACTCTGGGACATGTGTTGAGACAGTGATGTCCATGTTGTTGTTAGTTAGGTATTTCAAGACTCAAGGGTTTTTTGGCTGAGCATAGTTCTGTGTGTGTGTGTGTGTGTGTGTGTGTGTGTGTGTGTACAATTGTGTGGCCTGTTTATCTCTGATGTGGGAGGCTAGCAGCTTTTAGAGGCCTATCTTGTTTGAAAAGTCCAAGTCAAATCCAAGTTAAACACCTCATGTTGTCATGTATGCCCACAGGAGGAGTATTGATCCTGCACAAAGTTGTGGATATTACAGAATTAATCCTGGAGCAATACAAAGTTTGAGGTCATGTTGCTAAGGCTGATGGCTGAGGTATTTCGAAGCCTTAAAGGCCACCAACATAGACATGGAGGTGGGTGGTTTTTGGATTTCGGAGTCAAGTGTTGGGTGAATCATACTCTTTAGCTGCCATTACACCAGCTCCTGCTCCCTCCTGTAAGAATCTGACAGTGATACTTCTCTGTTTGCTCGTGGAAGATTGATGCCCTACTGATGCACGGAGGAGTGGAGGTGGGCGTAAGGGAAAGTCTGCATGGCTGTGGAAATGTGAGTTGCACAGAGTGTGCTGATACCTAAAAATGGGAAGTGTGTACTATACATTGTATGTGTTGAGTGCTCATGAGCCCAAGTGTATGTACCTAATGACTGACCTGGCAACATGACGAGACCCTTCAGAAGAGATAAAATTATTACAGAGTGGGCGTTGAGTGAAAATTTGTTGTCCAAAAAGTGGTTAGGCCTGATGTTTGTGTGCTCCGGGGCTTTATACTCTGGCATCAGTCCTACCTGTAGGTGCCTGTTTCCGGGACCCGCCACATTTGAATGCCTTTGAAGGGCCCTCGGGTGCCTACTGACACGTTGACATTGCTGTTCCTGTAGGAGTTGAGGCACTGAGTGGGAGTTGGGCCTTCAGGGCCTACAGCCCCGCAGGTATGAAAAATCCATTTTTTGGCTACATGAAAAAACAACAACAACAAAAAAAAAACATTTAGCAACTCATAGAGCACACAGAGCTGCAGAAGCACATACTCTGTATTCAGTCTCGCATGCATTTAAGCAACTATGAAAGAGAGGCTGAAATTCAGTGTGCACCACAGACTCATTACAGTTCTGTTTATCTCACATTCATTCCACTTCACATTCTCCATTGCTCCACTTTCATGCCAATAAAATCCAAATATACAGATATGAAGCAAATTATTACATATTGGTAAGGCAAGCTCCAAACTGGAGGCTGCTCATGAGATGCTACTATCATCATATTCACAACTGCAGCAGGGGACACATGGTGACAGGATCACAGGTGACAAACATTTCTCCTCATTTTGTTGTCTAATCCCATGTGTTAGTGCTAATTGGAGTTCTTTTCACTGTAATTAGCACAAGATTAGTCTTGTCAGATGGACGTGGAAGGACTTAACACTGGAGTGCTAAATCCTGATTTAAGGCTTGTGAACACAGAGCAGTGAGGAAGACACCAGGGAGTGAGGCACCTTGTTCTCTCTCTCTCTTCCTTCCCCCTCAGCCTTGCTGTGAATGCTCTGAGACTACTTATCATTCATTTCAGAGCAGGGCTGATTGCAAATCTGACACCAGCTCAAGTCAAAGTCATTCCTGCGACATAGCAACTCACACAGTAGTTTTGTAACCTCAGACTTCCTGCTCAATGTGAATGTAATACTGTTTGTTATTAGATATTTTTGGAATGGGCAGACACAGTCATTTTTCTTTTTTTTAGAGTCTTTTAGAGAAGTCTCAATAGGGTAACTCAAACTTATGAGCCCACCAAAACACCCTTGGATGTTCAACTTCCCTGCTGTGCCTATGAGAATTGAAGCCTAGGGATAGAGATCCCATTATTTACCAGAATCTTTTGCCAAAATCTACTCTCTCTGATGGGGGAAATCAATGGCATGAAGCTGGTATTTTTAACATGTGTGTACTTGTGCGTTTACCTAGAAACAACAAAATGAGAATATATGTAATTTCCTCATTATCTCCAGCTGAGCTATGGCGAGGAATTGTGCTTCCAGAGGACAAGAAGTAATGTTGTTTTCGGGGTGTAATGATTTAAAGCCATGAAAAATAAAATCATCCCAAGTGCCTGTTTCTGTCGCTGCCAGTCAAAATGATGACTACTGCTGAAAACTGGATGGACTGCCCATTGAGCATCATATTTGTCAGTCTGATCCTTATGACTGCTTTGGTCCAAGGGCACCTGGTAAATGATCCAACATCAGTAATTCATACTGAACTCCAATCTGTCCCTGCAAACATCTCTTTTGAGTTTCATGAAGCGTTGCTGGCAGAGACAATTTCAAGCAGACTGATACCTTAAAAAACACTTTGAAACACCACTGTGCTAACAATTTGGAGTTTAGCCTGTTCTTAGCAAATGCACTCCTACTGTAAAAAAATACTGTTGTGGGGTGACTGGAGCTCCGTCTGGCTCCCATCCAGCGGCAGTAAATTGATCCCTCAAGTCAGTATTTTCAACACCCAACAAGATAAAAAATAATAAAAAAAAAAGAGTTAAGACTGCTGGGAATAAATCCATCACTAGAGCAGAAAAGCCTCCAAAGCCAAACAGTGCTTTAGACGTAAATCCTACTGTACTTAATGGGTTACTCTGAGATGGCAATCAGTTAAGGCAGGACATGCTAAAGAGTAGGAGGTGTAGGTAAGATATAGAATATGAATTCTGTATTCCAATTTACTTTTCCTTACTTGGAGAGGTGGATTTTTGGCCATTTGAGATCCTTGGTATGTAGAGTGAATTTGAGTTTTTTGACATTAGTGCTGCTGTATATTAAAGAAGCCGAGTCTGTGTTCGCTTTATCTCTCCTGTCTCCTTGCCTGTGTTGGTTTCAAACTTTGGCCAAGCTGACTGATCTTGTCGGACCATTAATACTACACACACACACACACACACACACACACACACACACACACACACACACACACACACACACACACACACACACACAAACACACACACACATACTGAACACACACACTCCACACTGGTGTAATGAATTATTCTGATAGGCACTTGCAGAACAAACAAAAACAAGATGTACTCTCACAGATGATAGTCTTCTCTAATAATTGGTGTGCACACTTGTCAGCCCCTTTGACCTGCAGCACACTTGTGCACACTCATAAACGTGTACTGATATGCACATACACACACACAAAAATCCTTAGGGAGACACTGACTCTGCCTGACTGTCTATGAATCTGCTTTTCTGGGATCTTTGCCACCGGTGGTTTGCCATCATCATAACAAACACTGGCCCCCATCAAAGACAGGGGCAAAGCTGTGCACTGTCATCAGTGAGGAATCATTCAAGATGAGGGAGAAAGAGACAAAAAGTCAAATGGAAAGAGAGAGAGAGAGGCTCACGGGTTAGAAAATGATTTGGACTGCAATACTAACAGTAATGTTCCAGCAGTCTTAATCTCTAAACATTATTAAAACAAGACAACAATAACATGTCATTCTCTATGGATGACAAAGGCAGTCTTTAGGCCAATCCTTACCAACTAAAAAAGTACAGAGTCATGCCGATGGTATGGATCGTTTTTATACTGCCTGAATGAAGCAATACGTTTCTTTCAGTTTTGTTAAAAATAATGGACAGTGTCCAAGATATTGTGTGCTGGGGACAGATGGATGGTCAAATAGACAGATGGACAGCACCGTCATCACTAAATACAAGATGCTGTGTTTTGACAAATAGCTATTTGATTAAGTTCTGACTTGTAAATTCTAATGTGCTTTGACTTTAGCCATGATTGTGTTAGCCTGGTTCCACATCGGTACTTGTCCCATTTGTAGAAACAACTGAGCCTATCAGAACTTTCCAGGCTGGACTAAGGCCATGGGCCAAACAGGGCTAAGGACAGTAGCCCTGTTTGAAAAATGCAGCCCTCTCATACATTTGAAATGAACTAGTTCGGTAACACAGCTGGAGTGCCAGCAGCTCCGGCAAAACCATGCCTGCAACAGAAAAGGACATCATCTTCTGATGCCATAGAAAAATGGCCCATCTCCCCAAAACAGAAAATTAAAGGCAATTCCGTCTAATTATCAGACTATTATTGAGCCACAGTTTGACTTGACTATTCTCAGGGGCAACAGACAAGCAACCGTCAAACACCGTGGCTCAACACCCTGTTCTTGTTGTTTTAAAATTATTTCTGCACCACTGTTCATTCAAAGTAAAGTACTTCAAATAAGTACAAATAAAGCACAAAAAATGCACATGATAACTTGTTTTTCCATGCTCTTTCTCCTCTGGATCTTATTAATCCTCTGAAGAATTCAACCTTAACGTTACAAGACAACCAAATGTATGGTAGGTTGAAAACACAATGTCGAGATTATTTTATTCTTCACTGCTTTTCACACCTACCGTGTATCCTCCATTTCCAGGGACAGTTGTCCTCATTGGGCTGGCCATTAGAAAGATGGATCAGTCTGGCACTCCATGAATGGATTTGAATGCTAAACACAAAGCTTATGGAGCACCAGAGTCCAATTAATTACAAAAGCCTGTTTTGCGCGGCACTGCTGGTTATCAGTCTCATATCTGTCTTAGTGACTAATGTTCTTCCTCAAAAATACAAAGTAGCAACAACAACTAGCTAACTGATTGCCACAGGCCAGCGTTTATGAACGAGTACACAATGAAGCACAGACTCACATCTCCACTGTGTGGCTAATTAGTGAGCACGTTAATGGCCAAAACGTCTTTGCTGCATGTGGCTCTCTGAGGGCTATCATCTGTTGTCATTTACTTTCTAGAGCCAACCAGATTGATTCAGTCACAATGTCTTTGATTTGGCGCCAATTTATTGCACACAACTTGGGTTTTTTCATTGGATGTTGTTATATGATTTGAAGTGGAACACCTTGGTATAAAAATATGCTGTCGCTCAAAGACGCTCATACTTGTACAGCCTGCTACACTTTCGCAGATAAGATATGAATATAATGGTGTTTTTTTGCATCATGACAGCGCCTTGTGTTGTTTTATCATTCAAACCTGAAAATACTAATCTTAGTCAATCACACCCCCACACACATACACACTCATACGGTGGATGGCCAGAGAAAAATAAGCCCGGGGCTGATTTCGAGGTTAGCGATGCGTTCCTTTCCTATCAGGAGAGGCAATCACAGAAAGAGAGGGAAGCCAGCTCATGTAGGTTGACTTTTTCACCCTCTCAGAGCAACTGATGAGTCAGCAGTGAGAGGTAGGTGCCACACAGTAGGGGGCTGGTGAGAAGTGAGAGCTTCAGAATAGTGGGGGATCAATGGAGATGAGGGGAAACAACAAGATGAAAGAAAAGAATGAAGGTGAAGTTAGGGTGAAGGAAAAAAAAAGTGCAGGCGCAAAGAAGTGAGCCAACAGACTGAGAGCCAGGCGGATGCTGACCAACAGACAGGGCGGCGGGATGAGGGGCCAATAACGGAGACTAACAGAAAGTCGTTAACAGCTTTTAAATGACGAAGATGGGAAACAAACGGAGAAACAAAAGGGAACTACATGTGTAGGGGACGGAAAAATGAATGGGAGAGGAGACAAAGGACGTTGACGTGTGGTGGGGTTAATCATTGAGCGTGTCAGGGGAAGGAGACAGCCTTGTTGGAGTGACAGCTCTGCTGAGGTAAAACTGTCCTGCCCTGCAGACGTCAAAGCATCAGCTCCAGAAGGGAAGAAGGGAGATGCCCGGCGAATGTTAACTGCTCATAGCTGTCTTTGAAATGGCCAACATATAACTGCAAGTTCAACTTCTTTCCCTCGAGTTAATATCTATGATAATTACCAGTGGGAGAACACTGCGATCTCAGAGTCCTGTGTTTCTCTGAGGAGATTTAAGTCTGCTGGCTTTATTGTAACCATACTGAATATTACCTGTATAAGCACATTAAAATGACCTTTTCGTTTGCTGCTCCCGCAACGTATTGGAGATATCAAACTCGCCTATATAAAATATTTTGTATATAATATTGTATTTTTTCATAAAATATAGACTGAGTACCCTTTGTTTGCTGACTGACCCATGCCTGAGGCTCCAGTTCAAAGCATACTCCTGAAACATTACCAAATCATGTTAGCTGGCCAAACATTAGTCAGATTTTTTATCGTCCCTGTTTGACCTGCCAGAGAAAATCAGACCAGTCTGTGTTCAAGACTGAAGAGTGACCCACATCACAGAAATTCAATCAGACAGGATGCTGCAATAAAAGGGCCACAAATTAGCATTAAGGCTCGGATACACACAAGTGAACAGTCAGCGTTGTTCAACTCTGGGCTGCTGTTAAGTGTTGGTATTGTGCCCAACCATCAGCCTACTTTTTGTGGTGGGTAAGGCATTGTTTGCTCTTTTCTAGCAGGAAACACCCGTGAAAAGTAGAACTCCACATTTTTTGCGTTTAGGTTTTTACCAGACAAATTTTCAAATTGTCTGCTGAGAATATGAGATGGATTAAAATTTAAGAATAACGTTGGCAGAAATAGTGTAAAAACTGGTAAAATAATAGACTGGCAAGATATTTGTCTGCATAGGCTCAAAATACATGCTGGCTGTTGGCTGTCTCCATATCATGTTGAAATGCAACGTCATGATGCAAAGCAACTGATAGGTGGTGTCTCAGTGAGGTTTGATAGTGCGTCAGGGGCCCACAGTTGGAAGGCAGGTCTTCATACCCTACAAAATGAATTTGCTTGGGCTTTAACAACTTTTGAATATCATAAAAGTTTTTTACACCATCTGGGAGAGAAAACAAGATATAAATGAATGTAATTACAGTTCTAGAGTATGGAAACACAGTCCAGATCAGTCTTTTTTTTAAAACTGGAAAACAGTTCTCAGAGTGACAGAAATTGCAAAAAAGTTCACATTTGCTCAGCATTTGTGTAAGAAGTGTGATGTCTGCATACTTAGCAAATTACATTTCTGAAATGAAGGATTATTCTATCCGGTGTGCCTGATATCTCACAGTGGGTCTAGTGTACCTCAGTCACTTCAAAGCTACTAGCGGAAGAAACGTGTTTTGGAGCAGGATTGATATTAAAGTAACTCTAAATCATGACTTTAAATATAGAAATCGAACCTCTGCTTGTCTTTACCCTCTTGAAGCAGGGGAGTGAGAGAGTATGAGGTGGAAAATGTCAAGTCTGTGTAACTGGCTCCGCTGACATTCTCTGGAGACAAATTGGAGGATTTTACACTTCAAAACTGCCTGTCCTGCTCCATTTAATGCCAAAGTAGATCCCAGCAAGACTCACACAGATGTGGTCGTGTTATGGACCAGTAGGGGGCACAATTGCTTTGTTGCAGGTCATGCATTGTGCCATGTTTAGCATGTGTAGAATAATTGTGAATCATTATTCATGCAAGTGTACATGTTTGTTAAGTTTAATGTATGAGCAAAAGGGAGACAAGGAAAGACGAAGAGTGAAAGAATGAGAGACTGACATTTAAAGAAGGTTAATTGTGGAGGATATTCCCCTCCAGGCCGGAAGGGATTCACATCAGGGTGTCACTCACACTTTCAGTTTAACTGTGGGAATCAAGCTCACACTTACAGTAATCTGTGGTTGGCATGTTGATCATAGGATTTCTTATGGATGTGGCTGTAGTCTTGATAGTTGGTCTAAGCGGCAGCCTGGTTGTAGTGGTGACCACCGGTGGAAATTCGCCGTTGGCTGAAATGGAATATAATGCATTTATTGAAAAGAATGCTTTCTTTCTTTTATGTGCAGCATTGAAATCCTACTGCTGTTAGACTGAAGAGCTATGTAGGCACAGCAGCTGCAGACCCCTCACTGGCACAGAAAATGTGGAACCACCAGCAGGGGTCATTCTTTCATTTGTACCACCATCGGCTATAGAAAGGAGTAGGATGCATAACATCCCACTCTCCTCCATCTGTCCCTGTCTCTATCCATTCTTACACTAGATGTGTAAGCACATTCAGTCTGGGTGTTTTGTAGCAATCCATCCAGACTCACCACTTTCCCAAGACTGAGATCATAAGCTTGCTGGTACCTTGATCCCTTCCCATCAAATTCCCATCCAGAATTAAGTCTTCTGGGCAAAAGGTTTGCTGACTCGCTGTTATGACTCAGGAGAGAGGATTATTTTTTTCCTAAAGATGTTATTGTAAGGAAGACTACTTCTAACTACTGTAATGGTTGGATGCTGACTTGGAATAGAGCGTCACTTGTTCCCATTCTCTAGTTCAAATAAAAGGTGAAAACAGGAGCTCCGTTCATGGCTTCACTGAATCACTGAACAGATGAATGACTTTCTGTGATTAGGTCCATGCACTGCAATCAGTGCTATAAAAGACTAGTCTGAGTGGTGTTAAAGAAATCTGCTGCCACATCTGATCAAGGACCGTAGAGGCTACAGAAACAATCAATGCAACCCTGTCAGCTGAACAGAAAAAACACGATTTCACTGTTTAATTGAGGAAGTACTGAAATGACAAAATCAATTTCCAACAATAGTATTGCAGAACTTTAAAGGACAAAATACGTTAAAACCTAAAATTTAAATTATCATCTGCTAACAATAGTCACTGAAGACATTTCAGAGCATCAACTAGTGGGACATGCACAAGACACGTGCTAAGATATTCTTTCTTATTTTAAGTATCTAGATACACAGAAACATTCAGCTTAGCTGTTACGAATTTGTCTGTGACTTATATTTCCAAGGAAAGTCCATGTTTTGTTGAAAAGTTCTGTTCAGCATCTCATTTCTTTGATGCTATGCTCTGTAGAAAATCCGCCCCCTCTGGCTCTGTTGCTAGATGACCCTTGTTGGTTGCTGTGCAAACAGTAGACTTTTGTACAACTGACAGCAGAGCTGGGCAAGGGCATGGTTTCAGGTCTCAGTCGTTGCTATTCTACTACTCCTGTCTGTGATTTATAACTTTTATAACAAAGGTGGATTGAGCACATGCCTCCAAAAGAGCTGGGGCTGTCTAGTCAGCTTAAGAACAATAGAAATCATTACTGTTTCACCTCAGTCTTTCAACACCAACGAGATCCCTATAAGTCCTTTCATTAAACACTTTCAGTGTGCTCAGTCTAGATACTTGAGGCATACAAACAATGCATTACAAATAATACTCTTTGCGTATGACCTGCATATTAAGACCTATTTTTGTCCTGCAAATGGAATAGACTGTTGAGAAGATGATAACATCATTTCTGGGCCTATTTGCATTTCATACAGAATGAGAAAAGAGATCGTTTCTTGTTGTAGACTGCCCTGTCTACAACTAGTGCAGCAGAGGAGCATATAGTTTGTTTACTCTGTAGCTGCCTGATATTCTCCATAGGATAGTCTTGGATGGCAAACAGCAACTAAGTATGATTTTAAGGTTTCATGAGAGTATTTTCTTTCCCTTATTTTGCTCTTCTTAGCCACAACTACCCCTAGAGTAAAAAGTTACAACTCGATATAGCACTAACAACGCATTGATGAGCAGGCGCTGTTTGCAAGACCTTGGAAAAGAGTTGCCTGGGCTGAATTTCAAGCACAAATCCCACTCCAAGTTTTCCTAATTGTGACAATGAGTTGCCCACACTGTGTCCTTTGCCTCCACGGTGAAAACAAATCATGTCTGCCTCCCCATCGCTGCCATCATTCTAGTGGTATCAGGGGACAAAAACAAGACTTTTTCATATAGTCATTTTCTATAATCATTTTACTGCCAAAACACTCCCATATCTCCATCCATCGAGCTCCCATGTCACCTCAGACTGAAGGCTCACTGTTTATGACAATAAGGCAGGGGGCCTCCATCAACAGCTGAAAGGTTTTGAAAGCCACTATGTTGCAGTGCTCCATTTGGTCTTAGACAAACTTCAAACTTGACTTGACTCAGAGTAAACAACTTATTATTTGTGCATAAGTTGAAATTTCAGCCATGATCCACTGGATGATACTGTATCATTAAAGGACTGCTTTTTTAAAAACTAGGTGGAAGCTGTGCACTGAGTCTGATGGTTTTGGCTGGTGGTCTTGACCAAGAATTTCTTTGGGGTAAAGAAATCTTGTCATTTTTGCTTTAAAGTTTAAAAAGACCGTAGCACTGCTAACCTGAAATCTGTCGGCAAGAAATAATAAAAAAGAAATCAATAAATCATTTACCAATCATTTAATCCTCAAATAAATATCACAGTCAAAGTGTCCACTGCTTTGGATCTTTGATAGGGTTTATGTGCAGATTGGATGGATTACATACAGCTCACGAGTGACTGCAATATGTTTGTGCCAATAGAAGCTCTCTACACAACACTGTCTCTCTGTAAATAAGACCCCTAGATGTCTTATGTGTACACAAATTCAGCAGTTTTTTATATCTCCAACTAAAGTCACTAATAAGGTTCAGTGAATCGTTATTCCGAGCACTGAGGAACATGCTACAGCCGGGCTATAGAGCAGACAATCATGGAGCACACAGCATTGGTATGCTGCTGTGGCAGGAGAAGGACTCAGCAGGTCCACCACAGAGCAGCATGATCCAGAGGGCAGGGCAACAGCCGGCATGGCTGTCACTGTTCATTAGCAGGGCGCCGTAAGCTACCTCAAGCTCACCAGAGGCCAGCAGCGCCGGAGGCGGGGGAGAAAACATACTGTTCTTCAAGATTACTACCCTGTTTATGTGCACATACCTGAAGCTGCAATCATTGATCCAGTTACTGCTGTACATATAATGGAACAAGGTGGCTGATAAACCTGGGGGAGACCACATATGAATAAACTGCTTGAAATTAGCTCTACATGTTATCAATGTGAATACCCTTAGGGACTGTAGAGCTTCTGTACCTATTAGTCCATGGTTTGTCTCCATGTTTCTTAACGTCAACAGCTGCAAGTGATAATTACTGAAACAAATTCACATACACAGCACACAATAAAAAAAAACAAAAAAAACAAATCTAAAAACCAAAAAACTGACTGAACCTTCATTGTAAGTGATTAAAATAAAGAACATTTTTATTTAAAGCTGTTTTAGGGTAAAACACAGTTTGAACAGACTGTTTTCATATTGCCTTCAGTGTCCTTAACATCCAATTATTTCAATCCAAATCCCTATTTTTGCAATGGTAAATCTATTAAGAAGTGCTGCATTGGCTGTGTACTGATGTCAAGGACCAGCTACTATGGAGGAACAATTACAGTGTGATGTTTTGGGGATCTCTATAGAAACAGTTGGTGATGCTGTTACTTTACCTCAGAGCATAGGAAGAAGAGATGGTTCATAGCAGGGAGAAAAGGATGAACTTCCTGTGCTTTCTAACCCAATAAAGTAATTTAATGAGGCTGGTGAAGATAGAATGATAAAACAGACAGCCACGTCCAACACCTGAAGGGCAATGGATGCATCATCAAGCACACATGCTTGCCAAAATATAAATCACACTAAAGCCTAGAGAAGAGTACTGAAAATGCAACGGATGGCTGAACCAATGCATAATGTGTTCACAGTAATGTTTCCTACCCAAACATATGACATGGCTTTGTCATAATGCTCAGGGATCCATTATGCTAATCAATCACAGTGATCCCTCTTGAAAATGATGCCTTTTGCTCAGCTTCAGCATCTGCCATCAACTGATCTGACTGATAAAATGTGACTGTGTGAAGGATGGCTGCAGGTAATGTATACCTGGCCTAGATTAAGAACTTGCCATCTGGAAAGTGAGCGAAGCGGGGATAGAGAATCCTTCGGAGTTGCCCTACCAGTGCTCCTCCTCTGGAGGATGTGAAACACAGATTGGTGTGTAAATATCTCCTGGAAAATGTAATCTCTTTAAATAAAGAGTCCGTAACCCAATTAGCCTGTGCTGATACAGGGCAACTAGATCAACAGCAATTCCTCACATCATATTCATCTGATTAACCCATGTTATCTGACTGCATTCTAAAGTCAGGCAATAATGCAGAGATTATATCTACAGTTGTTGGAATAATTCATCAGAAACATCATCTAGAGTTGAACAGAAAATACAATAAATGTGCCAGTAAAATTTGTCATTTCTTATTTCACATTTAGCTGGTATCTAAACAAAGGTGTACAATAGCTGTAATCAATCACAGCAGTATTGTCAATGAAAGCAGGACAATATCATCCGTTACCAGGGGGCGACACCCATGCACAGGTGGCAATGTGTGGCCAAGGTGTAGTAAGTTTAACTCTGCGTCATTTAAACACAGTTCTCATTGTCAGAGCTATCTTGAGGTATAGAGATGCTCAGACACTATTATTTCTATCACTGTTCAAACAAGTTTCTCCACATTGGAAGAGATAGGAGAGACACTGAGCTCCTAACCTTTCATTTCTAATTGCAGACTTGGTTGTCATCATACTCCTGTTTTTATACTGTTAAACCAGCTCAGTTATAACACATAAATATCTGGAATTGTGACATGAGCTTACAGCACAGCATTAGAATATATCGATCAGCAACTTTTCTATATTATAATATATGAAAAATATATCTTTACATTTCAAGAGCCATTAAAGGTTCATAAAGAGACTGTATAAAAAGCAAAAATGTAATTAAAAATATCGTTTCCATAAAGTCTAGTCAATGTACCTCAAAACAAAGCTGTTGTATTTTTAATAAAGATCATTACAAGAGAGAAGTAGGAGTGTAAAGCATATGCTAAGATGATAGTCTTGACTAGGAATTACCAAAAGTTCTGAGCTGCATAAATGAAGATAATAAATAATCATGGATAAATCATGGATAAGTAAGTCTATGATGAATTCTCCAAAGTGTATGAAACTGGCCCTCAGTCAAATCATTTGTCTGTAAAACACTAGCCTGGGGGACCCCTTATTAATTAAATTTCTTTGTTCACTCTGAACGTTTACTTAAGTTTTTCTGAAGTCCGTAATAACTGCTCACACTTTTTAGAGTATCGCAGTTTTTTTTCCCCCATTGTGCTTGTCATGGTCAATCAAGCAGGCAATCAGTCAATTCCATTAATTTACCCAAGTTCTAATGAAGTGAGAGTGAAAAAGGAACGAGTCAAGTTTTTTTTTTTTTGTACTCACATGCCAGGAAGCAGTCCATACTGAAAGAGATGTTGTCGAGAGAGATGGCTGAACCCGTTCCGGGCCCGTCCTCTGTGCTGAACTGCAGCCAGAACCTGGGGACGGTTAGAGCAGTTTTAACCACCTCAGAACCTGTGAATTGTAAAATTGCTTCTGTATGAAATGATGTGAGGAAGACGTTATAGCGCTGTGATTAGAGAAGAAAGAGAAAAATGCCACTGAGGTTTGGCTTCGGAGGGTCTGCATTGTGCACCTTACCACAGCTCAGTCTGTATTGTCAGGAACTGTTTACTATCTCTTTTAGCAGAGTTGGCTAAAGAGCAAAGGGATGAAATACGTTTTCTGGTTCCAAATTAAATACTTTTGATCAAAATGTATCTTGGGTAGACATGGTTACACAGATTTGGCATGAGCTCTATGTCTAAGACTTACAAAAGAATAGTTTGATATTTTTGTGAATGATTCTTTGCTTTCTTGCTGAGCTTCGGAGATGGACACCATTCCCATACCTATCCGATACATATTAAAGGGGGGGGGGGCAGGAGCTGGAAAATTCTAGCTTGTCTCTCTCCAAAACCAACAAAATCCACCAGTGAGCCTCCCTGAAGCTCAATAATTATTAAAGAATATTTTTTGGCTGGGACGGGTTGATAGGAAATCTAGAAGTTTATGTACTGGCTTAGGGTTTCTGGTGTGCAGATATTGAGCCCAGTTAGCTGCTTACCCCTGTCCCTAGTCTTTATGCTAGGCTAAGCTAACCAGCTGCCAGCTCCAGCTTCAAATTTATTGTAAAGGTGTGAGAGTGGCATCAGTCTTCTCATATAACTGACAGACAAGAAGGGGAACGACTGTTTTTCCCACTTTCCTGGAGTTAAATACATTTTTCATAAAGAGCGAATAGTTTTCTGGTTGCAGTCTTATCTTTATCTCATCATCCAGTTTATTTATTTCTAGCCTTAAGACAGTGATGCTCTGTGGCTGTATCTGACATTAACATAACCCACAAAGAGTTCTAAATCAAAAAGCTTTTCCCTGCAACACCATTAGTCATTCAGTTAGGAGCCTTGTATATGTCAATTTTAACATTTAATATGACAATCATTTCTCAGACTTGATGGTTATAATGCAGTGACTCCATTCTTGCTGTCAACCCAGAGGTTCTCAAACCAAAAAACAAAATGTAGACCCTACATATACTGTCTGCTATGTCCCGACTCTGCACTTCAGGCTGTATTTCTGATTCCATTTAAGCTCTACAAAGGTCACTGTGCAAAGACTGGCAGGTTCACCTAGTGGTTATGGACATGACATTCTAATTAAGAAGACAAGCAAAGCTGACTACATAACCCAGGAATCAAAAATTAATCACTCTCAGGGGAGCAGGATTATCCAAGCTCGAATGGCAAAGAAACCCCGAGTCAGGCAAACAGAGATGGAATGTCTTATCCGATGTTTCTCTTTTTTCTTGCTTTATTCTATTTTGTTTTAATTGCTCTCTTATTTGAAGGGAAATCAGGGCCATAGCTAATTGGAAGGCAAGTAGGGTGAGCATAGTCTTGTGTATTGATTTCTACTCTATTACAAACGAGTGCAAAAAAAAAAAAAGGAGAGGAAGATATTTTGTTCAGCGGTACACATGGCAGGTCCATGGTACAAGACAAGAGTCCCTAAGGGATTCATTAATTTTGTGGTGTTGAGAAGAAATGTTTCCCAGAAAATGAAGTGAAAATCTTGAAAATGTTGAAAATCTGCATTTATGAGAGGTGAAAAGCAGGAAGAGGAGACTCTTGATTCTGTTTTCTTATGCCTCTCTTTGCTGTGGGAGCACTTAAGGATTTGCGTGAGTGTGTAGTAGGTTAGTTGGGATGAGATTTGAACGGCTGATCTGAGTAAACATTTCAAAGTGAAACTACCAGTTAGATGCATTCAGACAGTCTTAACACACAGCCTTGATATAATCAAAACTGCCTGTTATTTGGTGAAAACAGGTGAGTATTTATCATACCAGTCTGCCAGTGCATAAAGGGGAATTATGATGAGTTTCCAACCCCTTTCAGATTTGGGTTCACTGGGTGAATGCCAGAGTCTGCGCTGCTCCTCAGGGCCTGTGCTGTTCTCCACTATCCACAGAGACAGCGACCCCTTCTGTAAGCCTCCAGAGCATAGCCAGAACCGCACCTGTTGAAGTAAGTTAGCATTTCAATCACTGCAATCAAATAGAAAATTTAGCGCGCAGTATTGGTTATCCCAAAGTTGGAGTGATGATTTTTGAGGTAAATGATATGTGTCTGTGTATGAAATAACACAGAAACTTTTTTTTCCTCCTTGGAATATTTAGAATTGAAGTAAACCAGCCAAGGGTGTTATCAGTCAAGAAAGGGATACACTTAAAATTGCACGGAGATCAATCAGCAACAGGCATCTGTTCAGTTCTAATTATTCAAAGATTAATAGAATTCAACCAAGATCGTGATTTGCGATATTTTGCCATCAGTGCTGCTCCTGCATGCTTCAGCACAAACCAATCTCATTTTGCTGTTTCGAGGAGGGATCTGGTGGGTGTAAACCTGCTTAAAATTAAAGAACACACAGGCCATAGCAGGAATTAAATGGAAGGAAGGAAGTCTCAATCTAAAGCTTGCTAACAAGCATGGGATGTGACCATGTCCCTCCGCAGCATTTTATTGGAGCCAAGAACATAATTCTTGCCTCACCGTTTAAGCGGAACAGATGCTGGCTTAAGCCTGATGAGAATTACACGTAGAGAGAGACGATACTACCCAGACGACCGAATTCATCGCTTTTATGTGGAGTGCTTGCACCGTGCCTGTCGATAGCAGGTTGTAGTCCTTATCGTCAAATGCGAAACCACATGGTGACCGTTTAAACATCAAGATTACAGGCACCGCACAGCATACACTGGGCACCGCATGAAAGTGAATGTGGTCTGTAGCTAATACCCAAAACTAATATCCTCAACATAGTTGTCCAAGAGCAGACAGACTAGATTGAACAGCACCAATTCAGTGTAGAGAGAAGGATTTAGAGTGTTAATCTGGAATCATGGCTAATCTTTGGCTGCATGCCGAGGTGCCGGGGCTAGGTCTGCGATGGTGCGGTACTGCCTCCGCCGCCGTCAACAGATCAGACTACTCTAAGTCCCCTCTTGAGAGACAGCAACCTTCTCCTCCTTCATTTTTATTCTTTTTTTTCCTTTTACCTGCCTCCCCTGCTTTATTTCCTCTCTGTCTTTCTCATTATCTTGTTTTCTAACCTCTTGACCTACGCAAAACCTTCTTACCTCCATCCCTCACTTCTGCCTCAGCCTCTCTCACCTCAGTCACTACCTGCTCCCGATTTAAAGGTGCAAAGTAAACATGCACAGGACCAAAGTTTGCTGTGATGAGTAAATTTAAAAAATCATTACCATTAGTCTGTTTGTCAGATGCAGCAGCATCAATCAAGACTTCAAGTACATGAGCTCTTCACCCAGAGACCTGCTCTGTAACCATCATGGTCTGAATAATGCATGACTTCTAATATTTTTACAACAAGGTCAGCAGACACAACCTGTGATTGACAAGGTCAACCCGACTGTCTGCTAGGATCACTCAGGACATGCAGATGGCACAATGTTAACCCACTGTCTTGGTTCATTAGTATTGGATTTATTAACATTTTAAATAATTCAAAGCTTTCCACTTCTATAGCAATAACAAGATTGAAAAGCGAGTAAATGTCAACTCACTTTGCACACTGTGTTCATGCCTAAGATCAATTAAAGTAGTATGATATCCTGCTCCTTATTCAATTTACTCAGTTTAGTTATTTGGTCAAAATCATGAGTTGTTCATCATCCTCGAAGCATTTTGTTTAGTAAAAGTGAATTAAATTCATTGGCAATACTAAAGTATAACTCTAACTGTAGACATAGTGCCTGTGTTTTTCTATAGTAAGCTTAAGCCATCAAAGAGATGATAAGGTAAGATGACATTTTTACAGGCTGCTTTCAAAACAAATCTGCTGGGAACATCAAAAAGTCAGCTTGAGACAGCTGGAGTTTTCAACTAATTAGTTAATATTATTAATATAATTTTACCACAGCAAATCAAAGCGTATATAATCTGCTACCAACAGCTGCAATTTCAGTCTGGAAAATCCACAGTCATCAGTTCAAATGCTTTTACCCATTTCTGTTTGAAATTTAAGACCCATACAGCATTGATACAACAATTGTATCTATGGTGGATGGGGTTAATGGCTGTACATATCTGATCATGTGCATGAGAAAAAAGTTTATAGTTAAACTGTGGAGAAACATACTCTATACTTTACTTACCGTGCATGGAGAGTTTCTAAGAGGAGGGGGGAAGAGAGGGCTCCTCAGTAATGCTGAGCCACGCAGGCCTTTGGACTGCCCACCCTCCACGCTGAATGTAGCACCTTAAACACGCAGACATACATATTAAACACACAGGTTAAAAATTGTGTCAGAAACATGTTATAAACTTGAAATCTGTGCAGGTCCTACCATAAATTTTGAAGTTTTGAATTATGATGTGACCATTGGTGAACCAAATATGATATAAAATTACAATGCTCCATTTATAGTTTCCCCACACTACCTCGGAGATTTCTGTTAATAGCTGAGAATAAAAACAAGCCTCAGCAAACTAAGACTTTAAAATCTCATGGGGAGACACACTGGATTGACTGCACTAACAATGAACTGCAGATGTAGGGCTCAGATGTGAAGCTTTTACACCCAGTGTGATTCTGTTTGCAGTAGGGCGGTGAGCTCTGAACAAGACAACATGCACAGTTCTGACACATTCGAGGTTGTAATGATCTTTTCACATTCACAAACCAAACATACTTAAATGTTTGAGATGACTGGTTTAAAATACCCCAGTCTTGCTTTACTGTAAAAATGTCCCCTTTGCAGTCTCTTTGAATGAAGAATTAACACTATAAACACTTAAAAGTATGATGAGTAACTTTCTGACTAAACTTATCAAATTTATATTTTGTTGATTATTGTACATGTATTATCCTAAATGTGTCACTTATCATCATTAATCTAGAGACATCCATTATTTTAATGAAAGTAACAGTCCATTTCATTCATATCGTCTTTGCACATGTGTCAGCAGTGTGGTTGTCTGACAGAAGGTGTCAAATTGGAATATTTATCCAGTTAAAACCACATATTTACAGTCTTTTTTAACTACATATTTTAACCGGATGAAGTATTTTAGTCATCAGACAACTGGATCTTAAGTTATCAGGGAAAGAAGCTAAGCAAATGTTAGTGCCAGCTCGGCTCGCAGCCCCTCCGAGACAGCCTGTGTCTGCCAAACAGCAGAATTTTTACCAAATTTAATCACTATGTCTATTTGTTTTGGAGAGGAGGAGACCTCTGCGAATAATTTAGTCCCCAGTAAAAACCTCCTGAATAATCAACACTGTAGGAATCCTAACTGGGAGAAGCTGACAGCATTGACAGGAGTGGTGGTGAAGATAACAACCCCCAGGATCCCACGCTACGTCACGATGTAACCAAACTCTGTCCCCTAGTGCTGCAAATAGACCATTTCATTATTTAATCAGAATAGTGTTTATGAGGATGTGTATGAGCCACCTGATGACGGACAGCTCTGTCTGGTGGCCTTGGCTGGAGAAAGGACTCTTCTCCAGGAAAGACCACGACCCATTATTGAATGCCAACTGCACTCGCCTTCTTCAAAAGAACAGTAGCTGCCATTGAGAAAGTGACCTGGAGAGAGACAGGAGAGAGATAATAACAAGCAATGAGAGGACAGGTTCGCTAGGGGGGTGAAAGAGGAGAGAATGAAGGACAGCCAAACTGCCAAGGAGAAAAAGGACAGGGGTGGGGACTGGGAATCAAGGAGTTGAGTGACAGTGATGCAGAGAGTTTGAGAAGAGAGAGAAATGTAGGAAATGAAGACTAATGGCTCACAGGACTCAGTGTGTTGGTGAAAATTAGGGTTGAAGCGCAGTGGGTGAGGGCTCTCACGGTGACTCTAGAAACAGAAGCAGAAAATGGAAAAGGCCTGAAGTGTCCAGAGCAGGAGAAATGGAAGAGGAAGAGGAAGAAGGAAGAGAGTCTGAGGGTAAGTGAGAAAGCTGAAGCAATCTTTTATTAGATTTGGTAGTGGAAAAAACTCATGCTTGTGGAACCATAAGAAGGGGTGTGCTTGTGTATAAAGTATATGTAAAAGTGCAAACTCTTTGATTTTGAAGAAATCAAATACACAACTCAAATGGTGCGAAAATTTAAACGTCCATTCTTTTGCTAAAGGCTCAGTTTTGATCAAATTTTTACTTTCAGGGCTCATTTCCAGCCTATCTTCACTTACAGAAAAAAAGGGATGTGCATATATGTATAAGGCCCCATGTCAGTTTGAATTTTTTAAACAACTGACACTGAATCCCTCCAAGGTGCTGAAATGACATCACTGGAAACCTGCCACATAAATAAATTAAATAACATGGATTATTTAAGTGTCCCATCCACTTATAGCAGTGCTGAAGCTCAAATCAGAGATACATCTGTTCTCTATGGTACATTTTTGTGGAATTAAATGAGACTTATTTTTTTCCTCTCACAATTAGATCCATTGTCAACAGCTCTAATGTGAAATGATTTTAAGGGTTTTCACATGAAGTTTGCTTCATGTTCCCTTTATCTCAAGCTGCTGTCTGTGAGAGCCCATTACTTATAAGAATCTCTAAGTGCCCTGATAACTGTGTTTTTTATGGCAAGGCATCATCCAGATAATGGAACTGAAACTGGCAATAACAGAGATCACAAAGCAAAGCAAGAAAAATGCTTCCTTTCCCAATTCAAACATCTAAAAATCATGGAGGTAACTGGAAAAAAAAAATTATTTTGAAAGACAGGAAAATTGATTTCTTTCCCGAGATGTTTTTCTCAAGCCAGTAAAGGCTTCTCTGGACACCACTTAGTGTCACTTAGATGTTGTTAATGCACAGATTCACTGTCACATAAAATGATAGCTGCTCATGATAAGCAGAGAGAAGTCTGTGATGATGTCACTTTAGACATGTTTGTACTCATTAGCTCTGTGCAGACGTGCCACTCTTTTGCTTCCCAAGCTATCATTCTTCCCCGTTTGCTATTAGTCTAGTTTTGCCACTCCCAAATGGATTCAACTAGAAACACTATTTAATGAGGTGTGAATAAAGCTGACATAACAGTATCATCACTATTTTATGAAACGAACATGAACATTACTTAAGCTTTATGAATATTGAGTCAGTAAACCCGGTTAGGGGACACTGTCTAAAAAAAATATGTCACAGCAGATTTCATGTAATTAAGTGTGATTACATTGGCAAATGCACTTATGATGTGGCGTGAATAATTACCTTTACCGATGTAAAGAGGTCAGAAGGTTCATGAAGATCTAGAGTGCTATTATTTTGTCAAATTTATTACTTATTGCACTTCTTATTGTAGTTGTGGTTTGTCTTAGGAAAACTCCCCAGATATACAGGAAGTAATGTAGGGTGGACAAATTTGTACGGATCTGTAGCTGAGCAGATAAATAAAGACATCACAGCACTGACCTCACTGTTTAATGATGAGTCATATTGGGATGGAGCAATGACCTATCGTCACCTATGATATGCTAGAAAAACAAAAAATTTATCTTGCAGGTTACAAATTCCTACTTGCACCCACCTTTGATGCAAAGCAGTATTTCTCTACAGTTACAGGGAAACCGTGGTGCTGGAGAGCAATTGGGCGTCTGCAGAATTTAGGCTGTCTGAGATCAACCAGAGGAAGCTGTGACTCTTGGAGAGCGGAGGATGTGTTAATGCATAATGATGCTGGGGAAGGATGGTGAAGGAGATCCACAGGGACTTGATTTTCCTTATATGTCAGGATTCGTTGTGATTGACAGAAGCTATGTTTGTTCCTCCTGCCTCTCTCTGCCTTTTCCTGTTAATGAGCCTTGGCACAGCTTATGAGGGATTTAAATAGATCAAATCAGATGAAGATAACTTGTGGATAGATCACAGAGCATAGGGTATCAGACAGGGAACACTGTGATTTGGTAGCAGGGGGTAATTGTGACAAATGATGGAGATGAGAATGGTGGTACAGAGGTAGATTGTTTGAGACAGGGAAAGATAAAAACATAGCAAAGTGTCCGGTTGAATGAACTATGGGTCTTCAGTTCCTGTCCTTAAGCAAAAGTTATTACTATTAGCGACACAGAGAAAACCTAGATTCAAAGCAAATGACACCTGGCCTTCATTCTTCTGAGCACTTTCACTATCATGGGGGAAGATAGTGGAAAAGGGTGTGGGGGTGTAGAGAGAAGAGTTGTTGGATCTTAAACATTTCCCAGTTGACTCAGTGATAAGCTGTTCCCTACGAGACCTATCAGTGTCAAGTATTAGACCACATTTTCCATTCTCTACCTTTTGTTGATGTAAATACATGTATACTTGTCTCATGATGGTGATCATATCAAATAAATTATATATATTTATAATGTTACACTTTTTTTTAGCATCTTACTTCACCGCTTGCTGAATGTAGTTAAAGATGTGTACAAGCTGGCTTTGTGTTTTTTGTTTTTTGTTTTTTTACTATTTATATTTATGCTCAAATGTCCAATTCTGGCTTCTACACTAAAAAATGACACACACACACACCTAATGATTACATTCTAACCTTGGGGTAGACTCAGGATAATTAGGACTGATGAATCTTCCTGCAGTAGAGAGACAAACAGTACCTGGATGTGATTTTCACCCTCTTGTCGCCCTCTCATCCCTCCCATACTTACTAATCCTGTGAGCACAAGGGAGCTGCTGTCATTTTAATAAGTGCCACATGGGAGGCTGACCTGCACTGTGGGCAGGAGCAAAGGTATTCTCATCAGTTTAATATCCGTAAAAAGCTCAGAAATCAACCAAAAACATTTAAAAAGACTTCAGGGTATAAGATTTCTAAACCGTGTGTGAAAATATTGTAAAAATGCACACATGCAGGTAAGACTAAAATAGATCCTGTGTCACTTACACAAATGCACACATACACTGACACACAAAAACACGCAAACAGCATGGCCTAGGGGACTTCACTTGTGAATAAGATGTCAGCATACTTGGCCAGTGTTTCTCCCAGGCATCGGGAAAAGCAGAAAACAAATGTGCAAAGAGGTAGAAATAACAACCACGGAATATGTCAAGGG
Source organism: Istiophorus platypterus (assembly GCA_016859345.1). Taxonomy (NCBI): domain Eukaryota; kingdom Metazoa; phylum Chordata; class Actinopteri; order Istiophoriformes; family Istiophoridae; genus Istiophorus; species Istiophorus platypterus. Next base: position 20,340,279 of record CM029120.1, read on the forward strand.
TGAGAAATGCTAGCCAAGCATAGCTACACTCCCTTTTTTTCTGCCTTTCCTCCTGCATCTCTGTCAGGAGAGTGCACGCAGATGCTCAGTTGTTGCTCTGGTGCGCAGGATGCGATTGCTTCATTAAAGAGGAATCACAACGGCTGACCAACTTCAAAACTATGCTGTTTTGATTAAAAAATAAATGCAGGAAGGACTTCTGACCCATGAGCTTTGCTCTTGCACATTCTAATGAACGACTGTGTTCTTGTGTCATGGTGTACTCACGACATAGATCGCCCTCATCATCACCAAGTGGACAGTCTGTACTGAAATCACACAGTTTGTCTAGTGGGATCCCAGGTCCCTGGTGACAGTGGTACTGACCCTCCAGTGTGATGTTAGGGCCAGGTGAGGATGCTGGGGAGAGAAGGAGGAGGGAAGAGAAGGGAAAAACAACAAATAAAACTTGTCATATGAGGCGCTTCTTCACACAGAAATTTTAATAGTACTCACCAAGGCAAACTACAAAGGTTTCCACAGTGCAGTCAGATTTTTAAAAATGATTTGCTTGTTGGCAGCAACATCAGAAAATATAATGTAACAACGACAAAAAAAAAATCTACTTTTGAAGGCGAGGAAAAATAACTCCAGATTATGTTCCAAGTTTACTTATTGGATATCGTTGCTAGATTTATCCTGTATGTTAGACACAAAACACAAATCTGTGGTTCAAGGAAAACATTACTTATAAACAGAAAATATACACTTACTACATAAAAGTATATCAGTCAGTGACAAAGGCTAATACAACCCCTGAATGTAAACCTTGTATGTCATCTTCAGACTTTCTGTAGGATCATAAATAACTTGGCCCAGGCTGCATAAGCATCTGGCTTTGAATACAGTACATATCCATCAGACAAGGAACACAAGCGACAAAAACAATGACCTAGATACTGTAGCAGGTAGCAGAGGAGGAGGGAACACACACACAAACACGGACACCAATTGATATCACCAGTCTCAACAGCTCAGTTGGAACCTGGAACATTTGCATACCTATGCAAATCAGAGGGTGATATCACCAAGTTGTGGAAACTGACTGCTCACCCCCACCTCAATCATGAGAGGCTGAACAGAGTGAAGAGAGAACAAAACAGAAAAGAGGAAAAAATTGTCCGCTGATGGGATCTCGTTTTTCCCCTCGCTCATCAGGAAAAAAACGAGAAGTGATTCTTATCACGAGTGGCTGGCTCCGCTTACTGTAGGTCGTCCTTGATCTGTATTATGTAGATTTGTTCTCCATTCAGACAAACTTGGCGCTGGAAGTCTGATAATGTTGGGAGTCCATGACAGGAGAGGCAGCACAGAGCCAATACTGTTAGCTGAGCTGACTAGATAGGCAGTGATGCTACACTAATTTTAACGTGATGTTTGTAATGAATATACCCTTTCTGTTTGACATGAGGATGCACCACTGGAACCACTTTTCTAAAGCTCAAGATTACATTAGGGTGACAGGCTCACAAACATGTATCAGGACAAGAGCAAGTACAGCATAAATCAAGACAAAAGCATTTATAGTTTTATGTCTCAGAGGGAAACAAACAAAACATTAAACACTGAAAATTTTAAATACCATTACTACACAATATTATTACTGTATCTTGATGCACCTGCTTCTTTTAGTTATGGAACTTGGCTACCAGACTAGTAAGCTTCTCAGCCAACAGCTAGAATAGGACAAACCAAAATAGGTGGATGGGAATACTAATGGCAAATCTCAATTGAGCTACTACTATAGATGAATTAAAGCAACTAAATATAGTTTGTTTATGTTGATGCATACTTTAGCAGGCTCGATGCAAATATAACTTAAGATCAGGCAGTGTATAATCCATTTCACAATGCAAATTGTGTGGGTGTAATAGATGCAAAATGTGTCAGGTAAAGTTTTACAGTTGAAAGCGGTCTAAAGCAAAAGTGAAATTAATTACACATATATATATATAAAAAAATTGAATCCAGTAATGGGTTTTAATGTTGAGTCTCACCGGTATGAAGTTAGAGTACACACACATATCAAATACAAGGTTTCAGTAATTATACTACAATAATTACTGCCACTCTTGCGTGGTAGTTGCACAGAAATTACTGCTTAGTTATGATGCAGTCGGGAGCAAAAATTTCAAAGCCATTCCTAATTTACAGCACACTTCACTCCTTTTCTTCACTGTGGTTTAGGAACCTTAAGGCCCAGTGGGAAATTGGCGCAGTCAAAAGAGGGGGAGGCATTTTTTATAGACAAAGGCACATTAGTCAGGGGCGTCCCACGGTGCACTATTGTGGCAGGGCTTTAATGGCTGCAGAGAACCACATTAACATGTCACTGAGTAATCCAGTTCAAATTCTTAGAAAATATATTAGACTGAGTCAATGACTTTGATAATGAATACCCTATCAATGCTGTGCTGCTCATTCTGATTCCTCTTTCTGGACTCTTTACAAAGTAAAGGCTGTAAACAGTGCATATACTCATAAAGTCTCATTAGATATAACATAAACAGAGGTGCACACAAGAAAGCAAATATACCATTTTATTCAAACAAGGTGAGGGTGCGGCTTGTTTGTTTATGACCAACTGTTTGAGTATGGATGTGGTTTTGCCACGTGTATTCAGTCATGCCCAACACCTGCATTATGCATTTGTTGTGCTCAGTGGCAGAATGATTTATCAAGAAAGAAAGAAAAAAGAAAGAAAGAAGTTATCTTAAGAACACTTAAACCTTTGGGAAAAGGTATGTAAATTCAGTTGTTTATCTTAGTTTGATGACAGTGGAGTAAAAAGTATCACAGTGGCGATTTCAGTGAACTTTTAGCTCCTGGAACAGGTAAATACAGCCAGACATGACTGCCTTGGCCTACCGCAGTTATTAAATCACACTTGTCAGATTGTGAAAACAAGTGGGTCATTTGGGGATGGATTACCCATGGGAGTAAGTGAGTTGTGTTCCGTGTGCCCCGGGTGTTTGGTTTGTCATTGTAAGGGGAATGATGTATGAGCGGTGAAGAGCTGGTCAGATGACTGGAGTGGGAATAGCTGCTGATAAATGAAAAAGTAGATATACAGACACAGGAAGTGAAGTACTCGGTGGATATAGGTAATTGGCTAACAATTAGTGTCTATAAGTACAGCTCTTAAGTTTACAGAACTTACAGCTGTACATAAAACAACAACATGCTTGCTTGATCAGTTAATTTTATCCAATGTAGACATAAGACACTCTTGTTTCATTCACCAACATAATGGAAATAGCTGTGCATAAAGTTGACAGTTATCATATGCTGAGCTCATTTAGATCAAGTTTCAAGCTATCGTACCTGATATGCAGTACCCTTGATGGCTTGAAAAGGAATATTAGCTCAGGTGTGTATGATAAATGTTCAACAATGTAAGAAAAGAAAGCACGTCCACAAGACGAGACACAAAATGGACATTTCCTGCAGCACCTAAGCCAAACAAATCGGACAAAGACACTGTATTTCAGTAACAAGGAAATAAATGCCTTAGGTCAAGAAACAGGAAAGGCAATGAGACAGAAATGCTGCTGTTCTCTGTACTTCTCAAAACTTTTTACTTTTGTCTAAGTGTTAGAAAGTAATGAAGAGAGCCAGACAATCTAAGTACCATCAATGCATGCCGTAAAATCTGGTGTTGCCACTGGTGACATTCAGTGGGCGGAGAATTTAGATTTCATTTGCCTGTCATGGTTAATGGCTCCTCCCAAAGAGGCGTCCACACATGATAGTGTTACCAGCCATTAGAGATGGCATGTGGGGGTCAGGTTTCTCTGTAAATTTTTAGAAACTGGTAAGAATAACTCTTCCATCAAGGATCAAGTCTGAAGACTATTCAATCACATTAACAGATACAGTAGACACAATGGCAAGACCCTAATGTCGTACAAATACTTGTCATATGAAATGTTCTACAATTCTACTGTTCTACAATTCATATGGCAGATGCTTTTATCCAAAGCGACATACATGTGGATCTCACGTTCCTTTCTAAAGACAGCGGTATAATATATTTTATGGATAGGCCTAAATATAACTTTATACGCAAAAGGAAATCAAACCCATCTCATACTTGAAGATTTTTAGTTAAATTCTTTTTCCTCACATCTTCTTATGTCAGTTGAGCATCTTTTAAATAGTTGTTTTTTTTTAAAGTTTTGTTTTTCCTCTTCCTCTTCAGAAATTCCAATTTTCAGATTACCAGCAGAGTTGCCCTAATGTTTCAATTTTTCTTCATACCATCTGCTTGTAAGATGAAAATCAAGGGGAAACTTTACCTTCAAGACCAAGAGGAAAATAGTAAAAAAAAAAAAATTAAGTTTTGCTGCTCATTGCAGCAAACTTAAATTTTCCTGTTGGCTCAAAGGATTCATGGTTTTGGTTTCCTGAGAAGAAGAAAGAAAAGGTGCACTGTGTTGAAAGTAGTGGTTCCCTTTTTCACACACTCCACTAGTCAAAATCAATTCAACACTTAACATTTTAGTATATTTGCATAACTGCATCATGCATATCACAGTTTTGAGATTTCACTGATAGAGATGTCTCACTCTGCTGCATATCATAGGCTCATGCAAAGCAGTTTGTCTCGCCATTTGGATAAAACTTTTGCTATGGTTTGGTGGAGATTGCATGTAGATTTGAATACAGACAGACGTGTCCTTGTTGAAGTAGAGCTGCAAAAACACACAGTCTGGAGTCATGGAGAGGGTAGACTCATACTGAAATTAATATGGCTTTTGTTTTCCTACAGATGAGCAAGCATGTCAGTCATATCCTGAAATCCCTGTATGTGCTCTGAAACAACACAAATTCAGTCTGAAGATTTGCCTGGTTTGAGATCTGCTTGTGCTTTGTGTGTACACAGAGGAAATAACTTAAAACTAAACACAAAAAGGGAAAATTCAGAAGAAAGATAGACAGGAAAAAAAGACCTTCACAGACTCTAGCATACAATTTAGAATTAGTTAGACCTCATTTATCCTACTCTGCTCATTCTTTACATTTTATTCTGTAATCTCATATGCTGTAAGGGAGGACTGTCCTCTTCCAAGGGGTAAAACTCTCAAGGGGCCCAGGCAAGCGATGCATCACTATCTTTCCACTATGCTGAAGGCAGAATCCTGGAGATATTCATGGTGATTTACAGTGGCTGGGATGCCAAAGATGGATGCAGCTGGGTTTCCCACTGGACAGTGACAGGACAAGAAGTATTCACTCATGAATTCAATTAACTGCACACAGCCACGCTCGATTGGTCAGAGCTCTGTCCAATCACTATCACTATCTGTCACACTCGCTGCTGGAGAGACATCAGCACACACTGGCAGATTGGCAGTGACAGAAAAGGAAAATAATACCTTTAATTTCTATTCTACAATCCATGGATGATTTTTTTGAACAACAAAATATAGGATATCATTTTGTTTTAAGTATTGTACTGAAGGTACTCAATTCAACATGGGTGAGGATTTTTCCTTTGTAATCCTACTGATTCTTTCTGACAAAATGTTTTTAAGTGACTTGAAGTGACTGGAGACTAAATCTACAACCAGGCTTGCAGCTTTGGACATTTGCTTTTAGCTAGATGCTAACATCAGCATGCCAACATGCTCACAGTGACAGTGATGATATGCTGTTTAGTAGGTACAGTACATGTTTACCATATTTATCATCTTAGTTTAGGGTGTTAGCATACTTAAGCTGTGCTAATTAGCAACAAACACAAAATTCAGCTGAGGCTGAGGGGAATGTCATTAGTTTGCAGGTATTCTTGTTACAAACTTTGGTGAAAATGAAGTTTTCATCTGATGGAGCTAGTTGAACAGCAAGAAAAATAGATGATCACCAAGACGACCACCATTATATTTATATATATATACATATATATATATATATATATATATATATATATATATATATATTTATATATATATATATATATATATATATATATATATATATATATGAACTCATTGTCATGTTCAGACCAGTTTGATTTGACTTTTGCTTTGTGACTTGGAGCATTATTCTGCTGGAAGTAGACATTAGAAAGATGGCAAACTGTGGCAATAAGTGGAAACACTTGGTCAACAATGATACTTAGACAGGCTTTAGCATCAAACCATGATTGATTGGCATTAAATGGCCCAAACTGAGCCTAGAAAAATATTTCCCACCCCATTACACCACCACCAGCCTGGACTGTTGAAACAAGGCAGGTTGTGTCCATAGATTCATGCTATTAATTCCAAATTCTGACCCGACCATCTGCTGCCTCACCAGAAATCCAGTTTCATCATAACAGGCTATGTTTTCCTAGTCTTCAACTGTCTAGTTTTGATTAGCCTATGTCCACTGCAGCCACAGATTTCTTGGCTGACAGGAGTCTGATGCGGGTCTTCTTCTGTTGTAGCCCATCTGCTTCAAGGTTTGACATTTGTTGTGTATTCTGAGATGCTTTTCTGCTCAACACAGTTGTAAAGAGTGGTTGTCTGAGTTACCGTAGCCTTTCTGTCAGCTCCAACCAGTCTGGCAATTCTCCTCTGACCTCTCTCAATCAACAAGGAGTTTCCATCCACAAAACTGCTGCTTGCTGGTTGTTTTTTTTTTTTTTACACCATTCTGGCTAAAAACTCTAGAGACCGTTGTGCGTGAGGGATCAGCACTTTGAGAAGTGTTCAAATCAGCCTGTCTGGCACCAACAATCATGCCATGCTCTGAGATCACATTTTTTCCTCTGATGTTTGATGTGAACATTAACCGGTGCTCCTCACCTGACCTGACTCTGCAGGACTTTATGCATTGCACTGCTGCCTCGTGATTAACTGATTGGATTATTGCATGAATTAGCAAGTGTACAGGTGTTCCTAATAAAGTGTTCAGTGAGTGCTAATCCAGACAGTGTTGCTGAAATTTGCACTAGATGTAGATTAGGGCAGTAACATTCATAGAATAAATAGTAAGTCCTGTTAAAGGCTCAACCTTATATCCCTCTGACAGAATTTGGTTACAACAGATGGAAATTCACATACAGCAAAACACAATTTAGCTACATAGTGATTGTAATGTACAACATTAAAGCCTGTCATTTTAAAACTGAATAGACAGAAGTTACTCAGTGGTCAGATTACATATTTCATGCAGTACAGATGTCCCCACTAAAGAATAAAATAAGACTTAAGGTTGCTCCGACAGACTTTCTTTGAATGATGCTCTAAGTCCATGCCATCCAGAAATGAGCTCCTCCCTGGTAGGTCAGGGTTGATTTAGATATCTGTTCCATTTGGCATGTGCATGTTGGGTTCACTCTACTTGGTGCCCTGGGCCATTTAACACTTGCTCAGTGTCTTAAAATGAAACTGCCTGTGTAGATTGCCTTGGAAAAGTGCCTGCAACAGAGCCCCAGTTTGTGTCAAGGGCATGCTGCTCAGGGAAAGGCCTAAGGCAGGTGATTAGAGGTAGAATGTGATGAAACTTATTATTACCAGGTAGGGTCTCATCTTGGCAGGTTGTACCTTCTGTTAATTGATGAGCTGTGTTTTTTTTTTTTTACTTGCTCCTACTTTTTGTCATTGGGCATTGTCTTTGGGCATTCTTTGTGTGACCTCCAGCTAGATTTCAAGGGACCTAAAGTATCATGAGCCATCATTAGATCCACAGATCTTCACAATAAAAAGAAAAAAATTTCCATCAAATTTCTCACCAGTAAATATGACAGGAGGGTGAACTACCGATTGCCACTAGGTCTCCTAAAAGGCCTTGGCCAGAAATTACGTGTTTCCTTTTAATGTACTTATCTAAATGGACATTATTCTGTATCAGTGATCAAAAATTACTTTTAAGTTCAGGTCTTTTAATCAAAGAAATCATTGGGCAGAATGAATAAAAACAGGTTATATTAAGATGTGTAGAAAAAGGTTCCTGCAGGGCATGGAAATATGAGCTACAGACTTTAATTTATGGAATTTAAGGCCTGTGGTGCTCAACAAAGTATTTAAATTTCTATCTGTTTGAAAAATTGATAGTAGTTGATCAATCGACACATAAAATTATATCTCTATTGATTCCAAACAATATTGGAAACAATATTTCTCTGATCAAAACCCTGATTGAAAATAGCATTATAAAAGTTAAACATCACAGTTTTACAATCCTTATAATTAAACCATCTACAACAAACATATGTGTTGCTAAATGCAGAGCTAATAATTATTTCCTTTTTTTTCCTTTACAGTCAGTGGGTATTCAAATGTCAGTGCAGCATAACCTACAGTCCTGTTTGAAATCACTGGCATTCCTGAATTTGAAGTACAGAATTCAGAATATCTTCAGAAATAAGTAAATGATTATGAATTTTGTATAATCAAAATATTTTTAATAAACTGTCAAAATTTGCTGAAAAAGTAAATAATAGAAAAAAAAACCTTGAAAAATTGTGAAATAACACAAAAATAACACAAAATGTACCACAGACACAATTATTGGTAGCCTTCATTAATATTTGGTTGCAGAATCTTTGGCAACAATCACAACCTTTAAACATTTCTAGTAGCAGACTTGCAAGCACAACGGAGTTGGTGAAAGTGGAATTTAATTTTGCGGTATAAGTAATATCATATATGCAAATGTTGTGCATACATCTGATCACTGGCCCTGTTCAGAACTGGCATTAACATGTATCTTGGGTAATCTGATCACAAGTAGACATTTCTAATTGCAGGTGTGAATGCCCCCATTGAGGACATATTTGAGATCCAATCACTCAGCCCACATTTCCAGCTGGTCTGGGCCACATATGGCCACAGTCTTTTAGGACTGGAATGCAAATGCCTCCTGGGCCACAGTGAAAGGCCGTCGACTCAACTTACAGCCTCCTCCTGCCACAGTTTGATAATGAAACAAAAATATTATCAGTTTCCCATACATTTATTTATTTACAATATCAACTGCCACATATTTATTTTCTATATTTTTTACCTTTTTAAATGCATAAAATTGTATTTCATTGTAGAGCTGTGTGAAGTGCATTATTCGCTCATCTCTCTCACACACAAATCACACTGACAACGGAGTGTCTGTCATAGTCGGACTGGCTAAAAACAACGCATTTGATCTTTGCAAACTGGAATAACATATGTCTTTATTTTCAGATAGAGCGGGGAGGGGAGATCCGATTACAAGTGGTCACTTCATACGCATGTGGAGACGCATTCTAATGCCAGGTGTGAAATGAGCTACTTAGAGCTGTGGACTTGTGATCGGATCACCCGAGACACATGTTAATGCCAGGTCTGAACAGGGGCCAGTCTCAACGAGTAACAGTCATCTAAATAGGTTGGGAGGGATCAGATACAAGCGCAAAGGGGGAACAGAGCTCTCTTGTTAGGCTTCTCTTAATTGATCCAGTATCTTTAAAACACACGTGAACAAAATAATGGACAGTATGTCATATGTTCCATGGAACAAATATATTGGCATTTAGGTCATTTGACAGGAAAAAATAAATCTCCACCAGTTATAGTACTTTTACATATGATCATACATATGATACTACTAAATCCTGCTGCTAACCCAAAAATGCACAAAATAATCAATCATACAGCTTCTTCCTATGCATCTAACAAACTGATATGAATGAACACTTGATATAACACCACAGAGACAAACATGGAACCATACATACAGCCTGACTGACATGATGTGACTGACCAACATAAATGCAGGTTGTAATCGCAGTAACTTCATTTCAGCAACCTTGGAGAGCACACATCCAAGTAGATCAGACCACTTTTCCTAACTGACTATTTCACAGTCAACACAAAGTGTACAGTTCCTGTTGAATGCTTGTACACAAAGCTTTTAAACACATCTGCGTACTGATGGCTTGTCCTTAAGCTTTATACTCTAAGATTAAGCAGAACAGTCTACTGAGCCCAAAGAGACCATACAGACACAGGACAACATTAACATTAATGTTGCTTATGGAACAGGCAGTTAGAAGGTTCAAAATACTTCCCACTGTCCTATGTAGACGAGGAAGCACAGCAGGAACAATTACAGAGAGAAACAACATACAAGGATATTGAAATTGTTGTAGCTGTTTTTGTTGGTTTTTTTTTGTTTTTTTTAGGTGTGACATATAAATCTAAAGGGTGCATGTGGGACCTGTGCTGGTCAAATAGAGAAATTATCTTCTGCATATGCTATATTCTTAGTCCTGCTACTGGGATGGCTCTAGAAATAGCAATAATCATGTATAGGTTGATTGGACTTTTGTCCAGAGTGAAATATCTTATCAACTATTGAACAAATTGCTAGAAAAATGACTCCTACTGTACGAACTTTGGTAATCCCCTGCTTTTTCCTGAAGTGCCATTGTGAAGTTCCAATTTGTGGCTTTGCATGAAATGTTTCACTAACTGTCAGCCGGTGATCCTCTGACTTCTCATCTATTGATATAATCTGGTCAAAATTTGAAGGACTCATGACCCAACACCTGCAACAGTAACAAAGTCCCCATCAGCCCTGATCATCCATTGTGTTTAGTTTCAACTGAAATGATCAACAGGATAAACATCATACCTGCTAAACTTCCAGATATTAGCATTGTTATTGCAAGTGTAAAAAACATTTCATCAGTGCAGCTAGTAATAGGTTCTATATATATATATATATATATATATGTATAGCAACAACATAGAGGCTTTTTTGTCTCAAGCCAGAGGCTTCTATTACTGAATGTTAATATCAGTCATTATTAATAAATGGTGCAAAAATTTACCCTGTAAATTTGATCATAGTATTTAAAGCTTTCCAAGTGGAATACCCTTAATGTAACACACAGCTCTCACTTACAACATTTTGTCAGGCGGCTTGACATAATTCAGTTTGTTCATGTGCACATCTATGGATTGATGAATACTTATGGGAATGATGAGTCTTTACAAAACTGATGGGAAACACTGAAATCAAATATAGCTATTGCTCATCCTTATGGACCCCTGCGTCTTAATGACATCACTCAAAACTTTTGCAGCAATTTTGAGATTCTTTTGATCTCATAAAAACACGCTGTTGGGGTTTCATTTTTGTTGAATATATATATATTTTTAATCACCATGCACATTTTACCCACTAACAGAAAGGGACGAGGAACTAAATTTTATTCATACAGTCAAAATGAAATTTAAAACTTAATTAAAGGCTTATGCTAAAAAATTCTGCATATTTATAGGTGAGTGTCAGTACCACACTACGATACTGAATGACTTTATTTCTTCAAATCTCCATCCCCCATCCATCCATATGTCCAACACTCTGTCCACTCCGTCGGCTTTCTCCAAACCCATTTCCCTCTCTGCTTCCATGGGGCTGTGTTTGATTGATGGGCCCAGGGACACCCTCACGCTGCTGTGTACCTAATCGCAAAGTATAGACTTGCTGTAACGCTCCATTAAGAGCCTGCAGCAGCATGGTGTAATGGTTAGGGAAATGTGCCAGGGAAAGGAAGGTCACTGGTCCAAATCCCCACAGGGTTTGCCACTGCCTTGTCTCAGCTACTTGTCCAAGTGGAAAAATGAATTGTGGCAGTTTGCAGGCTATACATAAGCACAAACACTGAATATACTCTTCACTGGACAAACATTGTCATTACTGTAAAGGCAAATATTACCTTCTGACTTGTCAAAGTACTGTTATAGAGGCAAGGTCAAACCTGCCATTGACACAATCTGGTAATGAGCTTGTCAGTCATCACAGTAGTCTCTGTTTACTTACAGGATGAGAAACTGTAGGTGTTGCTGAGAGATTTTCCGATCTTGAATAATTAGGTTCCCTGTACAGCTATGCCACAACCAACAGAGGAATACTAGCAGAAGGATTCTAACTTCCTAATAGAAGGATGAGCTCCAGAGATAGCTATATAACAAGTCACTTTAGGGGCAACAAATTGAATTGCTTGTTGTCCCTGTGACTGATGAGTTAATTAAAGTGGAGGGGTACGGCGACAGAAGTCACACATTGCTCCATTTATTCATCCTCTATTGACTATATCTCCTTGCACTTCACTGGCTTGAGTAATTGCCGTCCTTTTGCTTAAAAAAATAACCATGATGGAGGAAATGGACATTGTCAGATTTGATTTAAATGAGATTTATCTATAAGATTTAGAGGAAAGTTTTGCCTTCTGACTCTTGCATAGCTCAGTGAGTAAGAATATACATGAAGATGGAAATTAAATTAATCAATAGCACGTTTTTCTCTATCACCGATTTGAGAGAATAATCAGACTGAATCATGCTTTTTTTTTTTTTTTTTAACGAAATTCCCCTGAGACTTCAGGAAACCATTATGCAACAACCCACTGAGAAATACAGAACATTTATTGTGAAATCAAATTCAAACCTTTGGGACCACATTAAATACAGTTAATCACCTTTGAATCAGGCTTTGCACCACCCATCCCCGAAAACTTAAAAACAGAGGTCAAAAATAGCAGTAAATAGCTAATTTTGAGTCCAGGGGATTGGAACAAATAAAGCAAACAACTGTCTTTGCCAGGGAATGAGTCTGAGAGCCTCAATCGAGCAACGTGGCTTCATGTTTTGTGCTAGGTAGGAAGGAAGGTAATTTGAGCCCAGCCTTGTGACAGGTGCTGGAGGGGAAAGTGGGGGAGGTTTAGAACACTGCAAAATGTGGCGAGGCTGCAAGGCGAGTGTGCCGAGACAGATTAGGGCTTACTTTGGGAGTGGGATGTGTGTAGTGGGTGTTGTGCTGTGGACGCAGGTGTTGCCGGAGGAGAGTACAGCACATCTGCATGCTTTTTCTCTCTTCTAGTCAAAGCTTATGTGCCACTTGGCAAGAGGAACACACTGAGCCAAGAGAACAATTACACAGTGTTCAATTGAGGCTGCATTTGCGTGAGCAACAGCATCCGCTCTGCTCTGTCCTTACAGTGACAGAAAAGACAAACAATCACTAGAGAATCACTAACACTGTATTGGGACTGATTTGCTTGTGTGTTAATTCGATTCCTCAGTTCAAGAATTACTTTAGGACGGGACTTATCTTTAAGTTTAAGACTAGAACTAAGTTTATGTTAAGGTAAGGATTAAAGTTAGTTCTGAAGTGTTGAGCTTTAGGGTAAGAAATATGAAATCTATTGGAATGTGAACTCCATTTTAGTTTCCCTCTCCTTTTCGTGATCTTTTTCTCTTTTTCACACTCACAGACACATGCATTTAGATATATAACCAAAACTAGATAATCTAAAATGTTGCTTATTTACTATCAGGTTGCAAGTGGTGGCCAGTGTAGGTGAGAAACTAACCTTGAGTCCAAACATCCCATTTGAATCTAATTTTGACCTCAATATTGACCGAGCATAAAAGTTATTTCATTATTACAGAGCTCCAAAAGATTCACCCTCTATAAAAGTAGAGGACATTAAATTGCTGGACTGTGTACATTCCTCTAAATTCAAAAAGAGGCCTTGGGGAATGGTCACCTTTTTTAAGATGCTCTGTATGGGTTTTATGGGAAAATACAAGCTAAAGCTTACTTGAATGGCTTCCAGTATCTAGCATAACAAGCAGTGGAATAGAGTGGACTTTGAAGATGCTGTGCACAATACTGGTCCATCTGTCAGTCTTTTGTCCAACTGATCCCCCCAAAATCTCTGGCTAGAAATCAGGGCAACTGAAGATTATTATAGTTGACAGGAAGGGAAACAATTGTCCATGTAACAAGGCAATATTCCCAGGTATCAAATGTCTCTATTAGCATAATTTTTGTGACTGTTCTACAACCAGCAAAACCAAACTAAATGTATAAGGTATGGATTTTGATTACAGTCCCATAAAAGTCTATAAATCTTGTATCCCTGCTTTTTGCATGAGAGGGCAAATGCTAGCGGTCGCAGTGGGACTGGGAGCTGTTTTTCAAAAAGAAGGGTTTTATAGTGCATGTTTAGAGTAATGAAAAAAATTATAAACAAGCCACAAATTAAGAAGTTTCTTTAACATTTGACACAATCTAATCTGAATACTGAATATGTCTGGAAGTACGATACTAGCAGCAAATATGAATACATTGCAAATCCCCTTAAAAATGGTAGGTTTGTAAGGACAATGTTTTGTAAACAACATTTTATCAATGTTGGGATCTCGCTGCTGCTGCTGCCAGTTCTAAGATTTAATTTAGTCCATGATGAGTAGCTACTGGTGGAGCATATCTCTTGGTCATCCTTTACTTGATTATTCCTTTTTATGTGAGTTCAACAGACTCAGTCTGGTAAACAAGTTGGGTAACTTTTCGCACAGAAGCCTGAAATGAAGCATTTCTGTACTCACCCTAAAATATCATGCCTCTTTCAACATGTAGATGTTTGAAAAAAATGATGACATATATTCAGTACATCTGGTGGGGATTTTTACATGTACTTTACAACAATTGTTCCCAGTAAAACATCACCTGCATGCTTGGCATGGCATTTTGTACCTCTCTGCTCTGCCTGCCACACATCTGTCAGCTGGAGGAAACAAGGATTTCATCCATATCTCCTCCGTAATGCCCACTTGAAATTTTTAAGCAAGGGTTACTGTGCCTCTGCATCTCACTCAGAGGAAATTGAATCAGTAATATTAATCCAATTTCAGGAGCTTTCGAGGTTGACACAGAAGGATATTATTTAAGTCTCGAGCAGTCTACGCATTTCATTCCACAACATGGTCTAATTGAGTTAAAAATCACAGAATGTAGCTGTGCAATTTCCAGTTTGACATGTTTAAGCTGTTTTGGGAACTTATTCACTCTGCAGACATGTGAGACACATTTAGTTTACATACAGTACTTTATATACAGAGGCTGTGATAGGAAAAACACACACATGCAAAAACACATACACACACACACACACACACACACACACACACACACACACACTCAAACACACTCAAACACACACACAAAAATTTAAAACTTAAGAGGGACCCCGAGAATTATCACCTTATACACTGGTTTGTGGCTCTTCGGACTGCCTTATAAATGATGAGATAAGTAAGTAACATCAAATAATTGTAAAATTTGATTGAAGAACAGCTAATGTTAGTACAATATTCAATTCATAATGATATGAAACAGATAAAATCAGGCATCTATTTGTATTTTCCAAGCTGTAACCAGCTGATTTTGGAAATAACGTTTGATAAAACACTTACTTGTAGACTTATTTAATGTGAAGCAACTACTAAACTCCTTTTTTAACAGGTAATCTTTCGCACATTCCCACAAAATACAGTTTTACATTTAACAAAATTAGCAAGAATACCCACACAAATGTATAACAACAAAAAAAAGACTAGCTGCATCACCATTACCGCCTGTGATTTTTGAAAGAAGTGACATGGATATGCCAACTTACCCATGGTGCAGTTAGTGGTGAAATGGGGCTCGATGGTGGCCGTGTCATCCTGTGGGATTCGCTGATCATAGCTGGCCGAGATCCGAAAAGGAGATCCTCCGTGTGTCCCCAGGGTGAGGTGGACCACTGCCCAGCTACCAAGGAGAGAAAGCAGGAGCAGGGTCAGTGTGAGGAGCAGACACCATGGCTGACAGAAAAACCCGCATCCACTGCGAGGGTCAGGGGTTAGGGTAGCACGGGCCTGCTCTGCCTGAGCTCCCAAAGTTTCAGAGGAGGGACTGTCCAGGGCTTCAGCAGAAGCCGTCATGGGGGCTTCCTCATTCTCTTCCATTTTGGGAGGGTCGCTTTCTTCCTTAGTCTGATGATGCATTGCCCCCCCTTCGAGACCACCCCTGACTCTTGCTGAGGTTTAGAGGTGGCCTAGTGTGAGGTGGTGCCCCAGTTGAGAGCTGTGTGTGGATATGGCTCTGTGCCTGCCTGGACTTTAAAGCCACTGTTACAGCAGCTGTGTGGCTGAAAGACAACAACACACTCAGGTTAAGTTCTTGTGTTGAAGCAAGCTGCAGTCCTGCAGTGAATGCTGTTCTCCCTCACCCAGCGGCTGGCTTTGTGTAGTTCAACTGTCCCTAATTTTATTAAGCAAATTGTGTTGATTTCTCTTTGGCTGCGAGCTCATCATCCATCTCTCTCTCTCTCTCTCTCTTTCTCTCTCCCCTCCCCCTGTCTCTTGCCCATCCCTTCATTTTTACATAAAAGTCATGACACCACATACAGTGAATGCAATGTGAATACCTGCTTCTCTAATGAAAAAGTAAATTTATGTATGCGCCTACACACTCCACTATCACACAGCAACAATAGCTACTGATAACATTACCCACATGCACAATAACATATTGTATGCTTGAATGTGAGTGTCATCACAGTAACAGAGTACATCATTGCACAATACAACGATATTTTGTTTTGTCCTATTACATTTTTTTTTGGTATCCATATTATCATGCTCTCACAGCAATGGTTTCAATAACACTACAGTTTGCACAGACATTTCACTTCAACAGCTCAGATATTGAAATTAAAAATACTTTCACAGTTTGGTGTTACACAACACTGTGATGCTCCCACTCTGGCTCTAAAAGCCCAGATTATCATGTACATAAAACAAGAGCTGTCTTCCTACTCCATCTTTACTTTAAAGAAATTCCTGTAATATAAAGATTTTGCTGTCAACACAACTGAATTGACACACTCATAGGTGTACAGGCTCTTGGACTTCCAATATTCAAGCTGCTGAGCCCTTAGTTGAGGTAGGCTGTGTCAAATTTTTTGTTGGCAAAGTAGGGTAAGCCCGATTTATTTTTAGGTATGTTATTTGGTAATAATATAATTTGACATAAAATTGGAAAAAGGACAAAAAACAATTCATACTAAATCAAATGACATCACATAATGGAAAAGGATTCACTTACAATGAAAAAAATCATAGAGATATAACAACAAACTCTGTATCTGTACATAGTTGTAGCCTCCTTGGGCTCATTGTTTTGCTTTTATACTTACTATGTGGTTCAGTCTGCTCTCATTGATTCTCCTTCCTGAAACTGTTTTCAGCAAATAAGCTCAGATAAACCCAGTGGCCCTTACCTGCCTCGCACCAAAAGCATGTATACATTTTTATTTGAATATTTAATAATAATTTGAATACTGAACATTTTAACAACTAAATTCATGATTCATGGCAAAAAACACGAATTCAATTAAATGATAGTAGTGCTATATTTCTACTAGATGTCTTCGTAGACAACTTTTCCCTAACATGTTAGCAACAACTTTAAAATACGATAATTTTTTAGAGTTGTATATCAATCAGCTTGATTTGGATTTTCTGCTCCTTAGTGGGATGATTAATTCAGTCTTTCAGCTTCTTAGCAGATGTTTGTCAATGGTGAAAAAGTCTTTCAACTGTCTTTTTACTGTTATTGTGCATAGATATATCAACTAACTGAAAGGAATTTTTGAGACATTTTATAAAGTATTTCTACTTTTGACATTTATTTTAATAACCTGAGACTATAGTAGATGTAGAAGAGAACTGTCCTGTAAATGTTTCATGTTGTCCTTAAAGTTTCAAAAATTCTAAAAAAAATAAAATGAACCCCACCAGATTTTATGTGCCCATACTACAATCCCAGATGTAATTAAAAATGAACTTCACCTGTATTAACCAGATACATTCCAGGCATAGCGAATACAGGAGCAAGAGCCACTATATTCATACAGTATCCAACCAACTGAATAAAGCCCGGGTAATTATCAATTAAATGTTAAGTAAATACAAATCCTGACCATTTAATACAGAGGTATTTGTTTTAGCCAAGGTCCAAGGAGAATAAAGCCAATGAATTTGAAAAACAGAAATGAATGTCTAATTAAATTCTAATGAAAAGTCTGACTCCCTTCATTAGTCAGATTCATTCTTTCATTTTTTTTAGATATTTTCTATGCATGCATTTAAACTTTTGATGACAAATTTAATCCTCTGGGGTATGGAGATACCAGTCTTGCACAAATCTGTGGATAAATGTTCTGTCACTCTTCACAGATGATTCATCATGGCTGCTCTTTGCTGGAGGGATTTTGTTGGAGGGTCCAACTTCAGCTTACATCCTCCAAAGGTGTTCTGGATTCGGGTCAGGGGACGTACTCAGCCAGGTCCTGGATTTCCCTTTTTTCTTGTTTACAAAACTCTTGTGGGGTTTTTGCAGTGTTTGGGATCATTGTCATGCTCAGACTATGGCTCAAGTTCTCATTCAGTATTTTGGTAGACAATCTTACACTGAGCCATCAATAAATGTCGTCTCTCCAAATCCTTTTGTTCCCATTCATCCCCCTATCAGCACACTCTGACCTCCATGTTTTATGATTGGCAGTCATTGGGGTTGTCCTGGCCAGGTTCACACTGGACCACCATCTGATTCAAACACATTTATTTTGGTCTCATCCAAACAAAAAATGTCTTGCCAAAACTCATTGGGTTTCTTTTCATGTTCTTCGCCAAATTTTAATCTTGCAGTTTTGTGCATTTTTTGATTGATGGTTTTGTTCTTCAATGCCCTTTGCACTGTCTAGGTAGTAACTGAAACATTAATTTTGCACAGATAATTCTTGTGTAAAGTCAGAAGAGCTTACGGCCACTGCTCCTTTTGTTATTGGTACTATAGCTCCTCCTGTACCTCCTATCCATTGCGGCAGATGTGTTTCCGCTCATGTTCACTAGCCCTTCTGATGATCCTGTGCCCTTCAATCTTTGTAAAGCCTCACAGTCCGTTTTTTCTCACTTGATTCAAGTGCGTTGAACTGAGGTTATACTTTTGCGCCCCTATTTTCAATGTAGTCTATCTAACGTATTAATTGTACATAAAATCAAATTCCCTACATTTCAATTTAAAAATTGTAAAATTATTGTAAGTGACATAGTTTGGAAATATTTAAGACTTTTGTGGTACAGCTTAGGGGTGTAGTAGTGGATACTCGATACTGGATTTGAATTCAACATCCAAAAGAGTTGCCTTCCCTAGCAAGATGTCCCCCGTGTTATTATTTTTGTCCTCAGAAGTGACATAAAGTTAAGACCACCAAACTGGAACAATTTCACTGAAGGTTTTAACCAGCCACTGATGATGACACAGATCTTAGCAGGTCTCTACCACTCGATTAGAACAAGTGCTCTGGGAAATAGGAAACTGTCTGTGTTTATTTTTGGGGTTTTATTTGTGCTTTGTTTCGATAGAATTGTGCTTGTAGAAAGTACAGCAAACATCAATGCACACATGCACACACACAATCCCCCACTACACAAACAGGCTCTGAGCTCTCTGATTTCCCCAATGTCTGTGCTCTGACTCAACAGGCTTTGCAGTGCTACCTTTGCCAGCTTCTCCTCTTATGTTTTCCCTTTTCGCTAAACCCTCCTCGCTGACTCTCTCCCTGTCCCTCCACCCAGACTTCGTTCAGAGTGGAGGGAAGGTGTTGACCAGATGGGAAGTGATGTTAAAGCACCACAGTACATCATTAGAGAACATCTTTGCAGTTTGGGACCTGCTCCCTGCCGTATCCCATAATAGAAAGGAAATGAAGCCCTAGATAAGGGCTGCCACTGTCTCCTTGATAACCTTGAAATGATTTGCCGACTGAGTAATACACATATGGTGTGGCTGAACTCACCACCAGCTCGGCTGAGGGCCAAATTTAGAAATGGCCTCTCTGTTGAATGAGTGTACAGCATGACAATGATGGGATTGTAATTGTACAGGAATGTGTGTCTACTTGTACACAAGATAAATGCTGGCATATGCACAGCAACCCAGTGCACTTTTAAACATAGATAAACAGGAGTGACAGTGCTCTAAATTTAAATATGAAACACAAAAGGAATCAGCAAAATCTATAATTCAAGAGGTGCAGAAGAGTAAACAGTGGAGCTTGTGCTTGGCATTGAATATGCTAAATATACTGATAAGAAGATGGACAGAGCTGTACTGCATCCAATCTAAAGTGATCAATGTAAACCCAATCTCTGTGTACTCACGGTGTAAAATTGTACACAAGTCCTCTGCACGAGTAATTATTTTTATGTCTTATCACGCCATGTCTGTGCTGGCAATCACAGGAGTGATTAACTGAGCAGTGGATCAGACCAGAGCTGCCAGAGCACATCACTCAAACATTTAAACCTAATTTGTAGCATACCACACAAGGTACAGCAGTCCTAAATAAGAAAAAATGAAATGAAAATGAATGATAAAGACTCCTACTCATGCAGGAGTTAGACATACATGAGCAATCTGAATGCAGACACTGATGATTCTCATTATGGTTCTTTGTGTTCTAACGGCCTCCTGGTTATTTAAAACCACCTGACCTTTGTTCAGACTCCTGTTTGATGAAAGCCCCCCCCCATGATCTTTTTTTTCACCATAGAAAAACATAACAAAACAGCTCAGGCCAACTAATCTTGCCAATTGACAATTCTCATTTCATAATGCTATTCATTTATGCTCCCTCAGTGCTCTGCTCTGGCTAATGTAGCTCTTTTAATTTTCATTTTGTGTGTGTGTGTGTGGGTGTGTGTGTGTGTGTGTGTGTGTGTGTGTGTGTGTGTGTGTGTGTGTGTATCTGTGTGTGCATGTGTGCGTGCGTACGTGTGTGTGTGTGTGTGTGTGTGTTTGTTAGTGAGGATGTAGGATGCTGTCCTGATGTTCTAAACACATTAGGGCTTGTTTGTCTTTTGGGTTCTGGTTTGCATTAGCTGTGATTCTCATCCATCAAACAATTTAAATAACATGCACATCAACATAGAAAAACAATACAAGAAGAAATGTATTGCATGGAGGTAATGTTTCCTTAATGCAGTGAAACTTGGCTGGACACACTGCCAAAGAGGAAAGTGTACACTGAAAGCTAAGGTTTTTCCTGCCCTACAGTATGTACATGGGTATTCCTATGCTTCTGTCCTCATAATAGACACTATCTTAAAAGCTTATTTTCCTTTCAGCCTGAGGTTAAAAATTAAATACTTTTTTGACTTGGGTGGGGAATAAGATATTGGTTAGAGTAAAAATAATGAGTGTGTGTGTGAGATTGTGTATGTGTATGAGTGAAAGACAAGATGTGTAAAAAATGTTTTAAAAAGGATTTGTTGCTTAAAATCATACTACCTTTCTTTGATTCAATCATGCTGTTGAGCACAAGCACGGTCCTTCAGAAAATAAACACCCACCTTGAGTCGGAAATTTTCTCCAGTGTACAAAATGGCTTCAAATGCAAAAATAAAATCATATTTTCTTTTTGAAAAAACAAAACAAAAACAAAAACAAACGAACAAAAAACATTAAACATCCATGACTAGCGGTATTAGTTTTGCCTTCTGAACTTGTGTATTTTTCCACATCTCACTTAGAGCCATCTTAAGTTAAAAAATAATCATTCGCCTCAAAAATGGATGTATTTATGTGAAAAACTTACATGGAAGTGTATCTTCCTTATGTTTTCATGGGCCACACTTCAGTGATTTCAGTCACATGTTGTTTGGATTGGTTAGTTATTCGTCATTTTCCGGTACCCCGGAAGCAATCACAGACTGCAAATTGAATCAGAAAACTAAATAGAAAATTAATATAATGAATAGGAAAGACAAGGATTTAGGTTTAATTCGACCAAGGGGGGGGGGGCTTTGCCGGACAGAAAGCATATTATGGAATGAAATCTGTCCTGCAGTCAGTCAGAGCAGGCAACAGATGGCCCATGGTTACAGCAATTTTGGTCATATTTTGCTTAAATTGCTTATGTTGTTCATATTTCTGGTTGTGTTAACAGTGCTGACATCATGTCTCTTATATTTATCTGAGTGTAATTTGATTAAGTTTCATAAAACTCATGAAAGCCTATTTTCCTGGTCAATCATGCTGAATGACTGTATTATCACAATACTCCACGACAACTATAGATGACTGGTTGATACCATATTGCACCCCCCCACCCCCCACCACCACCAATGGGCCGGACTAAAACCTACATTTTCATTATTAGTTGAAGTGGTAACAAATTTGCTTAAATTCAGGGCCAATCTATGATTTTGCACTGCCTGTCTTTCCTGTGCTGAAAGTCTCTCTCCACCATCATGCTGCACTTGCCCTGGACATCTTCACCTTTCTGCATTCCTTCAGGGCTGATGTAGTATTAGGGTTATTCCTCTCAATTGACAGTAAACATGACAAATGTGCAGTACAGGGGACTTCCTGATGGCAGCAGCCTCCCCCAGCAGCACAATGAGCCCCTTCACACCACAAAAACTGCTGAGAAATTGCTTGTGGAACATGACAAAAAGCCCAAAGCATTAACCCAGCCTTCAAACTCAGTAGATCCCAATCTGATTTAGGCTCAACCCTCAACCCACAGGACCCAAAGGATCCACTGGCAATGTCCCAGATCTTGACACCAAAGGACAGACACAGAGGTCCTGTGTCCATGATCTGATGAGTCAGAGCTGTATTTCTGGCAAGAAGGGGACTTAATAATATTAAGCAGGAGGTTTTAATGTTGTCGCTGACTGGTGATTTTTCCATCAACTGAAATTGACACACTCTAGAGACAATGCAGAACCCTGTATTTTCATGCCTCAAACTGCCTCGAACTTCTCAAAATAACTGCAGGTCTTTCACCAAAACCTCTGAAGCTTGATTAACAGAAAAGGAAAGATATTAATATGATGACTACATAGCAGAACAGAATGAAAAGGTCTGGGTTTTCTGTTACTTGGTTGACTGTAAATATATGAATTGAATGAATATGACTGTGAAAGCCTTTCTTGTAAAAGGACGTATTAAAGGCTGCTCAGAAATACATGTTGACCAACGTGACTTGTAAGACAACTTATACTGATTTGAGAAGATAAATCACAGTGTAGTTTGCTCATTTAATTGCTGATGCTTCCTCTTAACACTTAGGAAGAGCAGACTGATGAAGTAATTTTCTAATGTACAACAGTTTCGAGACACATCTTCACATTAGTATAATAATCCCTGCTATAATATCATAACTGATGTTAGAATGGTGGAAGCTGAGTCAGAGGCAGCTTGACGTAGCTAGAACTACTCATCTGTCAAAGATCCCAGGATTATCCACAATGTGCATGTGAACCCCCCCCCCCCCACATGGGACAAGCCCAAGCCTTTGTTAATGGGACATACTTGGATGACAGAAATGACAAATACAATGGCTGGTAGTCAAAGTAGCTTCTAGAGAAAAGAGCCTAATACGGCCACAAAACATCAATGAATGAGAACATGCAATATAAGATCCTGTATGGGACAGAACACAGTTCTGAGATGTAAGGAGAGCATGCCACAGACATAAAGATATTGAACATGGTGAGATGAACTGTAAATGTGAGTTCCTGTTGACCATTAGTCAAAATTAAACAAAAATCTATGAAATGCACTAATGTGCCAAAAATAATCAAATATTGCAAATAAACATGTTTTAAATAAATCTGTTTTGGTTCAACTAAAGAAGTACTCCAACAGTCTCAGAAACATGAAATTCACAGCATACTACATAACCACAACTTTTGCCATCTCATCCCTGCTGCAGAACTTTGTTGTGTTTCACATATCTCTCTCTCTCTCTCCCTCTCATCATGTTGTTCTGTCTCTCTGCACTTTCATCCACCAAATAAGGAAAAAAAAGCATTTTTTTAAATTCTAAATTTCTTCTTGTCTCATTCAAATGCCCCTTGCAGCATAACAGTTTACTTATAATGTGCAGGGTATCAACAAAATAAAGGTTAGAATTTTGTATAAGACATTTAACTCCAATACAAAAGCCTAAGTGCATAAAATGGAAAAGGTTTTGAATCATACCCAAAGTCCAAGTATCCTGTTGAATGCATCTGCAGTAAAGGAGAGGGTAAGGACAGAAATGAAAACCGCTTTACATGGTAATGGAATTTTACCTCCTAAGAGACATTGCCATAGGTTTTAATCATGTTGGATTTTTTAAATTGAGGTGGGTTTTTTTCATAGGGGAAAGATGAAATTGATTGAAAATGATGCCGTGTACGTCAGAGTATGCATATAGGTAGCAGGGGTTGAGGAGTTAGGAGGTGAATTGGGCTGTTGCCGTGATTGCTGTTGGATCAAGATCTCTACTTAACAGGCGTAAGCCAATATGTCAAGTGAAGTGCAGATTAGATTGAACGGCCTGACGTGGCCCTGCGGAATGAATGCCACATCCCCAAACTAAACAGGACACATTTGAATGCTATTCGTTGAGAGCAAAAAAATGTTATGCCGTCATGGAATGATAAAGTGGATGGGGTAAACTGGGGATAAAGGCTTGACTTGTACTGGGGACATGGTTTTGGCAGAAATCAGTGTTTGTTCAGTCTATATGGTTAAATAAGCTTCATAGGTCTTTTTCTCACACTGGTCCAAACTTATTATTATTATTATCTTTTTCAAATATTGGTTATAGGGAAAACCAATATACACCACATCTTCAGAAAACTACATAGTTTGGTCCTATCAGAAATTTGTCTCACAGACAATGAACAACAAAACAATTTCATTATGGCAGTTTGTGATTGTAAAACTGGGAAAGTAGGGTTTAGTTGGTAGTAAGTGTGAAGGTTTTACATGATTTCAATCCTAAAACTCAGGATTGCAGTGAAGGCAAGCATTAGCCATTGTACAGTATATTCAAATGAGTCACACCTGAATACAGCTATCTTGAATTTCTGTGCTAAGCAAATTATTCTGTGACTGAAAAATGAAAAAATCTGCCAAGAGCAAATTACAGATGATGAAAGCAAACCCAACCGAATAAACAAACCCAAATGAAAAAAATGGGTTGCAAGTGAGTTCACCAGTGATTCATGTCAGTGTGGCAATTTCACACACCCTAAAAATATACACAAAAAAACTGCAAAGCCAAGTTTACCGTGAAACCAGACGAAGTGTGCAATCACCAGGGGTGATAGGGCGATGCAGCCCCCCCCTAATGTGCCAGCCTCTTCAGTAAGACATGTAACAGGAGATGGAGTTTCAAACATACAGTGTCTTCCCATAGGCACAGCTACTGTTTTTGATAACAACTGTGTGAATTGATGGGTGTTTTGCAAAAGGGCTGTATTATGATCTGGACTTAACTGATTCAGACATTCAGTTTCATAAAATTAATGACTAAAGCAAAGATACACTCATTCGTGGCACTTGTGACCACTTGTACGAGAATCAATGAACATATTGACTCAGTATTTATTACTCTGCCTCTTGCATATATGACAATAAAACATGAAAACTCTCAAAGGGGGTGAATACACAGACACTGCATACAATAATGTGGCCTGATGGAGTGAAGGGAACATTGAGAGATATTGTGGAAAAGGCTATAACTTTTTTTTTTAAATTCAGCATCAACTGCAATTTCTCGTGTTACCATTGATTGAAATAAAACCTACATTGTAAAGTCAGAGTACCACACTAATGATTGCATATTTTCTTCTGCACTTTTTATTTGCTTCAAATACAGTATCTGATCTTGAGAATGTTTTACATTGCTGCAAAGTCAAAATACCCTTTTGCAGCAAGAAATGAAATTGATATGCTAAGCTTCAATCTGAATTTCCCCTGCAGTGATTTAGGTTGGCTCAGCAGTGCAATATGAAATATTTTTATTGTAATCATTTTTGCATATTATTTCATTTATCTTGATTCGAGTGCTATATAAATAAGCTTTTTTGTTTGGCTTTTATTAGGTACATTGTTGCCTTTTAAATAAAAAAGATGACAGTTGTAATTAAATAACTGTTTTTGGTGTTTTTTCAGCGGTGACATGCGATGCGAAGTGGTTTGTGTCCAGGATACGGCAGAGTGCCAAATAACACACAATTTACAGATTACTATCTTTACAAATGACTTTGTCTCTGATACTTTCAAGCTGCACTAGATTTCTGAATGCTAGGGACACAGCATAGACCTCTGTCATTTGTTCAGCTCTTTATGCATGGTTCAATAACAGCTTATTGTATAATTGGTAGAGTAAGACTGCCATTAATTTCATTCATCACAACATGATAATTTTTATTTTTTATTTTTTGGGAAATATGCAATAATATCAACAGTTTCCATGATGGATTAAAAAGCCCCTGTAAGGATTATAATCTCAAATGATGTCTTGTTGTAACAGAAAAACTCTCTTACAGAAATATTAATCGAAGTGTCAGACAAGTGCTTATCAGTAACTGCAATAACCCAAGGGGGTTTACATTCAATATACACATACTGAAGTGTAAAACAAGATGGTTCTTGTCTAATGAAAAAATATATATAAAATTTTGCTATAAATTAATAGAGAATCTATAAGATAAATAAAAAAAGGAACACTAAAGCTGATTGAAACACTGGTTAGGTATCTTAGTATTAGATGTACATGATGGCAATGCATCAAAAGAATTGGCTCATCTTCAATTAAATCCCCATTTCCATTTTCTGAGCCTCCTCCCCCAGCATTATAGGTTTGCTAATAGAATTTACCTATGTAAGAGTTGTATCAAATCCGATGCTCATTGTTTGAGAAAGTACTGTAATGTGATGGGTTCTAATGTTGAACATTCTCTCATGAATAAACTGTCTGAGTGAAGCTCATGCTGTCTTTTCTATATAAATAATAATTAAAAAGGCTGTGCATCAGTGAGTACAGAGACATACCAAAGCCCGTCGGTTCCCAGGAAACCAATCAAAACTACATAGATGATGAATTCAGTGCTATGAGGGACTGGGGCAGTGGAGCAGAAGAGTCCAAAAAAGCTAATGGAACAGGATCCTGAGTTCTCACTGCTGATTGGCAGGTTGCTTCAGTTGGCTGCCCATCTGCAAATGGACATCACTCACCAATTTCTGCAGCTTCAGTAATGACTTAAAAAGTATCTAAGGTTTAGGAAAAAAAATCAGCAGTTAATCGTGCAACTAAGACAGAAGAACCTAAGGAACCAGGGCAAGTCTAGTCTTCTGGAGTAGCAGGAGCTAGAATGTGGGCCAATCAATGTGTGGGCTGGTGACATTGATACAAAAAATAGACAAATGTCACGTTCTGTTTGATTCTATTTGGTTAGAGCTGGCTCCATACAAGTTATTTGGCAGAGTCATCTTACGAGTGTACCCCCCCCTCGCTAACTTTACTTTGGCACATTTTCAATTGACGATTTCAGCTTGGATTGCATCCTGCATTTTTTTTTTACATGTGTCCATATAGGTAAGGGTGATTTGTGGCTGTCATGATTGGTCAATCTCGGTCAAATTTTTAGAGTTTAGTTTTTTTTCTTTCCAAGTCAGCTGCTGCTTCCAAAACCAAAATGAGATAACATGAGGCAATTTATCCTTTAATCCTGTTCTCTTATAAAATGAAATGTCTCACTCAGAATTATGCTCAGAAGCTTCTGTGTCATTACCGAGCCAACTGTCAGGGCTGAGCTCCTTGCCTTCCCAAAGCAGGGATTGATGCAGCCTCACTTGTAATTCAAGAAAAGCCCACCTCTTCCTCGGTATATGAATGGTGATTGCCTCAGGTGAGACGCCCCACTCATGTTATCAGATAAAAAGGGCTATGAGATAACCAACCTTAAATTCTCTAAAACAGTTATTTCAGTGTCTCTCAATGACGCTATACCGACTAGTCCCCCAAAGAGCCCATACTCAGGGCAGTGCACCAGGGAGTCGGCATTGAAATACAATTTTTTGAAACCCAGAACACTGCATCACATGTTTCTTCTTTAGTCAAACCACTACAATGGGCTCAAGACATTTTAATTCATATGGTAAATGTGCAAACAAACCAATCGGAGGCTTTTGTCTCTTTTCTTGATGTAGGCCATATCAATTACTAACACAACTCAGTGGGAGAGATTGTTACCTTATGGGCTCACAAGTATGTAGCTAAATCCATGACACAAGAAACTGAGAAGAAGCTAAAGTCTTCCTGTCACAACACAGAAACAGGTCTTACGCATGGCATAGAATGTCATGGGGATGCTGCAAGAATGCAACTAGCATAATTTTATTAATCATGGTTACAGTTGCATTATCAACAAAAACAGTCTTTTAATTACAATAATAAACACACTGAGCCCCCTGAAATGCCAGTAAAAGCTGACAACATGATTGCATGAGCTCTGCCGCTCCTCACAGTCTTTGCTCTGCCCTGCACTGTACTTGTATAGTTTGCGCTCTGGACTGAAAATGGAGGATGACGGGGCCCATTTCATGCACAGTTGTGCAGTACTCAACCCAGGTCTGGGATGTAATGCTGACTGACTGATGGCAAATGCTAGATTGGATCAGACAGAGGGACACTTCAATTATTATCAGCTCAAATTATTTCAAAATGAGCCTTCTGGTGCACAAGGATGAAAATGGGGAAAAGAGGAGGAGGAGAGAAAATCTAATAAAGAAGTACTGTATATTGTTATTGTGTGTAGACATTTCATTTGTAGGAGCCGGCTCGCTAAGTAGCACTAAAGTTAATGCTAAATAATGACACTATGATAGCTGCTGGACTCAGATACAGAATCAAGATTATGAATCTGAATGGCAAGACAGAAGTGATGCAAGAAGTATTCAGATCCTTACAATAATGTAAAAATATTCCATTACAAGTAAAAGTCCTGCATGAATAATCCTATTTAAGTAAAAGTACACAAGTACATAATTAAAAGCAGTAAAGGTAGTTAATAAATTTAGGTAGACTGTTTTTATCTTTAACAGTGTGTTGTATTTTAAAAACTTGTTATATTATTATCCACTCTAAAATCTTCATCCTAAAAATAACTAATAGCTCAAGATGTGGAATAATGTAAGGGAATAGAAAGTAAAATAGGTAGAAATATCTCAGAAATGTAGTGGAAGTATAAAGTAACATAAAATGGAAATACTAAAGAAAAGTACAAATATCTAAAATTGTACTTACATATGGTACTTTGTCCTTAAGCACAGAAATTTGGAAATGTACACCAAACCATAATATCACCTAGGATGCCAAAATGGCCCTCACAGAAATGCTACAAAGGTCTTTATTTTGAGTTGGCACGCTATCATAATCTAAAAGGACCTAGCCAGCTACTGGTGCTAAAACTTGTGCTACATACTCAGTAAGCAATGGAGATAGTTCATTCTCTGCTAAATGGGAGGTTGTTCTTTTAAACCGTAAAACTACATGGAAGGGAGTAAGCTAGTTGAAGCAAAACTCTGAGAAAAGAACGAAGAAGTTTAATGATCAGTGATGCAAACCTAAAAAATGGTAAACCATATGACTTCAGCGTGACAAGGGCTTAATGGCCTTGAATGATTTCTCTATGATATTGCAGGGTTCCGCACTGTGAGATACTGAAAACAAAACGTTTGACAAACCCCTGACCACAATATTGGTGGTCAGTTTCTGAAGCCTGTGCAGTTTTTTTTAAAATAGGGAAAAATGCAGTTTGAATTATGCAACAACTGTGGTGTATGCTTAGAATAATGTGGTAGATTGCAATAATGTAACGTGAATAATAAGTGGTGACATACCACAGGGCAGCAGCCCCCTTGACTCAACAATTTCAACATCTGCTGAGGTTGGTATTAATAGCTAGGTACAGTGAGTGCAGAGCAGCATACATGAACTCACATGCAACCGACAATGCGAGCATCAAACAAAACCACAGCGCTCAGATATTATAAGTGACATTCCTGTTGTCACCACAGTCGTCGTGCATGATAGACAAGTCCTGTATGTTGACAGCCATAGAAGCCATTTATAGCGCCATTTATCACTTTAGCTGCTTCCCCTCTCAGTTTTTCAGATCCTTTGTCATCCAATTCCATTTCCTATTGTTCCCTCCATTATCTATGCCACAGTCTGTATATACTTCTCTCCGTCATGCTTACCCTCCCCTGAATCTCTGAGTCTGTTTCCTTGTACTCTTCTATAATCAGATATGTTACACCCCACCACCGCTACTGAATAATTCAGTGGTTACGACAGTTGCAGTGTTGTGTAACGATACTGTGCTGATTGAAACATCGCTGTAATTGTGAGTTGGGAAATATTTCTGCTGGGGGCATCAAAGAACCATGGAAACATGTTAACTGTGTTTGTTTAGAAGAATGAAAGCTACTTTCTCCTCACACAAATAATGGAAAGTACCTTTTTGTAAAAATTCAGCAAACTGACTTGGATACTGCAGTAAGTCCCCGCTTTGGACTGTCATTAACCTTGTGTGAATCTAGCTAGCTGTCTCCATGACAGATACTCAAATAATTTGTTTTCTTCTTGTCAATGTAAAATTAAACTGCATATCCAATTTAGTAATGTTTTTGCTGTACCTTACATGGCACATAAAGCATTGAGGACCTCCATAAATGATTAATTTCAGTTTCGAAAACCTTGCTTCTCAGGCATAAACTGCTATGCTATTACAAAGATGAAAGGCATGGGGGGATCACATGGCTCCTTGCACTTTTTAATTATGACCTAAATTCAATTACTTTGCTACCTCATACTTTACAGAGCCAAAGGAAATTTTTCCAATCGAGTGACAGCACTTCCGATTAAAGCATGTTCCCTTTGTAATATAAAAAGGCTGCTGTTAAAGCTTTGAGCTCACAGGAAACCAATAATGGCTTAAAACAACAGGAAATGGTTACCCACCACTGATAAAATTTATGATGAGTCACCAGACTGCATGGCATGTGGGATTTACATGTAGAAAATGAAAGCTCTGTTATTTCCCGTGCCACCAGAACATGGGACAAATCTACTGTATGCTAGTTTTCTGACTATGTCAGAAAACTAATATATGGCTGGTAACTAATGTCTCTTCAAAAAAGGAGCTAAATGTAGGTAGATGATGTATTGAGCTAAAATTCACGACATCACTATGTCATATTTTCATTCTACCTAGAATCTGTTTGTTACTCTCTTTGCTCACACTAATACAGCTGAATTCCTAATAAAGCTGTTCTCACTTACATACTTTTCAAGAGAGACTGAAATGGGACCCATTCAGGCAATATGTTAACCAGCAGTCACTTCCGGGCCATTTCCAAGCTGCTGCTCTGCAATTGTTAAAATCCTGATACGTTACAAATAAGTTAAAAACAGTGGCTATTGCTATGCTGTGATTCAGGCTATATTTACTTGCAAATTCACACACACATATATACATATATATATATATATATATATATATATATATATATATATATATATACTTGCCACTGAAGGGGTGTTAACAACTGGTATCTGGAATCTAGAGACAAAGGTGCTAAGCTGGAAACACTGCCTGTAAACTACCCCTGATGATGTAATAGAAACAGTTGTTGCCAAAGGCTAATTGGAAAATGCCAAGACTTTGCTGCATCAACGGTGTAACTTCATTAATTGGGCAGTAAGTCAGCAACAGACATTTGCATTTATAGTGCCTCTTAGTGGACCCTAGGTAGGTTGAATGCTTTCGGCTATATGGTGATACTGCACTGCATTTCCATGTATGTTCCTTTTTTCTATATACTGATACCTAAAATTATTTTTGCACTTTCCAATAAACTTTAAATGTTTAACTTTGTATTAAAAGGGAATATATGAGTGTTATTTACTTGAAAACCTTAGGCCTGAGGTTGTGCAAAAGAAATGCTTTCCATGTTTAAATTGGAAGCACAAGGGAATGGGTGTTTGGCTTAGAGCTTGGAAGTCAGAAATCAATTTGAATGTGATATGAGAAATGCTGGCTAAACTAAACAGTAGTAGTAGGGTCTTCAAGTAGTAGTACATTTTCTATGGTTCAAAAAGATTTTTTCTTTTTATGCATCACAGTGCAGCCTTAGTTGACTTTACTATAATGCACAACAAAAGTGCATAGACCTAATGCCTCATCTAAGAGGCATAAGAGAGTTAAATAATTAGCTGATCAAACCGTGTAGCCCAAAATGCTTCAAAGAGGCTATGATCTCAGCTTTTTGGTAATAAACTTTGTTTTAGCTTTCCCACATGTGACATTGTATGAAAAAACATGATTTATTTCTTACATAAATTACTAATCTGTAAAGAGCTTAGAAAGTTGACATAATTTGATTTGATATTTTTATCACTTTTATTATTTCAAATTAAAAAAATAGGTTCCATGTAAAACAAAGTAGGACCCCTTGTTCATGTTGTATACACAGAATTGGTAGTTTAAAAAGGGTGAGACTGTGGTACTGTTATGGGCTTTTTACAGCATCTTTCTGTACAGCATGGAAATAACATGAAAGCTTTCATAAAGATTCAACATTCAAATAGTCCTGAATGTAGCCATAATAAAGCCAATATGCACGGATGAAGAACATGTTATTAGTCTTATTATATGAGTTCATACCACAGTAAATGTTTCCTGGTTTATTGAAATGTCAGCGTAACCCTTCAAACCCTGTCACCTTGATATCTGCACCATTTTTTCCTCGAATGAATTGAGGAAACAATTGATTTATATAGAGATAATAATATTAATAAAAAATTTTAGTCATGTTGCAGTTTATAGCCAGTTCTGTCCAGACTCATATTAAACATGTATTGAAGACTTTGAAGGAATTTATTAAAAGACATTGCATGCATTTTAATTCTTAAATTATGGGCTAGAAACATGTTTTGTGAGGTCAAAGTGACCTTGACCTTTGACCTCTGATTACCAAATTCTTATCAGTTCATCCTTGAGTCCCAGTGGCTGTTTGTGCTTGATGAAATGAAAATTTGCTCAAGGTTTTCCTCAGATATCATGAGAATCGGACAAATTTAAGTAACCTTGACCTTTGACCTCCAAAACCTTCCTCATTGTGTCCAAGTGAATGTTTATGCCAGATTTGAAGAAGTTCGAGGCGTTCCTGAGTTGTCACATGGGTATTGGATGTGTGTATTTATGGACTTCTGGAAGGACAACCTGAAAACATTGCCGTCACTGACAGTGAGGCACAAAAAAACAACAAAAACAACACCCTGTAAGATACACCGATAAAAATATTACAAAAAACCTTTTAAGAACAACAAAAACAACAAAAGCAAAAATCATGTCTAAGAAAGACGTGAAATGTATTCATGCTCTGAGTATTGAAGCTTTTGTTGCAGCTTGATTGAGCATTGTTTGTCTGAAATATGATAATATTCTGCCTGAATAATGACATAAGCTGCAGTCATGTAAAACAAATGCATGATCAAACTTTGCTTGCTTTTGTGAGTGTAACTTTATGTTTTATGCAGAAAACCCTATTATGTTTACATTTGTCATAGGATAATGAATGGTTCCATCAAGATCATTTAATGCATTTCATGAAAAAATACAGTTAATGACAGTGGGTAAAGACTAACTCCAAGAACTCAACAACAACATTTCACAGTGATTCATTATTTTCTGAAATGCAGTTATTAATTAATGACTTCTGACAGAAGCAGAGTCTGCACTAGGTTATATTCTTCTGTCATGGGTTATTCTTGTTATCCAAAATATCTTGTAGAATGGATAAGACCCAATCTTTTCGTTGATTAAATCTCTGCAGCTAATCTAAAGGCAGCAGGACCAGTCTGTTTGTTCCAATTACAGCCTCTAATTTGAGGGCTGTGCAGCAGATTACCAAAACAGTTCCCAATTACGCTCACCTCATGTGGGTACCATGATTAAATTTGGTGAAACTAGGGGCTGCTGCTTACTGACGCATACAGCATGTAAGTATCAACAAGTATCTTACAGCAGAGATATACCTGTGGGTGTTAGTAAAAACTTGATGTGGTAGAGCAGCCAATTTACATGGAACAGATTTTATGATGGTACAGACACTATATTGACTGTTCAGACTCTGACCTTGTTGCTGCCTGCACTATACGGTTAAGATAAGAACAGTGGAACCAACCTATTCTGTAGAGAAACCTCAAATAAGCGCCTGTTGTTGGATGCTGGGCTGGAGGTCGGATTACACAGGGAAAATCTTTTTATCCTTTATGATTCTAAAGTGGTTTACATATTCCATTTTCTTTTAAGGTTTTGTAAATAATCGTAGTTGTGCTTTCTTCTCACTAAAAGCCTTTATAGATAAAACAAAAAAGATGTAACTCTATGTTACAAACACACATTGCAGACGTGGTGTGGAAGCTGCTAGCTACAGATTATGAAATTTATATTCAAAGAGCCTTGTCCTTAATGAAGGCAATTGTTTGGTCCATAAAGTATGTATTCAGTTAGAATAAAGATATCTTCAGCTTTCTTCTAGTGCTATTACAAGGCAAAGGTGCCCGACACTTGGGATCTTGAAAGATGCTGAGAAAAAAGTACATTGTTTTCTATGAAATTTGAAGAGTATAATCATGCCCGAGGACCATAAACATAAGCTTAGAATTTTATGGAAACCTATGAGTCAGGATGACATTTATGACTTTCTAACATTTCCTCTAGTGCCATCTTCAGGTCAGATTATTAACTGAGATACATTATCTCAAAATATACAGGGCAGATTGCCATGACATTTTCTGAGCAGAGTCACAGTGAATAAAGTAGTGCTCCCAGACTTAGCAGTGAGGTAGCAGCATAGGCACTGCAGGAGCAATCCTGTCTCCTAGAAATTATGTTTCAATATAACTAAACTGCAACAGCAAATACATTTTGTGGGAAACGTAATTGTGGATTATGTTAAGAGTCATCGTATTTTCCAAATGAATGAAGTGCTACATTTATTAACAACAGCGGAGTGACTTGGAGGCACAGTAGTTTAGTTTGAGTGGATGGCCAGTGTACGAATTGCACGACTGACACATCAGAGGCTGGGATTTGCATCACGAGTCCTGTCTCTTGTTAGGTTTATTTAACCAAAAGAACTTTAGTTAAGGTTAGGGAAAGATTGTGTTTCATGGTAAATGTAAATAAACATATTGTATCTGAAGTCACTGTGAATCTTTGTATAAAACCAGACCATGATCTCTCCCTAACATTAACCAAGTGCAGTGAGAGACTAAACATAATGATGAAAAAGTGTATTAATGCCCCCACAAGGGGAGGTTGTTCTGCAAAATTGGACATTTTGACAGAATACGTTTTCTTTGAAATTCTTACTGATATGTTTAGTATATATATCAACATATTTGTGACTTGCCAAAAATGTAAACTGACACCGTATCCTCATTATTTTCATAGAAAGCACAAGTCAGTTGCAATCATGTTCCCTACAAAACGTATTTGCTGTTGCAGTCAAGTTGTATAGAAGTGCAATTTCTGGGAGACAGGGTTGACAAGAAAGTGAGCATTGTATTTGACACCCTAATCTTGGATTAAATTGGATTAAATTGTTGAAACAGTAGCTCAACCTACCTGAGACTTCCATACCAACTGGATAATATTGAATGACACGATTCACATGTCGTGGTAATACAGAAAACTGCCTACAGCAAGGAAATACTGTAAGTCGGTAGAGGCCCGGGTAGTCAGTTTGGCATAAAAAGGATGCCAAGGTTTCCGTTCCGTTTCTTACCACAGTCAACACTGGCTCTCCTTATCAACCAAAGCAGCACTGTCTTAGTTGCCTTATTAACCAAGCTTTACATGTTATTCATATACTGTCAATGGTTGTAAAAATGGCTAATCCAGTGATTCAGTATAGACCTTCTACTCGATGAGATGGTTGTATATTTGTGTGCATGTCAACAGAGCCAGAAAATAATTGCTTGAAATTAACTTTATCACATTACTAACAGACAATTACACAAAATAATTAACCATACATACATGATATATTATTATTTATTATTTATCAAGAAAAGTTTGCTGTGACTGCACATATAATTATTCTGTGAATCTATATCTTCCAAATTAAAATTGTTGGTGCACAACACTGCACACAAAAAAATGTGCTGACAGGGCTCCAGAAACATAAAAGTATTAAAAAAATTAAAAAAATTTAAAATGTGTATGTGTGTGTATAAATACATACACACACACACACACACACACACACACAGACTACCTTCACTGCACTGCTGGAAACCATAAAACAGAAGAACCGGGTCAACATGCCAAACAGAAAAGTGACAGCAGGGCTAGGCAAGATTAACCCTTGATTATCACATTAACAGTAACATGGTGGATAGAAGTGAAGCAACAGCTGGGTTTGCAAACGGCTTGGAGGTGACATCCGCATTTCTTGATCAGTAGCATAACTTCTAACACTGGCTTCTACTGTGCAGTGTTTACCCTTTTGAAATAGCAGTTTGTTGTGGGAATGACATTTTTTGTCACTTCAATTCAATTCAATATCCTACTGTTACAGAGTAAACTAATGTCAGAGCTTTTTTCAGATACAAAAAACTACCTCATAGTCTTGCATGAGATGTTTTTTTTACATAATGTTACCACTAATAGTGACATAATTTAGTGCCAGACATATCCCATTTGTTTTCTGTCATTTATCAGCTCCTTTGATTAATTAATGTAATTCATTGTTACGACTGCCTGTTGATTTATGAGTTCTTCTGGCTCATTATTAGCAGAGCTATGTTCCAGAGTACCAGCCCTCAGACTCTTCATAACCCCGCTGATCATCATCAGAGCTAAGCTACTAACATTATGACCTGGGGTGTATTCCAGAAATAAGGTTTAGTGAAAAGAATGATTTTGTTAATCCTTTACATTCCAGAAAGAGAAATAACTCAGATTCTCTGTGAATCAGCACGGTAGCTGACTCTTTGAACCTAACCTGCTCTGTGGCAGGTTTTCTTTAAAGGGGCTATGGTTTCGTAAGTATTTTAGTTTAATATTAGAATGTGACGAATTGTGCTGCAGCAATATCTACTGAAGCCCTGACTCGTCCCGTCTCATAATACCACTTTGTACCTCAAGAGGTGACAGAGAGTCACTTTAGCATCCAGTCTGCACTCAGTCCAACATGAGAGGATGAAGTAGTAACTGTGAGAATGCTATAAACCTGTGTTGCAGCCATTATCTCCCGGCACCATTCCTCCACTCTTTCCTCCAGCTCAGCTATTGATGCTTCTGCTCTTAACTGCTTTCCCTCACATTCCTTGACCTCTACTGGCTTGTCCTCTACTAATGCCAGCACTGCATCATCCCTGTCTCTCTGACTGGGCAGACTGGGTTTGAAATTGTCATTGGCAATATAACAAGCTGAAGTGCAACAGTTGCATAATCAGAATATATATTAAAACACTATTTGGAAAACACTATTCCCCAATTCATGCAGGTTTGGCAACATGTCAACAATCTCCCAATGCTGAGGTTAGATTTATTCAAGTTAACGTAAGCTCGACATGCGGGTGAGGGTTGAAACTTTATATGAGTTGACAGCGAACCTGGCCATAGAACATGTGTGCAGCAACTCTCATGAGCCCCCTGAAAGACAGGCACACATAGAGGACAGGTAAAAACTTTATGGGTTTTCTAACAGTCCATTGGCCTAGCGATGCAATATTGAGATTTATTCTGGTATATCCAATGGCCGGACCAACTATTTGACAGGGGAAGGAGAGGAGAGTGCATTTCCTTTCTTCATACTGCCCAACTTTCTGGTAATATTCTGCCCCCAAAGAAATTGGGGGCAGCATAACCTTTAACAAACCCTGAGTTTCTCCCTATCTCCTGCCTCCTGCTGTACCTGAAGCAGCTGTCAGACATGTGGTGTCCTTTCTATCCGATCGATGTCTAAGCAGATTTAATTTGCATAGCCTTACATTAGGAAAGGATTTTGCGACCCCGATTAAATGTGCCATCGTTCCCTGATGACTACCTAATCAAACGTTACTGTTTTTCATCACACTCTATCATTTATCTGAACTTCTCTAATCTCTTACATCTCCCTTATTACACACTACAGACGTGCTGTCAGAACAGAGCTTATTCTTTGCACTGCTCTTTGTTTCTTGCCAGAAAAAATCCCTTTGTAACAATGGCGGAGCAGAACATATCGAGAAAGCAACTATTTGTAGAGCCGTGAAAAAAGACTCCCTTTCACTCAAATTCATTAAGAAATTCATTAAGTTTTGTACTGTTTACTTTTAGCAGTGTCATTTTAGTAGTGTTCCCTGGGCACAAACCACTAAGGAGTATCAAAGAAGAATTCCGCAAGATTTCAGGTGACTGAAGTAGAAATCATTTAGTTGAAGTTGATATGATACAATATCGTGAGATGATTTTTAAAATTATATTCTGTTAATGATACTAAGCTCAGACTGGGAACAATAATTGTTTTTCATTGAATGCATCAATGCCACACATATCCCTATCACTGCTCTTTCAATTGATGGAGGAAACTATGCGAATAGAAAGTCTTTCCATGACATTAATGTGCAGGCCCATTGATCATTGTCTTACAATAAAAAAGACTCTTCATCACAATATACAATCAGTGTTGAACTTATTGGCACCCTGAATTTCAAGTACAGAATATAGATTGTCTTCAGAAACAAATGCAAATGAACCGAGTTTGTACAATCAGAATATTTAATAAAATGTCCAAAATTACTGAATAACAACCAGAAGTCTGTGAGGGGTTGTTTGGCTTGTGGAAAAAACACCATGCAGGACATCCAAAGAGCTTCAGGCTGATCAGGTGCAACCTGGAGTGGTGGTTTCAACTCGTACCATACACCACACATCAAACCAAGTAGAGCTCTTGAGAATTCAGTGCATTAGTTTATTTATAGGTGACAAAATGAAGCCCATCGGGAAAAGACACTCCCCACCTACAGTAGTGGAGGTTCTATCAGGCTGTGGGGCTGCTTCACTGCCTCTGGTACTGGAGGCATTGAATGTATTAAATGATGAAATCGGAAGATTATCAAAGTGTTTTAGAGCTAAATGTTTCATTCAGTGTCAGAAAACTAGGTTTTAGGTGAAGTTCCTGGGTCTTTCAGCAGGACAATGACTCAAAGCAAACATCCAGCAGTACAACAGAATGGTTGAAAAAGAATAGACTGACTTCTTTAAACTGGCCAGCAATGAGTCCTGACCTAGATCTCACTGAAATCTACGATTGCAAAAAGTTTTCCTTGACCTTGAACACACAGGAATGGAAGAGAGGCTGAAACTACCTGCACAAAGGGTGCCAGTTTTTGTGTATGGAGTTAATTTTGCATTTGTATTGTTTCACTATTGATCAAGATTTGTTTTTTTAAATTTTCTTTTGTTCAGTAACTTTGGGTGTTTTATTAAATACTTTATACAAAATTTGTTAATTTGCATTATTGCTGACTATATTCTGAATTCTGTACCTAAAATTAAGGGATGCTAATTATTTTAACCAGAACTGTACTGCAAATGATATCTGTCACTCTCTACACTGTCAAGATCCTTTGTTATACAGCACACATTATTATGAATGTTAAAACCGAGTGGCCTAGCTCTGTGCATGATTCACAAATGTGCCCTGAGTTGTACCCTGTACAACAGATTTACACATAGTAAGTAAAAGTTTGTACAAACACTATTCCCTTGTCTCCCTCTTTTAACATACTTAAAAATTATCCACTATATAATTATCAGATGGCCACCTGCTTTGTGCCAGAGGTATTGAATTCCACTCTCCTACATGCAGAATTAACCTGACATTTACTCAACATCTCATTGTGTTAATCTTTGCTGTGGAGGTTGATGAACCCTCCTCAGAGTAATGCCCAGCTAAACTCTGTTAAAAGGATAACAAAGTGCAAGTTAATTTTCATTTATTATTTATTTCTCATCACTTCAGTGTACATAAAGTGTACACACACGTGTACACTTACATCTTACATCTTACTTAGGCATCACCCTGGTGGGTGATTGGATGAAGGATGCCTTCTGCCACTAGTTGCCCAGTGTTATGGCTCACGGCCAGCTCCTCCACCTCTGTCTGCATTGGTTGTGGATGCCCTCTACCTGTTTTGCAGGCCTGCAGCTTCTTTTTGTTAGTTGAATAGAACTGAAATAATAATCTTGTAAACAGGATATTAGGCTAGAAGACATTTATGTGAATTAAAAAAACAAAATGTTTGGGGATTAGACCTACTACAAGTTGAAATAGCCACAGAATGATATTTACTTCATTTAATATGTCAGATCTAATTAAAAACCAAAGTCATGTGCCTATAGGCCTTACCTGTAGTGCACTTTGTGCTCATGATTTTTCACCTAAACGAAAAATGATATTTCATTCAGTAACATTCCGCCACTTTTTTTAGCTGTAATATTAAAAGAAAGTGTGGTTGAATATTAAATGAATAAACTGCTTCATTCAAATTTACAAACTGACTTGGGAATTCTCCCCCATGCCAGTAGCCTCTTCTTGGTTGCTGCAGCTGTGTTGCCTTTTAAAAAAAAAAAAATGTGTTCATACTCACCATAAGGATATATTGGAACTTCTAACTCCATCATTGCTGGTTGCAATGATGAATCTTAACATTGTATTGATGATGGCTTTTTATATTTGTGCTTAACTAGAAGAAAAAATACTAATAGTTGATTCAACTATCTCAGATCAGCTGTTCTGGAACCAAAAACTCAAAAATTTTCCATCCCAAGGTGTATTAATTCAGAGTTAAGGGTTTGTCTCATAGTTTGTAAACCTGCTCTCTGACATTCTACAAGGGCGGACTGCATGATTGCTGTTTTGTATTTTGATTATTTGCTTTGTTGCACGGGTGATGGACAGGCTATGTTTTTTCCACCTGAGATGTTGGCTGATTAGGACACACTGCTACCAGTATCCTTCACCATTGGAGCCCAACAGAATTTAATGCACCAGTATCCTCTGACCACTTGTTGTTGCAGAGGCCACTGTTAATACTGTTCAGCAAAAGTTACACAGTCTCATTTTAAAACATAATGCATCTGTTTTTGGATGTCTGACATAAACACTCATGTAAATAGCGATCATGAACGCTACCTCAAATCAGTCTGTGTGTCTGAATAAAACCTCTGTCATTTAATGCAATGAAACTGGGCCATGGTGACAGACATGTAGCACAATAAAAAAGAAAACCTTGCTTTAATAAAGGCAGTGAGAATTCTTCTCCATGAAAACTTGATGGGGAAATTGAAAGGAATAATAACTCTATTTTGCATAGCCTTTGCCATTACAGGTAACTGCTTGACAGTTTTCTATCTCTCTAATTTGCTCCATGTATTTACAAGACAGGACAAATCTAACTCTGCATCTCAGAAAGACCAAAATATATACCTTCCCTCTTTTCTCATCAGTAAAGTATAGGAAATGTGTGTGTATATGTATATGCCTGTAAACACGTATGCCTATGATTTGTCTTGACTGCACAGAATTTAATGATGAGAAGTGTAAACCTTTCAGGGTTCAAAAACATCTCCTTTCAGAAAAGAAAGAGACAATACCTCCTCAGTGTCTTTTTTATAGTTCTCTCATAGCTGGGAAAGACTTGTGTAGATCAAAGTGTGATGGTATAAGAATTGTTAATACAAGAAACGTAAAATATGGAGGTAGCTGCTGAAAATCTGTAATCAGTAGAGAGAGTGGTCTAACATTTCTGCAGAGTGCAAAAATCATCCTGCAGTGTTTTAATTAACTTCTTATGCGGTGTCAAAATTGGGTTTTTCTTTTTACCCCTTGTGTTTCAAAATTGATAGGAGCAGGTATTCGTCAGTCTTAATTAAGTATATTCTGTATCTGCACTACTTCAAAAGTTTTACAACAGCCTGAAAAATCAACTTTTATATAACAGGTATTTTTCATTGATCAAATAATGGGGTAATTCA
Source organism: Istiophorus platypterus (assembly GCA_016859345.1). NCBI lineage: Eukaryota > Metazoa > Chordata > Actinopteri > Istiophoriformes > Istiophoridae > Istiophorus > Istiophorus platypterus. The sequence goes on from CM029120.1 coordinate 20,382,077, forward strand.
CAGCTTTTTTTTGCAGGAAGAGCAGTAAATTAAGTCTTGAAATCAATGATGAGAGGATGGACTGGTTGGTCAGGGCTTCATCCTAGAGATAGATAAAGATAATAAGCTTTACCACTAAAGACAGGAACTAGACAGTGGCTTCACGTAATAGAGGACCAGCTCAGTCTCCAGACCTAGACCCGCTGGAACTGGTTTGGGATGAACTGGACAGAAGGTGAATCAAAGCAGCCTGCAAGGGCCTCACCTATGTGGGAACCTCTGCAACAGCGTCACGACAAACTTTCCAAACAGTCTTTCATTTCCATTATAGAAAGAACACGGGTGTGTTCAGTTGATGGATGAGTCCGAAATATAAATGATTAAATCATTGAATTGAATTACACAACAAGATTCCATGGCTCATTGTTTTTAAAATCTCCAATTGTTTGTTTTATTCTTTAATTTTAGAAACACTGAATTTACGTTGAATTTGAATGACAGCTGTAGACAGCTGGAGGTGTAAATGTTTATGGTACTGAATATGTCTGCTGTTAGTTTGGTGTTCAATTCTAATCAAAGAAGCTTCTCACAATTTATACATAAAGTTATTTAATAGTCATGGTGGTAATACTCAGCCTGTGAAAGAAGTTGTACAGTGTCATCTGTGGCTTTGGATACAAGTCTTAGTAAAGAAAAATGAACCCTGGTGTGATCTACTAGGGTCAGCGGGTCAGCTTGGCTTCTGGGGCTACAAATTTATAATGGCATGCTTGTGTTACAAAGTGAAAGTGTGGAGCTTTAAAGACATGGTCATTTACCAAGCAGGGCAGCTGTAACAAAAAAGATGACACTGGATGTTATGGGAAGTGGAGAATCCAGTGCTTTTGGAGCTTGACTCTTACTAAAACTCGACTGGCCCTTTGACACACAGTGACTCCAAGATATTACTTGAAAGTATGAACCATTTTTAGAGAACGAATGATCCTTTCAGATATGCCAATAGCATGCTATTAAAAACTACCATGTCTCCTTCTTGTAATTGGATTTACTCCAATCTGACTAGCTGATGTCCTGCCACAAGCTCCAGTTTGCTTTGCCCTGCTGGGCTCAATAGACTTTATAGTTCAGTCAGCTGGTGGTCACCAGAAAACACATGGCTCTCCTCAGGGACTGACCTCCATATTGGGCTGCTTTACATTCAGCCGCAGTGCTGAGGGAACACTCAAGCATAGTTTAACGGTAAGGACGTGAAGCCCATAAAACATGTTCAGTCCCCAAGAAGATTTATCATCAGGCTCCCTCTCCGCTGTTGCCAACAGTAGATTACATGTCAAAAGTGGAACGGCAAGCAGATATTTCAGCCAAACAGCAAGGCTAGAGGAAGAGCAGGGCTCATCTCGAGAGTGATATTGCATGGTCCCGCTGAGACAGGGGCTCAGGCTGACCCTTGATCCTATTGTTCTTAAGAGTGATGGCTGACCACAAACCTGCCTGACATCATTGAGGTGAAATGTAACAACAGTGGAGGCAAAACAGATTACAGGCCTGAGGGATGAAATACTTAGAATGGAATCTTCTCACAGACTGAGCGCATAACTGTAGAGATTGTTTCCATCTTGTATAGCTTCACAGCAGTAATGAGCCAATGGCGAAAAAAACGAAGGTCATACAAATCATTGCAGACATGGATTAAATGGAAAGCCATTTTTTCCCTACTCTCACTCTGGGTATTCAGATTGGTGATATAGAATATTACAGGCTAAGTTTAGATAATTAAAAGGAAGAAAAAATACCGAAAAATTGACTTCTTCATAAACAAGTATAGCAATCACACATAACGGAACTGAATCTCATCAAGACTACAGCTAAACCCTTTGCCCTGGACCTTGCGTGCCACCTCTAAAAACAATATCTCGTCTCCAGCATGTGCAAGGCATCCCTATAGCCATTATACATGTGATTAAAGACTGCTTGATTATGAAAAGTAAAACATTATCAAAGTTTAGCCATGCTCTGGACTTATTGTCTGATGTAATATTATTTGTGTTGTTGCATGTGTCCTGAAAAATACTCCAAAACGTAAAATTCAAAAACTGAGTTAGAGAACGGTCTACATATTTAACATTCTCACTGCAGCTTTATATTACTTATATAGAATGGTTCATTATGCAGTAGATTTCAAAATAAAGTCCCACATCAAAATATATCAACACAGACTATGATGAAAGTACACTATGTGTACTATGATTTTTTTCAGTCAAGGCTGAGTGAAATGTTAATTGCTGTTAACATAGAGAAAAACAATACTGCAGGGGCCAATAATAGACTCTGTGCATTAGCAGCCTGCCTCATGTGGGGTAACGGAGGAAGCAGGTTCCTAGAATGATAAAACACAGTCCACTTGTTTTGTCTACAGTTCTTCAGTTAGCTCTTGTTTGGGAGCAGTGACAATGCTTTAGTTGTTTGTTCGTATGTGGAATTCCTTGTCTTGTCACTTGCATAAAGAGAAAAGAGTTTGTTGCACAAATGATCTTTGATAACCAATGTTGACTTGTGCATTTGATATTTAGTGACAAGGCTGCAGTTACATTATTTCTTCTGCTACCTGAAACTCTCGTGGATATCTCTAGCCTGTCACTTCACATTGAGGGAGGCAGCACCTGTGGCCATATGATCTTTATGAATGACTGTGGATTCCTCTGTATCTGTCAGGTCACTTCATTGAAAATATCCTAGAAGGAGCAGCCCAAGATCTGGCATATTTGAATATATATTTGCTTTTAAATTGATTTTATATCTCTTTTTTTCCAGTGACTGGCTATATTTGAAATGTTTATCAAAACATTCTGCACTGGAACAACATAGGAAGAATTTTTCATATAGCAAATGAAAAAAGGTGAAAGATTCTAAATGTGGTGCAGCTGCTGAATGCAATGCAAACTACAAGAAGGAACAATAGTTCAAACATCTTTGGATAAAAAGAAAAGGATCAAAGGGATCATCTAATGGCCATGAGGCAAAGTGTACACTGCTAAAACATTTGATCAGTTAAAGTCAAGAATTGTTGAATGCAGAAACACCATTAGAGAATAACTCCTGAATGTCAGCAACTCAGTTTAGCGCAGTGGCTCTGTGTCTTGATTAGAATAATAAGAAAAATGCTAACTTTGATAATCACTTTGTTAAGGAGGGGAGCTTTTAGAATTTGTTACCAGGATACTTTGGGTCCTTTTAGTCTAAATTTGGATCTTGATGAGGACCACTAAACTGAACCCAGAGCCTTTCCACAAATGATGCAGTTGAGTGCACACTAACACAGCACTCATACTGTGCTACCTACTTTGATAGATGATTATTTTTGGAAATACATCTGGATTAAATTATTATTTATTTATTTAAATTATTTCTATTAAGCTATCTATATCCATTTTTATTTGTCTTATCTACAGATTATTACTGGAGCCCTTTTAAGTAATCCAAATGTTAGTCTAATTCTTTATAAGACACCCGCATGTTCTTTAGGGTAATTAAAAACATTTTCAAAATGTGACTGTACTAAGTATGGATGAAACATTCAATGTTGTACATGTTTAATGTAACTCTAACAATATCTAAAATACTTTCTTATAAAATTGTAAATATATGATTTGTATGCGCTTCCAAACATCCCATTAAAACACTATGGTAATGGCATTTCAAATGACCCTGAAAAATAAGGCAATAATTTGTCACATTTATACCCTATATTTATGGACTCGTCAGACTAATGTGTTTCAGCATAAGCCTTCTTTCAGACTGCTAATGAAGCCCATTTGTTTTTTTTGGCAGATTACCAGGCCGCAAGGTCAACCAGACGGCCCTACCCACCATAAATTCTTCACCGCATTTATGTGTACGATCCCACTTTTCTTTCAGCATGATAAAGATTATACTCAAATTCTTTGTCTTCTTCATTCATATGACAACAGGACCCACATATTACTTAATCTCTGACGGCAGGGAATCTGAGCATGACAGTCTGTTCCTGTGGCTTATTTCCATTGCTCGGCTTTCAACCAAATGTCTCTGACTTAATATTGTGTGTATATGTAAAGCTGTGTTTGCTGTCACTCTAATTTTGATGCAGAGCCCTAGAAGATATTTTATTTGACTGCTATCTGATGATTCCATTGGAGCTCTTTAAAAGTCTTTTTTTTCCTCTGGCAATCTCTGAAAATTTCTCTAGATATTTTATTACAAATACTGTCAGATCTGAAATCCTTATTGAAGGTTGTTTCATGATGATTTGAAAAAAGGCTCTTAAGAGTGCACGGTGAGCTGAGATGATAAACACAGAACAAACATTCCATTTCCAGTGCAATAAAACTCCACAGTCATTTCTCCTCAAAGGCATCCTGCAACTTATTGTTTGTCGTACACATACAGTAACTTCTGTTATAAGTCATACAAACCAACCATACCTTCCTGCATCATTCTCTAAACACTGACAATTGCTCACCTCATTCCTTATACAGGTTCCTCGTCAATGCACCAGATCAGCTGCTGTGAGACCTTCAAGGCTGAGTGATCACTCTGGATCCATAACTGACAGTTCCGTATTATTTCATACATCCCTCTGCCTCTCTGTCCACCTCTCTCTTGCACCACTATCTTACACACATCTCCTCAGTGTCTGTCTCTCTATTAAATACCTTACCCAAAACTCTGTGGTGCTGTACCGCAGCAGCAGTGTAATCCAGTCCAGGTTAAATCAGCACTGCAATCAATCATGCAGCCTGTCCTGCCGCCTTTCACTCTCCTGAAGAATGACTGACATGTAAGCCGTCAACTTCAGCCATTCACTGAAAATTCTACTGAAATTTAAAGGTTTGAAGGCACATTGAACAGCTGAGAACAATTTATTCTGCCCTTTGAGAAACTCCCATGCTTGACGTAGAGACCAAAAATAATTTAGCTGGCTTTATTTCCTCATAAGCCGTTGATATAGTGAGTAGTGCAAATGTGCTTAGACAGACTATTAAATATTTTTGACAAAGATTTGTCAAAGTGAGCATATAATTCACAAAATATGCTGATACTTTTTTGAATAGCCATTGTTATTTACACTCTAATACCTTGAATTATTTGATGATTCTACGCGGGAAGGGGATTCTAGAAGTCAAGCTACATAATGACGCCCTGATTACCAATTAGAAAGATATTGCATGAGCCAAGGTTTTTGTTGGAGTTCTGTTGCTGCATCAATGATTGCAGAAGTTTAATGTCTAAATCAAAGACAGACAGCTATGTAACTAAGTCTGGGTGGAAATGTTATTAAATCCTCAACACTCATTTTTTAATGGAAATAATACATAAATTCATAAATCCATTTATACAGTGCGTGCATATCAATGAGAAATCTTCATAAATTTTCATAGAATACAATAATCCAGCTGGTAATGAATGAATTGATGATATTGTATCCTTGCCAAAGGCTTTGCTGAAGGTTTATATACTGTATACTACATTAAATAAATGCAGAGCAATTGTCATTAAACATACTGCTACTAAACTGGCTAGTTGTAATGCCACATTTCAAATAACAGAAAACACTGAGACAATTTTACGAGATTTTATTAGATTTTTATTTTTGGTAGGCAGTAATGCAACTAAAATAATCTGAACTCAAAGCCAAACTTTTCTTTTGGTATCGTAAATTTAATCAAATGTAATTAAATTCCTTGTGCAGCCTACACTGACAACAAACATGGCTCTCACCTACATTATACTTCTGCCGCAGTGGTTGAACTAAAACTGAATTGGAGTCATTATAGCATAAAGTTTGTGGAACATGAATGTTTAGTAGAAAAACAGGAGTTTTTTAAAAATGTACAAACATCTCAAAAAATGATGAACTGGTGACCATGGTGTTAATTGCTATTTTCCAATCAGGTAAGGATGAAAAGGACAGGATGATCAAATTCTGTTCTACTTTGCTGAGCTGCTCTATAAAGCTGTGAGGCAAAATGAGATGCTCTTGTTGAGAATTGGTGCAGTCTTTGTGTTGCCTTCAGCCATTTATTGCTAGTGTCTCTTGGATCTGTCGGGTGGTGGCGGGTCTAGGAGGCTGGTATTGGCATGTTTTGCTGTCTGCCACAGTATCTTTTATTAGCTTGGCTAGGAGATGCCAAAGTAAGAAATTTTTAAATTTTTAACCCCCCCCCCCTTTTTTTTAAACACACTGGGTCTCTGATAATGGCAGATAGCTTATAAAAGCAATAGTATGATGGAAATTAGTTCCTTTCCAATTATTCCTCTTTCTCTGAGTTCTGAAATTGAAGTAGTACATAATAGAATGCTGGATCTAATAGTTAGGCTCAGAGAGATCTGCTAATTTTGAAATAAATCGTGAAACAGGTGGAGTGTTTTGGCTAAATTTAAATATATCAGAGTATATTATGGTGAAAGGCTATGGTGTATAACTGTAAAGCACCTGTGTTGACCCAATAAGGTTTAAAATTTTGTTTATTATTGATTTATGATAGTGTAATAGTGTAATAAAGCCCCTGAATGGGGGCCAAATACCAAATATTAGTGAAGGGCACAAATAATTTTGCTGTGATTATATTTTTGGTACCATTAATAAAGTTTGGTTTTTTTTAAATTTATTTTGTTCAGTAACCTTGGACATTTCATTAAAATATTTTGATTATCTAAAAGTAGCTAATTAAAATTTATGTCTGAAGATATTCTGAACTCTTTACTTAAAATTCAGGGGTGCCAATAAGTTAAGCCATGACTGCAATGTAGTACTTCTAAATTTCTTATGAGAACCGATCCTGTTTTATATGATGTAGTTACCTTTGAACTTATAGCAAAGCCACACACTGCACCCAGGACATCTCAACAGTATATGAGAATCTGAATCTGAAGATAGGAACAAAAGTCATTTCTTTTATATACTCACCTTGACAAGAAAAGTAATCCCTTCACAGAGAGACACAAACAGAAATTCAACAATTTACAGTTGATTAGTCTCAACTGACAACATGTACTCTAGATTGCCCAAGGTCTTGCACTAGTTAGGGCTTGGAAATTCACTATGTGTTATGTTATTGAATATATCTATGATAAAGGCCTTGCTCACCTATGGCTGACCTGCTGAAGAAAACACTTCAGTTCATAATACGGGGGGAGAAGTTTTTACTGTCTAACATTACTTACATAGTTTGTGTGTATACTGACAAGAAATATGCGACTGCAAAGATGTTGAATCTACTGTAACTGTGCTTTGTCCTCTTGCCTCTGTTGTTAAATAATTGCTACAATTTGCCTCAGTCAAGAGGACAATTGGTCTGTGTTACAGCAACTTTATCAGAAACGACATTCCCCTTCTTCATCCAATCCCTTCTCTTCACTACTAGAGTCTCTATTTTACGCTCTTGGTGTCAGAGAACTTGGATTTTATGCTCAGGTACACTTCTCCACATGCATGTAATTCAATTTCTATTTAATTTCAGAGTATTTTTCTCCTACATCTGGTTGTTAAGAAAAGCTCTTCCAGCTGTGAGGAAATTGGTCTCATTTAGTAAACAAGAATCTAATCAGGTGTGACTTAACATTCATATGGCATGGCTGGGTTAGGGCTCCTGCCTCTCATGAAATGCAGTGGTTCCAATGATATTGCCTCATAGTGACAATCCCAGAAAACAGAATAACATTTAGAGTAATCCCTTTCACTTCTATTACCAATTATCCAAGGCAATAATTTTTAATATTGAGAATAGGGAGTCAATAATAATGTGGGAAAAGTACAATCTGCAAAAATCTGTCTGCCTGTCAGTGATACAGACTGATAGAGATAAGCCTGAAAAAGTCTGTGAGCAGTCTTACTGAAGGGATGCTAGTCAATAGTGATTGATTACCAATTTCTTATCAAATCTTTTTTATAGAATACAAAAAATGTAGAAAACAATTCTAATTACTGTGCTGAATATTGTATTGTATAATAAAATTCTCAATATCAGACTTTGGTTCACAAATGATTGAAATATGTAGGATACATGATTTTACTCAAAGCAAACATAAACACACTGACAACAGAAAAAATGAAATTGCTGAAAAAAAGAATTTCTTACTTGTGATTTATCCAGTTATTGTGCTTTCCAGGAATTTAAATATTTGTTTTGTGGCTGCTTGAGCTTTAGAGGTCTCTGCTGTATTTTTGTTGATTCCAATTACATGTCCCATCTTGTACAAACAGCACATAGAAGGGAGAGAAAGAACTTGATTCTCCTGGAGGATGGACTTTAATGGCAAAGAAACGATTGTTAGAATTATTTTTTAGTCGTGCATGTAAAAGTACTAAGAAGAATTTTGATGGAAATGTATTGTTACAGCTGGATTATGAATGCTTAGGCCATGCTAAGTCACACTCAGTAATGGTCATTGGCTGTTTATGGTCATTTATTATTTATTCTATTTTGATATTCTGTTTCCTATATGAAATCTTTTACTTATCTAATTGTTTAATCATTTGGTCACTGTCTCATGACAGTTTTTGGAGATATATACAACATCCTGGAGGAACCGGACCTGCCTTTCTGTTATGCTTATTACTTACAGATTACCTACGTAAGGGGCACATTAGTAATTTTGTGTTATATTATGTAACTAAACTCTGCCTTGATTTGGACAGTAAATGGGATTCTAAATGATTTATATCTGATGTTCAATAAACACTAAAAAAGATCCATTGTTACATCCCAAATTCTCAGTGAAGATTTTACTCTTTGCTCATGTCAGCTGTATCGGATATACTGCATATACTATGCAAATGGAATTTTTACCTCTACTCCTTTCTGATTTGCAACCTCAAGGCATACTGAAAAAGCTGCTGATGACCAGTGCTGGGACTATAATCACATCCATTTGTATGAAGGATGACAACATGACTGTGCAAAATGAATCTATTTCATGGATGAATAGGCCTTCTACAGACTAGCTGTGTAAACGTAAAGTGCATCACATGCAATCAGTAGAACCTTTTTAGATATTGTCCTTGCAGATACTGCATCTTTTACAGAACACAAATTGGTGAGAGTGCAGCAGCGAAGACAAGGAGGAACAACTGGACATGTCAGATTCTAACAATGAACGATAAGTAGTGCAGCAGCAATGACTTCTGTCTACTGCCTGATAATTCAGACACTGCGCAGGATGGACTGTTTTCTGTGTTTAAAGATAGCCGACTAGCAAAAGTGCTTGTGGCAGCTTGACCTTTTGAATCAGAGCAATGCTTGAAACAGTTTCACCTCTGATGATCCCAGGAATGCCTCACTGGCTGAATACTGAGCAAGCTTCAAAAGAGCACTTGATGACTTACAAAGACATCTGCCAAGGGAGTGATCCAGATGCCAAATATTGCTCAGAGAACAGGTGCATCTGCTTCACTGAGGCAGTGTGTAACTAAACAAAGCAATGACAAAGAGAGTGGGAAGAGGGAGGGAAACACCAGGAATGAACACGTGGGTAGAAATAGGGGATGGAGGAACGTGGTGGTGTGAGACATCCTGTGGCTCTCTAGAAATAAAGGATCACTGGGGAAGGGAAAATGTATGATCACCGAGGTTCAACTGTTGCTAAATTTTAACAGTTGGGGAGTCAGGTCCCTCACCATTTCACACAATCCTTGACTTCCTGTAGCCAGACTTGACAAGCGAGCATGATCAAAATTTAGGAAATATGACTGCTTTGCAAGAGTTCTGTGTGTAAGCAATCCAAAAAAGATGACTGTAAGATAGGAGGCCATTACAGTGGCGAATAAGAAATATACTGAAATATTTTAATGTATGGTGCAACATTTGTGTTTTTGCCTTTGTCTGTGGTCTACAAAAATGAGGAGTGAAAGTACTCTTGGTTCAGCAAAGAATGAAGAGGAGATTCCGATTTTCATGCCGGCATCTGCAGCTGAGGCTTTTGGCTGACCAGACCTGTCTGCTCCAAATGATGAAAAAGGTCGCCGGTGTGTGGGTGCAAATTGCACATGATGAGGTTCCCGTCTCATGAAACAACTCTATCAGTGGAGTTACACATCACATTAATCTAACTGAGGTAGCCACAAAGACAACAAATAGTATTTACTGTACGAGTCATTATGTGTCAGACGCTGCAGAGAGGTCCATTTATCTTCTGCCAGGCAGCACCTTACGCTAATATTCAAACTCCTGTTGCTTCAAATCAGCGTAATCTTGTTTCAGATCTTGTGATTGCAAACAAAGCTGATTATTCCACTTTGTTTATTCCCATTTGCTAGATGGAATGATGGAGAAGCTTCTTATGAAGTTTCATCGCTGAGTCACATCACGGCAGTGTTAACAAAAGGAAAGATATATTTGCTTGGGTTTAAGCTTCTTCTTAAGAGTTGATCCTTTTAGCCAGGGGCACACTTTGTGTTGAGACCAGTCCTTTTAAAGGTAGAATGCATCAACAGCCGAAGGTAAACATCAGTGTAACTGAGGTATTTTCAGGGGGAGAGCAGGCAAATTCATGATTTAAACCTACTTTTTTCAGGTTTGCTTTTTCACAGCAATATTACCCATGATTTCTTTTTGGAAAGAAATTACACTTAATGCCTGTTTTCATTAAATATTTACTTTTGGCTTTACATTATCTTTAGTTAAATGTTATTTGTTTTATTTTTTTAAATACGTCTAACAGTGACATGACCTGTGCTGACAACCTGGTTTTCGTATGATCTATAGCGATGAGCTCTAGGTTAACAAGCCACTCTTAAATTCAGTGAAATAAACAATACAATACAGTAGAAAGTACAAAGACCAGAATACTTGGCTAAATCCTCCTTCACAAATATAGACCAAATTTTAAAGATGAATTTGGTTGCATTGAAACCTGTCTACCTACATCATTAGTTCTCTCCTCATATGCTATTTTCTATACCAACTTCATTATTGTTTTTCATCTGACAACTCAACCGACTGTTTCCTGTTATCAGCTAACAGTTTGTTTCTACAAAAACACACAGAAATTTGAGTTCAGCATTTGCAGTGGCTGATATGTTCATGATTTAACAAGGCAAATGCATTCTTGTTTTTTTTTTCTCCACATCTTTAGTTATCAGGGGAATTCATGTAATAAATTGTGCTATCAAAGGGGTTGCCATGCTTTCATCTTTTCTCAGATAGGCCCCATAGGTGACGGAAGGTTAATACAAATAAAGGGGGAGGTCTGTGGGTGTACATAGTGGGGGTGCATATTTGTGGTGAAGAGGGCAATAGGGTACTTAGGGGATGATACAAAGGGGAAGGAGGGAGGGCGTATTTAAAGGCCACATGGGAAAAAAGAGCAGCATGGTTTTTACTAGAAACACTGTGAACCTCTCATATTATCCGTGCTTTTACAGACTTTTCTATTGATGATTGCATTGTTGTCTCCTGGACACAGAAATGAGCCCCAGGTTTCATAAGAGGAAATAAAAACCACATACGTGAAATGCTCCATAGGTCATTTAACAGACCTTTCGATCCATAATCCTCAAAGAATCATGTCTTGCTTGTGCAAAAAATACCCCCAGCTGTGCAGTAAATAAGGAAGTTAATCCATTTCACAAGATATTTTCCCACTTCTTGACCCAAACAAAAATGGAAACCACAAAAAGTAGCTCCTTACTCCTTGGTTCGATGAAAACAAGGACTTACTTTTCTTGGATTCCATGCAATCATCAATACAACTGTTTCAAATGTAAAACCTATGATTACCCCAGAGACTGTTTTTGCTTTGTAGGAAGTTATCGGCCAAGTTTCTGGTTTGTAATCGTGGCTAACTCCAAATTCAGAGATCAAATGGCCTTGAAGTCTTGCTTTTGTCATGTGCCTGGGAGAATCATTCCTGTGACAGTTTCTTTTTTTTAAATTGTGTAGTCGACATTAAAGAAACGCAAAAGGGGAATGATCTTTCTTCAATCAGAAATTTTAATGGTACATATGAAAATAAGCTGAGGGGTGACTCTGGAAATGTGCTGTAATTAGTGGGAAATGACACTGAGGCAGAAAGTTCTATTTTTGTTAATGTCAAGGAAAAAGGACAGGACTTCAAGCTGAGGACCTCCTCAGACTGTTTAGCTGCTGGAGCAGAAGAAAAACTCAAACTTGGTGACACGGAGAGGGCAGGCAGTGAGAGATTGAGGGTTCTTACACGCTTATAATTTATTTAATCATTTATCTTATTAGCTTTACACATACAAAAAAAAATATCTTTTATTGCTTTGGTTCTGCTAAGAAAACAACAGGACTGGCATCAAAAATAATCCAGAACTCAACCATAGAGATCCATTCTCGAGCAAGATTATGTGATTTCACTACCTTCCAATTCCTGCCTATACAAGGCAGAATGAATACAGATATTCTAAACCAGAACCCCACCTTTTGAATTTTATTGTGAATATACAATACAAGTAAAAATAATGTAAATATAAAAATAATGCTATGAATAATTTAATTTATACTTTGTACATGCTTTAAACAAAATAAAGATCAAATAAATATCCCCTGTGACCGACTTTTGCCTTTAAAACAGCATCAGTTCTCCTTGGTACACTTGTGCACAGTTCTTCAAGGTACTTGGTGGGTAGGTTGTTCCGAGCACCTTGGAGAACCTGCCACCGTTCCTCAGCGGATGAAGGCTGTGTCAGTGTCTCCTGTCTCTACATGTGATCCCAGACCGACTCCATGATGATTGAGATCAGGGCTCTGTGGGGCACAGACCTTCTGTCAAACGACTCCTTGTTATTCTTAATGACTCTGGTTGTATGTTTGGGTTCGTTCTCTTGATGCAGAACGAATTAAGGACCGATGAGATGCCTCCCTGATGGTAATGTGTGATGGATAAGAACATGAAACATCAAGTGCCTAAAACTTTGGTTGGACTGTATATCCTGCGTATTTCAATTTTTCATAGTGATCCATAAAACACTTGAAGACACCCTATTCACTCATTCATTCATGTATAACTGTAGTTATTTTAATGTTGCCCAGGATAGATATATGGTGCCTCCCCAGCCCCGTGTCATCCAATATGCTCATTTCCTTAACACATTTTGCATGTTATCACTATATTTTTTTGATTTTGCATGTCATTTTCACTCCATGTCAATTATCTTTATGCAAAAGCTTAAAATGCCCACACAAGACATACCAAATGTCCATAAGGTTGCGTTCTATTTTTCCGCAATCCCATGAGCTCACGTTGGCCTTCCATATAATGAGATGAGCTGTTTATGTAGATCATTGTAAACTAGAAGCCACATCCTGCTGTAGAGCCACAGCGACAGAGGAGCAGAACCATCAAAGCTCAACAGCATGTCACCCAATTGCATCACTTCATTCTGTGCTTCCTTCCATCTGGTTTCTCTCTGAAACTAAACCTTGTCTCTTTTCATCACGGCCGTATTCCATTATCAGCCTTGTCCCTTAAAATGTACCACAGCAGCACAGCATGCTTTACTTCAAACCTAAATGCTGTTTCTGCTGCTGTCAGGTAGTCAAACCATGCCATATCCTATGATGTCAGAGAGGAGTTACAGAGTGCTCAGTGCTCACTGAAGCTAATTCTTGTGTCGGAGCACTGATGAGCAGCTGGATACTTTTATGCACTATTAATTACCAAAGGGCTATTATGTATCAGGGCCTTGTGTCCAATTGCTGATTCCAAGTATTAATTAAAATTACTGCAATTTTGAAACCCTCAAACTAAAGAAAATATAAACTGAGAAAAGGGCCCATGGTAATACTTTGAAAAAAAAAAATACCCACAGGAGTATGCATACATCTGAAGATGCTAATATAAGATGTAATATTTTGACTAGTTATGAACATGTGAGTTTGCTTGTAGAAGAAGTGCCAAGAATATGTGAGTGATATATCAGAGTGATATGGTAGAATTTTGAAGCTGGTATTATTTTATTACATAACTACTTCTTCCGCATAAACATCTGGGCTTGATAGAAAAAAGGTCACATCTGTCTTATAGAACCAAAGCGGCCATGTGAGAGCTTGGAAGTAAACAAACAGCCTGCCAACTCCTCAACCACAAAGCCAAAAAATACAAGACTATCCACCCTAATTCCCTATGCCAAGCCTCTACACTATGTTGTATAATAAACAATCTAGCCTGAGGGTATGTTGAAACAGAAACCAACAACCTCATACTTATGCTTTAAGTTGAAGAAGAGAAAAATCAAGTAGGCAGTGTTGGAGTGCAACAAACTTCTAAATGGTTTATATCAATTACTGTTTCTAATTAAACATGGATACATTATCTAATGTTAATGGAATAATTAATTGTAAGTTAGATGCTTGCAGTAATTGTATTATCCCTGACTATAGTGGTAGAAAAAATGAAGCAATTCTAAATCATACACTACTGAGGGACATTTCTACTGTCATATCATACAGAGATTTTGTCCTCCCAATTATACATTTATTCTACTAGAATAATACTTTAAAAAAATATCTCAACTTAAGGACATGAGGACAAAAAAGTAAAGTGTTTTCGATCTTACTCTAGATTTTCAATCTACAGTATAACCCTCTTTGAATGGCCAGCCTGAGAATTAGGGAGAATAACAGCTAAAAATAAGACTGACTTCTTCTTTTGGGGCTTTAGAGAGCTCATTAATGTCAAAAGCTTCTGTGAGGATGAGTTGTCTGAACCTTGCTTTGATTTCGTGAACACTAGCAGCTCAGAAAACAATGTTTCATAATCACAAGTCCCCTTCCAATTTTGTGCCTGTGAAATAGTTAAACAGAATGTACTCCTCGAGTTTATGCCTCAGCCACATTCTTCTCTTATATGTTTGTACAGTGCATCATTTGTCTATGTGTCTTGAGAGGGCGATGGGAGACCGAGGGAAGCATGCTTTCTATTGGTGTCATCATTTTGAGCAGAATGACTCCCACTAGTTCTGATGAACAGGAGAACTATTTTCTGCCAAAGAACAACCAGCATAGTTCGTGATGAAAACTGAACAAAGTGAAGTCTCTGGAGGAACTGTCACTATTTCTGAAAAGGCAAGTCCCTGTTACACTTTTTTATTTATATTTTTTATGCTTTGAGGGGCACATAAGAAACACCATTTACTGCCGTGTAATTCAAACTGTGGCAGACATAAATAAAACGGCGCACATATCACTCTAACCCTTTAAACTAAGCTTTAAACTACTACCACATTTTTTGAGGAATGAGTAGTTTAGAAAGTCTAACTTCTAAAATTTCCACTTCACCATGCGGATGACTGATTATTAGATGTGTTGTTTTTTTGTCATTTTATTGTTATTGGATTATTTTCATATGAATTTATTACATATAAATGTTATTTGTCCATCAGAACACCAGTGACTGGAAATACAAAGTTGTCAGAATTACCTTTAAACATTTATAGTGTACAGTGTGGTGCTGAAAATAAAGAAAATATTACATTTACAGGACCATCCTACATGCCTTCTACCGCCCAGCCTCCCATAATGTCATCTATGATTAAGGAATTTGAGTGGCAGTGAATGTTGTAGCCGAATGATATCTGTTTCCTCTCTCTGTGAGACTGTGCCATTCCATGTGTCATCAATATGCTGAACCGAAGAACTACTTCAAAGTATATTAGCTCAAAGGATAATTACTTGACACTTATCACTTTAATCCATTTGTATGGATCTGATCTGGCACAGAAATGAATGACATCCATGTACAAGGATGGTTGTTGTCTCTCTCACTTGTATCTACTATTGTAACCTCAGGTAATGAATATCAGATTAGATCACTATTTGATCCCTTCACTTTGTTCAAAGTCAGTTGGAGGCAAACTGTGCAACATCCAACATACACAAAATCCTGTAAAGCATTTGCATAATCTTTTACAAGAGCCTTTTAAGTGGGGAAGAAATAATTATGTACAGTAGGGAGTCTGTGTTTTTTTTTTTTTCATATATTTGAAATTTTGTGATTGTCTTTCACTTTCTCAAATATTCATTATGAATTAAAAGGACGAACACAAAACCTCTGCTTACTGTGCAGTCGACAACTTTGTTTGTTTTTTTGAATTCTTTTGTCAAATCTTTATGTTATGGCATGCGCTGTATCCATCTTCATAGCTGGAATCATTAGACAGAGTGTATAATAACATTACATGGTATGTATATGCAAGGAACAGAAGACAAGATAGTTAAATGGTCATTGGAGCCTCCAAAACAACACACTGGACCTGCGAATCCTTGAAGTTGGTTATTATTGACATAGTCACTTTCCTGTGTATGCTCTTCCACACTAACACCCACTTAAAAATGGTCAGTTTCCATTTTCATTGAATGAAAATTCGCAGCTATAAAGTTGATTTTTTTTTTTTTGGTGAATACGAGAGTCAAAAAGAGGAAATTACTTTATGCACATGTGCTTTTGCAGCTGGAGGAGAGGGATGGTCATCAAGGATGCCAGAGGCCATGTAGTGGAGGAGCAATTGAGTACTTAGGAATAATGAACATACTGTATGTTTGAGTGCAGCTGAAGTGGCAACTACTTCAGGGCAAGTAACCCTTAGGAAGAGGGGCCATAACAACCATCTGTTTCTCCTCCATATATGTGATGGTGTGAATGGAAACACCCCTAAATGTTGAGCAGGGACAGCTATATAAATATACAATAACCATCAAATCATGCACTGCATTTATTAGTAACATTACTGCAGTTAGATTGGATAGATGACCTGACTGTTCTGCACAGCCTCTGTCTCATGGGACCCCATCCTGCAAACACAGGTTTTCAGGTTCTAGAAAGGCCACTTCATATCTCCTCTTAGGCACCTTAATAACCAAAGTGCCATTCTACCAGATGGTAATGCTGACTGGAAGATGGCCTGATTGGAGATGATTATATGTCTGAAATGGGCCAACGAACCTGGGGAATAGATTCCTGACGGACAACTGCAGGAAAAGGTGGCTCACTTGTGTTCAGGCTGTTGCACAGGACATCTGCTCTCTGGCTGCCAGCCAGAACCAGTGTGTTTCACAGTTTGATGCATGTGTTAATAAAAGCTGTGCTTGGTGATTTATCTCAGCTAATTGTCTTTCCTTCGTACGCACTCCATGTTGAGTTTGAAATAAATGAATGATTAAATAGATCAATGTACACTATGCTCTCAATAAGTAAATAAATAATTGAATAATTGTTGCCAACTATCATTTCGTAGATCATTATTCTTGAAATAATGGATCAGTTAATTAAAAAAAAACAATTACTCCTTTGTCTATCCAGTAGTTCCTCTACAGATCATCTAGAATTCCTTAAAATCTAAAGGTCAGGTAGTTATGAATATTATAAATATATGTCGCTGTACTTCCAGACTGAATAATTAGTCAGCTAATGAAAAACAAAGCAGAAGCTTAAGAAACATGAAAGTTATGTAGAGTAGATATAGAAACACAGTGGACCAGGTGACTGAACTATGACATGTCCTGCTGACACACTGTATCTAACTCAGGTCAATTCTGAACAGACTGTCAGAAACAGAATGGCCAATAGTTTCTTACCATGACATAGTTAAAGAAAAAATTTACATCATGATCGCAGCCCATCCCTCTTTCAAAGAATACTAACAAATAATGTCAACGTTTTTCAATGAACTCAAGAAAAAGTAGCTTGAGGCAATATTTTGTGTGCATTTATTTATGCAGTCTTTAAAAACAAACCAAAACAAAACAGCAAAGACAGCATTCTGCCGAGACCATCAGGTCAAATTTTATGCCCAAAGTCCAAGTTGGCCTCTGGACATATATGTATAGGGGCCCGTACACTGTTTTTATCATCTAAGAAATATTTGACCTGCTGCAACTTGTGTGAAGAGAAATTCAAACATCTATCAATATTTCTGAGAGTCTGACATGGCTCAGAGACTGGGTCACACTGCCTCTCTGACCAGGTCAAACCTATCAAGCTATGTACTGAGCTATGAGCTCAAACTGGCCCTCATACAGAAATTTGGCTCCAGTTCTCCCATCTCTCATCATCCAGGACACTTACACTCGACCTAAAGTTGCATTACAGGAACAGACGTGGTTAACTCCTATAATCGGAAAGAAAGTTACAACCAGATACATGAAAGTTAGTAGCAGATGCACATTAACATTCTTTTTAGTTACTTAGGTTTAGCACTTACTTGCTAGCTAGTATCTGGCTAACCATCACGGATACATATATTTAGCTGATCTAGTAAAAGCTTCAACATTCAACTATTCAGATGGTATATTATTGGTATATTATTGCCTTTATATTTTTGAATTTTTTACATTTTGATGAATTCCCAGTTTCATGTGACCTGCATAATCACACTGAAATGGCTACAGGAAGATTTGTGACATACTTCAACCACAACACTGGTATTGCGTTTAGCAATACAGTCAGATTTAATAAGTTTACTTAATTGTTGTGGTTTTTAAATGCATATAGACTACTTATTCCCAAATGAGGGGAGATGAGCACTGTTGAAAAGAGGACAGAACACTGGGTGATGGAGAGTGAAGACCTGCAAAAGTTGTCAATTTGTTCAGATACTCTAGGCAAGCCTGCAGTCAAACAAGTCATCCAGGTGATTTCAGTATTCATAGTATTCTGTGGTACATGACTACCTGTCCCTTGGTTGTTTTTGATTTTTATGGAAGGTAATAAATTTTGTTTGACTTAGCCAAACTCCAGATTGCTGCATAA
Source organism: Istiophorus platypterus (assembly GCA_016859345.1). Classification (NCBI taxonomy): domain Eukaryota; kingdom Metazoa; phylum Chordata; class Actinopteri; order Istiophoriformes; family Istiophoridae; genus Istiophorus; species Istiophorus platypterus. The sequence continues at coordinate 20,400,803 of CM029120.1, forward strand.
AGCTATAAAATGCCACCAACGTCCCTGCTGTGGGATGGGAAAACATAAACAGACACAAATGAATCTCCAATGAAATAATTCCACATATAAAAAATGGAAATAAACAACTCAAGGTTACTGGTCAAAACTCTTGTCCTGGATTTTTACGTTTAAATACGGCACCATAAAAGATACCACTGTCACACTACCTTCTTAATCATTTGTGACAGTTTATTAGAAAAATGGCAGCAGTGCCATTTTCATACAAACCAGATTATTATTGAGGCAAATGTGAGATCTGTTTGCAATGGAGGAACATTTTACTGTTGGTACCTAAAATTATTTTCACCTTTGTAATGTAAAGTAACACAGTAAGTTTCCAGTGAAATGTAACCAATATGAAATTCAGAGCTCACATGTCCTCTGCCACTTGCTTTGTTTACAGTAATTACAATAATGTGTCAAAATTAATGATTTATTGATATTCATTATTTATATTTTTAAATAAAGGATTAACCAATGTTTTTTTCTGTTGGCACAACAGCCATTTTATCGCAGTAGATCAACACTGCATCCCCACTATACACCAGAGAGACATGCTCCCCATAACACAAGCTGTCAGCCAGATGAGGGCAAACAGGGAGAAAAAAAGAATCACTCATCTCTATCTCAGCATTTTTTATGATGCAAAACACACATGAAAGATGCTTCTGTGATTTAGGTGCTAAGCTTTGAATGTCTGGGCTTGAAATCTTTCAAATACTTTAGCCATAGGTGAAAACTGAAATCTAGACTTGTCATAGAAACTAGGCCACAGTTGCTTTTCCCAAATTTCACCTTCCTCTACAATTGTGTAAAACTTCAGCTGTCAGGAATGTACAACTAAACTTTGGGGAAATGTGATTAGAGATTCTTAGATGAGATGGAAGGCCTATGAACACAGGGGGTGGTGCTGGGTGGGAATAACAACAGGAGTGCTTTATGTAATCTGTCTGTGGAGAAGAAGGGGTAAAAGATAAAGTGAGAAAGTGTGTGAGAGCAGAGGATTTGAGAGTAAGCAGGCTGAAGATGACAGAATATAACTCAACTGTGGAAAGACTATATGAGGCGCAAATGTTTCAGTTTTGAATCTTTTTATGAAGTCCCATGGGGAGATGTCATCAAAACACTACAAAGACAAGGTAATAATATTTTGTTTAGACGGAGAAAAATATGTGTGGTTGTCAGGATATCATTGGAGAACCCAATGAGAAAAATGGGTAGAACATATACAGCACAATACTTGCTATATGGCTGTATGTGATTATAAGGGATATATTTCAATGTATTTCAACGTAATATCTATATCATGTTTAATGTTCTGTGCATAATGACAAGATTTGGCTGTTTCTCATTACTATACCTAATTTGTCCTGCAGTCATGACTAATGTTTATAGCATTTTCCAGCGCAACATTTAAAATTCAGAGCGAAACTTGGTATCATAGAAAGGCACCGAAACAACACTACACCGTTCCAAAAGTGCTCAGTACATTTATTTGCATTTTTTTTTCGTGTCCTCTTTCCTGTGTCAGTGTGCTTGAGACGGGGAAAGTCATGGAAAGCAGACTAACGTTAAGAAAATAGCAGGCTTAGAGACAAAAAATGTATGAGTCAATGAAAGTAATGCTGCTACTTTTCTCTGGAAAATGCAGCGTCATTAAAAGGCTGGAATAAAAGGCAGCAAGAACAGTGGCGTGTCAGTGGTGCTGGATGCTGTGGGGAGTCTCATTTGCATTCGAAATGGCAAAACAGCAAACAAAGCTACTGGGGAGGCAGAGAAAGACAGAGGCAGAGAGTATGTCAAGAAATAAAAATGTAACCCCTTTAAACTCCCTATTAGCCTGAGCCATCACCTACAATGCACAACCTCTTCTCTATTCTTTGCTTTGGCAGCGTTGATGTCTCTATTCATTATAGTTCATGTGACTCACTAACTTGTAATTAGCAAGTTACAAGTTGGCAAATTGCACTGATGAGACAAAGAAAATTCATCACTGAAAATGTTGATCTTAAACTTTTTAAAAACTAATACTTTAAATGGTCTTTGCAGACACTGTAGCTAGTGTTCTTTTTAATTTAGTTAGGAAGACTGGAAACAAAACAAACACACAAGGGGTTCAAGTTTAGCAAAACAGCATATTAACACACTAAAAGAGAGTGATGTCCTTTTCATTTCAATAATCCAGTGTCTTCTGTGAACAAATGTAATATGTGCAGTGCTACTATGTAAACTAATGTAGAAGAACAAAAGCTATACACATGCAACACGGGATAATATCAAAGACCTGGAATCCAGAAGACACAGAGATCATATGTAGAACCAGAATTTAATGTCAACTCTTCTCAACTCCTTCCAGTCAACCCCTACCTTTTGGTTGAATACATGATTTTATGCTGTCTGATGAGGTGAAATCTGTAAAACAAATATTCAATTCCCATAGAGCAAGTCCTCCTTTAAATTCTGCTGGGCTCCTTCCTTCTAGTAAATTTCCAAAAATTCAACGGAGGAGTGCTGGATAAACATCCATTTGACGCATGGTGTTGTGGCTAGGTAATGATGCACAGCTAGAAGGATGCAGGGGACACTGACTCAGGATGTTGATGGATTGTGATGAGCATATCATAGGAGCTTATTGGACTCTCTGTTTCTCCACTGCAAAGAAAAGAAGTCTGGTGAGGCCGTGCCAGTCACTAAAAAAGTTGCTGTCTCTTTGAGAGGGTCAATTTATAGGGAACCTATGCTGCAGCTGAAACTGACTTTTTTTTAAGGTTGTAGAACACTAAAGCCAAACATTTCACCTGTAACCAGAGAGGAGCATCCTCAGCAAAAGCATCTGAGGTTTGATTCTGGATGGACTATCTGTGGGGACTTGGGACACAATGGCACATGTCTACCAGCACATCACACACCATATGGTACATTACAGCTCTTTCCCTGTTCTTGGGATTTTTTGCACAACAGTGTTGGCCATAAAGCTGAAAATCATAGTTCAAAAACTGCCTTCATCTCTTTTCCAAATCAAGTCTAGCAATCACAGCTTTCCTACTGGCAGTGCTCCCAGATCCAGGGCTATGAAGATCCCATCAGCCCCAGCCCTGTGGCGACCACGGTGAGAGATCTGGAGGTCAGGTCTGGCAAGCACTAAGTGGAAGAGCTGAGGCGTTGTAAAGGCCTGCCAGGGATGAATGCACTGCTTTGCCAATGAGAGGGCTCAAGACGGCCCATCTCTCTCCATCTAGTTTAGCTCCACTCATTGAAGGAGCCATAAAACATGGCTTTCAGAGACTCTGGCGGTGGCTGTATCGTTACTCCGCCTTCATAGAGAATTTACTGTGTGGTAACAGAAAAAATAGTGGCACTGCAAAAATATAAATATAAATATCATATATTGTACAAATAACATCATAAAATAGATGATGATCCTATGGTATGATTACAGTAGCATTTAAAATCAAATCAAAATTGTAACACTACCGTGAAATAACTTTAAAGACGATAGACAATTATTTTTAAAGTATCTTTTTCTATGTGCTTTTGAAGTAAGAGGTTGTGAGCTAAGATAAAACCCAATAACCAAAGAAGAAAAATTGTTTCAAAGAGAAAATACTGTATCCTTTGCTTAAATAGTTCATATTACTTCAAAGCCAATTATCCAACAAACTCAAAATGACAGGTCAGCCTTTTGCTGCAATTAACATATGCAACAGGAGCCTCCTTGAGAAACAACTGTTTTCATGACATCGTTAATATTTTTATTACAAAAGAATCAAAATGCAATTTTGGATTTAAAGGAAAAACATGTCTAATTGATTGAATAATTTATGAAAATCACCTGGTTTACACTCAAGGAAGTACAAAATTACATGTAGGTTACCACATACTAAATGTTGCCAGGACCATATGTTTACCAGACTATAACATACAGGTCTTGAACATGTGACTAATGAGAGTAAGAAGCATCTCTCTTATTCCTGAATGCTCAATACACACTTTATATTATGTTAATTTAGAGGCTAAGTGATGCAGCAGTTGGCAGTTATTCAACTTGCCAAGTGGATCTACTGTGAATATACAAACATATATGATGTCACTGTCAAGGCTGCTTTTTATTTCATTTATGGGACTGTAAATTGAAATAATTAAATTAGTGGCAAAAATGAATATTTACTTACAGAGTTTACAGTTGGTTCAATTTGAAAAAAAGAAAATACAGATTTTTTTGACAGTTAACTGTTTCTGTTTCGTGGGACAGCTTTCATTATGACTGTGACAGTTAAAATGAAATCTTTCAATTGTCCATGTATATACAGACTGTGTCTATTATAAAGCCTCATTTTGATTCATGCTTTTATGCTTTTTAAACAAAGACCAAGAAGATATTACTGCACGCTGTACTACTTGGCAAATCACGTTCCGTTTCTTTGAGACAACAGGATTTAGTGTTGCTTATTCAATTCTTTTTATCATACACTAGGGCTGCTTTTGCTCTTTTCAGGCTTTATGTTGGAGAGAAGTCGCAGTAAAACCAATATAATATTATTTTCACTTGCCTTAATGTTCCTACTGTATGTCAATTTTTTTAAACACTTGCCTCCTTTGTTGCTTACTTCCTCTGCATAACACAAGTGATCAAGTTGATGATGATACTGCTCTAATTTAAATAACATTCAACACTTTCTACACTAACACATGATTGCATTTTGCCAAACTGGGTGGTTCTGATACTTATATTCCTTGCACTGAGTAATTTGGTACATAGAATATTAATGACAGGAAAATGAATGCATACTGTATGTATCTTTGAATGCTAATATATCTATTCTGATGCCCATATATGTGTGACTGACAGGCTGTGAGGTAATAATATCAGAGCTGTGAGTTGTGTGCAGTAGTGCCTTATCTGTGATTTCAGCCACCTCCCCCGCAAAACAAGACTGCCCTAATAATTTACCACTTCTATTTACAATCAGGGTACACACATTGACCCATCGCATACATGCATGTGCGAAGACTGTACACGCACACCTGAGGACAGATTTCATATGAAGACATGACATTACAAAGTAGAGGCAGACAAACACACACACACACGTTCATAATTTTGCAGCCTTCCCCCTCTCTCGTCCCGTCTCTCTCCTTCAGTGCTGACTGAAACTCTTGGGATGCTGACATTCAGTGTGAGAGCTGACACTGTTTGATGAGTCAAGCCCTTCGCTGGCTGCGTTCAGAGGTCCCAAATATGCCTCCCTCAGGTATCGTAGACACCGCATGATGAAATCTGAGGCAGGGGTTTGAGGTGAGGTATAATAAATAGCTGACCCTAAAATTCTTCTTGCAGAGTGGTGAGAAGACAGATTCTCTGAACTATACTAGAATTTTAATCAGTATTACTCATGACATGGTTTCCTTAATTCACTTGGGTAAATCATTTTGACTTATTCTTGTAAATAACAGGTTGAAACGACTGAATGATTAATATGTTTAATGGACCAAACTTGAAGTCCTTTTTGCATCATCATTGACATTCTATCAAAGTGACCCTCTTCCCCACACTACTTGTTACAGTTTGATGTTTCAGCCTTAAAGACAAGAAGAGCAGTAGTAATTGGTGTACGTATCCAGTACAGATTTGGTGAGGTGAAATTCTAGACTTGCATAGAAGATTACAGTTTTGAGCTTTTTAAAATACTTCACCTATGACACACAACTGTCAAGGTCTTTTAACTTTTTTTTTAATTAAACACTTGCAGAGGATGAAGCAATAGCTATTGAGAAATGACTCAAAGATTTTTTGTCCTTGCACAATTTCATTCAATGTGACACAACATAATAGACAATTTCCAATAATAGCTTCAACGTTGAATGCTGCAAATAGTGCCTAGCTACTCCCATTTCCATGGGAACATACTTGTGATATACATCATTTACTTTTTCCAAATAAAAAGTAAATGATGTATATCATTTACTTTTTATTTGGAAATGTTTTGCTTCAACCTATTAACCAGATTAATACACACTTTGATTAAAAATTATGTTTTGAACTCTAAAATTAAAAGCTGCATGGACCTACAGCTTACTTCTTTATTCGCTGTGTTTTTTGTTTTGCAACAATTATCTACTACTTGCTCTGAACAAAGCTTAACAAATTTTAGTCTACCCTCAAGTAAGGATGTGTTGTTTCCCTCTTGGCTAGCCCAGTTCTTACTGCTCTGACTATTGAATCGGGCGGATGTGTCAAAACACAGCATTAAAATTTAAAGGCAAGGGCACAGGTTGGCGATTAATGAGCTGACTGACTCTTACAATGTGCGCAGGTGGCACTTCTTGCTTTTGTTTTTGTTTTCTCTTTTAATGATATGAGCGTCCTTGCATTAGAGTAGAAATGTGGGGAGTTTGGCTGAGTGAGTCTTCAAATGGCAGAGATGGTGTAGGTGGATGGCAGCCTCTGACTACAAATGAGAGCACACAAACGCATAGTTTAATCTGTCCCACATGTAATGAGTGTCCCTGCTGTGTTCCCTTAAGAAGACACATCAGTCTGAGCATTCGCACGAATGCACAAGCACACAGCTTTAACGCACATTCACTCCCACACACAGAGGGCTGCGGAGACAGGGGAGAATCATAAAGCATGACATTCGAATGATTCCAATGCCCTGAAGATTACACACACAAGCAATATGACACATGTTCCTGGCATCACACTCAGAGTTCCTCTTTTTGTCCAGACTTCCTACACTCCACAACCTAAAGTACAGCTGAGCTAATAAGTGCAAGGTAAAGCCACCCACGGGTATTAAGTGGTTAGCAGAGAAGCTTTGAACTACGAATTGTCCTGGCCTCCCGTGAGATACAGATCTCAGTAAAGCCTGCAGTGAAAAGCCACAATGAGAGGAGCACATTCCTTGTGTTAATTGAATATTAGACACAGGAAGGGTACACTGTATGAATGCAAATATTGTTTATAGGTTGCTAGCTGCTGCAATGTCAAACTGCATGTGTTTTAAACAACCTTCTTCCCTTCTTATTCAAGGTACCTCTCGCTTCATCTTAGACAATCTCCATATAAAGAAGCTCTCAATGAGAGTGTCATCATTTGATTCTGCTGACTGTTTTCTATGTCTGTCTCTAAAGGAACACAATTATACAGGTTTGGGAGCAGGGCTTTCATGATGAAACATTTACAAATATGGCTGTATACACCATTCCAACTCAGTTACACCTTTTTCACACTAAAATTAGCACATATATGTGGGTTTTTTAAATGTGGGTAAACCCACTAAAAACGTGATTGACTCTTGTCCCATTGCCAGTAGATCAGTTTGCCTTTCTGTTGTTTTTTCTGGTGTGTTACATCCAACATCATGAAAGCACTGTTATTAAACAGCTGAAAGCAGCAGGGTGGCAAGTGACTATTTACAGCAGAATCAGGAGAAGGTCTCTTAACTCGCTGTATTGCCAATGTTTCATTTTGCAGAAGTGCATATAAAGAATAAAATTGCTGTTGCATGTTGTTCCCATAGACTGTAAAAAAAAAATAAAGTTCCTGGCTATTCACAGACCAACATTCAGGCAAAAATTAACCTGTCCACCTGGGTGTCCTGTCTCCATCACTGCCTATTAAAGCAGGAGGCCATAAATATCTGTAACTACTGAAGAGGCATTTGACCTAGAAACAAAATGCCCATTGTACCCATTCAGATTGAAGACAAAAACCAGATGTTAGTGGATGTTTTTTTGTCCAGTGTGAAAAGGGCTTAACAAGTGGATGGTCTTGATACACCAAGGATGCAGAAAACTCGGTTTTAGGGTTCAAGTTCATATACAGTACTCTCCCAATCGACTCTATATGTATAAATGAAGTGCTTACCCTGTGATGCGTGGGAGGGTGTCAGTGGAGAAGAGGGCTAGGGGTGGTTTGTCCCTCTCTATGAGCCATATGGTGTATTGCCCACTTTGCTTGGGGTGGAGGAACATGGCCATGTCCAGACTACAGGGTCCTTGCCCCCCCCAGAGCCAAGGACTCAGCACCCAGGGCCCCCCAAAGGCTGAACTGTTCACCCAGAGGAATTGACCTGAGGAAGAGAGACAAATAAAAGAACTGTAGAACATAAAACGGTGCCTTAAAAGCGATAGTGCTAATAAGAAACAAAGGCGACTGGGTTAGGAACTCGTTCATCTTGCTAACACGCAGGTCAGCTGTAGAAGGAAAACCTCAAAGTTATGAGAAATTATAATCTCATGAACAATCTATTATGTCACTGTATGTACAGAGGCCAGATGAGTGATGGGCTATGGTTTCAAATAGTTTTGAGCCAATGACTGAGAGAAACACTTGATGAAAATGCACGAAATAAAGCCGCTTTGAAAAAGAGCAGTCAATGACATCCCTTGCACAAAAAAAAAAAAAAAAAAAAATTGGGGTAGCGGGTGAAAAATCAAAGCACAGTTTTTTTCGAGCTTTGATATGAGGTCCCATTTCACTTTCAAACCGATTGCGTTCATTCAAGCAGGAAGTTCATCAGAGGCTGAAAGCTGTGTGTGTGTGTGTGTGTGTGTGTGTGTGTGTGTGTGGGGGGGGGGGGCAGAAAGAATCTGGACTTGAAAGAAGAGAAATCCATTTTTAATGTGCTCACTTAAGAAAAGTCTTGATGAAGGGAAGCTAAAAAAATGCAAAGCAAAAATCTTGCAGAATAATTGAATGCTTCTCAGGAACCATTCGAGGTGAGCTTATTATGATGTTGCTATTGATTTGGTTATGCTTAGTAGAGGGGTCAGTAGGAGCACTTCACGCTGCAGATACGGTTGTAAATAAAAGTCGTGAAATATTTTTTAATACTGAGTTGATATATTTTTTTTCTTTCCTTTTGTAGTTTGTTTCCATTTCCAGGTGGCATTCTTGCCTCTGGATAATGGTAACATGGCCTCCCGAGGGTCAGATTGTATCAAAATGTGTTTCTGTGTGTAAGTCAGCTGTTGCACTTAAACTGCTTCTTGCCTTGCTTTGTGTATGCAATTTAAATGTTGGTCTGTTGGTGGTATGTTACTCCCAGTGTTTGGCATGGTGAGAATGTCATTGGATCTAGGTCTCTCATTCAGTCTTGAATAACACTGATCAGTATCAATATGTATGCACTGTATACTGTAAATCTATATATACTGTATAATATGGCTAATTAGACATACATTAGCCTGTTTGTATGCATAAAGTCGATGTAGATTTAATGGAGAAACATTATTTCCTATTTTTCTTTACTGTCTTGCAGGTCTAAAATGTTTAAATAGCTGCAAAGGTAAAAATGAAAGCAATGGGCATTCAGTATGAAATAAAACAAGCAATAGCCATGAGACTACGTCGGTTCTCACAACCTTTTCCAAACTTGTTATTCCCCTCTTTTATCCGTCCCTGATATCCAATGATACCCCTTATCCCTTGACGTTGCCAGAAAATTTGGAGGCCTTCAAGTTCAGTACTCCAGCTTAGCCTCATCTTCTTTCTCCTCCACATTTGCAAGCTCCTTACACAGAGGGTCCAGGCAATTTGGCATGGATGGTCCAAGTACTTATGACATGTTTGCAGGCGATGTGGACTGCACACATTTTATGCTCATGCAGCAGTGTTTTGATACAAAGGTTTTAAAGCCCGGCCTGGGAGGGTTTTGGTCCTGAAGGCAGAACACTCTCAACTCTTGTTTCCAATGAGATCGAGAAGTTCCTGTTTGGGAGCAACTATTGGCAGAGTACAAATTTTAATGACAAACTGCAAAGGAAAGACTACAATTTCATTAGTGGAATTCTGCCTCAGCTTCACTGCTGCCTAACAGAGCTTGATGCCCTCATTTACTGCATCACAAGGCCTCATTCAGCTAACTGTCTGGCCCAATCTACATAGTGCAACATGGTCATCAGTGGGGTTTTAAGCTGTTTAGACACAGATGAACACTCGATGGCCAAAAGTAATGATAACACGTGATATGAAATGTGCTTTGATGAAACACACATTCAAGACAACCATCTTTAAGATTGGTTTCTTCCACTCTTGCCATTAACGACAGCCTTTGTGGATCTATTGGAAATATGTTTATCCAGTAATCCATTCTATATCACTTTAGACACCAGGACTTAATATTCTGGTAAAATGATATCTTAGTTTAGCAGCTCCTCTTAGTGGAGGAGATGTTCATGAAAAACCATTATAATAATTCTATTGCTGGAAGGAACTTTTCAATAACCACTTATCTCAAATTTTTTTTCCCCTTTAAGCTATACCCGTTATTGGACTATTTCTGATGCAATTTCTCATTTATTTGTGTAGGTCAGAAATAATATATTCCAAATAGTTTATAAAATGGTACTTGATTACTGACCCTCTGTGGGTCATTCCAAGTGATAGCTGTATTCTGTATCTTTGAATCAAGCTGGAAAACACTTTTCTTGCTCTCTGTGCGGTTATAGATTCAATCTATGGCTGTGGCTCTTATTGACATGGCATACCAAATCAGCCCAACTGTTGGTGAGCGCAGAATTCCCTCAGATAATAAAATTGCAGCAAAAGGCTTGAGAGAAAAAGGAAAACAAACCATTCAAATTATATTCTCCGCTCAATCCTCTTATAGCGTAATGCATTTACCCAGGGCCAGCACAAGGTTTTTGGGGTCCTTACAATTTGGCTGCCTCCGTTTAATTTTGCAACCCATTCATTGGTGCAACTTAGTGACAGCTTCCGCTGTAGAGAGATGGCGTTTGTCCTGCATGCGGATTAAGAGCCTTCTAGTGATAGTGTTTGTTGTTGGATTTTGCTTTCAAATGATTTATTTTCAGCCCCATTGATTTGGACTTTAAGATCAGAGATTAAGTAGGGGTGTAGTCATGATTCAGTTTTAACGGTGAAGTAATTTGTCAGCTTGAAGACAACACATAATAATTAATAATGCTTATTCTTTTCAAGCTCTTTGGGGAAAGAAGAAGCAGTAGTAGGAGCACCATCAAGATAGAGGAATACCTAGTTTAGTCATTCAGGTACAAAACCATAGTCAAGACTTGTTAACGGCAAAATCATTGATGACAGATACATATAAACTGAGATAATTAAAAGACAGACCTCTTTACTGAATCATTTAAAAAACAAAGAATACTGTACATCTGTACATCAGTACAACAAAAAACTTTACCTTTAGTTATTTTCAAAGGCAGCGGGCCAGGTAGTTGCTTTTGTGTACATTTGCTATTGGTGCAGACAGTTTCCTCATAAAGGATCGATGTGAAATCCATAACTAAAACCTAGTGTCTTACAGCCTCTAACATCTGTACAAAACATTTACTGAAAAAATTGCCAGTTGCCTTATATAGCACTAATAATAGCACTAAACTATATGAAAAAGCACAGGTAAACTTGTTATTAAACAGTGGTTGTAGCTTGTAGGGCTTGAGATTCAACATTACACCAAATTGCATCGAAATTGTCCAGGGATCAATTTGCCATGCATTCTACAGTACAGTACACTTCACTTCAGAGTTTTGACTGGTGAATGTTCACAGACATGTCACCCATTGTGACTGCAACTCTCTCTCAGCGGCTGGTCAGTAAAGAAGCAAGGAAACTACAACATGGAACGGTTGCATAAAAGTATATTAAACACGCGGAGCGGGTACTGAATGCTGCACAATTTATTTGCTTCATCTTAATTCATGTAAGTAATTTCACATTTTTATTTTGTGTTGTGCTTTATTTGCACTTCAAAATAGAATGAGGAAAAGTTAATAATGACTCAACACAAGTTGGCTGCAGTAGGTGTACACAAGTTATGACTTCATTCCAAGAAGAAAAGTTTCTGTGATAAACTTAGTAATTACAAAATAAGAACTCAGTGGTAGTGTTAACATTTAATGACAATGTAACACGTAATTAAACTCAACACCATGAACAAACAAAAGGGGATCATTTAGAGGCCTGATAGTGGTGTGAGAGACAAAAACACAAGGTTTTTAAAGTTTGTGTTTTGCCATGTCTGCATTCCAAGACAATGTCCATTTTTTACTTGACAGCAAGTATTTAATTACGGATATGAATGTCTATGCTTGTAGTACATTCCCCTCTGTGAGCTTATTGTTAAATCCAAGAAGTCAGTATCTGGTATTGGGTTTAATGATCTAAAGCATTAGACAGAATAATAAAACCACAATGTAAATCCTCACTACTTTGCTTAAGACAGGCCACTATCACCTGGTAACTGTGCTGGGTGTAATTAACTAGATATTTTGGCTACCTCGGAGTGTCACTGCTTCAGTGTTCATATTATTCCATTTGTTACTTTCACAAACCACTTTTGCTTGTAAAGTACATGCACAGCATGTGCAATAGCTATTTTGTAATTTTATACACACTTGTCAAGCAAATATGTAACATCCAGATGTACATAAAAAAATTCTAAGAAGTTCTGTGTATTTTGGAAGAAAAGCTCAGAGGACATGATGAAAACCCCCTTTTTTTTTTAATCCACTAAAAGCCACTTGAGCCTGTTATTTTATAACAGGGGGAAAACTTTTCAACTGAGTGTTAGATAAAAAGTGAAGCAGAACTGCTCTTCAAAGGTAGAGCTGTCTGAAAGTAATTTTGATAGCGAATGGAAATGGGTCATCAAATTTAGATGAAAACTGTATAAGTAGCTATGAAATTGCCCTTTGTCCTGACATTATGCAGGAAATTATTTTGCTAATGCAAACCTTAATGATACTGTGTAGAAGTATTCAAAGATTAAGCTTAAACATCTGGTTAAAGCAAAACCCTGGCATAGGTATAGGAAATTGTGCAAAGGGTTTGGGTTCTGACCATTTCAGAAGGTTTGTTTTTGGAAAATTCTAAGTCAGGGTAGATTTATTGCCGTAACCCTATAGGAAAAACGATGTGAACCTTAATTAATTTGTCAATAAGTGACAGTTTTGGTATCACAGGGACAACAAAATGATTAAAACACGCGTATGAGCAAAAGCTACAGAAGAAATTATTTGATGAGAAATCCAGGTATCATCATCCAAATATACTAAAGGCAATTGGAATGGCAGTTGTATATGAGCAAATAATCTCATAGTAATGCATTGTTCACGCAAGACACTGTCTCTGATCTTTTACTGTGTTTGAAAATGTTGCACATCGAACGAGTACTTTTTGAGATATATCTGTTATATGAAATATGATTTATCTGAAACTCACCTTGAAAGACACAAATCTTTGCTGTAGTTAAAAACTCCTGCAATAGATAACAATTTTCCTGCCCCCCAATCACCTAAATCTTTTTCTTAGCGGCCGTATCAATTCCTCCCTTTATGATGCCGCAAGGGGTTTTCAACCAGTCAGTACACGATTCATTTATCACTTCCCTTGAAATATACAGAAAACAAAACAACGGATCAAAAGAACTGTTGGACCACAGTTTTTATCCTTTAAATGTAGTATCTGCCAAATTGTAATGACTGTTTTTTATCTCTGTCAAAAGTAACAATTAATGAACAATTCTTCTGTGAAAAAAAAACATGATTTTTACTGTTTGGTCTTAAAAGATGTCAATGTTGTGAACTATATTCAAAGCCAAACTTTTCTATTCATAAATACACGTCCTGCTGTGCTGCCCAAATGATCTGCATACTTGGTACAAAGTCCTTATACAGTATATTTTTTATTTTAATACCTGCAATACATTGGCTTTTTCCCTGATACTCCTAAAGCTATTGGTTATCCTATTTAAAGGTTTGTAGTAATAGGTCATTTTAAGTTTCTCTGAGCAAAAAAAACAAATAATGTCAAGTGAATATGTTGTATGTTAGTATGGGATAAACAGTGCCATGGATTTAATGTTTACTTGCAGATGAAGTTTATATGGCTATGACAAAAACTAATCATGTACAGGTTGAAGAAAGCAGTAGCTACTGTTTGTTAACCACACTAGCACACATCGCTCTAAGCCTTTCTACGTGGTGATCACAATAAAAACTATCCAAAGCAGTTGTACACGTACCTCGCAATTTAATAATCCATTAACCTATTTTATTTACAAATAATATAAAAAAATCATGATTTTGTGGCTGTAATAAGAAACATTCTGTAGTGATGTTCATTACTATTCATACCATGCAGATCTGAGAGACAGCAAGTAAGAAGGGACAGGGAGTTGAGACAGTAGATAATTAACACTGTCATGTCACTAGTGCCAAACAGAGTAAACAAGCAAGTCAACAAAGAGCCTGGGTAGTGATTTAAAGAGTGTTAGTGTTGACTTCTGCCTGAAGGACAAAAGTGTCTGGGCCCAGCGAGCTGACTGATTAAGTTGTGTTGTTTATACATAGGGCTGAAACAAACCCTACCAATGGGTCTCTCCCCAAAGAGTTAATGATGCCACAGGCCATTCACTGGGCTGGCAGCTTCCGCTGAGCTTTGCTCATCTTCAGTAGGTGCACAGGTAAATATAAATTAGATTTTTCCAACACTGATGGTTCGTATTAACACAAAATCAACATTTGCACTGATGCAAAGAGTAATTTAGGTGCTCTCTAAGTGGATAATTATAAGTGATATTGGTAAGTGGATGACTATAATTTCAGTTTTTTCCCCTTTCCCAATTATTATACATGAGAAATCTTATTTTGCACACATATTCAACTTATTCATAAGCTACTTCTGCTAGTTCCATATGGCAGGGTTGCTTTACCTTGAGGAATAGGCTCACCACCGTTTTATAAAATCCATAAACACATGAACATTACATAAACATTTTACTGTGTTTATATAAATGATTTTGTATGAGACATACAATGGCTGTTTTTACAAAAAAATTTAATTAGGCACCCAAGCATGGACTTGGATGGGAACTGTATTCATTTTCTGCATCATCAATAGGCACGGTATCTCCATATTTCATTCTTGCAGAACTGAATTATTAATACAGTTCAATTGCAACAACACTACTTGTGACATTATAAAGTTATACATTCTGCCAAAGGGCAAAATACTTGCCCACCACCACAGATACATGGGCTGAATTCCCAGCAGTGGCTTAGTTATGTATTCAAACAAACACAATTGGCAGTCTTTGCAGGTTGGAATCCACTGAAACTGCCTGTTAGCAGCTTAAAGATGTGGCTGGTGAGGCAATGTATTTGTGTATAGAGATCCCAGTACAGGGTTTACTGTCACTCTAAGCCATGCTGTTGTATGTTGAGCAGCTCTAGTGGAGGGTCACTTCAAACAACTAAACTTTTTTTTTTTTAACCCATCCATACTTTCCTAACTCATCTCAGTGTTTGAGCAAACCCCTCACCCACCCCACACCAACCCCTCAGTGACAATCCCACCCCTCTAGCTTCTGTGCTATTAGATGCATGACCTAGTTTTCTTCACTGCATATTATGTCTGATAATCTCTTTATTTCAAAAACTTAATCTTGAGTCATGTTATCAGTCTAGTGTAAGTAATCAGATAAGCTGTATTGTCTGTTGCAAAGCAATGGAAATTTGACTTTGATAGGGCTCACAAGTAAAAAACAAAAGTCAGCTCACTTTTTTTTTCCTTCTGCTGTCACAACAGTCTTAGACCTTTGGTTTACATCACAAACACACACAGACTCACACAGCTTGAGTTGATATCGAAGGAAGGTGTGCAGAGAAAAAAATTCTAAATCTAATAGTCTATCTTTACTGTTAACTATAGCGTTTGTTGTCAACAGTCCATTACTGTTCCTACAATTAAAATCATCAATATCAATTAAGACACTTACCCCCAATAATGTGGCTTTAAACAAAAGTAATTGTGTCTAAATGAAGGTGATAATAAGAGAAAATGTGTTGTAGACTGTATATAATGAAGTCCCCATACCAACAAGCCCTGGACAGGGGGGTTTACTTGGCTAGTTATTCATGGCTAAGCAAAAGAAACTAACTAAATCCTAAAGCCAAAAATATTGGTAACATTTTAAGGTTCCAGATACACATGTCAGAGAAATTTCTCTGTCTCATCACTGCATTGTGTTGATAGTACAAAGCTCGTATTTGAGAGACGTCAAAGGCCATCTTTTCACTACCAAATCTCCAACAAGATTATTGTCACTTTTTGTACTTACCATATACTCTTGACCATGTCAGAGAAATTCAATACACAGTTTGGAAGTGCAGCAGTACCACAGAAGAGTGGTCTGATACAAAGTCAAACGGTAAATATTTCATTTCAGTGGGAATGTCATTAAAGCACTCGAATAACCTCTCACTCACCCGGAAATGACCGAATAAAGAAGGAAAGTGTGTTCAAATACTGTGGTCAAAAATCTTATCAAAAGGAATGTACTAAAAGCCTCAGATACTGACTGGACACTGGCAAGAGAAAGAAAAAAACTTCAGAGGCATGTTGAGTGTATGGGCGGGATTGGTTTGCGCAAGTTACATGGTCTTGCCTGGCAAATAGGCACAAGATCCAACAGCTGAGGGAAATATATAGAGAACTGGGACACGTTCTGCCTTTGTAGTCGAGACAAAAAAGAATGAATACATAAATTAGTAGATCCTCTGAGCAGAAAAGGCTCCCGATTGTTCATGAAAAAAAAAAACCCTCTTGGCAACAGATACCCACCCAGTAAAACTAGCGATCATGAAGTCTGTGGGAAGGTAGATAAGATAGCTTGCTGATTACTCAGCAGGCCAATAGTATCTCCTGGAGTGAATATCTTAAGGCAAGGACATCATCTGATAATGGAACATTAAAAGGGAGATTGTTGTAATAACTCCATTAAGAGGTTTTGCCATTTTTATCCTGCCCTTGTCTCCTTTATCCCTCTTTCCACCGTCCTCATGTGCGGGAGAAAGAGAAGAAACACCTCTAATGTGCCTGTGTACGTACTACTGTGAAATAGTGAGCAGTCTGCATTTTGTGTGCATGTTTAATTAATTCACCCAGATTAGAATTAATGTGTTTGTGTTTGCATGTGATCAAGTGCATGATTATGCCACTGTTCCACCTGAAGGCAGTTTTGTTCCTCAGTGTTGGTTTATGAGTGTGTGTTATAGTCTCGTATGGCTGACAAGGGACTGGCTATAGTCTGAGGCCCAGCCAGCCAGCAGCCTCTCAGCTATGTAAAGGGAGCTGATGGATCACAACCCACTGGGGAAAGTCCTTCCGTGCCACCACCTCCTGCCTGGCCCTGCTTGCAGGAAGAAATCCAAAGCTGCTCTCAACAAGAGGCCTGCAAGTGCCATGCCAGGGCCGCAGCCAAGAACCACACACAGGGCGAAGCAGTATCTGTGAGCTCCTGTTGCTGTGTGTAGCAGGCTGTATGAACCCACAGCAGATGATACACTGTGCATCTATTACCATTACCTGCGGGGAGATGTAGTAGGATGTGGTGAGAAGTAAAGAAGAAAGAGGAAGAATGAAACTATGATGCAAAATGCACTGAAAGAGTGGAATGAGTAGAAATTCCAATGAGTAGAAATATGATATCTGTTGGCTCATTTAGTCAGTTGGAAAATAGAATAACCAATGATTCATTACAGATCTGCCATGGCATGTTCTTTTCTAGTTTGCTTTTTGAATGAGTTAGAAATCTAATGAAAATTCTGCTGCTGTAAGGCTTAGTGATGGGGCAAAATTTCAGTAATGGCAGGGATGGTTTGGGGCATGAAGAGGAACTGAATATTATGACAGTGGAAAACGGGGGAATAGTGGGACATTCCCAGTAAGATTCTTCAGACATTTTCCCTGTTTCTCTGATGCTATGTACAGAACAAACTATCAAGAAGTTGACAAATTCTTTGACACACCTGGACACGGTTGTGTGACGTGTTCAGTTATAGAGGCTGGAGTCATTATTAAGTCAAGATTATTGACAGAAAAATGCTCAGTACTGCAGGCTATAAAAAAAAGGGTGATGGAATATGGGCAGTTAAATATTGTGTCAACCAGCTATACTGTAAAAAAGAAAAACTGATAACTACCTTGTTTTGGATTTTGACTACTCTGTTCATTTGAACAACCCGCACTGTTGCCCCTGATCAGTAATGTTAATATCAAGCCCAGCTTATGTGACCAAAAACCACAAGAACAGTCTGGTGAAACCAGAGGTAGTGGTTGTTACATGTTGGTACATGGCGGGCCTGTGGTGGTCAGCACCTCTCAACATTCTTTTCTCCGAAAGGCTCAGCCAATGAAGGGCCTCGGTATTCCCATAAACACAGTGTCACATCCTGGTGTCAGACTAATGGTGGGTAAATTAGGATGTATTTACAAGTCATACACACTCTAAAAAGCAGTTGTTGTTCCATATGTAGACTTGGAAAATTAGAGGAGGAAAAGTGAAGTATGAAAAGAGGAGGAGCCTAGTTTGTAACAGTGGGCTGTAAATTTTCACAGCACAACAGCTGAAGATGTGACAAGAACACATTATATTTTAAACTGTGTCTCAGTCCTACCAAAGTGGTCAAAGGACTGGCGCCAGGAGAGTGGGAGTGAGCAAACAGACAAATAAATCCAACAACAGTCCTTATGTGACACTTTGTAACAGTTCTTTTTTTTGGGTTATATCACAAAAACATTTAATTGGTATTTATTAAAGGAGTAAGTAGATGGCTTTCAGTCGAGTCCACACCTCTGCCAGTGCAGGACAACTGAAAAGAAACCAGTTCCACATGCTTCAATTTCACCATTGGGTTTATTGTTTTTTTATGCCCCATTACAGTGCTTTTTCGCATCAGTGCATGAACACAGTATAACTCTACCTGAACCCGGACATCAGATATGGATGCTAAAATACTACCCAAGCACTTTAGCCAAATATGGTAACAATACATGGCCAATAATGAGCAAATCTGTAATAATTAAAGCTTCCTGACGGTGACTAAGTTAAGTTTCGAAAAAAAAAAAAATCACTTTATAAGTTTGATTGCTGACATTAAAAAAAAGACAAAATGAGGTGAGAACAAAACACTAGGTGGAGGGGATGATGGTGGTAGCTATACTCACATTGACTTTTCACTTCATTTGCAAAACAAAATGAAATCTCTATTGATTTTGACTAGTCATGTTACTAATCTGTTATGGAAATGGAAATTCATTTCATTCATTACAAGCCACATTACTATTACGTCAGGTGTACTTGAAACCAGTGCACAAACAGTTCATTTCTATTGATATCTCATATCTCTATATTGACCTATTTAGGTAAAAAATGGGGTATTCTGCCACTCTTGCTTGAAAGGCTGAATAAATCCACCAACACCATTCCAGGGGGCTGTGAGAGGGCTGAAACCGCAAAGACTCCTTCAGGCACTTGCTGTTGCTTAGAAAGACTGAGAGGAGTCTGTGGTAATTTAGTGCAAGCCTTCGTCACAGAATAAAATGAAGTGCTAGAGTGCTCAGTCATGTTCAACAAGTCCCCCTGTTTATTATCAGATGGAAGCCATCGCTTCACGCTATGGGTGATAAAATCTCTACCACATATAAACACGTGTGGTGGCACATGGAGAAAGGCGTGTGGGTTTGCAGCATGCAGGAACAGACTCACATTAACACCCACACACTAGCACAAATCACTCTTTTCCTAAACTTGAAATAAACTCAGACAATTTCTTTTACCCTCAAACATGCATTTTGACTTCAAATACATGAAAACACTCAGCTTGTTCTCACATCTCCAGCAGAGCTCTTCAGAGAGTGGCAGACTTGTCGAGGGGTTATACGTCTGCATCTGTGTTTGCACACACAGATTGATAGTGGAGACGTCCCCTAGTACTGCAGTAACTGGATTATTTAAAGACTGGACTGTCCCATAAAAACGAACAGACAGAGACAAACTCAAACACATCATTGATTGTACAGGTTCAGTGAGCCTGCTTTCAATTAAACTAAAAAAAATGCTTTTAAAACATATACATACAGACACTCATTCATTTCAAAGTGCTTGCCCGCCCATTTGTGCTTGCATGGAGCTCAAAGCATCCTCGCAGACACACACTTGCACACCCAGCAAAAGCTAATTTAATTAGTTACCCTGCCAAACAGGATTCTTTTAATTACTTGTGGCTGCACCCAGCAAAGTCTCTCACAGCTTGCAGAATAAGAAACTCACCACGGATTTCCTTAACTAATGACTGTGGCTTATACAGTGTGTCAAATATAATGGAACATTGTTGAAGAATAAGACCAGAAAAAAGCAGCCAACATCTTTTGAGACAGTTTGGGCCTAGAGATATAAACAAGGTTAAAAAAAACCAAACAAACAAAAAAAAAAACATTACACAAATCCACTATTCCCTGACTGAGGTCAGGTTATTAGAATAGACTTTTACTGTGCTGGAGAGAGCACGTTTTTTTGTTAATAGATCACAGCAATGAGCAAATATGAGAAATAAAACAATAAAACAGCAGGGGTAAAGGCGAAGCAGAATCCAAAAACTATAAGTTTTGTCATAAAGCTTTGTAACACAGGCTGGTCCATTAGAGACATGAACAGGTTTCACATGATATGCCAGAATGAACAATGATTACAGTCTGACTGCCCGTAATGATGGTGGTGATTACTGACTCCCCGTTTTCCTTGTAAGAGTCACTGCTGTGTGACTGAATGGCCGTGGCTTAAATTCACACTCACAAAAACATAGCTTTTTACACTTTAGATGAAAGAGTGAAGAAGCATTTGAATGAAATGCACCCAACACTTACTGCATGTTGCACAATAATATAATATAGTATAACTCACAGGACATTGTACATTTTTGTGAGTTACGAACTGAAAAAAGTATGAAAAAGATGTAGAATAGAATCAAAGACCAGAAATCTATGCACATATCCATTAATAGGGTACTGGTGCCCCTAAGTGAAAATATTTAAGGGCAATGAGGCAAACTGACTTAACTAGAGGATTAATAAAGGTTCCTGAACTTGGGACCTAACAAAGGAACAGAGTTCATTGTGCTTCACGAATGCATCCATTTTCAAATAGCACGGTCGACTAACTGATTTCAGGCTTTCGAAAAGAGGATTGGGGTTTCATATCATTTTATCCAATATGAATCCAGTATAAAATTAGTTATTGAATTAAAGTTAGCTTGTGATGACTGATACGTCCTGCCATTGTAACTGCTGAAAGCACCAATTACTATCACCAATTAGTACTGTTACTTTTAGTTGTACACACTGGGCATGGTTCCGATTTTACCAATTCTCCTTCTTTTTTTGAGACTCTATCTCTATCTGTCTATCTGCACTTAATTGATACTCTTATCAGTCTCTTATTTATTAACTAAAAATAATTCTTTTTAAAAATCATTAAAAATTGAATTAATTCATTCATATTAGAATTGTTTCATATTTAAAATGTAATAAATTTCATCTCTAGGGCAGCAATAAAACAACAAAGTCATTATATATAAATCTTGCTCATATTAGGCTGAACAGTTAGGCTACACACAGTCAGCTTTCGTTTTAGCTTTTCATAGCAATTTGCTATTAGCCTAACATTAATAGCTTGCTAAAGTTACCACAAACCAGTGTTGGATGGAGGAGTTTCAGCAAAGATAAACATATTGCTTCTCTGAAAATGTATGCTTGTTTATTGGGTATTTTGATAAATTACTCTTAATGGCCTCTTACTCACAATTGTTTTATCACATGAGCATAGTTGTTGTCAGCTTAAGTAATGTGATTCACTTCACCTGATGTCACTTTCTCTTCTGTAGCCTCTCTACCCACCCACTGTCAGCTTTGTATATGTGTATGTCCTTTAAGGAGATGATCCCTGCCTTCAATCACACATAGACACAGAGCAGAGGCGAGAAAGATTGAGACAGGAAGCTGCATGAACCATAAACACCCAAACCATATTTTTTATCTGCTAATCTCACTTACTGGTCTTTTTAAGTACTAATAAAATTCTCCCGGTCCTTGCAAATGTAAAATCGGTTTAAAGCTGGCATCCCTAGGAACTCTGAATCACTTGCACTTGCGTGCTGAAATTGCTTTTCACATTTGCACACTCTAATTTTCTCTCACATATGCAAACAAAATGCTTGCAAAGTAGAACCCGGCATCATTTGATTTATGTATCATTGGTATGTTTACGGATTTTAAGAAACCTCCTTAAAATCTATGATTGTAATTGTAACACAGAGACTCATGACTCAGTAAAAGCCCCAGAACTCAGTTTCAGATATCATCACAGAAAAAAGCTCTGTGGTCAGTGGCTAAACGATACACTCAAGTGTAACAACAAACATTATTGCATTATAGATGTATACATATCAACCTGTAATGAATATGGCATAAATATAGGACAGGAGTGGAGAAGCACTACCCAGAGCTACAGAGAGTTCATCAGCATGCCTCATGAACTGTGCACCGTCCTTTTTTGTAATATGTTCTGTCTTTACAGGAGGCTATATATTTCTTTATACACTAGCAGTGAGCCAAGCGTAACCCTCGAGGCCCAAATCCATCTGTGTTGCTCTCTGTTTTAATGTACTCCTGAGAGAGCCACTCATCCCTCTCTCTCTCTGCATCTTTGCTTCTGTTGGTCTGTTTGTGGGTGGGAAAGAATGTAATTGCCATAGTAACCAGGCCTACTTGCACTGAAATGGACACTGTTGAGCTGCACCCAGCAAGAACAATTCAACACATCCACTAAGCCCAGAGTGTATTGAGGGCCAAAGGTCAGATCTCATGGAGAAAGTGGACAAGCCCTTCACTGTCAATGTACCGAATCTGTGCTACAGCGGTGTCTCATTGCGATTTCAATTCCGCACACATCCTTTAATCTCCAAGTCTTGATGTAAATCATCCAAAAATAAAGTAAAATGTCTGTGCAAATTCTGAGAACAATAAAGATGTTTATAAATATCAGGTATGCAAAGTGTTATTCTTCCCAGAGCTTTAAGTGCTCTCTTGATGGTGGGCAACTTTTTTTATATTACTGCCTTTGCTAGTCATATAGAACTATTCCTCAGCTGAGTAATTCCACAAAAATAGGAAGAGAAGTTAAATTATCTGAGTTAGCCGAGCCCCGGGAAAAGTCAAAGTAGCAGTGTCTGTTGATAGCCTGTCACAGAAAAATGCAGGTCCCTGAAGTGAGAGATCTGCTTAACTGTGAAATTTTCAACTCACCACTCTATTTCTTGGGTTTTCCATAGTCATGGATATGAGTTGCTTCCCACAAGTTAAGCACAAAAAAAACTTTTATTTTTTTTCTGTTGATTCCAGGGGGGAAAAAATTTAACCTTGAACTGATATGATATTTAAACAGTTGAAATTTTAACTTTACCACTGTTTTTCCAGCTAATGCAACGTAACATGGGCACTTCATTTTGTCTGTAATGTAGTTAAAAAAACAGGTCCCATTTACATTCTACATTCATTGTAATCAGGGCCAGTAGCCGGACTGAATTGATTCAAGCTTACTCAGTATCAGCTCTGATCATATGTGTTAGAAGAATTCCAAATTGTTTTTGTAGTTAGTTTTCTATGGCTTCCCTCCTAGAATGTTACTGGGCTGTATTAGCACTGCTCTTTTTTCTACTATAGCTACTTGTTAATTGTTACAGATCATCTTGCCAGTGCAGGTGTTGGAGTTCTTTCTATGTGAGGGTCTGTTGAGGTCGACTGGGTTTTGGATCAGATTTATGCAGGTGGGGTGTGGCAGTGCGAGGTCCCTTCAGATCTTTTCTTTCTTTAAAGAAATTGGTATGTTAAAATCAGTAGATGGTGTATACACTTTATAGATGGCTATTAAATGATGGTCATAGCTTCAGTACTACACTAAACAAGGACTTCTTTTAATTTGCAGGAACTACCAGATATCACTGAGCAAAATAGCAACTTGGTCTTTCATAACATCTTGTCTGGCTCTCTTGCCTGCCTCTTTTGGAGTGAAACTGTACTCTTGATTGTAAGCACTCTTACACCTTTGGCTTGGGGCAAGAGCTTGGCTTCAGACCCAGACTGACAGAGGAGATGCAACTAGCAGTGTGTAGTCCTTTACTCTCCCTGTGGCATCCAAGCCTGTGGTATTTCCAGACAGTTACACTGCCAGTCTGGCATTTAGCAAAGCAGTAGATAGACACTAATAGGGGATTGGCTTCTCTACTATTACCCTAAAGAAAAAAACCCTTGTCAGCAAGGATTTGATCGGTTACCTGATCAAGAGTGTCTACATGTGTGATTGATCCAAGAGGCTGATCTATAACATAGCTGTATAATCCTACTTGGAAACCACAGTTAAGTTTGCATTCAATTTGCAACCTTATTGCCATCGCAAAAATAACCATAACCTTCACCGCCATGAGCATCATAACCATAATCCTTTGGCAACTCTCAGTATAGATTCACACAAAGGTTGCTTATGCATATATGTCCACAGCACTGATGTTGTCATCTAGCAACATGCATCATACTGAAAGATGGAAGCTAACCAACCGCACTGACAAATAACTGGGACTTTGTTTTCATATCAATACAACCCAAATGAGTGTTCCTAGGAGGGGGGATGACAGATCTTTGACCCCGTTTAAAGATTTAGAAACTAGGCTGGGTAAAAGGACAGGGTAGGGATACCAAAAAGTATTAAAGGAATTGGTTATGTTTTTTTGTGGGATTTGTTGACGGTAAGAAAATTATTATTCAGTTTCTCTACTGCTTCAGCATCAACCTGTCTAGATGAGGATACTTTACAATACAGGCAAAACTCTGAAATCAACTATTTCTCCACTGTAGCACTGTACAATACAAAAACAATTAGTATGTGGTGCGTGATTGGCCAATCATCATTGGGAATAAACACATGGGATGGGATGTATATTGAGAAATGCACATGCCATCTTTAAACTGAATTGCCAATGGTCAGGATCTGAGATTTCTGGCAAAAAGGACTTTTGCCTCACCAACTGGGCTTTAAGGAAAAGTGAGCAATCAGATTCATACAAACTTCATTGCTGCTCTGCAAAAACACTGCAGAGCAATTTTTTGAGGTTGTTGGGAATAATGACAACTACCTTACTGACGGATGGATTTCTGATGCTCAAAATTGACGAACCCATATTTTTTTGACTACAAACTGCATTACTGTGTAAAATAGCCATAACATTTCTGCAAGAGTTCGATAGGGTAGCCAATAGATCATTACCTGTGACTCACTGATTAATTGGCTATTTGCTAAGCTGCGTGGCTTAAACCCCACCTCTACCATCCACAATGCTGTGCCACAGAATTAAAGATTGCTTCATGCTAAACTTTAACAAACATCCAGGAACAAGAATGTGCAGTTCTCTAATCAAGCATCACTGTACTGTGGGTCTCTGATGGGCATTGCTTCAAATGGAAAGGAAGTTCTAATCAGTGAAATCAGCTACAATTTTGTTGGAATGAAATCCTGAAAATGGCTGAGAGTCAGTACCTTGGTGCTGGAGGGACACCAGCCTATCTGAGCCTGCAAGGATCCAGATGGTTAACTGTGCACGGATTCTGTGTACGGTGATTCAGCAGGGAAATGAAACGGGCATGGTTGGACTGACAGTGTTTAAGACTTTTATTTACACTCACATGCTATATTTGCTCCAAACCCTCTACTTCCAGCTCAGTTCATGCTTGTGTCTACAATACTGACGCTCCCACGAAATAAAATCAATTTTTTCCCCAATATTAGCTTTTACCCAGGACTGACATGGACTCACTGTTCTCAAAAATTTAGAGTTTTGTTCATCACTTTGATCTACTCTCTGAAATTTAAATGTCACTTTTGACCAGAAATAGACTTCACCAGCATGGGACATGTTTGATTTATTACAGTGATTTTACAGCTGAGAAGCACTGATAATTTGTGATGATGAGACAAGGATGATAATTCAACATTTTCATCCTCCCAGGACTATTGTAAAACTCCTCCCTCTTGGCTATGTAAGACATCTCCTTTTCAATAGGTCCTGTAAAAGGTCTCACATGAAACAAATCTTGACAACTCAACCTCAAATTAAGGATCCAATTTAAAATCTTTGTGGGCACTGATGACTTCTGATCAGGGCGCCTCAGTAGTTACCCACTTTAGGCTTAAAATTACAGGAGACTATGACTTTTAGGTTGGGGCTCCTAAACTTTGAAACTCGTTTCCTTTGGATTTTAGATTTGCCCTTTTGCACTTTGCTTTACTTTCCTACATAAATAGGTGATATAAAAAACAATATAGTTTGGGATGAAGCATTGATACATGAACATACTAACATTCAGTATGAGTAGGGTCCTTCATGGGACTCCAACTATGAAATGATTGTGTAATATTCAAATAATAAGTCATAAAAATGAATCCTTAAGCTGTGCCCTACTTCAGAGTAGGACTTCTACTGATGCGTCCTACTGACTTTCAGCATGAGAAGGATGATTCCTTGGGAGAATGTGACATCATTGCACTCATAGCTGCAAAGTAGCAACACAATGATGATGTGTTGTTGTCGGTGATTAGACAACAAATTAATTTGAAATGCAGAAAACAGCACTAGTTTTATATACTTTTATAAGTTATCTAGCTCATGAATGTTAAAATATGATGCCAAAATTAATACTACGCTTGAATCTCATATCAATATTTAACCCCCAAGAACTGTTGACTGCCACTAAACACTGGCACGCAACTCATGTGGATTAAAAAATAATGTACATACAACTTAAAATATTGATTAATTGATTAATATTGTGCAGTCCAGCACACACAGTAATGATGTTGCAAACCCTCCATTTGCTGTGGAGCATTCTCCATTGAGAACATAGGAACTTTTCTTCCACTGTGTAATCTCCCGTCTCAGCAACATCCTGTTAATGTACATGTCTTCACAGGTGGGGACAAATGAAGTATTTCATGTCATGTCATGCATTCTAGGAAAACAGATCATAAATAGCTCCACTGTCGGTAACATTGATAAAGCAGCTTTTGGAATTTTAATGAATTGGCACATAATCTCAGTCGGGGTAAGAACCAATAACAAAATTTGATTTATTACTGCTGAAAGCACCAGTTGAGACAGATTCTGTCCATTTCCTGTATGGCGCTTTAATATTTAATATCAGCCATGATAAGACTCATTTCCTAAGTTAAGAAAGTTGATAAAATGCTTACTCCTAGTCCTAAAAGTAGGACTAGCATTACTCCGACAATGTATTGCATGACAAATGAATCCATCCTTTTTTTGCTTTAACTTTCTTTATAATCTCAGGTGTTTTTTTAGGAACCTCTCTATTTTCCTCAATTGTCAGCTCTAAGTAGGGCACTCACTGTTATCTGTCAGAGATGTCTCCATTCTCCATCACTGTCTTATATACTCTATCACCCTCTTATTTCTGGCATCCATCTTACTCCTTGCCACATATTATGTTTAAATCTCTTTCCTCCTTATACATTTTTCTCCATAAGTGCGTGTGACAATTTTCCTACTCTCTTCTCTCATCTTGTGCATCTCATTTGTCTCTGAGTTCCTCTTTTTCAATGCCTGATATTTCGTTCCATCTCCTAGAGCATCCCATCTCTGTTTGTTTCCAGTTTCTTTTTGCGTCATTACCGGCCCTGCTTTTCTCTCTTTCCCACTCTGTCTCTTCTTGTCCCACACAACTGATGTTTCTTTCACTGCTGGCCTTCTTGTCGCTCTCTCCTTCTTGCCCCCCCCCTCCACTTCTTCCCCTTCCCTACTGATAACCAACCTAGCATTTCGGACAGCCCTAGCTGTGTCTCTGCCTTTGAAGAAAGTGGGCCGTCACTGCTATCGAAGAGATTTCTGTTTTCTGTCAAGACCGGCACTACACGCCAGAGGCACTTTTTTATTTCAAAGACCGAAGCAGCACAATCATAAACTGCATAAGAAAGCAGCACAGCCCAACAGAGGCAGACAGTGTTGCAAGATGGAAAAAAAAGGTGTTCATGACTGAAACTGTTTGACTTCTGTGCATGGTTTCCCATTAGACTGGTTGAAAACACTTTTATATGGGAGTTTAAAAGTGGTTTAGGCCCAAAAACTGCCATTCTCACAGATTTCTGTGCTGGTTTTTGTTTGCATCACATTGACAGTTGTAGCTCGGATGCAAGCAGGTCTTAAATTTCCCTCGAATGTTTGGCTAAATCACGATGCTTTCTTGCCCACTCCTGAAGGACTATCAATGTTTGTTGTTGTTGTTTGTTTTAGTGTCAGGTACATACCTGCTTTAACAAGACCGGCTGGTCAGCTGCCTTAAAGTATTTACCCTGGAGACAGGCAACAATTTCTTATACTTCATCAGTATCCTTGCGGCAAGGGCTTGCAGATATGGACCTCTCACCCTTTGTATGCTGTTTGCACTCTGTACCAAATAACCCCTGAGGTGTTCTTCCCACCAGATGCATTCATCACAGCCTACAACTTTGAACTTGCCTAATGCTTGTGCCTTCAACTTCCTTACTACCAACAATTCCCTTTGACAATCCTGCCTGTAGTGTTGAAAAGCATACTTTTTTCACTTGCTCCCTATCTAATTAGTGTCAATGCTCAATTCCTCTCTTCTCCGCAA
Source organism: Istiophorus platypterus (assembly GCA_016859345.1). Taxonomy (NCBI): domain Eukaryota; kingdom Metazoa; phylum Chordata; class Actinopteri; order Istiophoriformes; family Istiophoridae; genus Istiophorus; species Istiophorus platypterus. The sequence goes on from CM029120.1 coordinate 20,429,367, forward strand.
CATCATACTCACTCTCTTCCCACCCACCATCAAAGCTCTCAGCACAATTAAGCGTGTAAAGCGAGGCGAGGAGGAAAGAGAAATAAATAAATAAAAGGCAAACGTGCCATCTTTGAAGTGCAAAGTGAGATGGGGCAGGTAACCCTCGTGAGGGAGATTTGTTGGGTTTGCAGCAGTCCTGGTGAGTAGAGAACATGCACTCTACTACGGTCTTACAGCATTTATCCTGATCATGCTTCAACTTATGCATGAATAGAAGTTGTTAAAAGCAGAGCAGAGTGCAGGAGTTTGAATCTCGATTGTCGAGGCAATTTGAAGCATCATCTTTAGATGTAAACAAATGGGGGTAATGACTGCGTTGAGTATCGGGCGGCAGCAGGTGTACATTTCACAGTGCTCCGTTAAATGACCCTTCAGTTTCTTGAACACACCCTCAGGTGATAACTTGTTTTGGAAAGACACACCAAACTCAGAAAGAACAATCTATTGAGACATTTCCTTTCTGGTATGCTCAGAATGTATAAGCCATCTCGAGTTATACCCTCTGTGTCTTTCTCTGTCTCAACATGGTGGAGATATTATACAGGAAAAAAACAAGAAGAGTCCAGTGAGGAAAACTCCTTCAGAAAGTTGTGTAAAATGCAATGTACAGCCAGAGTGAACTTGGGATCATGACTCAGGTGAAAGTAACAGAAAGAAAATAGGCATGAAGTGACAGAGGCGAGAAACAAGGGGAGAAGGGCAAGATGGATGACAGGGGAGAGGTAGGTCGATGATACACAGTATCTTTAGAAGTCCCACACACACTTCTGCACACCTTCGCACAGGGTAGGGTCCCGGCTTTTGAGTGCTGGCATCAATGTGTACAATGAACTGGCTACAATGTTGGGGTAACATTCAACCTGAGAGTCCATCTGTGCAAGGGATAGAACCATTGTAGATTGTATGTGTAAAATTGTGTGTGTGTTTAAATTGCAATGCTACTGCTGAAAACCCAGTTATTATTACAAGGGGAAGAAGGGTGCTGGAAAACTGTGGGCTACATAGAGACATGAAGACACTAATCAGGATTAATATACATGAGTCATGCAATGAGTTTTGCATGTTTGTGTGAGCCCAAAAGCAAACTGTTGTGCTACCCTCTCTTAGACTTTCCGCACATCACTATGAGTTAGGCACAAATCTTCTATAAATGTGTAAATTTAAAGGTAGTTGTACTTGTAAATGTGCATATCAATGTTTCCTACAGATTTTGCAGGCTTATAACTGTGTGTGTGTGTGTGTGTGTGTGTGTGTGTGTGTGTGTGGGTGAGAGATTGCATATAAAATTGTCTGTATGCTACTAAGTGCTGTAGTCATTGCAGTGGAATTAATGGAAGTAGATGACCCTGTAAGAATGATTGACAGACAATGACAGGGGGAGACTGGAGAGAGGGAGGGTGAGAATTGCAGAAGACAAGAAACTGTGGCAGTCCAAGCTAAGCTGTGTAATGAGCGTGTGGGAGGCAAAGGCGTAAATAAGGTTACATGAGGGGCTTAGGCTCTAAGGAACCCTCAAATCTTCAAACTACATTTAATGTGTGGTTTCAATCTTCCTGCTCCCTCTGGAGCAAAATAAAATAGCTCACATGAGATGAAAAAAAATTCCGGTACCTTTAACCATTTGGGTCGCAAGAGGATTGTTAAACAGAGAATACGGCCGATTCATGAAGAACAAACACAAGCATTGGAACTCTTTGCATGTCTTGAGCTGGGGCATGGTTAGTGATCCATAAAATCAATCCTTAGGAGAGGGAGGCTTGGTATCAAAACAGCACCTAATGACACAGAAAATGGCCACAGTGCAAAAGACTGACTTTATGCCAAGTGGTTGAACCCCAAGAAATGCAGCACTTGTTGCAAATTTCAACAACAATCAAGTTCTTTATACAGTATGTACTGTGCAGACACAAAAATATCCTGAATGCCCAATACATGTCCATAAATTTGGGGGGTGGAGCTTCTGAAGGAGCACTGAAGGGAGGGGTGTATTTATTTGTTGTGTTTGTTGTGTTCACCCCCCAGTGCAAGTGTAACTTTTAACTGAATCACTGTGGTGTGGAGTTTAGTTTCCCTCTTACTTTATTGTTTGTACAGTGCTTGCAGATATTAGCCTTTTTTTCACCGTTCACTGCTGGCTTTAACAGCTGGAGGCTTGCTAAGTTATTGTGACATTCCTGCTGGTGCTGCCTAAAATCAAAAGCTTTCAACCAGAGAACCAATGAAAGGCTTTTATTGTTATGCAGCCATAGAATTAGCAGAACTTTATTAGAGGTGATATTCTCAAAAAAGAACTATAGAATAATACACGATTTGTGGACATATTTGACAGTATTTGGTCAGCAGATCCGATTTTTAAAATATTGCAGGGAAAAATGGCAAAGGCAGAACTGGCTTATGAAGATTGGTTAGATAAAGATCTGCATACGACAGCAGACATTACTACCTGCTTTGCGAACCAACACTCCTCCAAAATATGATCAAGGTAAACAATACCTTTTACTTTGCCATGCTGTCCTACATTAAGACAGGACCCATCTGTATAGAGAATATAGAATTACTTCTGGAATATCTGATAATTTGTAATTGTAGAAGTGGTATTAGTAACGATATCAATTATATACTATACATTATCTATACCAGCTTATCCCTCTCAATGGGTATCGAGCTTGCAGGTTACAGAAAGGAGGGGTACACCCTGGAGTCAGAGTTGCAAATTCATCTGACCTGCTATAGAGATGACTTCGGAAAACCCAAAGCACCCAGAGGGGACCCACACAGATATAGGGAGAACATGCAAATTAACTCACAAAGGCTCAAGCCTGCAGTTGGATTTGAATTTAGTACCATCTTGCTGTGAGGTGACAGTGATAATTACTGAGCCACTGTACCGTCCTTCATGTTATTGAAAAAAAAAAAAAAGTTAAAAAAAGTTAACTGTAAAATCATAAACTATACTGGATACATTCTACTCTATTTCTTATTTCAATGTTATACAATATGATAGGGATTCACATTAAAAAATAAGTTAACATAGTCTTTTAAATGCACTGCTAGATGAAAAAAGAAAAAAAAGAAATGCAGATTGTACAAAAGAATAAAATCCAAGATGTTCACTCAGATACACTATGTGCTTTTTGTGCCCTGGGGCAATTCAATTTGTGACACTGAACGTTTGCTACTGTAAAATATAGCCAGAAATGAGCGAGTTTATCCCTCTCCTCCATCTGTTGTATCACATAGGCACTCAGCTCAACAACGAATATAGACAGACAGAAACAATGACTGTGAGATTACCCAGGGGTATTTTCTGGGCAAGTGGATACATCAGACCATCACCTCGATGACAGTGATTTCAACATAAAGCTAAAACATACATCCACAAATTTAGTCTACATGACAACTGTTTCTTTAGTGTGTGAAGAGAAAATGAGATGCTGTTATTCATAAATATTGATGCAATTGAAAAACAGTACTTGATTGATTGAATCTGAATTGAAAAAAAAGACACAACAGAAATGCCATGAAAATGTGCTTTGCATCATGCTTACACAATGTAAAAGATCATACAGGAATTAAGTAGAATCAACAAATCTCTTATTGCTTCTCCTCAGACAAGCGTCCCCCTCACATAGTTACCGAAATGAAAACCAAGATGTGACCATTACGCACACATGATGCAGTCAGTGTGGCCGAGGTGTTCGAATATCCAGTTTTGATTTCGAGACCACTTCAGAATTTGTTTTAACTCGTGGTCTTTCGACTTGAAATGATGAGTTGAATGAATGAACTGCTGAAGTTCACTCAACTTGCAAAAACCCCAACATATTATCAGACTTCCGACCATGCACTGTTGAGTGTAAAATCTCTCCAGAGACTCTTATTTTAAAACAATTTACTGTGAAGAGACTGAGGAATCCGCTGGGTGTAGGATGCCACTGAATATAACACATGAGACAGACATTTTTGAGGTGTGATTCTTTCCAGGGTAACCTGAAAAAGGTGCAACCCCCCTGCAGGACTCTTTCCTTTCCCACAGTTGTAAATTAGTCGAGAGCCCATTTGGCCGCTGTAAATCTGGTGTTTCAATTTAAAGACAATCCAATACCTCTTGGAGGAAGCAGAATACAAGACTGGAGTCAGAAGAGATTGCTAATGGCCCTGGAAGACCATATTAGAGACTACACAGACCCCTCTGTTAGCAGGGGGGCTGCTGGCCTATTGTGCATCTTTGCTGACCCTTACGACTTTCCTTCCTTCAGCCTCCTTACAGAGGAATCGTTCAAGATGGGGTTTAAAAGAAGAGGGAGACCAACTTCCCTTTTGGACCAACTGATCCAAGGATAGAACTACCTCACTAATGTGTGGGTCTGAACACGTAACTTTACAGCCACTTAACAGACAGTTCGAAGAGCTCCGTCTTTCTGACTGTGCCCCTCCTCTGCTCCAAAGATGCCATACTGTCACTACTTGTTTGAATGTGTTCATTTGTATTCTTATCTATATCAGGGTTTTAATTACAATTTATAGGTTTTACATCTGCAGCTGTATGTACTAATCTTTCAATAACGGTTAGTGATACATATGTGATTTTTGGTCTCATTGTAATCAACAGGGCATGCACTCCCCGCCAATTTGTGTAGTTAGCTTGTTGTTGAGTTATTGTTGTATCACTTTGTGTTAGTGTTCATAATAATTGATTATGTCTTGCCCCGGTTTTCTGTAACAAACTTTCTGTGACTTTTCATTTCTGATTCTTAGCTGCTTTTTCAACCCACGTTCGGGTACATTATTTTACAAACCTAAACTGCACATTATAGAATAATCACTAGGAGGAACAGTTTTATTAGTTTCAGAAGAATAATTAGAGTGGTTCCCCATAATGATACTGATGAACGCCATATTTCCCCGAACTGAGCTAATTTTCCCTACATGAGATATATATATTTTATATTTTGAATAAAAGGGAGTTTGGAAGGATTTAGAGTATCTGGAACATATAGAGGATGTTCATGCAAACTTTTAATAATACTTTTATGTAAGGTCTCTCTTGAGTTTCATATAGATGAAATGTATTGTGTGATTAATGCCCTTATTTTATAATACCCTCTTGTTACTCTATAATAATTACCATCAATTCATAAAATTTGGATAGTGTGAATTAAACAAGAGTTTTGGATGATAATCCAGACAAAAGTTCAAGGTGAATATTCAACCATGGTCATAGTATGTTATGTGCCCTGAGTAAAAAATGCTGTGAGTGCTTTGTTGTCAATACATACATAAGAGACTAAAGCTGGAGCAAGCTACATTAGAGTGTAAAATTGATTACCCCAGTGTACACTGTTTGGGAAGAGACTAGCAAGTGGGTTATGAAATGTGATAAAGCACGGGCATAATGTAAAAACAAAATGTATATAAATAAAAGGAGAAATCAAATCAGGCATGTATGAAATGTTTGTGTTTGTGCAGGAACACAGATTTTATTTACACACCTGCTGTGTGAGTCTTTTTAAAGAAAAAACAGTAAAATCTCTGGGCAGGATAGAACTGATGCATTTTATGTTTTTGGCGGAAGAAGAATTACTGAATAGTTACTTTGGGAGAAACTCCATGGCCAAGAAAACAAAGTCACACAGAAAAAAAACTTCAACAATGGAAAATCCAAGGACAAGATGACAGAGTACAGGCCTCTCTGAACAGAGATGCATTCATCTCGTGTGAGTATCTTTCACTAAATCCCCACTAATTCAATAATACATGTATGAAGGTTTGATCTGCATTCCCAAATTTGAACACTTTGGGAAGAAAAGAATGCTCATAATTTCTGCAGACCTTAAAACTGAGCTAACTGACAAGACATCAGAGTTGAATAATTGTGCTTAGTTGAATTGAATTTATATAAACTGAAAAGAGAAAACACATAAGGAGACTGAATTAAATATTCAAAAATGACAAAAGAAATGGTATACATTTCTAATTATGTAAACTAAAAGTAAGCAGGGTAAATATCATTATAGCATAGAAGTAACAGCTTTTGCTTTTCAAGCAATAAGCCTGAAGATCAAAGCTCTAAAATATGGCATTTTACTTTGACATTGCACTATAGCTGCCTCTCATGAAATCTTTTTTTGTCTTCTTCTACATCAGGTCATTTCTGTTTTCCTGTCCTTTCACGCAAGCATCATTACATTCATTAGATCTCAGCAGGTGGGGGGGATCTCTGTGGTTGTGGTGGTAGAGGGAGTAACAGTTAGAGCTAATCAAGCAGGAGGCCACCCGTCTTTATCAAACCATTTGACACTAATGCCATTAGGTGAGATGCATAGCTATGTGGGTTCATGAAATTAGAGCTGGGGCCAGCGGCTGAGCTAGCACAGACACTAAGGCTCCAATCCACAAGCAGTGTGATGAGATTAGCATGGTGCGCTAAGCGCTGACAGGTCTCATCAGTTCACATCAGGAGCAGCGGGATGGGCCCTGTGTGATGAAAACCATATCACCCCTACTCGGCTTACAGTCGGTGGCCATACACAAATACTGTGTATTTGTGTGCATGTGTGCGTGTCAGTGAGTGAGGTAGTGAGATAGTGTGAAGGATGATGGGTATGGGGTGTGTGTTTTCAATCAACATGTTCCAACCTCTGCCTGGGAAGGCCAGATGTTCCACAAGGCCCTAGTGCCAATGCCATTGAGAGCCGATCCAAATACACTTGGAGATTCATGTTACTGATGGCAATGCTGATGGATCAAATTGAGTGTTACAAGTTCCAGCAACAAATGGACAACCTGCCTCCAACACTGATTACAGCAGACAGGCACTGGAACGTGTTCTGAGGAGAGCAGACGTCTGGACCGAGTTCTGTGTTCAGGCCAGTTCTGCCATTCTGGAACAATGTGACCTTGTACAAGCAAAGCACATTAGCAGTTGTCAAGGCCAAGAAACAAGCTGCTGCTAGCTAAGGCCGAAGAGGGGCCTCACTGCTTCCTGTTGAAGGCTGGCATTGAAGGCTGCATCACAGCAGTAGACTTTAAAGACAACCACAGCTCCAGGGACTCTTACTATCACTTTTAATGTCGTCTCATAACCTCAGTATGAGGAGGCATTTGCCACACAAGGCAAATATATAAGAAAACACATGCTCATACCAAGACAAACATCCTGGTACCATCTATGAATCATAATGACAAGCAAAACTTTATGAAAGTCCATAGGACCCCCCCCAACAAATACATCCTTACAGTGAAATAAGGTCAATGAGCCTACATGTAGCCTTTGGCAGAATGAAATGTGAATGTAAAATAATCAGAGAACTATTAACTGCATCGTATGTGTTTATATGTGTTTGCCTTGTGTGGACGTGAACACAAAAAGCAAAATGTACCAGTGTAAAAGTGTATTTTCAAAATACTAGTACTACATACAGTAGATTTGAAAGTGCATTAAGAAGACCAAGTTGTAGACTGAGAAATGAAGTTGGTGATGTGAAAAAAGATATTTGTGATTTCAGTAACCGATGCACAAACAGTGGCTTGTGCATATAAACTTGAAAGGTTCTAGTCTTCCATAGTGAAACTTCCATCCCCCTAAAGAGACTTTGCCCGAGACTGAATCATATTACAATTTTCACCGTGTAAATCCCTGAAAGATCCATGGGATTGCTGTTTAAGTTGAAAGCAGCTGCAAGAACATTTGTATTCCTCAACAATACCCACCTTAGGTTTAATTTTTTTTCTGGACCACCTCAAGTACCAAGAGAAATAACAGAGAGAGAAGGAAGAATTTCAACCCTGACTGCAAGTTTCACTATCTGCTGCATAAAATAATAGAGGGAATTTACGCATTTTAAGTGTGAGGTTATTAATGCTTACTATAATGGTCAGGTAAGAGATTGTACAGCCATCCTATATGGGAGATGCAAATGGACTTTTTATAAAACAAGTTCAAATGAAGAGGGAAAAGAATGACCGCACCATGCTTCAACATACAAATGATCTCTGACTTCACCCTGCCCAGGACATAAAAAGAAGATTTTGGAGAGGATAGTTTTCCTGTCTCAACTGAAGGACAAATAAAAGGACAGCAACTGATAAAGTATAAAAACTGACTACAGTGGCTTTGTTATGATTAAAATGTGTAATAATGGATTAAGTGCAAAAACAGAATAAAGATCCAATATTATTAGTTTGATTTGAATAAAATACTGACACTATGATAACACACAGTGTCTATTAACTCTGTATTTTGACAGGCTGTGCCCTCAATTGTAAGACGGAAAAGAAAAAAAGCTTTTGTTTGCAAAGCTGTCATTAGCTCAGTAACCTTCGACACTAATGTTTGTGAGGTATTAGTTCTTCCAGCCACTGACTGAACTCCCCAAATTATGTGCCACTGTCTCTTTATTTCTCTGTCAGTTAAAGTCTGGTTGTTTCAGTATACATGCAAACAAAAGCACCCAAATTCTTCCTCCTTCAAGAACAAATGCAAACTAATTTATTTTCTGCATCACTCTAAACCGATATAGTTGACTGTGAAGTGGGTGCTCTTCTCCTTCCCCAGCAAAGTACAGGCAATTTGTCAGTTCTGTCCAACGTGTCTGTCTTAAATCCATTTTTTTCCTTTCTCATTCATATCCCTCAGTGTCTAAATTTTAATTTTTGGACCTGGAAATTCCAATCCACAGGACATAAGTAACTAAGTCATAACATTTTACACCAAGGAAGGGCAGAAAGATGTCATTTAACTCTTCTAGGAAAGAAAAAGGCCACCACTATCCATCTTTCTCTGTGTTCCTCTCCATTGACAAAACTTTGTTACCCACGATTCCTCTCTGTATTTATTCATATCGTCCACATATGTACTGTATGTTGTCTTCCTAAATCAGGACAAATGAGGGAGGGTAATTGAAAGAAGCTCTTCTGCACTGCCGACCACTGCTTAAGACTTTCTGTGCAAGAGAAATGCATCCTTCCTCACTCTCAAGAATGAAGGAACATATTGAACAAATACAGCATGACTGAAGTCGAGGGAATTAAGGATAGGGTCCTGCTGGGCTTATGAGTGATGTTACAGCCAACTTGTTTTGTCAGTTCAGCATCTTTTTTGGGGGGAGAGAGCACTGCTGATCAACCCCCCTGTGTTTAACTCGATTTAGACCTACGAGACAGGTGTGGAGCTGGTCGATAAGCCTGTAACACATTGACTTCTCCTCGCTAGTGGAATAGCAGAAAGTAGAACTGAATTACTAGGGATATAAATGAGACTTATCAAATGCCAGGCACAATTTTCTGTCATCTCTTCTATCTATCGGTATCAGAGACAATCTCTTTCATCACCATTTCTCCTCTGCTCCCTGTCTGGTCTAGCTGGTCCTCTGATGCCGACTCAGGCCCATCATATCTCATTGCTTTTCCTCAAATACTCCCCCCACTTCCCCTAATCCTTCATCCTTATCTCACGCCGTCTTTGACAGTGTCTCTCTTATTTTAATATTATTTTATTATCTTTTTAGCATTCTTGCTCCTCCATCTCCTTCCCAGTGCCCTTTTCTGATCCATTATTTTCTACCACTATGCTGCCAGTGCTATCATGAATAATGATAAAATGAAAGAAAAAAAACAGAACACTGAAAGAGAAATGAAAGAAAGAAAAGTTTTTTGAGCTGAGTCAGCTCCCGCGGCATTGATGCCATTTCCTCTGGGTTAGCTTAGAGTCTTGAAGGGATGTGGATGTATATTTGCTACAACATAAATGAAGGATGACCTTCAGTTATAGAGATGAGAATACAAAGAGAGAAGCAAATCAAACTAATTTCACTCCATGGATGTGCAAAGTTTGATATGTTAGAATTTGACATCTTGATATAGTGTGCATACCCACACACTATTTTTCAGTTGCCAAAGCATGGTGTGTGAATGTGTACTGCATATCTGCATAGGGCAATGCACATCTTCAGCACAGTATGACTGATATAGATGTGTGGGCAATTTGACTGAATATCATGTTTCATGTTTTCTTTGCACATTTTATTTTCTTGTCTGATGAAACTAAAATTCTGAGAGAAACCGTGAATATTTGTCATTTTACTATTGAAGAATTTTGACCCCTGCACAAATATTAGCAGCTGAATGCAAAAAAACCCACTGCTTATTGGTATCATTTTATTAGCTTTCAAATCCCAAATCATGATTATGAATTAATGTGTTTGTCTCTGTGTGTGTGTGCAAGCGGGAGTCAATCTGTGCACACTCACAAGCATCTGGGTCTGCCTACTGCCTGCTATCAGAAACCGTTATCACTGTGGACCATGGTAAGCTTGCTTATTTGATCCAGTCAGATTAGCCATGATCTGAACAGATCCTGTCTGATCCATGCTACACAGTGGTCTCTAAACATGCTTCTATCTCCTTTTTAATACCAAATCTAAGAGTGGCTAAAATGCAGTTGACAGACTTCCCATAAATAATGGAACATACAGCATGTAAAGTAATATTTTACAGTATATTCTCTAATATACCTTAAACATCTTTGAAAGCATTTTATGATTAACCAGAACCACTAATGGCTGTTGTCCTTGTATTCTTTTTATATTTATTTATATTGGTCTTGCATCTGAGAGAAATGTACAGCAAATCGTTTTTGATCAAATTATATGTCAGATCCAAATATCAATTAAGTATCAACAGGCAGAAATCCAAATACAAAGTCCTCATTGACTAGGCCTGTTGCTTTTTACAGGATCCTTCAAATATGGCAGACAAATACAACCTCTGTTTTGGCATTAGTGGTGTATGCTTGGCAACTTTTCACACAATCTAATGCATCCAATGCATGACAATCAGTTGTTTACTGGAGCATTTAGAGGATCCATATAACTTTTCAAGTCAAAAAAAAGATGATATGTCAATGTTCTATTTACTGGATATTTGTATTTCAGTGATCATATTGTACTGTATGTCCCTTGAACTGGACAAAAAAAAACAAACGAAAAAAAAAACGAACAAAAAAGGGCATGGTGAGACTCTTGTTATTTGCCATAATAAGCTATCAGTCACTGCAGATACATAGAAGCAATATGGATGTTTTTACCATTAACCTTGTATGCTATTAGCCAGTTTGCCATCATACATCTAAATCCAGACTGGAGAGTCAGTTCTCATGGAAATTGTCTGAGTTTACAACTGCAGTTACACTTTGCTGGCCATTTGAGATCAGCTTCTGTTGATAGGCTAAATTTCAGCTTTAATGAGTTGATTATAGCTGCCTTATACCACTAGTATTTTTGCTCTCTGTGAAGGTCTCTCTTAGTTGACGGGCGGAGCAGACTTACTCCGGCCTTCAGGTCCTCTAAAGGACTCACGTTTGTGTGTTCTATCCTTCAAAGCTTCCAGAAACTGAAATGGGACTGAGCAGCTGTCTCTTTTTATCTCTGGATGTCTCTCATCCTACTGATTTGTCTGTCTCTTTTTCACTTAGAAGTCGTTTTTTTTCTTGTTCTGGATTTCTTCATCTCTATGTCTGCTGGCTTCTCTCACTTCCTCTCACACACTGCAAGATGTGAAAATATATGGATTTATCTTTCAATGTTGACCCATAAAGCCTATTTGGCATGTTTATAGTACATTACACATTTACAACACTAAGCATGGGATTTTCAAATCTACTTGATGACACATATCAAAAGTGACTCCTACAACCTAGCTACAAATGACATGGAAGGTCTGTATATTTTAAGGGAATTAGTGTTTTCTAAAATCCACAATGACCATTAATTTAAACTAGCTTTATACCTATTATATTGTTTCTGGTTTCCTCCTGTCATCACTTAATTAAAATGAATGAGGACCATGTGATTGAAAAGGTTTGAGTTTGCCCTTTACTGCACATTACCGGAGACTCTTTAGGAACCTCTTAAGGTGTAAACTAATATTCTAACAAAAATGAACATATAACTCTCCTGCCAGGTTTTTGTCCAGCATTTGTAGTTGAACTTATAAATTTTGATATATGATTTAAAACCAAACTGTCACAGAAAGATTAAATTTGGATCCCCTTTCCCCAACTCTCTGATGGGAATGCCATGTTAAGATCAGCAATGTGGTCTTGTTGTTAATTCTCAACGGAGGCAAAGATACTCACTCATGCAGCTGCAAGTCCGTAACCGAGGCATCTGACAGACATCCTCTTGGCTCTGAGAGTCCAGTGTAATTTGACCACCAACGTGGTCAGTGTTCATGGTAGTTTTATAACCAGCAGATCACATAGTGTCTTCTCCTCCTATGTCCTTACTACTACTAAACATACCAATAATTGCTTTTTAAAAAAATACTATCGAAACTTGTTTGACAAAAACAGCTTTTCTGCGCTTTTTAAAATGTCTGATTTTTAAAATGTCTGATTTTTTCTTAATCAAAAATTCTTCATTACAAGTTCAAACCAGAAATCTTTTAGTAAAACCTCTGAGATAATGAACAAGTCAATATACTGAACTGCGATTGTTATGCCTGAGCATGCTAAATCTCAGCATATATAAACATACACTACAGGTTTAAGAATCCAGCTGGACTTTGTCATGCATTACAAATAACAGTCTTTGCTGCTCCAGGAACCCAAGACAGAGGGTGGAGAAAAAAGCATTGTTTTGATTCAGGTATTTAATGAATTATCTGCTGAGGAGTTCAAAACTGTCTCTAAGCAGCATTTTTAGAGAAGTTGATGACAATGAATAACAAACCAGCCAAGTATGACAAATGAATTCTGTACTTGTATATTTACACAAACAAAGGCACACACACACATAAACTCATGCTTTTAATTAATTCAGCCATGACCGCATAATTCAGCAAGCCAGTGTTAATGCATTTTTAAAGTCAAGAGTTGTTCTGGTTCCTGTAAACTAATTTTAATCCTTTCTTTACTGAGGAAACACAAACTCAAAAAGGTTCCACTATAGCAGTAATTCCCAATTACTCCTACTAGCCTTAAAAAACTTGCAAGAAACAGTTCCCCGTTATCTTCATTGATAAGCCATTCAACATAATTCAATGCTGAAGTAAAAAAGATACATCAAAGATACAGCAATCAATTGATATTAAAAATCTAGTGAATTACACAGTATGTCTGAAAAATAAGTGCCGAATACAAATATTTTTAAATGAATGACAACTTATTGATCACTCAGTAAAATGTTTCGAAAGTAAAAAGGTTTAGATTGACCCGCAAAAGAATGTAAAACAAAGAGAAGTAATGGAGATTTAGCCATGTTAGTAGTGTGTGTCCATGGTTGGCAAGCCGGTCTGTCAGTCATGGTGCCCAGACAATGTGTCCTAATGACACTGGTGATCCCTTGACTTGGCCTTTACCACCACCATAATATTAATACTGAACATCCCAACAAGTATTGAATGGATTGACATTAAATTAGTAAACACATTCATGTCCTACACAGGATGAATTGTAATAACTGTGTTGAACCCTTTGATTTTCCATCAAGTGCCATCATCATCATCATCATAATCACTAAATACCTGCAAAACAGGTAAAAACGAGTGATATTGTGAGTAGCACTATTACCTAAAAACTAATGACGACATTATAGCAGTGCCATCAGTTGGTGCTAAATAGGAAATGTTAGCCAAATTCAGCACATTGTCACACAAAAACGAGATGGTGCTAAAAATCAGCATGTCAGCATTGTTGTTGTGTGCACATTAGCATGCTAAAATTAGCATTAAGCTCAGAGTATTGCTGTGTTTAAGTACAGCCTCACAGAGCCGCTAGAGTGGCTGTATCAGCAGCAGCAGCAGCAGGGTGCAAAGACACCGCTGTGGCTCCCAGCTATATCTGATCCTATCAGCCTGTCCACCTCAGACTGCTGCTATTCACTACCCCCCTAATATAATCTCATCACACAGCTATATAGCTTAGAATAGAGGAAAATGTTAGCAGTATGACACAATTAATACAGCAAGTCAAGGTAACTAACTCCAGTATAATAAATATTGTTTATTGCCCGAGACTGGATGATAAGATTTTGAAACTGATATTGCTCTTATAGTGTTTCTCTTCATTGATACGTCTGTTTTTGCTGGTGAAGAAAATGGAGGCAGCATTGGCAATGTCCTGCTGTGCCAGAAACACGTCAGTTACTCTGACAATGATATTAGAGTCGGTTAATTAATTAATCTACCTCTGAGTCAGCTCTCAATCATCGTTTTTTTTCGTTCCCTGGAATGTCTACTATTTGTACCTCGTATTACTTTCTATACAAACTTGTTCCCACATAAAATGTACTCTTTCATTCTTTGTCTTTGGTGCTGTTATCTCCTTAACTCATTTCTTATCAGTATTGTTATTTCACTGCTCTGTGCACTGAGGAGGACAGAAGGGAAAGTAGTATTTAATCATTGTCGTCTTCAAAATCACCGGGTCAGTATTAGTTTGCATTCGTTTGACTGCTGATATTATGTATTAATGATGTTTAAAGAAGGATGCTTATTTTCTGCCATCTCTCCTCATGCATTTAATGTGCTTTCTGTCTAAATTGTATACTCAAATTAGTGAAACCAGAAGAAAGTGTTATTTTTTTTAGCTTTCAGTCAAAGGCTCCATGTAATGTTCTAGATCCATATTGCACTGGTTGCATTGATTTAAAAATGTAGAGCTTTATCGTTATTTTGGTTTCATTTATTTGAGATTGAGGGGACATCAACAATTTTGCTGACAGGTAAATAATGAGCAAGGCTGAGGGATAACATTTGAGAATGTGTGTTAGGCTTTGCTTTGAATGACTGATGGGAAAAACAGTAGCAGGAAAACTTGGACAAATGCAAGAACTTTGAGCAAGTATAGAGACAGACAAGGGTTTCTAATCTGAGATGTGTCAATGACCACCAGCAAAGGTAGAACCATGTCCAAGATGGAGAATGAATTAGAACCTCCACTCACGTCTGCAGGTCACCAATTAAAAGCAGAAATGTATCTGATCTCAGTCATGGGGGGGTCCTGCACTACTGCACACGTCTATGGGTGTGTGTACATATGTGTTTGTCTGTGTTTGTGTGTGTGTTTTAACACATGAATGCTGTCTGTGAGTGTGTGTAATCTTGTGGTTGCTCTCTCATCAAAAGAGAAGGCTTAGGGGAGACACCATCAAAAGAACCTAATTAATCAAAACTAACGCAGCTGCTCTTCCCAACATCATATCACCCCTAGAACTCCAGGACTTTAGTTCACTGAACTACTGCTGGCATGAGTTTACTTCAATTGTACAAATGGGGTGAATTCCAGTCCACAATTTAGCCAAGCCCAGATAATTCCATGGATGAATGCAGGCCTGAGGCTGTTTGCCTCAATAATACGTGCACACACACACACACACACACACACACACACACACACACACACACACACACACACACACACACACACACATACACCCATCTTCATTGCCCTCATGTTCAGGTCAGGATCAATAGGCTGATTGATTGAGTAAGGACAGATATCTTGGCAGCAGGAAGGATATAGCAATGGGATTGAGTATGGAAAACATTGGCCCTCAACAAAACAATCGATCTGACCTTTGAGGATCGATGGTCCACTCAAGACTAAGAGAGAAGCATCTGGAAGTTAAAGTAGGTTCACGTAATATCAGAGTAAGAGATGCATTTCTGTAGCTTTATGACAATAATTACAGGAGTAACTGACTGATGTTCCAATTTCTAACATGTCAAGGTGCTTGGCTCAAAAATGAAAGGTTTTGTGGTGCTCATCCAACACTATTATCAATCCAAGTGCTCTGTAATGGTTAAAAAAAAATTAATTAAAAATTAGTAATTTTATAGTGACTTAAAAATGCATATTAAAAGAGGCAGCAAAGACATATTTGTAGGATAATTCTAGGTTCCTTCACCCTTAAGGAATTTATGACAACTGTCCCTACAGGCAGTAGGCTCCGTTACAAAGTAATACACACATACATTGATATAAGCAACAGACACACTTTGGGGAGGATGTCAGCAACATGGCACAAGAATACTAATTGGATAGTCTACAAACTATATCCTAATGATATCAGAATGAACGTTGAGATAATGAGATTTTTTTTCCTGTCTTCTAAATGGATGCAGTACTTGTAATTGCTTCCTTCTGTTTTATTTATCTTTTAACTGTAATTCATTAAAGGGGAGAGAGACTGAAAGAATAGAACATGACAGCATCTCCATAGCTTACACAGGTAATTATTATCCCAGGAGAGAGTTTGCCAGGAAGAGTGTCAGCGTCTGCACGAGTAAGGAGCTGATCAATCTATGTAGGGCAAGAAAAGGTACGTGAAGGTTTCGAAACGAAACCATGTATTATCATTTCCTTTAGTGTTTCACTACAGCGGTATGTAATTTAGCCCTCTACTCCATGAATCTAAAATTATAAAAAATATCAAGTTATAACAAAAAACTTGTCTCCTCAAAGCCAAAAAGAAGTGATGAGGTAATTGTGCTGTTATAGAGTGGTAGGGTAATTAAGTTGCAACTTAAATCAGGGTAGTAATAAATTATTGCAACAATCAATGTAGTGCTGATATACTCTGCTGACCCTGATTTTTATAGTGCAGGACAGTTCATTAAAGAAGCAGGGTCAAGGGTGGGCCATTTGCTGGATTAGACACAATGGAAAAATAGTTTGGTCCAAGCTACTTATCAGCCAAGATTGAGCTCAATGGGACCAGTACTTCAAGGTTAGGGTTATTTATCAGTGTCTCTTGGGTCTCTCTTGGATCATGCAGTAACCCCTAGGCTCAGAAATCCCTCAGGGTTTACTCATTGACAAAAAGAGAAGAGCAGCCCTGGCTAATCTATAGCACCTCATTAGCAGTGAGTTATCAAGTGATTTGGTAATTCTGAGAAATGAGGGTTGAAAGGAAAAGGACCGTAGGAGCTCTGGGGTCCAACTTCTGACACAGAACCTGCCATTTCTATTGGTATGTCTGAATGAGTTGCATTTCATATGCCATGTTTCACATACTGCTCTACTAGTACTCTGTTAGTTTATACTGTTGAATGAAAATAATGACCTGAAATCAGAAGGAAGCAGGACGGCATTTATAAAAAGGGTCAGGAGCTGTATTCCAACCTCTAATGATGCAATGTGTGCATTTTTTTTTTTTTCAGTTTAACTATACTGGCACCTAAGGTTGGTCACACGTTGTCTCCACACTGTTCAGTACAGTAAGTCACATTTTGTGTACCATTTCGTGTAATGCTTCAGTTTAGACGAGTATCGCCCACCACACTTGAACTATTGCATTCTTGTTCAGAAGTGCAACAGATACAAAGATCAGTGCAGCAATGTTTTACTCCATGCAAAGTTTAGTGAAGTGTGCCCTTGAACGCATTGACCTATCAGGTTACATGGCCCTTAACCTTCAGTTAAGAGTAAGGGCCACTAGCTACAATGTTATCTTGTTGCCATGCTAATCAGAGCAACATCTCACTCAGAAAATCTTCCTCTGTAGAAATCTACTTCTAATCTTCTTATAATGACTTACCGACTCTACTGTAAGGGTTTTCTCTACCATTATAATAATAAGATGCAGTGCCTAAGTGTTTTCACACCACACCCAAGAAAAATGAAATGAGTGTGCTGAGCGTTCTCTACTGCTCTGTAGAGAAACAATATCGTTTGTCCAAATATAAGATGTATTTTTATTCAGGAAATTAAGTTTGTAGAGTGAAGGTTATGTTATATTTGAGGATTAGAAAGTTAGGTTTTATCTATTATGTCAGATATCACTTTTCAAACGGAGAGGGTTCAGTGTTGGGTGTTAAGTTATGGGTTGTTTGTAGCCTTAACGTTGCTAGGCTAGTGAATGTTTTAAGTCTTTCTACTGTGAGACTTTCAGAGTCACTCAGCCCTAAAAGTGTTTCAATTTACATACAGGAGTTTGTAATTGCTGGTGGCCACAGAGGAAATTATTTAATGATTCTGAAAACATGTTCACGATGTCTCCCAGTGTCCTAACTGCAGAAAAAAAGATAAAATAAACAATCTGTCCAGCCTGCTCTAGGTCTGGGCCCTTTCTGGGAATCATGGCCTGAGACTTGGAGGTGCTGACCCTCATCCCAGCTGCTTCACACTTGGCAGCAACCCACCCCAGTGGATGCTGAAGTTTATGGTCTGATGAAGCCAACAGAACCATATGATCAGCAAATAACAGAGACACAACTTTGAAGCCCCCAAACTGGATATTCCCTCGAGTGAGCCTGTCGTAGGCCTTCTCCAGATCCACAATGAACATGTAGACTGGATGGGAAAATTCCTATGTAGCCTTGCAAGGGTAAAGAGTTAGTCCACTGTTGCATATCCAAGATTGAATGGACAGTTCGACGACTAGTCTTTTGGAGTACCCTACTATAAGCTTTGCCCATTAGGGCAAGTAGTGTCATACCCCGATAATTCAAGAACAACCTTTGGTCCCCCCTATTAAAATTTTTTGGTTGGGTTAAGGAGTTCCTCAAAGTGCTCCTTCATCCTCCCCCCGATCTGATCCACCTCACCACCAGGTGGTGATCAGTGGACAGTCTGCTCCTCTCTTCGTAGGAACCCCGAACCCCCAAAACAGCAGGGTAAGGCTAGTTATCATTTTTTTGTGATGTTCAGTCACAAAAAATATTTTCTACCTGTTTATGGTTATCTTACATTTGTTCCATTTTCTATGTTGTGGCAACTTACTGTCTCTGGAAGCCTCCAACATGGCATTGATGTCATATTTTCTGAGGTCTTTAGAGATGTTGGAGCTGTAATTTCAACCCTAAATTGTCATTAGATTACAAAACCACAATAAATCATGCAGCTATGGGCAGAATATATGCATATATTATATTACCACATTTGTTCAAAAATAACTTCAGCATTTTATTTTATCTCTATATAGACTGGATTGTCAGAACTCTGCCCGTATATGTCATGCATTTTTT
Source organism: Istiophorus platypterus (assembly GCA_016859345.1). Classification (NCBI taxonomy): domain Eukaryota; kingdom Metazoa; phylum Chordata; class Actinopteri; order Istiophoriformes; family Istiophoridae; genus Istiophorus; species Istiophorus platypterus. The sequence goes on from CM029120.1 coordinate 20,448,378, forward strand.
TGTACTGCATTCTTTGTTTTTTATTATTTTAAATGATATTGCACAAATCATGGAAATTCTTGCCCTGTCTGTCTTTTACTTGCAGAATGGAGAATGCGTCCCCTGAAGCATGAAAGGAAGATTGGTTATGGACAAAAGTTCATGGGTCAAATGTTTCAGTGTATAACAAACAATTTTCCCTACAGTGGTTCAGTCTGGGGTCCAGGTGAGCTTGCCAGGTGAGCCAAATTTTGTTTTTTAAGACAAATGTTCAATTCTTAATACCTCAGTGTTCTTTTTTTAGACCCAGACAGGTCTGACAGACCAAGTGTGTTGCAATGGAGGTAGCCATTTTTCCTGTATCCTGGTTTTGCCGTGCTTAACAGGTCAGGCTGCCAATGGAAGGCCAAAACCAAAGCACATTCATTCTTTAAATGCCAAGCCTGCTATGTTTCAGCTCCAAAACAGATAAGTAAAACAAATTACCTCGCAGCCGAAGTAATGGTTCATAATTATTTGCTCAGATAGGAGGGATTTAGGTGTAGAAAAGGGCATTGGATGATTGTGTTGCAAGCGGACCATTGATCTGTCCAGATGCAATGTGAATGGGTAGAGGTGAAAGCACTACGCGGTCACAAGTTTTCCTCTGGTTCATTTTCATTCAGACTTTAAGAAACTTAGTTTGAAGTTTCTAATAAATAATAATAACCTTTGGTGTATTTTTTCAATTTTTATCTTCTGGACTGTGACAGGACAGAGCTTCGCCTCTCACAAGAAAGGGCTCAGGAAGGTATTCCCAGAAGTCCTCATTGAGGCACTGCAAAAGGCACTTAAAAGTTTAAAGAAGCTACATGGATCAGCCAAGACAAACACTGTACAATCAAATATCTACACACACACACACACACACATATATATATATATATATATGTGTGTGTGTGTGTGTGTGTGTGTACGATGCTACTCCTGCACTTTGTATTTTATTCTGAATCCTTGAGTTGGCAGATGACAGACAGCCTTTGGGCCATTCTATTACAAACAAACAAATCAACGGCTTCAGCAAACAGCGTCCTACTGGATTTCTCCTCCTGCCAGTCAGCTACAAGCTCTATACTCATGCTTCTCCAGTCTGCGTGTGAGAGTGAGAAATCAATACGTGATCATATTCATACATTTTTTGGCAGGAGAAACTGGGGGCAGACATGGAATGAAGATGACCCACTCTGCTCAGAAAGGTCAAAGTAGAGGTAAAATACATTCAAATAATTTTTTGTCTTTGTTTCACCCTTCCACTTTGCCCAGATTCAAAATTTCCCTAGATTCTACTCAACAGAGGTGATTCATTTTCAATCAGTTTGATTAGTGTCACAGAAGAGGCCTTTTGCGCTGTGAAACCAGATAGTATTTGTTTCACTGACCGGATGTACGTCTCCTAGATCTCTACCCCCTTCCACAGTTGCTAATGCAGGACACCACCTGTTAGCCAGCCACAGTAGAAATACACCCCACTGTGCTCTTTCACATGCCCTACACTGTACTCAGAGGTGCATTTCCCTAGAAAAACTAACTACATGTTACAGACTCTAACAACTGGGTTTGGTCGGCTTGTCTGCAACGCTTGTCCATATCTCTTAGGTGCCGGCCAAGCACAGAACCCCCCACCTCAATCAGTTCACTGGTTGTATACCCAGTCTCCTCTCAATTCTTCTCTCTTTTCTGTATTGCAGAGTGACACAGACATGGCGGCACACAGATTTAAATGCTCACCACAGCGTAGGCCACTTCCTTAGGCTATAGTGTAGGCTCTGCAACCTACGCAGAAGTATAAAGACTGAGGGGACCTACAGGATAAGGCAAAATTCAATCTTGCAGACAGCCACAGTGGGAATGAATCTAAGTTTCCAGCAGCGGTATTATCCTTCTTTTCTTTTCACAATATAAACAGTATTCAGCTTTCATTAAGGGGTAGCAGGGGACCTGTACTTGATCCAGGTAACCTCAGTGATTCATCAGCTTGTGACTGCACAACTGGAAGCTAACTACCAGCATCTTTGGGTAACAGAAACATTGCTTGTTTACAAGCTTCGAAGTTGAAAATCTTACAGCGGATGAGTTGGGTTCTGTAGACAACAGCTCTAGCAGCTCTACAGATCACAGCTATTTAGTATTCATCCCTCATATCCATCCCTTTTAAATTGCAAGTGCCAGTGAAATGTGTGGAGACAGCAGCTCACCCAGCTCAATTCAAAACATGCCAACTGTATTGTGGCTAACTGAGGGCTTGAGCATGATTATGCACATATATTTCCTTTGTACTCTGCATCGCTTACCTTCAATGATCAGCTTTTTCTGTATATATACTGTACATGCATGACTTTAACTATGGCTCTGACAGGGTGAGGGGGAAGGCTATAAAAACCTGATGCTCACTTTAATTACATTCCTTCATAGATAATCTCTTTAATATGTTTGCATATCATATACATTTTTAATTGAATCCCTCTGGTCTTGGGGATTTAGCTTTCTTTAGATTAACTCAGTAAGGATCATTTTAGGTTGGCAGGCAAACCTGCTTGGTTAATAATTTTGTCAGTTTTCACTTGGGGAGTAATCCTGGCTGCTTGAATGGGTGACTATTTTATCCTTATCATATTTAAGAATTAATAGATCCATATCCAAAGCATGCATGGAAATCTAATAAAAAAGTAAAGATTACTTTTGAGGACAAAAATGAAATATTTGTACATAAATCAAAGGGGACATTTCCTACTGAAAATTAGATTTCCTAATCTCTGCATCAAAACCACAGCTTCATATCAAGGATCCAAGCCTGGGTGGGCTGGGGCCACACATGCAAAGCAGTGTGGCTCCCAGTACCAGCAGTACTGAGAACCCTACTGTAATCGCTCAGACTTTTATCATTAGGGGTCCAAGCAGCAAAACTGGTGGAAGCCTATTATTTTTGTTCTCTTTCTTCTTCTTCTTCTTCCAATTCAGAGGGGGCATGGGGTCATGCATCCAAAGTAGCATGGATCCTAGTACCAGTGGTGTTGGAAACCCCATGGTAATCGTTCTGATTTTAATCGTTTTTCAAAAATATTTTTGAAATGTATATATATTTTACCCTTTAATGGGTAAATGTGGTACTGCAGCATTCACTATAAAAGTTTCGCGAGTGAAATTGTCAGGGAAAGTATACAATTGTTCGCCTATGTCAGGGACCAAAATGACACATGTCCATCCGGGGTGCAGCTATTCCAAGGTAAGACCATTTTGGCCAGTAATTGCAATTCACATGTTGCACATTCAAAAAACCCTACTTAGACGCATTCACTGAATCCAGCTGGTTCTTGTTATACAAGCCATACCCGTGACTACCCATAATTTTTCTTTCACAAAATTGCAAAGCAGAACCTATTTTTTGGCCCTTGGTCTTGTCTCTAAGAACAACCTGCATCAAATTCTGCACAAGAATCTAGGGATTATCTTGATCAAATGTTACAGTCAAAAAAGCGATTGAAGAATATTTTGGCAACAACTCCTACTAACACAAAAATTTGCTCTGTAGTTTCCTATTCTCCACTGAGGCTCTGAACAAAATTTGGCATCAATTGGCCACCGGGTAGCGCCTTGTTACAAAATCATATAATATGCTAAAATAATTTTTCCAAACTACTCTGTGGTCATCGTGCGATCTGCATGACACTTTGCATATGTCATCTATGTGCTCTCATGATTGCATGTTATTAAAAGAGCTGTAATACTCCAAAAAATGCAAAAGTTAAAAATCTAAAACTTTTTCTCATAAAAAGAAGTGATGTCTTACCTTTACATAGGTCTGTCCAATTAACAGAAATCTGGTGCCAGTAGTTTACCATACCATACTTTTTTGTGCAGAATGTTGTGTACATTGGCTACTGGGTGTTTTTTTGTACAAAAAGTCAAAATATTTGTGATACCTACTCTTTAAACTCATAAAGTGCTGCAAGTAGCATTTAAGGACTCTCATGATTAAAGCTAAGACAAGAATTGTAGTGTAGGAGACTATAGAAGTCCAAAAAATGCAAAAGTAATGAGAATTGGTTGTATCTTCGCAATGGTCAGGCAAATGAATACAAAGCCCTGGTATGTAGTCTGCAATGCCCCAATGAACCTCAGAGGTCAATCTGATAAACACAAAAACTGCAGAATCATGAAATTTGCCATTTTTTCCCCCAAACTGTAAGTAACTCATTGAAAAATAAGTAGAAAGAGTAATCTAAGGCATGGAACAAACAGCAGGAAGTGGGAAATGCACAGGGCTTTGCAGGATGGATTTATAATGTAAAGGACCCTAAAAGCAAGATTGACATTTCTATTTCTATCTTTTTGAACAGCTACATACATAAGACTTGTCTCTTGCTCCTAATTTGGAAGTCGTTCCGCAAACTTATAACTTGACATATGAATGAAAATGCTAATAAGCTCAATAAAAACCTAATTTGAACCTGGAATGTTTGCCAAAGTGTGGCTCTCAACCTGAGACTTGCATTGTGCCATGGGCCTGTATGTTTGACTTGTATCGCATCGACATGCTGCCAGGTACGAATTGTGCAGGGTGGACCCTGTTAATACCTGCCTCCAGGTATAGTTAATTTTCTATCAGTCTGTGGAAATATTGTGCACCATAATGCATTATTGACAGTATTACCAAGTTACTTGTCATAATTGTTAAGTAATTTTTCCTAACTGATAACTGTGACAGAGATCAATTGAAAGCCACTCATATTTTGTGGGTGTTGGTTGGGGTTCAAGATTTCAAGCTTCAAAATTAACTTCATTGTTCCACAGAGAAAATCTGTCTTGGGCTCAACCATAAAAAGACAACATTTCCCACTGGAAATAAACAACTGTGGATTATTAAAAGACAAACAACATTTCTAAAAACTTATAACCTACATTTCGAAAACAGAAAATATACAAAGGTGTTAATAAATGGAATATCATACCCAGATAAAAGTACCCAGATAAACACAAAAGTACCCAGACAAACACAATAAAAATATTTTCTGTTAAAAAAATCTCTTGCATTAAAGACCATCCAGTACCCATCCTGGCCTTATTTACAACTGTAAAAATTAAAGTTTAAATCATTTCAGTCAGGGGACACTGAACCTCCACCAGAGTGCGGTAGCTGGTACTCAGCATGTAGAACATGGCTGGTCAGTTACTATCATGTTGGCTTGCCTCAGGGCAGCCTGTTTGGAGGTAGACTGCAGGGATGCATGATTTTTAACATTCAAGACAAGATTTTTGTCCCAACACCAAGGTGGTTTTCCTCACACCACAATAGAGGTCAAATAGGTCACTATCTTTCCTAGTAAAGCTTAGACTGCAGTATCATTTTAGAATATGATTGTTTATTATAACTGCAACAATCAGTGTATAAGGTAAAATGGTGAACTGACACAACCATGGCGGGAACCCATGTTTAAGGTTCAAGGTTCTGAGAGAGTACCATTAACATTAACTTGTTGTGTGTGACTGGTTAAGAACAAATGATACTAATTAATAATGATAATAAGGTCATACAGCATCTTTATTAATAGATTGCAGGCCTACTTGTGGTTAACAGGCTCCTCTGCTGTGGAAACATCTTCCAGTTTGGGTCAAGGAGGCAGACGCCCTCTTAACCTATAAGAGTCGTCTTAAATCCTTCCTCTTTTATGTAGATTATGGTTAGAACTGGCTCATCATTAGCTCAAGCCATCCCCTCACTATGCTGCTTCAGGCCTAGACTACTTCCCATGATGCACCGAGCTTCCCTTTCCACTGCCTCCTCCTCTCTCCCTGTCACATTAACACCTAAAAAATGCTCGTTACTAACTGTCCTTCCTCTCTCTCCCATAGTGTTGTGCTTCCTCGTCTCTCTCCTCTTCCTCCTGTTGCTTTCTGCAGGTTTTTTCCTGATGCTCCTGAGTCTGGATCCATAGCTGCAGATCCATCTACTGCCCCATGAGCCTGATCAACACCCACTGCTTCAATTATTGTGATTGCTACTGTTACCATTTCATTTAGTCCTATTAGTAATATTATTAGCCCTGTTAGTATAATTATAGTATATATAGGTATTAGTCCCATTATTGTGCTATGCTCTCTCTCCTCCCTCTTGCCCCCCGTCTCTCCCTCTCTCTCTCTCTCTCTCTCTCTCTCACTCAACCCAGCCGGTCGAATTAGACGGTCACCCACCATGAGCCAGGATCTGTTCAACGTTTCTACCTGTTAAAAGGAAGTTTTTCGTTGCCACTGTTGCCAAGTGCTGCTCATGGGGAAAATGTTGGGTCTCTGTACATAATAACTATAAAGAGTCTGGTCTAGACCTGCTCTAAATGAAAAGTGCCCTGAGATAACGTCTGTTATGACATGGTGCTATATAAATAAAGTTGAATTGAATTGAATGGTTTATTTTCCAAATAATGTCTATAAAATCTATCATGAAAATATATGTTTTTTTAATATTTACATAGTCAATAATAGTTTCTTAAATTATATTAACACCACTATTGATGCCTTAATCACTCAGCCAACAGACACACATGCATGCACACATCCTCTTGCCTTCATTTCCAACTTAAACTAGATATACAAGATGGATGTCAATCATTTCTACAGTCCACTCACACTAACTCCTTTGTTCTTACCAGTCAAGACCTGGTATTTGCAAGTGCATGCAGCCTGTTGCAGTTGCTCCTGCTTGTTTTTATATTCCAACAACATTTTATCATTTTATCATCAGAAAACTATTTTGAAGCGAATGCAGTAATGTGTTTACATTCAGAAACTTTACAGTTACAATTTACCGGTGTCCAGATGATTGCACTGAAGCTGGTTGGCATGGTGACCAGAACAACAAATACCCCTTTAGAAATCGGGAGTACACACAGAGGAGGAACAAAGAGCCGAGGGAAGAGAGCTGGGCCCAGACATTAGAGACTGATGGAGAAGAGCCTGTCTCTCCTCTATCTTGGTGGGCAATGTGATATTGCCAGACAACACTCCTTGAGTGTACTGTTATTTGTTTCACAGAGACATGGCCCCAGTCTCCACCACCAACCTCTGCTAACCCGGCAACCACGTGCCATCCACTCTGTTGCCGTGAATCTCCACACTCTGCACCTTGGTGCTTTCTACATGATCTCTTTTGACTTTAATCACATGAAACTGGAGTCATTACTTTTAGCACATTTTCATTTGCACATTTTTTTATTGACTTACTGTGTATTGGTTACCGTTACTATTTAATTGTCTTTACTTTTATGATTTTTACTTCCTCTTTTCCTAACTGCATGCTGAGCAGTTGTAACAAAGCAATTTCCCCACAGGGATCAATAAAGTGTGTCTGATCTGATTTTGATTTTACTTTTCCAATTTCATCCAGCACTCTACCAATATCATATTCAATCAGATCTCAGACTTGTGGCTGATGATCAAAAAAAAAAAAAAGAAAAAACATATAAGGAAATAAATAGACCCTTCTGTCTCCCTCCATTTCATCATCACCTCAGGAGATAAGACAACAGAAACTGTTTTCTCATCTTCGAAGTTATGAAAATGAATGATACAGCAGAAAATGGAAAATTTGCAGACAGTGGCCTACAAGAAGACAAGAAGAAGTTGCAGACTACTGGCTCAGTAAACCATATTGTGCTCTTAATCTGAGAAAACTTTATCACAAGTAATATCTTAATAACACTTTAGCAAACATGCAACACTGATTTATTTTGTTGTTACTAAACTTTGAGGTTGGTTTGAAGTACTCAATGTGAGACTGTTGTAGTGTCTGAATAGTGGAAAGTTCTTTGTTATAATTAAGTAGGTATCTTAAAGTAAACAGAGGTGTAGCCCATAATGTACGTGTCAATGACTTGCAGTAGATTGAGAAATTTTGTTGAAAAATGAAATTCCCCTACAATGGGGGAATATGATACCTTCGTTCTTACCTTCCTCCCAACCCTGGGGACTTCCTGTCTTCTTTTCATTTCTCTCGTTCTTTTCCTCCCACAGGTCCCCGGCAGCCACTATGCTCCATGTGAACTCCGGGATACTCTCCACGCGCTGGTCACATGTTCTAGTTTTGCCAGGGCACCGGTGATCTGGTAAAGGAAATTGAATTTACATACAGAGACAGGTGCATTGGTAATATTTACAAAAAGATTATAATAAAATGGATTAGTAGCATTAGAGAAACTTTTTAGCAGTATAGAAAGAAAAAAGTACATCAATGAGGGCTATCATACTTCAATTACTAAATGACACTCAAACTAAAGTCAATCTTGGAGCCCACACTCATAGAATCTTATGAATCCAAATCCAAATCCATTGGGAAGGAAAACTGAGTAGAAGCAGCAAAATATTCATTTTGGGACTCGAAAAATACCAGGCAAAGATGATTAGAAATATAAAAACACGGCACAAGCTTTTCAAAATGCCTTCTATAGAGTAATTAGCAAGTGAAACTTTTAATTACATGTGCAACCAGGGGGAAAGAGGTGTTCAGTTAAATAAACGTATTGTCGCCTCTGCACCATTTTTAGTGTTTTATGACTGAAAGTCCACAGTTTCAGCAAATAAGCTTCTGCTGCTCAAACTATAGTCTAAATAGTGGAACAACTTGCCAAAGTGCTTCATATTCAGTTTCAGTCCAGATTTGACTACAGCTTTAACGGACCAGATAGAAAAGGTAACACATGGTTCATGGGGGAAGAGCCTTTCAGTTTGATATTTTGTATTTTTCAGCTTGAATGGCCTAATATTTTTGGTTGCACAACACTGTGTTATGTCAGCTCACGAAGCAAGAAGTAACTGTTGGTGCATATTACAAGTTCCACTGGGAGGAATGAGGAGGAATATACACATGAAGTATTCATGGAAAAATTGCTGCTGTCAAGCATAAGGCTAAGTGTAATAGGAGTTAAGGTAATACTGTAGTAATATCAAAAAACCCTCCCTAAAATTTGCTCAGAGAGAAAATTAAGGGTCAGCTCTCCTCCCATTCATCTTCTATCTTTCTCTATCTTTGCCTCCATCTTCCCCTCCCCATGGCTAGACCTCATGCAGACATGCCTGTGGATAGGTAAATCGCTATTGAGAGGGCTTGGTTACTTTTAAAGGATTTCTCACACTACACTCTGGAGGAGAGGAACTAAAGTCTTGTATAATCATCTCTCTATGTCACTATGAGTTTATTCTCCTTCTTTCTTCATTTTTGCTTCTCTACAATAAAAAGATAAAGAGGTCAGAACCAGGCTGAGTTTAACAGAGCAGTGTACTTGATTATAGCCACCAACAGTAGTCAGTATGTGTAACTCGTATTTCAATATTTATCACAATGTTATCATCAGACTATGAACGCTGACAGGCAAAAACGCCTGTCTGATAGTGGTAACTACATTAAGCTAATAGTTGGAAAAAACTCAGCACAATTAACATATAAAAATTATTTTTGCACAATGTATTTGTGTATGTAAAATCATAGCTGGATTTTAAGTCAGCAATTCTGTGCACCAGAAAAGTCATGAAGTGAAGTAAGAGGTTTTTTCCAACCACTAGCATGTCAACAAATAATCAAGTTCCAGCAACATAAAGAATAAACATGACCAGCACCCCTCTATTGTTCCTCTCATATTTTTAGGACTACATCAAAAATTGGAATTGAAAGATCATGCGAAGCATTAAATTACAAATAAAGGTGTCTGTCCGAGTATTGAGATGGTACTTGGTAGTATGATTCTCCTATTGAGGATGCCTGGTGTGGCGGTAGAGCATGGAAGCACAGAATACATATCAACATAATCAATGGAATTCACTTATCAGGGTTTTTCAAATAATAAGAAATAGTTAGCAAATTCAGTGCAGTGAAATGTAAGTGTGATGAGGCTAATTGATTAGAAGTCCAACAGTTACTATAATATTATAATAATAGTATAACAATGATTATGTCGCTTTGAACAGGAAGTGTGTTGGGGTTCTACTTCTGTGCCACCAACACCCCACCTCTTTTGGTTTTCAATGGGTAATGATACCAACAGAACATGAAGATGATATTTTGTCTTAACAACCAAAAGCTGCATTTCCTCTTTTTTCTTGTTAAAAATAAACTCTTTGTAGTGATAACACCGGCCTGATAATCAGAATAAATTTCTTTTTTATATTCCTTTATCAGCCGTCAATAAGAGCAACCTCAGAGCTGTTTGAAAGGCTGAAAAAATCTGAGGTGTGGAAAGCAATTTAGAGGCCTGGAGCCACGCCGGGGGAAGGTTAACCTACCCATTTAGTTAGAAAAATGTCAACCAAAAAGCAATACCATTCTCAACCTATCAAATGAAAAATAAAACAAGCAATTGTGTTTAGCGAGGCCAATTTCATCAAATCAATATAGTAGCTGTAATCATTTTATTGTTTTGATGAGCAGTGCCTGAGTTATGGTAGGAAGACACCAGAAGTACAATCTGTTCTTCTGTTTGTAAAAGTATTGTTTTTAAATCTTAATTCAACTTGTGAAACCTTGATACCATATGCACTGAAAAACCTGCACTATCTTTGTGTTACCAGTGCTGATACTGTTTGGAGAGCAAATGCCAGTATTACACAAGGCTGCTGAATTTGGCTTCAGTATACACTAATAAACTAATGATACAAGAGCATGTCTCAGGTCTGTACAAGTCTGCATAAGACATGGTTTGTCCTTTTGTATAAACAGCCAGGAGACAGCAAGTTAAAACTGCTGCCAGCTTTAAATATCCAGAGACAATACTGAATAGCTTCTCTTAGCATTTCTGCCAACCCAGTTTTGTTTAGTTCCATACAGTGGTATAAAGAGAGTTTTATAGTTTGATGTGAAGTGCTGACTTTAAATAGAGCAGCATTGTAAAGGAGCTTGGGCGTTGGATACACTGATGAGGAGGAAAAAATGTGAAAATGGAAGAAAACTATTCCAACACCAGAAAGCAAATTTTACAGAAATTAAAGTCAAGACACTATAGAGCAAATCTGTAACATATATTGTTCAAAAAAGTTAGATTTTCCCACTGCAGTCTGCCCTCTTAAATCTAAACATCTCTCTTTGTTGAGTTGATTCTGTGGTGCTGAAATTGTACCTTGACTTTTATCTTAGTGACTTGCCTAAAGGACTCTGTTTTTTTTGTTTTAATTAATTGTCATCTGTGCTTTCTATCGTTAATACCAGAGGCAGAAGCTTTTATAATTTGTTTCCAACTTTCTTTAGCAGTTGTTTTTTTTGAGAATGACAAGCAAATTTTGTTCTTGCAAATATCTCTTTTCTTGTTCAAATATCTCTTTTCATTAACAGAGATTTCCTTAATCTACCTAAACATTTCTCGTTGCAGTATTCAACATATATTATGAGGCTTAGAGGTCTGACAGCTGGGACAAGTTATCAGTGACTAGATATGTTGGACTAAATAATTAAAAGGAGTTTTGCGTAATTAGGTAGCATCAGGGCTGCATTAGGCTGCACTTAAATTACATGGCTGTCCACTTGAGGAAGCAGCTGCCTTCAGAGGAATTGTAGCAGCAGTTGCCCCCAAGCACTTAGCGCCAGTAAGGGTAATGGTGTTCAAGCTTAAAACTTACAATTTGGAAAAAAACATTGATTCCTTTAGCTCATTGCCACTGGGGACCTTGGGGGCTGATGAGATGTGAAGAAAATGAGAAGTTCAAGGTTGAAAGCTAATTTCCTTTACCTCAATACATTTCTACGTAGCTAATCTGCCGTTTGCATTATGTTGTGCTGTATGAGACTTTGCAGTTACACTGAGCTGAGATCAGCACAGTTGTTCTGACTCATATACAGTCATAGATGTAAACAAAGACATTCACTTTCACTTCAAGTTTGCATCGATTGTAAATACAGGATTTGACAGAATGGCTGTCAGTGACAACCGAGTTTCATGCAGCTTTATGCAACTTTTTACTTAATGTCAATCCATCTTACACTGTGAACTGACATGAGTCACAGACGCTGTAAAAAAAGTAGTGCTAACAATCGTTGGCTGTCTCATGTACCATGACAAAGATAGAATATTTTGTACCCAAGATTTACAACAGAACTTTGCTTGGAAGCGGTGGAGCTTGGAGTCTTATGCCTACACATGGGTATGATTGAGAATATTTTCAAGAACTGATCACATACATTTGAGCTCTGTACACACTCAAAAACTAACAGGGACATAAGCTTTATAGGTGTCTCCTCACATTTTTCCACCATTGGATATCATACCCATATTCGCGCAGAAACACATTTGGCACACTGACGATCTTATCACTTCTGTGTGCTGCCAATTCGGGATGAGAAATATGATTTAACTGTGTTGAGCAAGATCTGGATCTGTCATCCAATTTCGCCCACCTTCTGCATGTGCAAAGTGACTAATGACTGCTGACTTGCCAAATGACATGGCTTTTATGGCCCATTCATTCACATCTTTGAATTTTTTCAAAATCATACAATGCTCTGAAGGTGTAATCATATTTTTTTTTGACACTGCTGAGTATGGGTTCATTTACCTTTTGATTACACCATTGCACAAGTTAATCAAAGCAACTAGAGGAGATATTCAGATAAATGGTAGGTATCATAAAAAAATATTTCCAATACAGTTTCCCACACACGTTTTTTTTCCTTCTTGTCTGTGTCTGCCAAAAGGTATCCTTGGTTGCCCCCTAATGTTTTGACAGAGCACGGTTAATTAGGAGCAAGTCATGGTAAATATTCTCCTAAGTAAAACGTTTGTTTTAAAATTTCATTGTCCCCGAGCGCAGATTAATTACTGGAAACCCTATTTGATATTGAATCAGGTGCAGTATCTTTGAGAAAGAATTTGTGTGCTTAATTTTTGTTTCTATTTTAGAAAACCTACTTGTGGCATTGGGGAACATTCTGAAAGATACAATGCATCAGTGCTAATGTACTTCAACAGTTGTATGTTCAGGAATAGCTTCAAATATTCACTTTACCATTCACCATATGTATGTCCCATCCACATAAAGTGGATGGGAAAGTGATATATATACTGTATGTTGTTAATTTATGTATTTGGCAAGTTGCAAATAAGCTGATAATAAACATATCAGTAAAATGTTCACAATGTAATTGTTTTCTGCCATAATATCCGATCGTGCAATATCCACTTGTAGTGACCACAGCATTAATACACTTTTTTAAATTTATGTTTAGACACTCATAAAACTTGTTCAAGGTTAGAGAAAGATCATGGTCTGGTTTAATACAGAAAAGTTCACAGTGACTTCAGACAAATCATGTTTATTTATATTGAATCTAAAAGCAAAATTTTAGCCTAACCTGAGCCGAAATGCTTCTGGAGCCTAAAACTATCCACAGACAGGACTCTAGATGTGAACTCTCTTCTCTGGTGGGATGGTTGAGTACTTTGTGTACCTGCCATCCACTCCAGCCACCTTCTGGCGGCTCCACTGCCATTATAATGTTGCATTTTATTAATTCAAACAGTATATGCCTCTGAACACAACCCAGCCTGAGATTATGTTTTATACAAACATTACTTGCTGGTATTTAGAAAAGACACATAACTTTTAGGATACAGGGTTGACAATTTTGATCTGAAAAGCATAGACTGCATATGTCTTTGGAGACACTGAATAATTGAAATTGTAAATTCATTCAGCTCACTGCATACGATATCATCACTCCAGATAGACATGTTTTCAGTTAAGATAAAAATGTATTAAACAGCACGTTACATTGCTGTAACTGCCTGAATAATAAAAACAAAATTGATTATCTATACAGTACATGTCACATAGAAATGCTCAGTGGCTTTGACATGCATTTAAAGATATTTGTTGATTTCTTTTTAATATTTTAAGAAATTAAATAATAATGACTTTATAGATTGCGTTTAATTACTGTCATTAGAGAAACGAGATATGTAGTAATTTGTTTTTGAATACTGGCATTCCTTGAAGTCAACAGTATGTAATCCAATATTTCAGCTTGTTCTATATAAGTGAATTGCAATCAAGGCTCAATAAAAAGAATCTTGATGTGCAGTCACTGAAATATTATCTCAAGGTTTAATTTTTTCCATCTCCAATCTATACTCCATTAATTTTATGTTGTCTTATCTGAATATAATTCCTTCAGTCCTGCAACAAAATAAAATATAAATAGTCTCTCCTCTCTCCTTCTGTTGCTTTCTGATGTTGCATAGTCTGGATCCATGACTACAGACCATCTACTGCCCCCTGATCCTGATCACCACCCACTGCTTTAATGATTTATCCTTATTACTACAACTATTCTTTTTATTGTTAGTCTCATTGTTATCATACATCTTTATGTGGTACCTGTATTGTGCTATGCTTTTTCTCTCTCATCCCAGCCGGTCAAGTCAGATACCCCCGGTGTTTCTACCTGTTAAAAGGGAGTTGTTCGTTCAAGTTCTTGCTCATGGGGGAATGTTGGGTCTGACTAAATATGACTGTTAAGATTCTGGTCTACACCTGATCTATATGAAAAATGCCCTGAGATATGTCTGTTATGATATAGCGCTATATAAATAAAACTGAATTGAAATGAAATCAATCTAATTATAAATGCCTTTAGGGAACAATTTTGATCCTAATCAGAGTATCATTTTTTTTATTGGATCTGTTACTCAAACTTTTAACTAGTTAATGGTCTTTGATTATGATTAAAGAGAATGTATGAATTCTAATGGTGGTCATTGGTTGTGATGATGCTCAGGATGTGATGGCATGATGGCATGATGGCATGTAAAAACCTCATAGGGTTTGCAGATGCAAATCTACACAGCAACTTTATATTACTGCCTCTGCCATGTTATTTCTTATTAGGAAAGAGGAGAGTTATTAAGTTGCTTTAAACCAGAGCCAACCTGTGACCTAGCTGTATGAAAAAAAAGATGCTATACAAAAAGAAAAACAAAACAAAAAAAACCCCATAAAAATAGAACAGTAATGGCTTGTGACTTGTCCTTCTACGTCTGTCTACATGGACGATCAATATTAATAAATAGTATTGTTTCTGAAGGCCCCTGTGAACAGTGCTGTGTGCTGTATATGCTTGTAATTCTGGCAGCTCCTTGGAAATACAACTGAGGCAGTTACCAGAGCAGACTCCCCTTTGTGAGTGGTGCCAGTTTTGCAATATAAGTTGGTTAGTCGGTATAAACAAAGGCAGCAGATCACTGTAAACAAGGTCTGTAAATAGTGGTGTCCATACAGTGAATGTGTCTCAGGTGATTTAAAGGGAATTAATTAATTGTAAAAACACTGGTAAATCTTAACCCTGTTCGTAATTAGGCAAAGCATTTGAGAGAGAGAGAGAAAGAGAGAGAGAGAGAGAGAGAGTTGCCAATGGTTCTGACTGTGTTAACAAGGATGTGTGATTGGTTAATGAGCCTGTCAAGACACTATGACCCTGACCTCATTCATCAAATGGAATAGAGACTGAGTGATGTGTCGTGTAACACAGTCCAAGGTCGTTGAGATGCAAGCCAACCATGGCCATCTTAATTTTGTATATAAATGAACTAGTCAATTACCAGTAGTGCACTATGTGTAACTGTGTGATTACATGTTTAAAAAAATGAGATGCTGGATTTGCACAGGAGTGCTTTTGACATCAAGTAAATTAAATCTAACAATGTATGTCTCTTTGTGGATTGAGAGTAAACACGATGTTGACAAATTTCCCTATGAAACCCTTTACCTCAGATGATAAATATGTTTATTTCCTGATTACTATGAGATTGTGTCTGGCTCAGCTTATTTATGCATCCATTTGACTTTTTATGGTTTAGGCAATCCTGGCAAATTCATTTCCTCAAGGCAGCTAGAGCTCTCCTGTCAAATTAATACAGATTAAAAGATTTTTGACAAACACCAGGAATGAGAATGAGAATCAGAAAAACTTTATTGATCCGTGCAGGGAAATTGCTTCGTTACAATTGCACAACATACAGTTAAGAAGGGGGGAAGTAAATAAGAAGACTAGAATGGCACTCAGTGGAGCACTAACCTCTGCCAAGGCCAATCTCAAACACCATAAACCAGACTTCAGGTTCATAATACATGATCTGGAACTGCCCAGAAATTTAATGCATTCTTCCCTGGCCCATGCCCCATCCCTCCACTAAGTTTGATGTACATTAGTTCAGTATTTTTTGCCAAATCCTGCTGACAAATAAATCATCAAACAAAGCAAACAATCAGACATGAGTGAAAACATAACCTCACTGGCAGGGGTAAAAAGTAAGAAATACCACAAAATAGTAATAATAATGATAAATACACAGTAAGTGAATAGAAAAAAAAATGACAAATGCAAATGTTCAAAGAGAAATGTGTGAGGTAGAATCGCCAGACCTCTTTAACATTAGCATATAGCAGGTCCAGGTTACTGTATGCTATGATAGCACAGTCAACAAGCTGCATAAATGTGGGGAGAGTCCTGTCCAGTTGAAGCCCCCAGGGATCTTGAAGAAAGCACTGGGGTCTCAAGGTAACAGAGTGGATGACATCGGGCAGATGTGGAGGAGGGGGTGTAAACAACAACCAAGATGGCATGTGAGAACTCCCTGGGATTGTGGTATTTAATGCCTGTGCTGCAGAAATGTTCTATCCCGTTTGCCCGAGCTGTCTGAAAATTGTCAAAACACTACACTCATGGAAGGTTCTCACTAGGGCGGCTAGTATGTCTTATTGTTCAGTGATCCTGTGATAATGATCCGAAGGATGGTAAACTCTTCTCCATCTGTCTATTTTGTCTGGGCCCAGCTCTCTTTTCCAGTTGCTTCGCTCATTCTCTGCATACTTCTCCTGTTTTCTACAGGGGTGTCCGTTGTTCTGGTCACCATGCCAGCTTCGTTGCAATAAGCAGGTCCCTGGCATGAGCAATGCCACTGTGAAGTTGCTGCACAACCATAGTGTAGCTGAATTATAGCATTCAAAAAGGTAGCCGGTTGAAAGATGAAAATCCACAGTAAAAAAAAGGGAATCAGAACTCTCTCTTGCATGTTTAAAGAGGTTGCAGCTTAAACAAGTTAGTCATAAAAATTTTATCAAGACAAAAAAAAAAACCTGGAAAAGTTGGCAAAATAAGAATCGAGCAGGAGCAGCTGCAACCAGATGCATGCATGGTTGGCGCATGCACACAAAAAAAAGGTATGAGAGGTGTTGTAAAGAAATCATCTTAAACATAAAACACAAAACTGATTCTGTTGCTTGGGACACAACTTAATAAGGAATTGTTTTTTTTCATTGCTTGTTTTTCTTTACCCAGTATGCGTTGAAATTAATTAGGTGTGTCCCCCTTCTTCAAAGCAATGAAATGTGTTCTTTTTTTACCTGGTTTTTAGATAAAGGATGGGTTTTAACATGATCAAATGTGATTTGTTTATTGACAGCAAAAGAAGAGAGATGTCTATCAGTTTTAAGGTAGAGGGAGTAGATGGCTCATCAACATTTTATCAAAGTCTGCTCATCTGCAGAAATTCTTGGATGACTCAGCTATTGTGGGCTGTATCAGTGGAGGATAGGAGGACGAATATAGGGATGTGGTGGATAGATTTGTGGAGTGGTGTGAGCTCAACCACCTACAGCTTAACATTATCAAGATGAAGAGCTGGTTTTGGACTTCAACAAATGTAGTTCCCCCCCAATGTCAGTGGGACTGTTGAGGTGGCTGATGATTATAGGTACCTGAGAGTATTCATTGACAGTAAATTAGACCACTTTAAGAACGTGGAAGCTGTGTTCAAGAAGGGCCAAGTTGACTCCTCTACTGAGGAGGCTCAGGTTATTCAACACCTGCAGAACCATGCTGCAGCAGGGTGAAGGCAGTTGATGCCAGCAGACTTAACAAGCTCATTAAGAAGGATGGCTCTGCTCTGGAAGTTGAACTAAAGACTCCGGTGGATGGGTCTGAGAGGAGGATACTGCAGAAACTTCTAAGCATCATGAAAAATCCCTCCTACTCCCCAGCACCTCTCCCTAGAAGGACATCAGAGCACATGCAGCATAAAACTCATTGGCCCTCAGCTTGAAATGAATTTGTGCAATAAGTAATTCTTTATCTGTGTACATTGAGTACAATAGCTTTAGAGAGTGCAGTATCTTCATTCCATCTGCTTGGTTCCTGCGGTCAGACCTGTAGGCTTCATTTCATCATTTCACTATTAAATTCTCACTTTCAACATGTCACTGTCAACTATTTCTCTATCTTGTTCTGTCCCATCCATGTCTATAGCAGGACTATATGACATTTTTTTTTAATTTGGAACTTGCTCCTTCAACTTTTTCTCACCATCCACTATTCAGAACTACAAAGACGTAACGCTGGCAGGGGGTCAAAGAGAAATTCTCCAATTCTTCAATGTCTTTAAGGACTCTCTAAGGGCTTAAAGACATTGAAGGTGCTACTGACAGTGCCAAAACCAGAAAAAGCCTTTTATCTTACAGTATGTTCAAAAATCACTAAAACAGTTTGTGAGTTTCCCAGCATTTCAGTCAATAACCAATTTCAGTCAATAACTGTCAGTCACTGTAAGCAGCAACAGTAACTCTGTCAGCAAATTCAATAATTGCAGTTTGGTCATTGAATTTCTATCCAAAATGTACATCTTGATTTGCAATGCATTTTTCAGATTGGTCTCATGATCCAGAGCTTCTAAACAAATTAACTAGAAAAGCATCTGTGACAGAGTTAAGTCAACAGTATAGGCAGAACTCAGCTTCTACCCATGAAACTCCAACACAAGAGCTTGTGCCATATTTAATCATGATAAGTTTTGCTTTTGAAGTTTGTTTGCTGGTTGTCTGAGCTGATGATTTTCCTTCAGAACTATTATTTTGTGTTTTTCATCTTTTTATTCTGGATACATTTACAAGTAGCTGCTAGACATAGTCTCCAGTTGACTCAGGAGTGTGAAATCCAACGTGTGAGACTAATACCATGATATTAATGACATCCTAGTGTTTGAGGAATGTAAGTGAGATACTGTGAATTGGTGTAAAAGACATGCTCTCCTTTATGTTATACTAATGCTGTAGTATTTGTGTTTTTAATGCCCTCTGGATGTGATGTTAAACTTAGGCTTTGGCTTGATCATGGAATCTGGAAACTCTTTGACACCCTGTATATGAATATTACAAGAAATTGTAAACAACTTAAAAGTTAGCTTTTTTGCTTATTCGTTTAAACCAGTGATTCATGTACACACATGCTCATGGGGCGTGGTTTGGAGCTATCCTCCACAATAGACAAAGCTGTGCAAGTGGAACACTATGCACACTGTTAGGGCTGTAAGGGCTGAATGATGTAATGCTTCGAGGATGCCTTATTTAAGCACCTGCACCACTGCTCTATCTTTTACCACCCCCCACCCCCCCCGCCTTTGCAAATTTGTTTTATTCCACTGCTGTGTCTCATTACACAACAACAGCACTACCAGCTGAGTGAGGCAGATGTTCTATTGTAGAGCACGGCAACTCCTCAAGTGGCTAGGATCCATCTGAGTGCCTGTGTTACAGCTGGCAGCCACAGCTGAACCAGAATAATCCATCTCGATGAGGAGAAGAAGTCTGGAGTGAGATGATGTAAAGATGGCAAGGGGTTATATACTAAATAGAATATGGCAATGGACTGCCCTGCTGCTATTCCCCGAGGGAAGACGACACTGTAGATGGGAGAGCCAAAGAGGGTTCAGGTAACGAGGCTCTGACGTGACTGACATCACTGACAGAGAGGTACCTAACCACCGCTGAAATGCATAAAAGGAAGTTTGCATATCCTGCAGCTTAAGGCTGCTGAGGGAACCAGAGAGGCAGGAGGGAGGGGTAGTATGAGGGCAGCTGGTGGCAAGTGTCCAGTCAGTCTGTTTTGGCTGTTGCGGTAGGTAATACATGCCAGTGGACAGCAGATGCTGTGGGGACAGCTGAGATCTATCATTGCAGCCTAAAGCCACATTCACCAAGCCGTTCTATTGCGACCTGTCCTCTCTCAAACCTTACTCCTCAGAATTTTCTAGGTAACAAAACACCACCCAGTCTTTAAAAGTCCTTTCAAGAGCTAGGGCCTTCTTAGCCTCCAACAAGGCACAAATATGCACACAGAGAGAATCAATTACTATAGGAGGAGAATGGAAAATAATAAAGAATAAAATATATAGCACAAATTAAAAATATTACATTAGGTCTTGAATGTTCATCATTTTGGGCAAACTCTACAACATTTGTGGTAATCAGGATTTAATGGGTTTCACTTAACTGTACTATTAGTCTTTTGGAGCATTTGTAGTCATCTGGCTTTTACTGCCAAGATGTGATCCTTCCTGCTTCAGCCACATCACGCTCTGTTCACTTATCACTATTCAGAACAAACTCATTTTCTGGCTGGCTACAGTACTAGAGAGGAGAGGTCAGAGCTCTCATCGAATGATGATAAAAATTTAGTCGGCTGTATGCATGACGGATTGATTCGTTCAAAAACCGTAGGGTGATCCATTGTCTATCTGACACCAATTACAGTTAGGTCCAGTGCGGGCTGTCAACGCCACAGGCAGCTGAAGCAAGGCCCTAAGGATTCACAGTCAAGGATGTTTTTCATAAACAGTTGGGTGACAGTTTGGTGCTCGCGGGACTATGAATCATCTCCTACAGGATGACCTCCCAACCTCCATGAGGGGCCAAAAATCACACTACAGCTGTCATCTCCCAGTGATGTGAATGGACTTTGAGAGTCTGACATGACATGGATGCACACAAGTGCCTTTAGGTTACACAGATGCTCATGACCAGTGCAATAATATCGGATTCTGGTTTTCAGATCACTTTTCTTGCAACTCAGACTCGTATTCCTCTAATGTTTATTTCAGTTGGTTCAGATTTATGAATTGTGATTTTCCAATATAATGGCAGAATAGCCACTGACATGCATGCTTCTAGTCTGAGCATAAATGTGGCTTTTAGACTTAAAATGATCTAAACACTGTATATGATGCACAACAGATGAACAATAAAGATTTTACAAGTCAGGTTCTAAATTACAAAGTAATAAACTCAGAGTACACTAATTTAATTAAAAGTGAATCCTGATAGTATTCTATGCAGGGAACTCTGCTGCATTTCACGCTGTAGCTGTAGGTACAGAGCACTGATTTACTGTATTTTCTCACCCTCTCTTACTTTAAGTTTGTTTTTTTAAAGTTGATTAAATATGCAATATCTGTTCTTGTATTTATCAGCCTCAGAGGATTAAACAATTGAATGGATGTTTTTGTTAAATAAAGATAACACTTGAAAATTGTTTCCTAATACTATTTGAAAAGAGTCAAAGTAATGAACTTTAATTATTTGTCAATACTATCTATTATTGTGCCTCAATTTTGAATGACTTTCAAAAGAATTTAATTTTCAGTAAAACTATACTATGGACATTCATTATAATTATAGATTGTAATTACAATCTAGTCCCCTCAAAGGATTCGGCTTGACTTTGTTGTAACTTTGTTCCTTCCATTTGTTTCCAGCACATTTTTGTTTCTTATGATCAGCTTTTGTAATAACTATTTTCACAACATGACAAAGAATTACAATGCAACAACATCCTTTAATATTGAACCCAGTGTAATCCTAGATTAATTTAACTTTTTAAAGAAATTTTCAAGATTGGTTATCACTGAATTAAAGAAAAACCTTTAATCGTACATGTATTGTACTGCACACCTATAACCCATTAGTTACCTTTTAGTTAACTGATTTTTAAAGGCTTTTGGTATTATTTTTGACATAGCTTCTTTAGTACTGGCTTTATACTAGTTGTTTACTAGTATTATTGTATACCTGCTGTATTTTATTTCTTTCACCACTGTAACCAGCCAGTTACCCCACAGTATTAACAAAAATAGATTCTATATGCAATTTGAGAGTTTCCAGATGTGTTTGTAATGGTAAGCCCAAGTTTTATATTTCTGGGACTAGAAAGAGTTGATCAACAGAAACCCAGTTTTGTGACAGTCTCACAGCTTATGATAGAGGACAGGTGAGACAGAGACATTTATGTGTGCTGATAGAGAGCTGATGCCAGGTCTTGTGGTCAATTGGAAGCCTAGGTGAACAGAGGTGCCTGGGTCTGTCCATCTGTCTGAGGATGGCTGACAACGTTCAACTCACCTGACATGGGCATGGAGTTGTTGGGAAAGCTCAGGTCATCCTCAGCCAACCAAGAGAAGCTCCAGTACCCTCTAGGAATACCAGCAGCAGTCCTGCCAGCCAGTGGTTCACCTGCAAGAACAGCAAATTCACATTTTAGTTTCACAGCATATGTTGCAGAGACATAAGTTTAGAAAAAGGGAAATCATTATCAAAATGTTTAGGCTTTCAATATAATAATATTTGCTTCTCGCAATGTTGGCCCGGGCTGGCTTGTTTTCAACTGCTTTGGCATACATGCTCATGTCCCACTTATTTTTGAATCTAAATCACTCATAGCTACCCTTATTGCCATGTATTAACTGTAAATGATTTATCTGAGGGACAACTCATCACTCATTGCAATAAAAAGCCCTTACCGCTTTACTGTCTAACAGAAACCCTTGAAGAGCTTGGCCTGGCTTCGATCTTAACAAAGAGTGACAGGGTGATAGTCCAGCTATGACCGGAATTCTTGCAAATATATTCAAACATGGTTTGGGTATTTCACCAAATTTTTCAAAATTTAAGAAAAAACAAAAGAACAACTTCCGTATTTCAAAGTCAAAGAAGCATGTACAGCACTAGGTGATTAATACCTATAAACTTGAACAATGCACTTGAGTCATAGTTTAAAAAAAAAGTCTAAGCGGCCACGTGAATTGGTTATTGGATATCGATAGGCTCCATAATTACCCGAGGACAGGTTTGTCTGATTTTGTTTGACTCTATCCTCACCTTCTAAACTCAGACACTAATTATCACAAGATCGAACAGGAGTCTGCTAATGTAAAGTAGATGCAACAACTTTCTCTTAAACTTCTTGTATCCCCATCTTCCCACAAAGCCATCCCCCACACACACACATGCGCACACACACACTCACACACACACACACTATTGCTCCCACTTTGTCCTTAGTCCATGGATAATTAGTAAAACGTCACAGACCAATACACCACTACTAAGGAAGGAGACTCCTGCATAAATCCTGCAGTCATTTCAAATGAGCCTTATAGAGAGATCGATTGTAAATGTTGCCTTTCATGGAAGTGGCATATGTAGCACTGACCAGGGCATGTTTTAGTTTCAGCCAAAGAAGACAAACTTTGTGTCAAGGTTAAATCGTCCTTAGCATGACTTCCAGAGTCATGTAAAGCAAACAATCAGAACATGATCTTTGTGGTTATTTTTTTCAAGGGCTCTCTCCACTAATTTTAACACCAGGTATTAACCTATTACTAATGATAAATTGATTTTAGTATTTTTTACTGTAAGATTTGTTGAAGTTTATTTTCAACTCTCTTTTAGGTGCTAACTTCCAGACCTATGCAGGGCTCTACCGCTATATTTTTAGGGGCATGGGTGAATGTAAATTAATAAAAAAAAATTAGCCTCAGTCATTTTTGAACATAAATTAATGAGCATTTTTGTTATCAACTAGAATAATATATTTCACTTCAGCTGATGTCATGTTGTCCTCACCAACATGTCAGCCCTGCTGAGTACATGTGTGTGTGTGTCTGTGTGGAGAAACTGATTCCTGCGCTTGATCAAACACCAACACAAAGTGTGGGGGAGGGACAGAAGGACAGGAAGGGATGCATGCACCATAAACACCAAGCCATATTCTCAGATCTACTAATCTTGCTCACTGCTCCTCCCCAGGATCTTGGAGTCACTTGCACAAGGTCCCCCAAATAATTTGTCATATTTGCAAACTCTATGCCTGTTTCAACCCAAGCACAATGATAAAATCTTTGTGGTATAAAAATATTTCAATTTAATTCTATTAATGCATAGTATCTAGAGAGAAATTGTGTTGTCCTGTTATATGTGTCAGTACAACAGCTAGATACCTCTAGTTGAGAGGAAAATGCAAGTAACGCAGCCAGCATTTCAGTGAGATATTTGCCTTGTTTGAAATAAAATCTTGTAATCTTTACGGGGGGATGGCTGTCTGCTATGAAATGACACCCCTAGAAATAACAATAGCAGCTTGAGACTGTGTAAGCCTTAATGGATAGACTGAGAACAAAGTGACCTGCTCACAAGATGGAAGAAGGGGTCAAGCACACTATCGGTGTGCTTGTTATAAGTAATTAGATACCGTGCAGGTGTATTTAAAAAAAGGACTTAAGGAAAAATATATGAGGTTGAAATAAAATCTTTATGACAGAGTCAAGAAAAAAGTATCAAAAAATGAAAAAATAAACATTGAAATGAAATGAAAAATAAACATTGCAGCTGAAGCAAAAATAAATAAATAAATAAATAACAATAAATTCTAATACTGATTGGTCCCTGCTCGAGCCTAAAAGTAAGTTGTTTTTAATTTGACTACACTTGGAAGAACAGAGCTCTCTGAATACAGGCAAAATGCCACTGGGAAAAAAGCTTGTCCTCTTCAGGAGTTGGTGCCTAAATAGAGGTGTTTGTCAGGACCTGAGATAACCTTTCTCCTTTCAAAGCTGGACCCCCGTGCATACTGTTGGGACCTTCTTTTCCCCTTTTAAGGTTATATGGGAAGAGCTGACTGTGGCTCATACAGAGGACCTGGTTTAGGGTCAACAGCTTTTGCTGCAGGGGAAACTGTCCAGCTCCTTGGATATTGCATGAGCTGGCATGTTGCTGTTGGAGCTGACTGGCTGTTTGGCTGCTTGAGTGGTTGTAGTTGCTGGTTGGCTGATGAGCTTTCAGACTAACTGATCAGCCGCTGTGGGGGCTGACTGGATGCCTGACTAACCAGCTGCTGTAAGAGATGGCTAGCTTTCTAGCTGACTGACATCTGGATTAGTTGGCCGGGTGAGTGGCTATCATAAAAATGGTATTTCTGGCCTAATATTAGATGACTTTGCCCTGTACTCTATGAACAGGTCAAGAACATCTGAGGCAGGTAT
The DNA here is from genome assembly GCA_016859345.1 of Istiophorus platypterus. Classification (NCBI taxonomy): domain Eukaryota; kingdom Metazoa; phylum Chordata; class Actinopteri; order Istiophoriformes; family Istiophoridae; genus Istiophorus; species Istiophorus platypterus. Next base: position 20,473,508 of record CM029120.1, read on the forward strand.
ATACTATAGTGCCATGGTTACCTTAGAGGGGCGCTTTCCAAACTTCCCATCTCCTTGGTTTTATTTTTTTCACATGAGAATAACAGGTGAATTGTTACTGTGCCAGTAGAGGTGCAGATATTTTGCTATTATGATAAAAAGGGAGCATAGCCTCAGCATGAAGCTTCATTAACCAGTCAATCTTTGTTCCCAATCTCACTTATGGAATAAAGCAGGTAAAATGTGTCTCTAACGGGTGCATTAACTCACACTTAAGGAAAGGGTGAGGAGATCACAGCTGAACAGTGTTCAGAGCAGAGCCATCTTTGCATTAAAAAGGAGCCTATTAAGATGGTTCACCGGTTGTCACCCAGTGATGCTATGTTGGATATGTCCAACTGGCAGCAGACACGAGAGCAGACGCAGAACACGCTGGAGGGGTTGAATATCCAACTGTACCTTGGCCAGCCTGGGAACACATCAGAGGACCCAAGAAAGATCTAGAGGATAATTTGATGAACTACAGGTCATGGAGAAGGAGAATATGTCTAACACAGCCGATCATCTAGTTGGCAGTTATATGCTATTCAGTCTTACAAATGAATAGAATTGTGCTCCCAAAATAGTTTTATTCATATTCGGAAAAAAATAATGCTATCAAATCTTATTTTCTAGTAATCAAAATAAATTCAAAATGTACAAATTTAAAAAGATCTTCATATTTTGGATGAATTTCCTTTGTGAAGCTGTGATGACCTGTACTAGATCATACGTCAAAGACAAGTAACCGGTTTCCTCAATGATTAGTCAATTGTAAAAGTTGATTAATCTCTCTGCTTCCAGCTTCTCAAATCTGAAGATTTGAATTTTTTTTGAGTAAATGATGTTAAACTGAATATCTATGGATCTGGGACTGGTGGTCAATTGAAATAATTTATCTAAAAAGTTCCTCTTGGGTTGTGGGAAATTACAATGGACATCTTTCACAATCTTTTATTTTATAGACAAAACAATCATAATGAACATAATAAGTTTGATGTAGTCCTATGCTTATGTCACACGCTCTGTGGGAAGAAAGCCTTATTCTAATAAGGGTTTACTTTCCCAAGCAGATTCCAAACATGAATGTTTTCCTAAAACTAATTTATTATTGAAATCTTGCACTTCAATGTATTGTGACTGTTTCATAAAACAGATGAAATATGTCTGGCAGCTCACTGAATCCGGGATAATTGTAAAGTAAGTTAAGTATATTTAAGTAGATTTTTGCTGTCTTAATCCCCAACAGTTAATGTGTCCACACAACCCTCAAGAAAGGTTTTAGTTTCCTGTGGCTTTATAAAATTTGCCATTTTGATTCTCTCTTTGTCTGTGCCAATGAAAATACCAGCTGTAATTAACATGTATCCACTGAAAACATTTTTTTCCGGCAACCCCATCGCTCACAAAAGTATGTGCATAACAAATGCATATACTCTCATGCACAGTCAACGTTCATGGTACAATTCACCATTACAGAAGCTGGTCAACTGAGCTTAATGAACAATTTAATTCCGTTCCACCCATTCTCTGAAATCCTTCAAAAATGCCTTGTGGATTACTCAATGAGGCTTGATGCAACCTGTCACTTAAACATGGCTATGAACAGACCTACATCTCTCTCAGTGTTCTACATCCCTCTGACTCTTTTTGACTCTTAATTACTCAAATGTCCTAATTCACGTCTTTTGTTCTTTTGGGTTACCTAACAATTTCAAAGGCCATCAACATCCTTAGAAATATCAGGCACTAACAGTGATACACGTAGTTTAAGTGGAGCTTGTGGGTTTTATTCCATAACAGTGCAATGATCTGGAAATGTAGCCAATTATCCATAAAAAGGGGAAACAGGGTAAGCGTAAAGGTCGTGGACCTGTAGCTCAGCTAGACCTAGAAACTGGTGGGGTGTTCACTGAAATCAGAAAGAATCAGAAAATTCTGCACTCTAAATAGAAATTTCTAATATGTTGATCATAGATAAAATATCAAGTTATTATAGCTAATTAAAAGGGAAATGAAGAAGCAACCGTTTACACAGTTGGACTTTGATACTCCCTGGAAATCTGCATCACAATTGTCCTCTGCTTTTTGGCCATTAATTAAAGATTTACCTTGGGATACATACATTACTGCTTAAATAAATGGATTACCTGTCTGGCCCGGTGACGCATCATTAATTTCTCGTCAAACTCTGCCTGCACCATATCAGGCAGCTGAGGCCTTGGAATTAGCTGGTCTCTCTCTGCTACAAAAGATTGCATTGATTTCCATCAGAGGAGCCCTCATGCCCACTAAGCACCTCGGCTTTCATTAAGACCTTCACAGAGTTTCAAACCCCCCCAAAATAAAATCATGTGTAAAACAGTCATCTGCACACAGCACGCTTTCATCGGATCTACCGACAGAACCACGGCAGTAACCATCTCAACAAACAGTCTTTGAACTGATTATGTTAACAGTAAATAACTCATAAATGTTTCATGTACGTTAATAGAGGTGCTAAGCTTTTCTGAGGTGTAAGCCTCTTTCTGATGGCCAGTAACCAAGGTCAGGGAAGTCAGATTTCAAGCATTTATGTTTAAGACATCTACTACACTTGTTTTGTAGCTATAAGTGGGAGTTATTTATAGGAGGCTTTCTGTGTTTGTCATAAGATGGTGGAACTTGTATTTTTTTTGGTATAAACCCTGTCTTGTATATAGGAGGGGATTTTAATTCCACTGTAGGTTAGTTTATGAGTAATACCCGTAAAATCTTACTAAGGGCCACCAATAATGCGACCTCTTCTCTGCAGAAAGAGACTCAGCATACTTACTTTGTCGTCTTTGATAGTTGTCATTGAATCTTAAAAGGATTACAACTGTATTAATTACAGCCTTTGGGATTGAAATGACTCATAAGCAGGAAATTTTAGATTTAAAATTTTGGAAGAAAGCTTTGATGGAGCCTAAAAGAGTTTAAAGTGAAGCAGTTTAATATCAGTCTCTGCAACAGCCGGACAGAGGTCATGTGATTAGCAATATATGAAATGCATCTCCATTAACTGTTTGCTTTGGATGCAGCATGTAGCCTCTATAAATGAGCTGCTAATGCAGTAAACTTTGCAATGAGCAGAGACGGAGACATGATGAAATACCAGCTATGCCAAACACTGGGCCCTGAAATACCATCACAAGAATACCTTCTGACAGCACTTAAGAGGCTCCCCTAGGTAATCTATATTCATTTGACATGTGTACCCGGAATTCAGAGTAAGATCAAGCACTGTTTTTTCTCTCAAGGCGAACACCAAATGATTTTATCAAAGAAATGGATCATAAGGCTTCAGTCTGAAACCATTATCCAGGGGAAGAAAGGGCTGAACAGTGACAATGAAGATGTCAACTGGGCCCCACTGATGTTTATTAAAGAAAATGATTTTGCTGTTGTACATTGATGCCCTTGTTTCTTTTAAGCTGTGCTACATAGCTGTGCTCTAAATCATACAGCAACTCCTCCTAACTTAGGAGACAGTCCGGTATTCACAAAAATTGCTGAATTACGAGTCATCCACAAATATTTAGGGGTATTGAGAGTTGTAAAAAAAGTTCTTTCAGTCTCATTTGCTAGGCTCTGTAAAAATAGTTTGTGCCCACAGGGTTAACGATGCAAGCACTGAATTGATAAATTATGTAAGATGCCTCTCCTTTTATGCATATGTTTATTATGCATGGTCCACTGTGAACATGCATCTCCTACTGTAGAAATGCAAGGATTCGGCAAAAGCAGTAGTCTCCCTGAGCTACTTGTTCGAGACCGGAATCTAAGTCAGTCAAATCTGAACACGCAGAACACACAGGATACTCATATGTTTAGATTAAGTATCTCTGATAATATTCTAATGTCCATTATAAATAAACATCCATAAATCTCTTTAGAAATATTGAAAAAAAAAGCTCCTTTTAACTCCAAAAACTCCAAGAGCTGCAAATAGCTAATTCAGCATTTAACTAAATCAATTTAATTATATTAAGAATATTTGTCTAACTTTTGTCTGAAAGGGTTCCATAGTGTGAACTAAATGTAATATAAATATCAGACTGATTCAGCAGAACAACACACTTGACATTCTTTCTTCAATGTAAATTAAACATGGTTTGGAAAGTTCATCCCAAAACTGTTGCTTAAGTTCCAAAGAATGTGCTTATTGATTGTTTTTCTCACCCTCTGTCCAGCTCATCCCACACCAGCTCCATGAAGTTTAAGTCTGGAGACTGTGCTGGTCTTCTGTCATCTGCAAAGCCCCTTTCTTGCTCTGTTCTTTTAATGTTTTGGGTCATTAAGCCCTGACCACCCAGTCTGCCTTCTTATTTTACATGTCTATTTCTCACCATTATGATAATATACAGTACCACTTCCTGCAGATGTAATAACACAGTCTGATCCAACAATTCCTTTGTTCACACACACATATTGTAAGTAATCAACAGATATTGAGGTCCCTGTAGGAATCGATTTGAAGCTTTATTTACTACCACTGCTGCCGGAATGTTATATGTTTCTTTACCAATTTCTTAATCCCTGAAAAAGATTTCTCTGAAATTTCCATGATTTTTTCAGTATTGGTGACCAAAACCTTTTTTTTTAATCTTGTGCATTCGCTGGAAGCGTATTCACTGGACCTGAACTGCTGAAATTTAATACGAAACTAGACTAGAACCCTAGAGTGTTCAAAAAGTTTCCTGTAGTTTAGTGTACATCCATTCCATCCCCACTCTGGAAAAGCCTATGTGTGCTCTACTTAGAGTTAGATTTAAAAAATAATGGTCAATAAACAAACTGCTATAAAGTCAAGTCAAGGGGAGAGAGTGAACAAGAGGAGAGCAAACTTCCTGATGGGGCAACTCAAGGGTAAAATTTACTTTGGGTACCTGCTGCACGAACTACACTCTAACATAAATAACAGAGTTTGTCATCTCTTCCTCCACTTCAAAGTGTTTTTCAATGATACTGGGGTGTTTGTTTTGTTACATCATCAAAGCATCCACCCAGAAAGATCTAAACTGGCTTACTCAATGACTACGGCATGGATTAGTGTTGTAGCTCATCTGTTACTCGGGAGACAGCCAGCATATTGGGGTATGAGTATAATCAACTTGCTAGTTTCATGCACCTATGAATCATTCATCTAAAAGCAAGTTTCAAAGCCCACTCTGTGGACAAGAGGTGGTAATTATAAAGTGAAACTAATGTAGCTTCCTATGGATCAAACTGAGAAGCTATTGACCCAGTGTTTTTTGCATGCCGATACTAAAGTACAGTAAATAATACCTGCTGCTCTGCTTTTGATATGATATGGAGATAAAGCTGTCAGCCTCCGATTGTTTTCACAGGGCTCTGTTACTGTAAACAATGTGAAACAGCCGGCAATAAGTTTTAACTATACAGCTACATTAACCTTGGCCACGGCCACCAGTCAGCAGATTAAAGTGTGAGCAATCTTGTAGCTCCAAGATATCTAATGCAAAACCTAATGAAACCAGGGATAAACCATATTAGTCAGCACTGGAATTTGAAACTAGGGGAAATTTTCCAGCGCCATCCTACCACCCCTACCGCTGTCCGCATAGCCCTTACACTTAGACAAGGGTATACGCAATGAATCCTCGATTCACCACTAGGCAACTGATTGCTTTAAAATATCAGTTGACTAGTTTCCACAATAAGTAGATCCAAGTGATTACAAATAGGTGGTCAGAATTAAATACCTGGTTGAAAGTGAAACGCTGTGAATGTCCCTGCAATACAGAAATAAAAAAAACACAAAAGACATATAATTTCATCATTTAAAAGTTTATTTATGTATTACTTGAATGAGAATATGTACACTTCACTTACACATAATGCTTCATATCGGATCATATCATATCTTCATATCAGTCCAGCTCAACAGAGGGAACATGGCCCACTGGCCTTGCCACTCTAAAATAAAACAATAATGTTGCTCACTCAACATTGTTGATTTATCTAAACCTTGCAATACATTACAACACTTAAAGTATATCTTGCCAACTGTCTTTGTTGTGGTCACTTGGAAACTGTGCCTAATCTCTCCCTGTCCCTAGAGTGATATCAAACCCAGATGCAGGGTCCTTCGGATGTGGGAGTTGAGTGGAAAGGAGATGAACATCTGTCACAGAACTGCTTTTTCGAAGGTTCCTACAGTTCTACAACAGAGAAATAGTAAAAAAAAAAAAAAAAAAAAAATCAAAAAAACAACGATATGCATTAGATAATGGCAAATAGCTCAGACGCAGAAAAAAAGGCTTCTTTCAAGCTGTTAAAAGATGAAATACTAACATACTCACTGAAGGATGTTTTTCTTGTTTTTTACAGGGACCTCTGCATCTCTGATGATCACTTTTGTCTCTGGTCCAATGAAAAGTTCTTCATCTGCCAGCTGATGCCCTTCTCCATACTCCACCTCTCTGAGAGCCACATCCATGGTAGCCCTGGCTGCCCCATCAGCCTGCACGTGTCCTCTTCAAGCCTGTAGTTCCCCTGACTGCAGACAGTATCGTCAGTTACAACAAAGTAACAGTGAAACGATAAGCATAATAATACTTGATTATTAATCTATTATTCTGACTTCATCCAAGACAGTATGACACCCAACTGAAAGGCATTATTAAATTCAGCTTCAGTGAACTTGTGGCTTTCTTCCCATCTTTGACTGTCTATATATATATATATATATATATATATATATATATATATATATATATATATATATATATATATATATATATATATATATATATATATATATATATATGTATAGGGGCGGTGGTACTACAATGGAAAAATGCATAATAAATGCAATGGAAACATGCCATAATAAGTGGAAATACAAACGGAGTGGAATTTCCCACTGGTTGAGTACTCTCTGAATGCTTGTAGAGACTATGCCATCTGGTACTGCAGTACCGCTGCAGCATCAGGTTGTCAGTGAGTGTAAGTGGTCTCAGATCGCTCATCATGTAATCATGAAATAAGAGTATAAGGGTGTGTTTTTGAGAGAGAAAGACTGCAAGTGTGTTTGTTTGTGTATGTGTGTCTGTGAGTGTTTTTGTGTCTGTCTGTCTACATGTATGTATGCGTTTTCGTTAACTCTGTCAGGTTAACTTGTGAGGACCAGTAGTCCTCATGGGGACTAAAGCTTGGTCCTAATGAGGCAAATTGTCATTTCTAAGGTCCTTGTTAAGGTTATATAAGGTGTGATTTGAGGTTAGATTAATTTTAGGGTCAGGGTTAGAGTAAGGCAAGTAGTGGTTAGGGTTCGAGTCAGTCTCCAGGGAAGGAATGCAAGTCTATTTAATGTCGCCAAAAGTGACCATGGTCAACATGTATGTGAAGGAGAGAGAACTGAAAGATTGGGGTAGGCAACAAATAAATAATGTACTTTTTTTTTTACATTTGCCTTTTGTCAAAGTAGGTGCATTTCACTGTCACCTCAAGACTGGACTAAAATTTTTGCTAGTATAACAAAAATCTTCATCAGTTTTTCTGTTGTATGATTTGTAGTGCAACATTAAAAAACCTTAGCCTTACATGAATTTGTTGTTTCCTCATTAAGCTCCACAGCTATGGGACCTGTTAAGGAAAACTATCTAGTAACTTTAGGCTATAATTACATTAGCAAGGATTCAACTAGATTGTGCTATTGCCTAACAAATAGTCTATTGCCTAACACATATTGCCTCAACTACCAGGCTTGGAAAATTGCTAGGTCAAGCTTATTAAAATCATAGTTATCCTGGGTTCTCAAATGTTACATATATTGAGTGCATTGAAAAACATTTTGTACCATACATTTTGTACCATACTTTAACCATACATTCAAAAAAACATATACGTAGCCATATGGCTAGACTTAACAGCCATATCTTACCTTTGATGAGTTGCGTTGCTTTCATTTTCCCGCTGAGTAATTCAGAGTGATGGTGGGTTCTTGGAAGATGTCTGCTACACTGTTATTGAAATCATCATAGAAGCCGGAGGCCGCATTATTTTTGGCACAAAATGCTGACATTTTCAGCTCAGCTTTGGTCACTTGATCTGCCTCAGAAACATTTGTAGCTATAAATGCAGTCATTGTCAGAACCAGTTTTGGTGCTTTTGGGTACGGCTATGTTTGGCAGATTGTCATGCTGGCTCACATGGCATTTCCCGTGTGATACAACAAAATCCATAGGGCTTATTTTCCAAAAAGCAGGATTTTTTACTAACATTATTCTGCATGAAGTACAAGTAAGCCTCCTCTCATTTGTCGGGATACTTGCTCAAACTTTTAGCCTTTTTAGCAGGTACTCCACTCTGCATCTCCTACCTTTCACATTCATCCATCACTGTTTCGTTGTGCAGCAGATCCTCGTCTCGTTCCACATGTTTTATTAGCAGTTGCTGTTTACTTGAGTGACTTCTCATCACTAGATTTTACAGCTGTTGTTCTACATACTGATTTTTTTGACATCCTGGGAAACACAGGAGGGCTGACAGGTATGGATAAACATTTTACTTAAGGACTTAAAAGAATTAATATTTCTAAAGAAAACCTTTTTTTCCTAATCACTGGATTTTTCATTCCATCAAACATATTAGATGTGTGCAAAGCTAGTAGTTACAACATACTTACCACATATTCAAACACAACTACATGTTCCATACACTCTTTGTCTGACTAATTAAAACCTTTTAATCAAGAAACAGTCATAAAACTTTAGTTTCCTCTAAACATACAATCCAACCATAATATTCTACTATACAAAGAAAGAAAATAAACAATATTAACAAAATTAAAAAAACATTATTAGAAAAATAAGAACAAGAAAACAATATTAGAGCAGCAGTGAAAAAAAAATACTAGTAATAAGTATAATAATAATTATCTGTTATTTATTACTCCAGAGAGGCACAGAGAGCAAGATTTAGGTCACTGTAGCCACCGTACCCTGCTTGTCCCTGACTGCTCACCAGTCAATCACCTGCAGCTACTGCAGCTGATGTGACACACACGTCACATGGGTCTGAACCAGCACACTGAAGAGAGAAAGAGCTGCCAGTCTTACTCCTATGAGAAAATGTGGAACATGTTGCTTACTGTCTATTGGAAACTGTAGCTTTTTTTTATTGGCCCTAAGATGGGCAGGTGAATCTAAAAATATAGTTTGTGAATAATAAAGTCAATTTAAAATTAATTTAGTTTAAACACAGTTGCATAATCTGTGTGCACTATTACAATGATATACCTATTCAGAATGACAGCCAAACAATCTGAAATCTTGTTTTTTGCTCATAAATATTTGACAGAAAGGGACAGTATAATTCAAGTGGATGTAATCAAACCAATGCCTCTTAGAAATGATGAAAAACAGCTGAGGTCCTTGAACCTTTGCATATTGACTTGTTCCCAAAATGCACTGCTTAATGATACACCTTCCTCTGTAATCTGCACCACACTTTGCAGTGCTCCTTGCATTCATTATCCCCAATACTGTCAGGACATGGGTACTCACTTTCACACTTATGCATTATTTTCACTATTTGTTGCATTTGAGTTCATTTTTGATTTCACTTTGATTTCCAGCATCACCCTGCTTTCTGCTCTGTAACCAGGCAACAACATTACAGAAAGATATACTGGCAAACCCAGGAAGCAAGCAAGCTGTGGTAAAAAAAAGCCTCTAGTTTTTCTCTGTTGTATGTAGAGTAGCATTCACATGTCTGCATGGGCAGTGTGACAGACCTCAATGAGTAATAAGGGGTCGTGCCATCCCGTTGGCCCTGTCTTTGACTATGACCTAGTGACTAATGAATGAAAACAAGCATGGATGATTATTTTCATTTTGGCAAATTAGTTATGAAACCAACATGTCATGCCAGTGATCATATTGGTTGCAGCTGATGCATTTGACAACTGATGAGATTGCTGTTGCTGTGTGGGAGCAGAGTCAGTGAAATATCTGCCAAACCAGTGACTCAACATCAGCATTTTTATACATTAAAGGGGTAAATGATCATCTACATGTAGCTACCATTAAAAGAATGAGAAATCAACCAATGAACTTCTCCTCTTCTTTCCTTAAGGCACACAGTTAGTCAAATGATATATCATGTCATAATCCTAACAAAAAATGGATTGAAAATTTTAATACACATATAAAATGAATACACACATAATTGCATAATTTTAAATGTATAACTATCATATAATTACTATATGTAACTGTATATATTTAAATGCATATCAAGCCAACTGAGTTAAATTTATCCCTTCCCTTGTAAAAGTTGAAAACTTTAAATGTGCTGCATTTGGTGATGATCATTATACACTTGAACATATGTGGAATATTCTGCTTTGTACATAGAGGAATTGTATCTCAGTAAACTTAGAAAAATAAAAATTAAGATCGCGGCTCTCTGCTGTGAGCTGTTTAGGTATTTTTCTTAAAGAGTTAATGTGTCAAACTTTAAACTTCTTCCCAGAAACACCTGTAAATTTCTTTTCTCTTAGTTTTACACTCTTGTGGATGTTCTGTTTGTGTGTCAGTAAAACTGCACTACAGTGCAGTGGGGAAAATCTGTAACATGCTGGCAAACACATTCTCAGCTATGAAAATATTGATGTCTTGCAAGTCACAGATCAAGGGGAAAAAAAAAACATAATTTAAGAGGAGACACTCAAAAATCCCCTTAGCTGCCTGGCCTGACACTGATAATCTCTCTGAATGTCAGCACAAATCAAATACTGCCACACAATATCCACAGACGCATAGTCTCTCTCTTTTTGCCCCTTGAAATTTTGCAGTATCTTGGCTGTGTTGCATGTATTCTGCATGAGGCCCCAATAGCAAACACAATCCATCAAGAAAAAGCTGTCGCTGTATGTAAGTGGACATGATTTACCACAACAGCTTCCCACTCCCCCTGTAATCACTGGAGTTAATTTTATGCAGGCAGGCTTTTAAAAACTGTAATGGTACTCTATAAATCAGTCCTGTCTCTTGACCTGCCATTTCTCCTTCCTCTCGTTTTCACCAGTTTCTGCTTGTTTGCCCTCTCTCCTTCCCATACACACACACACACACACACGCACACAATCACAAACACAATCACAAATATATACAACATATTTCTTGTTTGGAAGCCAATCCTTCCAGCTCCTTCTTCACACCACTGGTCTCTCTTTTTCTCCATGAAATCTGCACTAGCTTCTGTGTGATTCCCCTTCACTCCAGCAGTAAATCATCTATGTTGCTTCTCAGCTTGTTCCTTGACATCTCTTCATTGGACTCTCGTCTAAGTGGGTGTCTCACACTGTCGTCTTGTCACTTTGAAAAAAAAATGCTTATCCTGTGTTGTTTTTAGTTTCTGATCAGAAAACATATTCACCTGATACAGTAATTTCTGAGGAAACTAAGCAGCTCTTAGGCTGTATTTGCATGCTGTGTTGCACTGAGTGGGGAATATGGACTGGTGTACTGTAACACTGTATCAACATTACAATATTAACAATGCAACAATAATATGTAAAGAATATCCTGCTCTATGCTAACATATTGTAAACTGACTGGCAGACTAATCTCTCAAAAACCATTACTATTTTCAGAATGCTCGAGCCCTTCCTGCATGTGGTTGAGCTTGCAGGATGCCTCCACTCTGCATTAAACATTAATACCAACAATTCAATTCACATGGAAACAAGACAGCTGAATCTGCTCACAGTCCAGGTCTGTCATTAGGTCTGGTTTGTGCTACATTCTTGCTGCTCTGAGTAGGAGTGTGTCTGTGATGCATGTCAAGGAAACTTTGGTTCTGCTAGAGCAGCAAGAGGATTTGAAAGAGAGAGAGAGAGAGAGGTAGTGTTTGTGTGTGTTGGGTTGAGGGTGTGGGCGGAGGGGGACAGGGTTGGGGGATGTCTTTGCATCCTTTTGAAAATTTGTGTCTCTATGTATTTCCACAAAAGCCATTTTGGAGATTTCTTTTTTGACATGTTCGGATGGGTTCACAAGCACTTTTTTCAAACACTGAGAACTCTCTCATGCGAATGACACCAGGGGCAGTCACGAGCTAGAGGGAGAAGCATCCCCAGAAGGAGGCAATGACTCTGACACAATGTCAGTTAACAATGGTACAACAGCTGATGCAGCACCACAGGTGTTGTTAATTATTTCACTCAGACCCCTCTTAGCTAAACAGGAGCTCTGTTATAAAGAAGCAAACCAGCACACCCTCTATGGGTTGTAGTACTCAAGTACAGTACTTGAGTAAATCAAGTTCGATTCTGAAGTATTTGTTCTTAAGTATTTTCCAATTTATTCTACTTTTTACTTACTACTACTATGTATCACCTAAAATATGATGAATTGTTACAGAATAAAATTGTAAAGTTGTAAAGTTGTTACAAGCTTCACCCTGACCAGCTACAATACCCACTTACGGGGTCTTGGTAATATACAAGAGACACCAATTTGGGCTGTGACCAATTATATACACAGAGTTTCTGCTACAGACACCAAAGGTGGTGCCACCTAAAAAAAATAATAAAAGGGATGTAATGATTAATTTAAGGGATTCTTTATTGTCATTTTTTAAATTTATCTATTAACTTTAATTATCTTCCTGTTTTTTTGGATTTCTCTTTCTTTTCTTTTTTATAGCAACATCGGTTGCTATAAATGAGCCATATATTTATATTTGATAGTGATTATGTCACACCACGCAGTGTGGGTGTCACCAGAAATATTAGTATTGTCAAAGATTCTCCCTTTCTCAGATCAGAGCATAATCTTTTCCAACTCCAACTCTGTACTTATCTATAATCTTGTTACTTTCCCCGAGAACTCTTGAAAAGTTGTATATGATGCAAGTAGGATAATTCACAAGCGTATGTGTGTGTACTTGTATTTTTGTCTGTCTCTACTTGTTACCTCCCTGATATTGATCAGTTCTGTGCCCTACTGCACTATGCCTCTCATGCCAGCACTGACTGAATATGGATTCTAAGCTTCTATGTTTGGCAGGACACAGCTGGCCCTGCACAACCCCCCTGCTCATTAGTGTCAATTGCCATCAAACAAAAATATGAGCCATTACTGACAGAGATATCTGGCCACATCAGATGACGAAAAATAAGAAAACATGAAAGATTCATTTGCCAATAATATAAACAGATTTACGACAACTGTTATCGAAATTATTGGTACAGTTTTGTTCTGGCATAGCAAAACTAAGTCTGACTTTTATTGCATCATTGCATAATGAAGGCAGCAAGTCACTTACATTAACTGTGAGCTAAAGCCAAAGATTAAACAGGAACGAGGGCTGTGTTGCACCATACAGTCAATGCATAGCAATTACTAGTAATGATGAACTTGCACTGTTATGCGTACAAAGGAACAACTCATGTTTCACCCAGAAAATCACAAAATCAGGGCTTGCAAGCCGCACAGACAACAGGAGGCCTAAACTACACAGTTCCTCCATGACACACTGTGATGTTTAAATGGTATCCTGCTACTTCTCTAATTCCTGTGGTTCTCTCTACCCACCTGCTGGTCAGACACTGCGTGCAGCAACTCATCAGAGAGGAGACTAGGCAGGGTGAAACACAATTACCGTACCTCCATCTGTCTGCATTTGAGTTTCTATCCCTCTATATTTGCCCACATACACAAAGCGGCTCACATAAACACAACCGCATGATGCATTATCATCCATGCAGATGCCACTAACATCCAATGTTTGCCTCGACTGCTCTCATCCTTGTCACCCTCCAGATTCAAGGTGTACCACTGTCGTTACCATCATTGTGATCCCACTTGAAGCATCCTAAACAAACCTCTCATGTACGTCTCAACAATCCCATCACCATTACACAAGTCGCTGAACCTAGATGCTCGTGGTGTAGAGTCTGAGGCTGTAATCTTTGTATTACCAGGGCTAAACATGTTTGCTTGATTTAATTTAAGGGCAGGTTATTTTTCAGAAGGGGTGACCCTATTTAACACCTTGGATGTTAGTAATGCTATCTGGTTGACTTCCAATTACTGCCAGTTGAGTTTCTTAGAAATTTTAACTGAATTTAAAATTTTGCAAATTTTCTGCAATTGTTAGAAATATTAAAGAGCAAATCTGCATTACAGCAGAAATACAGTTTCCATGGTTATGCTCTCAGCAGTTATCACTTCATTGAACAGGCTAGAAAGTGCTTGGTTGTACAAAACTGTAATAAAATTCTGTCTTCCATTATCATTCAGTCCTACTCAGTTACACTTTGCAGTTCATTAATAGAAACCTATGTTTTACAATATGTAACTGTTTTATAACAAATGAAGAAGCACCAGAAAGCAGAAAATAACCTTGGGCCTGAGCCTTGACCCGTGGTGTTTCTATAAACAAGGCTTTGGTGAATGAAACAGAGTTGAAGGAATTACAGGGATCCTCTGATCAATATCTTCGCATGAGCCATGATTGTGGTTATTTTCCCAAGAAAATTGCCTTTGATTGAATGTGCATGTGTCTATGTTTGTGTGTATGTTAGAGAATGATTAGATCTGTATACGTGTGTCTTTCATGTACATGCTTATGCACATGTGACCTTATACATCAATCCCATGCTGACAATAGCAAGACTGTCAAGCAGTCAGAGACAAATCCAGGGGGATTCCTTCTCATCCCCAAGGCGAAGTGACTGCTACACTAGGCTCAGTTTGGGGAGTTGGAGAGGTGGGGGAGTTAAGTGTAAAATCACCTTGCCCAAGGATACAGCCTGCACAGATCAATATCTGTGAGAATTGATGCCAAACAGTGGTGAATAGGTACATGTGTGCTGTATGTGTGTGTGAGTGCAGTGGCCCTGAAGAGACAGACAGGTTAAGGGGGAACAGCAGCTCCCTCTGTTGGATAGAGATCACTGCTGAAGTGAATGATAGTTGAGCCTCAAACTGCAATGCTGGTTTGAGATTACAAACTAGACGGTGGACACTGTTTCAGTGATAGATTTATTTTTCTAACATTTCCACAAAGGACTACTATTTGTCATGTGCAATGTCTTTACAAAATACAAACTAGTTGACACAAAGTAAGGAAGGAGCGATTGGGTCCTGGTTTTTAATTCAACCTATACTGTACATACTGTGTGTCTACAATAAATTGACAGGTCCAAAAGACACAAAATAAGTAAATATGCACCACAAAACCAAAAGCACACTACTACCCAGCGGTAAAAGAAGCATTCAACATGCAAAATGGAACCTTATGGGATTATCATAATTTATGAATTTGTTATGTTTAATCTGTAATATCCTACGTCTTGAAATGACACTTTATAAGACACTGTTGATACTTAAGTTGTAAAACCTTATTTTTAAGAGCAGGACGAATATTTCTGTTTTAATTTTAAATCATCTTGTTGCTGTATTGTATCTCACAACAGGAGAGCAGAGCAGAGAGCAGATAAGGCAGATTGAAGCATTAGAATTACTAAAAGTTAATTTCAGAAAGTCAACTTAGGAAACAAATTGATGTGCACTTAAAACATGTTGAAAAATTATTACCACACTGGCAGATTGCTTTTTATTTGAAAATAAAAACTCAAGTATTCAATTCCAGTCCAAAGAAATTCATTTAACAATTAATCATGCTTATGGCGCTTTTTGCATGAAAAACTATTCAAGCAAACTAGTTATTCCAGCAGTCAGATACACGCATCTAGTGTTATACAAATTCAATAATAAAATGAAAATACATGCAAAATATGCAAAATAACTCAAAACTGGACTTGAATACAGTATCAAACTAGTATTCTCTTACTGCTTAAGATATCAAAATCAGAGTATTCAGATTGTCCATTTTATTACTGTTATGTTATCACAGTCATTAAATTAGTCCTCTCAAATCAAGCATCACATACACATAGGCCTAGGTAAACTTGCTTGATTTGTGTTCAGCATGTTCATAAGTGTAAAACTACCTCAAATAATATTATTTAATGAGAGTCTTAGATCCATATAAAAATCTGATAGAATCAGGCCTAAAGGTGGCTTCAGTGCATTTACATTTATTTTCTGCAAAATGTGCATTTTTGTACCCTGCAGACATCTCTCCACCACAGACATCCAGCTAGTATTTATGTTCAGCAGCAGTCATAAAACCTCCACCCTGTCCTTGCACACCTTCGCCCCATTGATGTGTTTGATAGGTACTGCCTTTGGACTGACATTATTTGGCTCATTTTTCATCTTTTTCGCTCTCTCTCTGCTCATAGAAAACACAGACTGAGCTCAAGTGTGTGTATATATGTGGATATTTGAGAGAGAGAGAGCAAGACTAAGAAAGCAGGTGTAAGGCACTGTGTGTGTGAGCATGCATGTGTGAATGTCAACGTCAGCAAGGGTTTGAGTACTTAGGTGCGTGTTGTTCATGTGTAAGAAACGTAACAGAACAATATTTCACTCTGCATAAACTGGCTTAAAGAGTGACAAGTGTCCTTTCCTGCCTCCCTTCCTGTGTTGTGATTGAGGGTACAGTTAAAATAACCACTCTACATTGTGGCAGCAGATAAAGTGTCCAGTTTTATCTTAAAAACAATCCAACAAGTCCTTTCACACCATTGAATTTGACACTCAATGGCGCTTCCCCTTCAAGTGTCACATCCTTAGCTTTCTCTCCTCAGGTGGCAATTTTCATCGGGTTGTGGTCAACAAAAGAAAAGGTTCTCTGCAATCCCATGTGTGCATTTGACTGATGGGTCGGTGCAGCTGCAGCACAATGGAAAGGAGAGCAAATTGAAAGCAGGTAATCACAGACATTGGTAGTCTGTTCTGTTACTCGTACCCGAGAGACTCAAGTGGACAAATGGAGTGGAGGGCAGAGGAAATAATAATGTTGTTCCTCTGTTTGCCATTAATCTGATATGGGCCTGTCCCAGAGTGGAGACTATCGGCTGAACTACTTTATTTGTGGCAGTGGGTCGCCGTCCTCACCTCTTGATTCATACAGTAGTCACTTTTAATGTCTGAGCTTTTATCCCAGGATTAAGCATTCATCCTCTTTCAGCTGTCTGCAGTACTTTACCATTACATCAAACTCTCTCTGTCTCACTCTTTCAAATGATATGATAATAAGTTCCTCTAGTTCCTGCCGCGCATTTGGAGTTTTGACGTCTCAGGAGGAAAAATGCAACCTAGGCCACGGTGCATTGATAAAGGCTGTATTAACAGCTGAAATAATTCCTGATTGGCTAGGAGAAAGGTGGCATCAGCTACCCTGCCTCTGAGAAAGAAAACAATTCCCCTTAAAGATTTTCCTGCCCCTTATTTCCCTACCACTTCTCTCATGTACAGCAAATTCTCCGAACATGAGCTCATTTCCCCAACCAAAGGGCATCGGAGGTTGAGTCATATAATTCTACATTTGTCTTAGAAACAGAGGGAGACAGGATATGAATCACTTTTATGGCCCCTGGTGTGCATGAACCCTTGTCACTACAGCTGCTATAATATCTTGTCATTCACACAACGCTGAATGCCACTGCACTGCTGCCACTTTTGCTGTGAGTGCTTCCATGTTCCAAGGAGAGAAAATGATGACATCTCTCCTCGCAGTAATGATAACATTTGAAACCCAGGACATGGGGAATCTGGGTAAAAGACTGTCAGCCTGGTAGCCATTGTCAGTCAGCTGCTGTCACAGAGAGGGGGCAAAATGCCAGGACATCTGATGCCTCACTGTATGCCACACTGTGTCTGACAGCTGCCAGTGCTGCCCGAGAGCTGGGGATGAGCTTAGAGGGAAAAGTGATAGGAAACGTCATGTTTGAGGTGAGCTGCCATGTCAAGGATCGGGATGTTGACGAGGTGGGTAAGATCATGTGAACACATGCTTGTCAACACAATATCCACTGAAAATGCATGCTCACAAGCAACCTAAAAAAAGCCTCAGGAACACCCTCGTTGAATGTGAAGCTATATTCACCTTGTTTCTGAATGGAATATATATATATATATATCTATATCTATATATATATATATATATATATATATATATATATTGAGGTGTTGGACCTGGGTGTCAAAGAGCCTCTTAGGGATCCTTTCAGAGTCACTTGACTGTATTTAAAGCCAGTCAAGATCAATATTTACTCAAAAGCTCCTGTGAACCTATAGGCACGAGTTTTAGGAAGAAGACAGAACATAAAAAAGAGCTACATCACTAAATTCAGTGCCTTTGTGAGCAGGCCTCACTAAACAAAAATATCTCATTAAGCCCTGGTAAACAGTGCTGACTGTCAACAAATACCTCAGAAAACTTTTGTGATCTATTTTCATAATTTATCAAGAATGGTCTCTCAGGCTGAAGCACATATTTTTCAAAGTAGTTCATGAGGTACTATTAGATTCTCTATCCCTGTGAGTGCCGTGCAGAGAGATTATTTTATGGAAATTGATTACATTATGGAAAATGAAAGAAACCACTTTTATTACACTACGCTGTATGTGAAAGTCTAACCATCAACAATCCTTGAGATAGTACATAACACACACTTTAATACAGAGAGCTCAAAATATGAATTGCCCTTGCTTTGCTGACTCCCACCATACTCATTCACTAATCCATTTACCATTTAACTCTTTAACACTTTTATCCACAGCAGCTCTGAGCTTCGCTTTGTGCAAATTTTGCCTAGAAAAGTACAGCACAGTCAGGTCAAGTGAGGCATCATAAAATACCCAGATGTACTTCTGTGATGCTGTGCTTATTTTACTTCCTTTGTCCTTTGCTCCCTCCATCATCTACTCCAACATTTGTCCATGTCAAGCTTTCACTGCAAAGTCAGCACATGAATTTGTATATACACAGAGTATTAAATTGAAGCAGAGCAGCAAACCAGGGTCATTGTCTTTTTGAAGAGCATAGTGAGAGTGTAGTTTTCAAATCATCTCTTTTGATTTAGGCTGTACAATATACTTTATCCATAAATTAGCAATTAAATCAAGCCTTTGCTGCTCAGTTTTAGACTGAGTTATCCTTTAGTTATCCTAAAATGTATACTAAGTGGCTCATTTACAGTAACTCATTATATAAGATTTTTTTCACAATATGAGCAGATTGTTGTAAACACCTAATTGTGTTTAAAAATAATAGCAAAGAATCTCATTGAATTAAATAGCTTTAGTCATCTATCTTTATTTTGACACAAGCCACTGGAGCCACAGGCAGAAAAATGCATATTAATTTTTGCTATTGGCAAAGCAGTGATTTTAAACTGTAGAAATGAGACAGGTCTCGGCAGCTGACTGTAAATTTTTGGCAAAAGCAATGCAATATGTGGTCTGCATGTTGGAATCTATCAAAATGAAAAGAGTAAATCACCCATATTTGTTCCAAAATCTGTTTGGGTGCATAATCTATACTATGAACCTGTTGTGGGAGAAACAAGCACTTGAGGGTTGCAAGGGACTGGATTTTCAATCCTGCCTCATCACACTCCCACGGAAATACCTCTGTCCCAGTCATGGAAAAAGAATGATACCTGACTCTATGGTATGTCTGCTCATGTCTTGCACGTTATGTTTCGCAAAGGGGTGATTTTTGGCCACATAATGCTGCAACCTGCTTACAAGCATGTCTCTGAAGTCCACTCATTTTCAAGTCAGTGGTGTAATGATTACTGCTTTATGCAAACAAAAAATGTATGGACTTTAAACACTTTCCCTCACAACTCTCAGGAACTTCTTCAAAACGCTGGACTTGCCCGAGAGCTCTGTCAGTGTGATACATGGATTTACTCTATGTTGCAACACTGTCCGCCCCCCATCTGATTCCTACTCCATGTACTCGGGTGAATTTTTTTGTTGGCTGCATTATGCATCGTCAGTCCACACACTTGTCATGCACTGGTCACTGCTGACCACCTTCAACCAACCAGCCATCAGAGCACACAGGAGATTTTAAACAATTTTTAAAAAAGACAGCAGAAAGAACAAGATTGAGTTTATTGATATGGGACTGCACATTAATATAAAAAACTGACCTATTTTGTTAGGATCCCTGACTGACCTTTTTTTCCTGTCCCAAACTTGTCACATGATGAATAGTAAATTGGACTCCTATCCTGCAAGAATCCTGCAGGAATCTCTTGACCAACAGGTTCCTGAAAAAATATCAGCCTCTAACAAGAACATGTTGGTGTTCTGTATGTTCTCAAAGCTGGCTGTTTACTTAAAATTGGCAAGAATGTGAGAGAAAGCAACATGCAAACGTCGAGCTTTAGACATTTACTAAACTGATATTTTACACTATCACGTCAGCTTACAAACCTCCTGTAATTCTGCAATTTATACAGAGAACAACACAAAATGCAGATGTGGCAAATGTTCATTAACTAATATGGCACCAAATGTGGTAGAGTGTAGAACATTATCCCACCAGTGAGACATTAAAACAATCAAAGATTCTGTTTGAAGAAAGATCCTCCAGGACAACACACAACACTCCTCTCTTTGTGTATTTAAATCAAGCTTGGTGTTTACTGAAGCATGCCCAACTGACTTCCCCCTGCCCTTGGCACAAGCAGTGGGTATCCCTTGGTGAGAAGTGAACACACAGTCCAGGACTGAGGATACTGCTGCACCACATCCCCAGCCACCAGCCTCTTGCCAGGGCTAACTGCCACCGTCTGACTGCCTTTTGATGGGAGGCATACGAGTCCACCTGCTCCACTGCAGAGACTAAATCCTTAGTGAGAGTCAGTAGGTAAAGTGGTCCTGTTGCCCTTCTCACCAGCCTCAACAATCTGACTTGTCAAACAAATTGCTCTTAGCAGCTGTTCCCCAATCTGCCTGCTGAGCTGAGTGTTGCGCACTGCTGCCACCACCATGCCCCAGTTCCCCCCACTGCTGTGTTTCTTCTCAGACACCATAAGGACGGCCATACGTGAAGCACCCATCAGTGGCGATTCACCCTGACACCAATTCACCGCATTTGTAGTGAAGGACGTCTACTGTGGTTTCAAATTGGTGGTGATGTAGCGCAATCTGCTATTCATCTGCATGCAACTATCACACAGACATTCTGTTCTGTAATTTATGTCAGAAAATGATACACTTCAGCTGCTGCAATTTGTGTAAATTGTACTTGTTCATACTGCTTTGTTTTATGCCTTTACAGGAAATTGCCTGTTGCAACACAAATGAGGGGTTGTTTTCAAGAGCTGCAATTGTGTATTTTCGAGAATTCAATGACAGGATAGAAAATAGGAGTTAAAAGGCAAATTTTGTTACACTATACTGCTGCTTCATCATGTGTTTAAAATGTTTGAACAGGGTCACAGAGTAATGGCAATGGGTGAGTTGAAGAAACAATATTTAGTCAAACTTCCTCCTCTGTAGTGCCACAACGTCAACAGAAAAAAAAAAATCTTTATTTCTATTGATAGATCAGGCATAAACAATGTGATGGAGGACCTCAAAGTGAGACAGCTGCTAGTCTCATCATATCCTGGTACTCTGACTCTAATGTATGGTCTAAATGAGTCACAGTCTGCCTGTGTTAATACATTTTAATGAGGTCCCCGAAGGATGGTATAGATGGATCACACTCCATTTTTCCACTCCAGAACCTAAAGCAATCTTTTTTTTTTTTTACTGAGTATTTCCTGTAGTTCCATGTGTTTCAGCTATATTCCATTTTACTCTCTTTGTGTCTCATCCCACCTGATCTTCAAGCTCTGTCTCTCGTTTGTGTGCATTCCTCACTGACTTCATCCTCACCAGAATCCCATCTCTTCCTCCAGCTCATTCTATTATCTATTTCTCCTTCTTGCTAGCAACCCATCCTCCACATTGCCAATCACTTTTGGCCTTTCCCATCTCTTCCCTTGTTTTCTCTATATCCCCCTCATCCCCTCCATTCTTTTCAGCTGTTAACAGTCAAGCAACCTTTTATCAAGAGGGTGATGGTTAAACTACTTTGGTCTTCACTGTGATGGCTCTCGGTGCAGACTGTCTAAACAGGTGTTTAACGCTTGTTGGTTTTTCACAGTGCAAGCAGTGGACAGAGGGGAGATCCCACCCAGCTGATTAAATAGGCCGCAGCTGTGGCTGAATGATGGTTCATGAACGATTCTCTGGCAACGTGATCAACCAAGCAGTTTCCCTTTTTTTTTTTAAACCGAAGTGCTCTTATTTGCCATTTAATTCTTTTTTATGATAATATACTGTATTATAATTAGCAAGTTGCACTGGAAAACCTTTTCCTTACGGCTTTATAACAATAACCACAGTTTTGTATTTTGTAAATATGAGATACCATGTCCAGTAATCTAGCTCTTGTTTTTTTTTTTTTTTTTTTTATATATTGTGAGTAGGTAAACAAATACTGTGAAGAAATGGCTTTTCTCAAAATGCGGCCGCTGAGCAGGCTACAAAACTACAATTCACTTGAGATAGTCTCTCACTGGATTACTTCTCTAGCAAAAAGTGACCAGAATCTTCAGGTGTACAACTTCAAATTTGCTAATAGGCATCACAGGAATTTGAAAGACATACTTAAAGTATGATACATTAATTGTTTGGCCACTTTGAGGGATCAGAACAAGCATTGGCATTTCATCTAAAAGTAGTTATAGCAAACATCTGAGCAATTAAGCATAAACCTTAAATGCACAGATGTCTGAAAAATTATAACAGTATAAAAACTAAACTGCAACAGCAAATACTTTGGTATGAAACATAAAGTTGATCAAAAATGTGAATTGTTCATAAATGTTCACAGACATCAGGGGTTTCTGCCCAATCATCCGGTCTTACAGAATAATATCCACCTGTAGTGACTACATCATTATTACAAGTTTATGGTTAGGTTTAGGCACTCACAGCACACAAGAGGGGCTGAATGATTTGAGGAATATGGAAATGATGTGAGTCATATGCTGTGTGGGACATTTTGGCCAGACATGTTAGACAGTTCTCTCCACCATCATCATCAAAACACCAAATAAGGGAAAATCTTATGGAGGAGTGATGTTTACCCCTCCAGTAGAGTTTTAAAGGCAGAATCTTTGCCAAGAAGCACTGTTGCTGTTCTGCTGGAACGTAGTGGCCCAACACCTTACTAAGACAATCGATGGTTTTTCTTCTAATTTGTAAACTGTCTGTATGTTGCTTCTGAAAATAATCCAGCCAGAGATTATCTTTCCTTCAAAACTCATTTGCTGTTGCAGTTTAGTTGTATAAAAACGTAATCTCTGGGACAAACAGGGTTGAAAAGACACTTGAGAGACACTAGCATTTATTTGGAGTCATGTTTGTGCCCACCTGCTTACGGTACATCAAGTATTTGCTCTCCTTTTAGCTCTCCTTCGATCACAACCAAAATAGGGAAATATCCGGTTCTGGCTGCTAATCCTCCACTCTGTTCATCAGTAAATGGCTAATTGCTGTTTGCTGTTTAGGTCCCGGGCAGATAGCTTATGTTGCTTTATCAGAGGTTTTTGCTTACGTTGCTTAACACAGCTGGCTGCTATAGCTGCTTTTCTGTGAGTAAAACAAATAAAGTTTTGGGAATTTTTTTTTTTAAACTCTTAACGATTCAATGTTCAGTCTCAAATTGTTAAAATTGAGTTTGGGGGAAAATATTGCATAGTAAAAGCTCTTCAACGAAATTAATGAGTGTATCATAAATGTCACGGGAAATACACTAGAAGTTGAGTAGTCTGTTAATGGCTACTATGTCAGGCCAGATTGACATTATATATCAGAAGTGAAGAAATTCCATTTGTCGGGTGAGAAATTTTGAGCAGAAGCCCCTGGTGCAAACAAGTGAAAAGCTCACCAACTTGCCCACAACTTTACAAACTTTAAGCATCACCAATGCTCTATTCCAACTAAGTAAGCACAGTTTGTATCTCCACGTTATGTTAAGCTCAAGTCGACTCTGAGGTGATTTTACTTTTATGCAGAAATGTAAGATGAAAGTGGAAAAAAAGTCTGGATCAGAGAGAATATAGACCGGCAACTTCCACTGACCTGGCATACAGTACACGCGCTGACCCATAATTGACTGTTCCTAGTATCTGTTATGATGTTCATTTACTCCAGCTCTAATGCTGAAAGCTAGTCAGTTTAATAAAGTAGATTGTTCAATAACATTTTACTTAAGACTTCCTTGGAAGCAATTTGTCCATTTTCAGTTACGGACACAGAGTCCCCCATAAGCCAGAATGGTAATTATGTTTCAAAACATCAGGGGCAGCAGTTGCCAGTTTACAGCCCATGAAGCTCTACCATAGTAAGTGATTCTAAAGATCAAATTATTGGACTGAAGCAGACCAATTAAAAGTCTTTACAAAGCTTACAAAGAAAGTCTTTTAAAATAACAAACTTAATTCTGTCATTTTTTTCTTTAGATTTTTTAGCTGTTACAGGGAGAAGTATTTGTTGTCATCTTCAACTTTACAGTGTTGCTGCTGAAATGATGTTTGTAGATATAGAGGTGGAGCACTAGCCAGCACCTATTTACTCGAAAATGTTTGTCCTATTCTGAAAAAGGAGCTTATTTCACTGAATTCCTCTCATCATTGCTTTTAGACATGGGGGAGGGGGGGGCACTGTCCCAGGCTGTCAATAGTATTCTTCCTATTTTCCAAAAATGCTCAGTCTGTGTCAGTACTGTTTTCAGCCATCACTATATAGAGAAAATATTGCAGTAGCTGCTTTGTACCATAAATGATGGGCGCTGTCTCAAAACATTGCCTTCAAAAGAAAGCAAAAAAAAAGCATTTGGTTAGAGCATTACATTTCTCATCATTTCTCTCCTCATGCTTGTCACACCTACCAGTCAACTATTTATTATGATCTGCTGTTTCCTTTTAACTACCATCTACCACACTTTACCATCTTCTATCTTCTATATCAAATTGGGACTGACAACCACAAACTGGGCCAAAGGGAAACAGATTACATTAAAGACTGAAAAGACAAGTTCAAACATCTGAAACCACTGTGGAACTTTTTAATATCTGCATCTCAATGGGAACAATATGTCTATAACATCCATTTGTTTTTATTTGACTGTTTTAAAGATCTATGTTAAAATGTTAGTGTCTATGTGATTTGGATCTGCCAGTCTGCGATGTAAATTGTTCTCAGAATGAGCAGTTACAACTGTCATTCATGATTTTTATAGACTTTCTGTTTCTAGTTTTAAACAAAAGGAATTCATTGATGAAAATCACTACCTTGGATGCAAAAAATGAATATATCGGCAGGGTTAGCGCTGTTGTAGATCATTTACACTGAATAAATGCTCTTGGAATGTAAATGATGTTTAAATGCTGAATAATTTCTGAACATGCACATCTTCATATGCAAAGCTGGGCATATAAGCTTTTCACATTGGTGGTAACTGTTTCAATTTTATAGATTTCCAGCTTTTTCGTACATTTCTTTGATGTTTTTTTAAACAGACGGTTATTTCTCAAGGCTCAGTTAAAAATTGAGAATAGGAGGAGGAGAGAGTGGGCATCCCCACATCGTACTCCTGTGCAAAGTGATACCTGACTTTTGGCAGGCAAGAATAAAAACTACCATAGGTGAGATGTAAAGAATTAGTTATTCTAAGACTCAGGTATTATAAGACTCTTCAAAGCCAATTTTCTCCTGTGGGGAAAACAGAATCTGTTGGATGTCTAAAGAAGAGCCATGTCAGCAAGGAGTCTAAAAATTCAGTTTTATTACAGCTGTTTTAGTTCAGTCACTTGTTGAAGAGCAACTCTGCTGTAGCCCAGAGGTGTTTATAGAACCCAACAGGAAACCATCAGGTGCTGTGCTTTGTTATTGGACATATAATTAAATGCAGTAGAGTTCAGGTGATGCTATTTGGTGAATACAAAGATGTCTGCTAGTTCTTCAGTGAGACGTTGTAAATCAATACTGTTGAGAAAAAAGCTAATGTCTTCTTGATTGGGATCATGTTCACTTGTACAAATGCAGTTCAGTGTTAAAACTGTGTAAAGTGTGGTTTGCTTCCTCAGGTTTTTCTACCTGCATGGGATTTTCTAGGTATATTACTCAACTCAAATGAGGGATTTTTCTCTTGATACTACATTAGTACTTCACCAGCATATATAAATTCTGGTGAGGTTTTTGGATGATCCTTCATGTCTAGGGAGGATGCCCACTCTTTTTTTATTGTAATTATTGAATTTGAGGCATTTGAGGAGAGCTGTAGTAAAGTGCCAACTGCTGATGGCTTTAGATGGATTGTTTCTGTTCCAAATGAGTATCTGATTCTGAGATTAGGAATAATTCAACATATAAGCGTTCCTTTTTAAGTGTGATGACTGGTTGTAAATATGAGTATTCAGTGGAAATCATGGGTTAATGCGTTAAGTCACTCAAGATGAAAAGTTTAGATATTTGTATTTGTACAAATTTTATGAAGTATTCACTGTAGCTGTAGGATACGGATTAAAACAAGGGGAGTTCACTGTGTTTCATGCTCTGCAATGCTATAGCAACTGTGCTAGAGCAGCTTTCCTTTGATTAGGAATGTATTATACTGTACCTCAGAATTGCTGTATTAAACAGCCAAGTGCTATAAAATGAAACTCCTGAACTATGCATCAGAAACAACACAGTCCATTATATAACCAATTAGAATTGAAAAAAAAAGAAATGAATAGATGAGTTTTTTTTGTCCTTAGTATTCATTTCCTCCTCCATACCTGGAGATGTCAGGTCATGATTCCTGAGCTATTTCTGTCCACCCACAAGAAAGGGAGATCTTGCTACATGTGCAGTATGTTAAGTGTCATGTGCAAACTAGATGAAGACCACTGCCACCTTCCATACCTGTCAAGGAGGGCGACAGAGGTTAATGGGAAACTAAACCACAGAGCCAGGGAACTTCTTGTCCAGGTTTCTGGCCAAGATAATAAGGCTGCCTGTCACAGATAATTACTGTCGTCAAATCTGTGAATAAGGCTTTCTACATTGTAGTGATGAATTATTAGACCCAGCCCCCCCATGGTTCACGCACAAAAGTCAAAAATTGTCATTCTTGGAGTGACTAACAACAGGCTGTGATAAACAATCAAACCTGCCATCAAAGGTAGTTTAAAAACTCTGCTGTCATTTTATTCATTAATGTTTCTAATTGCATTTGGCTGGATAAATATTTGCACCACTCTTAAGGTCTCATTTCTTTAGCAACAAGGGTAAATAAGCCATCAGCATGACACGTTGAGTGAATGGACAGGAGGTGTTATCTCTATAAAGGTTTTACAACAAGACAGACTGTTTTCAAGTTCCAAAGTCTTGGTGCAAGACAATTATTATTCTGCATAATGCAGAAGTGAATCAAAAAGTGGATTTTAGTGGCCATATGTGACTAAGGGTTATGGGAGTCTGAATCTTGGATGTGGATGACAATCTGCTGAACTTCATTTACTCAAAACTTTACTTAAAAATTGATTTCAGATTTTAAATATATGTCCCCAAAATACTTACTTTATGACTAGATTTGCAAAAGTCATAATTGATTAGCTGATGTTTTATGCTCAAAAACTTAGCTACTTCTTCATTTTGACTGTGTGGTTGGGGTTTTAATAATATTTGATTGAAAGTGGCCTGTTGACATAAGCAAATAAATCGCACATTTAATCACATTTTTGATTAAAGTGTTTTTACTTGTGAGAAGAAAAGAACCATGAGAAGATCACAGACAAAACAGGGATAGATATCTCTAGAGTAAAAGAACTAAAACCACATTCTGTGTTCATGTAGAATCCATAGTATTCTCATGGTAAAAAGGTAGTTGAGAGGATTGGTTCGGGGCCTTTAAATGATTCTGATGGCATACATTTTTAATTGTAGATAAATGAGACAAGACCAACTACAATCTGTGTGTTGATTCCTTGATAGATTAGGAAACCTAAGTTAGAAATGTTCAAGTTCTACAGATATTGGTATGTAGTACAAGTGCATTTTCATAGGCTGCTCTGTGACATCGGGAAGATAGGTTAAGGATAACCCTGAAATTATTCTATATTTTCCTTTACCAGTAAATCTGATGAAAAGACCATAACCATCATGTGACTTAATTTCTTAATACTTCATACCTCTCGAGTGTCTCTTGTGGCTCCTTTTCATAAAAAGGCTAGTAACCTCCAGAAACAGCTGGGCACTGTAGTTTACAGCAAACAGTAGTGTATTTATTGTGGACTATTTTCAGATTTGGATTAAAATACATATTTTGCCTAATGAGTTGGACCTAATCAGGCAAAATAATTAAAATCACCGTTGTTGGTTTTCAATGAGTGTGCGTGGCTTTAAAAATCCTCGGTTACTTTCTAAAGCAGCTGGCCACTGTTGGTTTTAGCAAATGTTACTCAAGCAGGAGCAAATAATACTTTGATGGAGACTATTTCAGACTTTTACAGATCTGGTGCATTGGAATGAGGCAGAACTTCTTAATTGCAGCTTCGTTAAATGACTTTCTTAGGCTTTAGTCTTTTTATTGCCATTATTTATCATGGTGTCTGCATCTGAATATTTATGTGTTTTATTTTACAGAACTATGACCCACAGTACAGTGTAATACACCCACTGATTGGTGCCATTCAACAATACCTGTAACATAACCTGCCTCAGTGTTATAACAACACTTGTGGTAAAGCATTGCTTCATATCCTTTTCTGTCATCTTGTAAATTTAGTCCCCTTTACTCTTTCTGTCTCTTGCATCCTGTTTATATGTTCAGACATTCACACAAGCATGGCCATGTGTGTACACTTCACAGTTGCACATACATTACATACATGCTATCACTGAACAATCTTAGAATTGTCTGGTGAGTCCCTCTCCTCACTCTCTCTACCAGGTCAACCTGAAGTACTTTGCTTTTCTTTTGCAGTGATCTCAGAGCTCCCAAACCTTTTTTTGTCAGCGGAGATTTGTCTCTAAACGCCCTCTGCTTTAACTCAGAAATACAAGATCACGCTCATTTGTCAGTGTTCCCTTATCTCCAGCCACAGTGTTGTCCAGGACCTTTCCACAACTCAGGTTACTTGGGTGGGTGGGGTAGGAGTTTATAGTGATATGGGGGAGGGTGGAGGATTATGGGCACCAATACCAATGCCCCCCCCCGTCATTACACCATTCAAGAAAGCTAGGAATTGTAAGATACTTACAAACACTCACGCTGTCTTTTAAAACTCCATACCTTGCACATCATCAAACAATCCTGGAGGGATCTGCCAGAGCATGAAGGCACAGGAGCAAGGTGACATGAATCCTGTACCTGTACTCCATTTAAAAAAGAACAGCTCTTTGAAGGTGACTGCCTGCAGCGACCAAGGAAGTGTTTCTCGACTCCATCGCTGTGGGCAGTTTAACAGCTGTCAGCAGGCTTTATCTGTGGGATGCGTTGAATTCTCATCAGCTTTACAGCATGGCTACTGTTAGTTTTATATGGATATGAATATAGCCTAAGAATGCCAGCACAGGCATGTCAGTATTAGCATCTGAAAAGGCATTTTAATGTACACAAAAGAGACATATGGGTGGTGTGGTTGTTTCTCAGACTTCGATGATGTGCAGATGATGAAGGAAACTTCGCTGACACCGGCTTGATTGCATAAAATAGGTTTATTACAAAGAAGACCAGCGTCGAGCAGAGACCATGGTTTGCCTGGGAGACGACTCAGAGCCAGGATGAGTCTCTCTCTGAATCACAGCTCAAAACTCGCTTATATAGGTTGGTGTGTAGGCTAATGTGTATGAGGGCCTATCTTAACGTCTGGTTTCGTCAATTCTATGACCCCTCTCATAAAGCCAAAGGGTTGTAAATTCCTTCACTTATCAGACCTTGGAGTCTATTTAACCTAAAGGTTCCAGAATTAGAGAACAGATAACCTATGTCACTTATTAAATACAACAGTGGCTGCAGGGTAAAATATAGCAAAGAGCACATATTGTCAAGAAATGCATAGATAAATACTGCCCTGTTTGATGTTTGTCTGTCAATTAATGGTGTCATGCTGGCCTAGTGCAAAAAATTAATAGGTAAAACTGTCTCCTATTTTTAACAATGACACTCAAATCAAATATCACCTCTCAGTAGCCAGAGGTAGAAAGATGTGAATAAAGTATTCATAAGAAAACGTGACAAGGGGAACCTAGTTTTTAACCATGCTAGTGGCACCTTCACCTGATTTGGCTATGTCAGTCTCAACAACTATTCGATGAATTGCCATGATATTTGTACACACACTCATGATGCTAAGTCAATGAATCCTAAAATTTTGGTGATTCCACTTGTCATTTATCTAGTAGTGCAGATTTATTGGCTCACAGACACCCCCTCAACGTTCAGATCAGTTTGCAAGTTAATGAAAGATATTTGCATGATATATGATAAATTTATTTTTTTTTAACTCAGTATTCTGCACAGACATAAGTAATTAACAGTGTATCAGGATTTTTCTGTATAGTCTCAGCTAGTCTAACTGAGAAGTTTAAGGGGGGATCCTATGCATTTTTCTGTGCTAAACTGGTCAAATAATTTGAAATAGTGCACTCAACAAACAAGCTAGCTGGTTGTTGTACTAAAATAACTTGTTCATCTTTTATAATATCCTGTATTTGAACTGACTGTGGAGAGTCAACACTATGACAGACAAGTATATGCATTTATTCAATTCCTATTTTACAATAAAGGTCACTACAGAAACACATACGTCACATGAATACGAGGCATAGCAGGTTTCCTGTCTATCATTTCTCAGCTGAACACAGAGTCAGAGGGTTGCTTGACTTTATTTGCTTAGTGTGTATTTTTTATTCATAGCCAAGCAACGAGGGAAAATACAAAGCTATATCCATCCATCCATCCATCCATCCATCCATCCATCTATCTATCTATCTATCTATCTATCTATCTATCTATCTATCTATCTATCCATCTATCTATCTATCTATCTATCTATCTATCTATCTATCTATCTATCTATCTATCTATCTATCTATCTATCTATCTATCTATCTATCTATCTATCTATCTATCTATCTATCTATCTATCTATCCATCTATCTATCTGTCTGTCTGTCTGTCTCCTCATTTAAGATTCAGTTCAGCTTCACTCTCATTTAGAATTTTCTAGGTTTTTCAGAAAGCACAACAGAAAGCTCTGCTGATCCAAGTGGTAATTAGCCACCAGTAGGCATAATAGACTTGTGGGCATCCTAGAGTCGTGCTGAAATCCCTGCTAGCGGGTCCGACACCTTTAACACAGGGCAGAAGAATAAAAGGCCTGCATGAAAGGTTCCACAAATAGGAGTGAATGGATTGTGAAATGTGTCATTCATGCTACCATGGACATACAGCATGCTGTATACAGGCTTAGTTCATAGGTTCAATCATAAATAGATGCTGGGGGGGGCAGTAGGAAAACTAAGAGAGTAACAGAGACATATGGTGGGAGAAAATGTGAGGAAAAGCTCTGATTGCAGTCTCCACCCAGTTAATGAAAGACCGTCATCCAACTGAGTATTATCACCATAATCCAGCTATCATTGAAGACCCAGATATACATGGCTGGCCAGTTGACACATTCTGGATTTACATGGAGGATTAGGCAATGGTAGTTTCTAGGAGATGATTATGATGATGATGGAAATGATGACAAATTCACTGAGGGTGGTTAAAGTATATTTATGAATCTACAGAGTAAGTACAATATACAGTGTATGTGTAAATATAGGTTTTTACTGAAACCCACTAGTTTTGCCTTTAAAGCAATGCAGAAATGTCATAAAAGTACTTTTTTTTACAAGTAAAGGTCCTTCATTCAAAACCTACTTAAGTAAAAGTGCAGATTATCAGCAAAATGGGCATAAAGTATCAAAATACTGCCGTTTGAAATTTAGGCGTAAGCATTTGCATGATGTTATATTCAGTATACTGTACATAACTACCTGATAAACAGTACACTGTTGTATACCCTGTTGTGATTCCCAGCATAGGGGTCGGTGCCCACACCTAAGGGATCACGAGATTATTAATGAAGTAGGAAAGAATTAGAAACAAACAAACTCACTAACAAACAAAAAAACAATATTCTGATAAATATTCTGATAAAGGATTTTGTTTTTTACTTTTCTCTGATCATTGATTTTTTTTTTACATTTTGAACCTAGAACATATGTTAATTAAAATCATCTTAGAAGTTTACAATAGAAATCACAACTAATGAAAGCTGCTTTTAATTGTACATGGAACTGTACTTTATCAACTATTTTCTAATATTAAAATAAAAAAAATTGAGTTGTGTAAAAACAGTACTAATATAATTAATATTGATAGCAATATAGTATAACAAAATGGAAATACTCATCTAAAGCACCAGTACTACAATATTTACTTGGGTACTTAATTGCATTCTGTTGCTGCACATATGGGATAAAATGGAAAGACACATCATACCATCTCATGGCTACTATGCTACAAGACTGGAATAGGCAAGTAGGATGAAAAGAATATAATCAAAGCCCAAAAGATAATAACTCTTGTTTGTTGCATAACTATGTTGCAAAAGGCAGATGAATAAAAAGTTGTGAAATATTGGTCTCAAAGGAATTGAAAACTGATGAGGCATTTGTAAATTGCCTAATCAATTATGTAATGTGTTTGGGGAATTAAAACTTAAAATGCAATTTCAGAACATGGAGGTTTAGACATTTGGGAAATTGAATTAGTGCTGCTCAGATTAGTCCCCGTTCATGTGTCTTAATGGGGAAAAAATGAAATTACACTGAAGTACAGTCTTCTGTAACAGTGTGTTTTATCTACTTCCATGCATTGTGAAAGAGCAATGGTTTGGAACTGTAACCACAACACACTACCACGTCTTTTTCCTGAGACTGAAAATGCCATTAGAGGTTTGGATTAAAAAAAAAGGCAACATCATTCTGTTCAAAACACTTGCTGCCGCTGTGATGACAGCATAGAAGTAGCATCATTAACCTTCTGCAGAGTGTCAGGGATGATGAAAATGCCACAGGAAGGCAGTTCAACAGACATCCACATCACAGCTGCTGACTTTGCTCCCACTTACTGCTCAAGGAAAGGCCCGGTGTGAGCATTAGAAAAAGAATTGGTGGGTAATGCTTGGTCATTAAACAACTGGAGCACATAGGGACACACACACTCACTGGCTTGTTACTATACTAGTTGGTACCTTCACTGAAAACATTTATTCCCTTACACTTAATGCTTATTAAAAAATGTCCAAGTCTGGAAGATTTTCCTCATATTTGTGTCCTTATGATGAAATTTATTCCTTATGCATTTGGAATACTAAAAATCACTACTCTTTCTTCGTCATAGAGCAAACACATATACAGCTTTTACTGTATGTAGAAATACTCATTCGCATTCACATTCACACACACACACACACAGACACACACACACAAACACACACACACACATACACACACACATACAGTACGCGCATTATTGGCCCCAGCTGTTTAAGCAAGCAGTCATTCTCACTTGTCCTTCTTTCAATAATTCATTTGGTCCAGCAGGGAGTTTGGCGGCATATTCTAGGCTGATATTTACTGCACATGCCCGCAGGGATGCCTCATTTTTTTACACAGAGCATGTGCACATATACATGTGCATATGCCGTAATGCACACACAAGTATACCTCTGAAAGTGGGGAGGAGAGGAGTGAACGGTGTGGGAGATAATGAGTTTGAGGGAGAGAGGACAGCATGCGGTGGATGTGGAGTGGCATGCTGTGCCACGGTGCCATACCAAGAGTGATTAAATCAACGCCGCAGGTCAACAGAAGATTTGGGACTATGGGAAGAACAGAGACAGCCAATCACTATCTCCTAACAGTGTACTGACTTTGCCCGCCCCAGCAGTTAAGGAGACACTCCTACAGTCCCCAGGGTATGTGGCAGCATGTGGCCTACATTTTTATTCACTTTACAACACACATACACATATCTTTAGATACACACCTCGTCATGTGATTATGACACTCGAAGAGCAAGCGTCTATGCTAATCAGATATAGCTGTGAGGCAATAATTACATATATCTGAATGTATGCATGCTTGCTTTGCAGCTCTACAGTAATTTCCAGCAAGAAGTGAGGGATGAGGACACTCTGACACTGCAACTCAATGGTATACAAGTGTGTTTATTCGTATATGTAGCAAGAGTGTCTATATCAAAATTATGAAAAGTATGATGCCTGCATTGTGCTGTATATTTTTTTTGGGAACACATGTAAATTCCATAAATTCCATTCTGTAGCTTCCATACAGCAAACATTAGGAGATGGTAGCACTACATCTTGAGGAAAAAGAGGACGATGGGAAAGCACAATTTAAGCTGAATACTTTTATACAAAGCGGGACTCTTTGAGGGTAATGTGCACCTTGAGAATGTCATACTTGCTGAGTCATGTCAAATTCATCTCCTTGTGTGCAGAGTGTCTGTGACAGCACAACAGGAGTTTTTCTCTGATATGTTGTTCAGGTAAAGCAAAACATGATTAATAATCCATTAGTAGGGAGGGGCCAGCTTTGCAAAGTGGAAACAAACAGCAGATGAGCTGCAATAGTAAAAAAAAAGGTTAGGTAGAACATATTTAAGGTAGGATAGCATGCATGCATGATGTGTTTGTGTCAACAGATTTGATCTTACTCGTGGAGCCATTCATAAAATGTCAGAAAATGCACTTTTTCTCAATAAAAAAAGTCAAGAAGTCTCTGCTGAAACTGCCTGCAGAATTTTTCTGCTTTACTGATTGATTAACTGGTTGACTGACTGATAATCTCTAATTAAGACTAGAAACATTGCACATATTCTGTTCCTGAGAAACAAGAAAAACAAAGAAGCAACCACAAATTAAAAAAAAAAAAAAGATTTAAAAAACTGTATAGAAGTAGTAGAAAACTTTTTGAGAATATCTAGCAACAGAGCTGAAACTGGATGTAAGCATCCTGGACAGTTTGTTAGTTGGATCAACCACAGTTTCAGCACCATAGACAGCTACACTGCTCTGAGTTGCCTGTAGGACCACAGGAGGCAGCGTGTGCACACCAGCCACAACACTACAGTTATCCTCCTGCTTCCAGGCTCATTACCAAAACCAGTCAGCATAAAATTCCTGCATCATGAACAGCAACAAAATCATTCACTGTTCAGCCATTTCTTCACACCCCAGTATCAGTCC
The DNA here is from genome assembly GCA_016859345.1 of Istiophorus platypterus. Classification (NCBI taxonomy): domain Eukaryota; kingdom Metazoa; phylum Chordata; class Actinopteri; order Istiophoriformes; family Istiophoridae; genus Istiophorus; species Istiophorus platypterus. The sequence goes on from CM029120.1 coordinate 20,508,825, forward strand.
CACCAGATAAGTAGTTCCCTCTTGCCATATCTTATCATAGATAAAACCCAAGTTCTACTTTTTTGCAGTTGCATTGTGAGCCTGATGTCTTTCTATGAAAGTACTGAATATACCTTGGGAGGATCAGACGGTTAAATCAGTTAAATTGGTGCCGTGATAGAGATAGTTCAGAGTACAAATTGGCTCGTAGACTAAAGCTGAATAGTGTTTTTCAGCACTTTGGGCCCTAATGGACCATCTACCCGTGCCATATTTAAGTGTTTGACAAAGGACCACCATGAAGGGCAGACAATACATCTGGGTGCGAAGTGGATGTCAGATGAGCGTAGTTATATTGTACTGTTCAGTCTGCTTGTCTAAAGAAAATATTCAGGGATGTGTTACTGTACAGACTGTTAAGCAAGTTTCCTTGTTAACATTTTAGTTACATACATGTATATAGGTTTGTGTGTTTGTTGTCATCAGTAAGGAGGACAACTCAGTTTTTTGTTGAAAAGGAGGAGGAATATGACTCGAGTTGCTGTCTCTTTGTAACTAGGCTGCTCTCTGATCCGTGGAGTGCTTGGGCTGCAGTATTTTTGGTAGAAGCGCACAATGCAGGCCTGAATTCTGTCCACAAAGCAGCTCAGGTCTGCAAGACCTGGCTGCACTATTGATTGAACTTCTGAGGCAGCACTCCTAAACGTGAGGGACATGCTAAGAGCTGGCAGGTAAGCAGGAGAGGAGAAAGGAAAGATAGAGAAACACTGAGGTGGGGTACAGGGTAAGATATAGCTCTGCAAACATGTTGCTTAATTTAGAGTCAATGCTTGGTTTGGGAAAATACATGGAGGCTCTGTGTTTGGGTCGGAAACAAAGGGTGTTTGGAGGGGAAATTAAATTTAGGATCTTGAATGAAGCAAATCATATAATGTATCACAAATGCCAGTGGTCCATGAAACTGATATCTCATTTCAGTGTGAGCTACACAACATGCATGTAAACAGAGTGAAGGTCAGCCTGAAAATTGAAATATGCAAGATATTTCCACACTAAACATATCCACAGTGTTGTCGAGATCTACCAAAGGCAAAATCAAAACTGAAAATTGATGGAGGCAAAATTAAGCAGCAGGCGTAAACGGATTCTTTTCTTTGAGAGCCAGTAAAAGGAATCAAAGGTTCCTCTACTTTGCTATATTTTGCCAGACTGAATAGAAATAGGAAGGGAAGGGCATGGCAGAAGAAAAAAGGATAGTCAATCAGGAATAAGATGTACCACAGACACCAAAGCTTTTACAGTGGAAAAATAGTAAGGTGTACTTCCCTGAGATATCAATTTAGCTTTATTGATTCAGTTATTTTTAATATTTATCGTCTTTTAGTCAGTGATCTCTACCCCAGCAACAAGAATGTAGCCTTTACCCTTGGGGTAATATTTTATTACCTAGACGGTAACTGTGGAAGCTACAAAAATGAGCACAGTTGTATATAAGATCTATAAACCGTTGAAAGTAATATGCGCTGTCAAGAGTGGGAGCACTTATACCATGTTTTCTAATTATGATACCATTAATTATTGATTTCAAAGTAGATGTCTTCTTGCTGTGCTGCCCTACATCTTCCACTCATACCATGTGCGACGTGCCCCAGCGTTTGGGAACAATGTGAGCAGCAAAGAGTAGCCCTCTGCTTCGGCTCCTCAGCCGATGTCTTTTCCTCAAAAGGAACAGCCGTCTGAGGTGCTACACAACTGATTGTGCAATTTAAGTGCATACTCATGATTTGTTATACTTTTGGGGGTCACATATACACATCAAGAGTTAAAACTAGTGAAAATAGTGTGTTTAATCATTCAGTGACATTCAAAAGAAAAACCTGAAAAAGGAATGGAGAAAGAGGATAACACTGCCCTCATCCACAGGGCAACAGGGGCCACTGTAATGTTTAAAGAGTATGAAGATGATGTGAATTATATGCTGTAGCTTTCGCAGTCATCAGCTCTCAGCCAAACTGAACACCTTTGGGAGATTTTGGACCAACATGTTAGACAGCGCTCTCCACCACCATCATTAACACAAAAAACAGGGGAAAATCTTTTGGCAGAATGGTACTTATCCCTCCAGTAGAGCTCCACTTGTAAAAACAATGCCAACGACCATTGACGCTGTTTTGGCAGCTCGTGATGGCCTAACACCTTACTAAGAAAATTTATGTTGATTTTTCCTTTAGTTTGTCTCCCGTCAGTAAAGTCAGAATGACCCATCTATTGAAGAAGGATTCGGGGTAACATCCACTCTTTTTCCAAATGTTAGTAACCCTGATTTTCAACCAGGTGTCTTAGAGCTGAGTTTCGAACACTATACCTCGAAAGGTAATTCTTTCTTAGGTTACCCCCTTGAGAATAGAGTCCTTATGTCATTAAATTAGACTGTACAAAAATAAGATATATCCAGAGAGCGCTTTTTTGGGTGTTCTCAGATTGGAAATTGCATCAATAAAGGAAACTTAAAGGAAAATTATTCTCCCCTGTAAAGTTCTTATTCCACTGAACCTTATGACTTATTGTCATATTTCAAAACAAAAGCTTTCAATATAATGTAGAAGCCCTTTCTCAAATATGTCAGCATGAATGTCTGTTTTTTACTTTTTATATAAAATGAGTTGCTAAGGCTCAACTGTGGTGGTTCCTGCTTTGCATTGATAACTGACACTTACAACAATGTAGACTGTTTGACAGATAGGCCTGTAGAGAGTGTTATTTATTGTGTATTTATTGTGTATGCTGAACAGTATTAAGTTTATTTTTCTATGTTAGTAGCATATTTAAGTTGTTCTCTGCCAACTGTGCTTCTGGTGTTTATTTGTCTTTGTGTTAAACGAAAAATTCAAAATGTAATAAGAACATGGAAGTATTTTGAGCACAAGGAAGATAATAAGTTTGCTCATTTTTTTGCAAATTTCAGTTACTAAACTGACATATTTGCCCTCATCTAAATGCTCGAACTCATAAAAAGGCACATTTTACTGCTATTATTGGACTGTCTTATTTTAGTTACAACCCCAAAAGATATAGCCATAAATCCAAATTAAGGCAGAAACTGAAATTAAAAGCATGGATTTAAGGCACACAACTCAATTAACAAAGTCAAGAAATTTTGGAAGGTTGAAATAAATTTTCGTTAAGATGATAATACTTTTACATGCCTGGGGAAAGCCAAAATTGAAAAAGGTGATCACCTTTTGCATTTTTATTACACTGTCTCTTTGACTTGCTTTAAACTAATGTTTGTAGTTTCCTGGGGCACAAAGTATTTCAGGACTGACACTTACTGGAATTAATTACTTCTCTGTCTTTAGTTTCTCCTCTCTCAATATTGTTACTAGCACCATCTTCCCTTCCTTCTTGCTTTCCCACTTCCTCTCCCAGCGGTTCACAGACACTTGAATCTGACATCATGCAGCCTTATAAGCTGCTCCACTTGGGTTCACTTCTCATCTCTCTTCCTCTTCTTATGGTTCTTCTCAATAGCATGTGCCTAACATGAGGAAAGAGGACATATGGAAATTAAAGGTACCCAAAGTGGGCCATTAATTTCCCAGAGCCCCACTGACTTATTTACATCACTAAAATATGTCACTGAAGAAGCGTCCGTATATTGAGACCTAATCAGACACGTCTGAAGGATTGATGAGGCAGCAGCCAACAGGGAGCTGAGCATCTCTTTGACTGATCTTTTAATTTCTTCAGCACTAAGATTCTGTGCATGGTTTGACCCACTTTGATATATGTACTCTTTTGAATCTGTAGGATATTTATATGAGGAGGGAGCTGCCAGAGAGAAAGGCTGCCCTGCTGGCTTGATTTCCAAGCCCTCCGATTTCATTCTCAAGGATCGATTAAGCTTTCCTTTCGACTTCCTCCACTTCTTTGGTGTCTCTAAGCACCCGATGGGAAGCTCAGAGAGAACATTTGGCTTTTCATCCCCTTTTTTCAGAGCCAACCCACAGCTTTGAGCGCAGTTCTCATTCGGATCCTGACTGAGGTAAAAATGCAGGTTGCTGTGTTTTTGCTTGAATTTCTGGTTTTCTCAGAAGGGAAGTGTCAACCCCCCAGCTTGCTGTCGCAGTGATGAAAGGGAAACAAATGCAGAATGAGTCTGGGTTACGAGAGTTGTTCAGATCAGTTTGCCCTGGGTGGATGTTTGGTGAGAAGTGTGTGGCAAGGAACAAAGAGAGGAGGAGAAGAGTTAAGCAGGCTTATAGAGATGTGATGTAACTATGATGATGCATAAAGATAAATTAACATCCCCTATACCCATGAAAGCTGACTGTTTGGACTCTCTGGCGTCATAGCTCTAGGAACGGCAGTGTCACTTGTCCAGGTATCCATTGTGTCCTGGGAATCAATCATACTGACTTTGGTGATACCCTGAATTTTCATGTGTTATCACCAGCAGGTCAGTATATTCACAAATATACCAATCAGGTGCAATTTTCTTTAGAAACTAGTTACTCCTTTAAATATTGTGTCTGATCGGTGTATAGTGAAATATCGCATATCGCATATTTTTCTCTTGGCAAAAGAACAGCCTAAAAAGTACACAAAAAGTAAAAATAAAAACATGTGGGTCATACATTTTCACAACCCCCATCAGAACCGTGGAGCCCTCTTAACAACAGTCAACTCTGTTTCAAAAACCTTCCAGCTTCCCTTCCAGGGTTTCAGTTACCATTTGTAAAACTGGGTCATACAAAAGGGTCACGCATCAGAAACTTTGAAAAAATATAATTTGCGTATACCTCCCCATGTCATAAACAGCTTTAACTGTGTCAAATTGCCAATATTACCATGTGATCACAGCAGTATTACAGAGAAAAAAAACACATGCAGGCACAGTTGGTGGAGGCGTGCCTATTAAACCCAACTCATTCCTACACTGATTCCCTCTTCTGAAAGAGTAGCCAGCCAGAGACGTGCTGGGACGAAAAGGCTCCCTGAGGTAGCTTGTGGCTAAGTTGATTATGGCACATCTTGCTTGCACACATAAATAAATAGAACCAAGTTTGGAGAAAACAACAAGAAGCCAAATGTGTTCATCGGTAACGGAGGAGGCAATGATGGTGGCATCCATTCCTGGAGATAGATCCAGGGCAGCCCCTCCTTGCACGCCGCTAGATCTTCTTGGTTGATAACATCTACATTTGTTTGCCAGCACAGACAGATGGAGAAGGGAAGAGAGTAAGATGGACAGAGGAAATAGACAGAGTGAAGGAAACAGAGAAAGAGAGAGTGAGAGAGAGAGAGCGGAAGCACACATAGGAGGCTGGCTCATGGGGTTGGTGCTGTCTGTCTTGGCTGGCAAGCATATTTATCCTTATGGGGGGGGTAAAAGTCTGGCAAAGGTCTGCAGAACGAAGCCTGTTGGATGTGATTACCAGCGACTTGATTTCATGGGAGTTAAACCGATTGTTAGAGATGGTTTGGGAGAGAACACTTTTACAGGATGTGAAAAAGAGACACAGAACGGTTTCAAAAATACTTAGATCAGAAGCAAAAATATTTTTAAAAACAATTTTAGGAGCCTTTTGTAACAGGACAAACAAAACACTGTATTATAAAATGTTTCATTTCAGTTCCTCCTGTTAACATTCAGCTCTTGTAATTGTTCGCTGCAGAAAATCACCAAGAAACAAACAAATGATTTTATAGCTTTGATTATGTAGTGATAATACTGTAATAGAAGTATAACTTATGTGAGATGCAGCTAGGATGAAAAATTGATCAATACAATGAGAAAGGTAGTCATGTTTTGCTTTTCATTGATGATTTTCCTCCTAACAATTTTAATACATGCTTTATAATTATGTTTGTGGAACCATACTATAAGTTTTTAAGGCAATAAACTGTGAAACACTGTGGTTTAAATAAAATGTATGTGTTGCCAGTAATGAGCTAGACCAACTTCTTCACCTTTGACACAGTGGATTTGGATAGTGGTTAGACACATCAAACAATCTAATTACTCCAGCAGCTTTATCAGGGCTGAACACCACTGCAATATGTTCACTGAGCTTCCCACTTGTCCATATCTCATGCTAAATTATCTCCGATTGAGATGAAGTATTTCCCTGACAGATGTCAGTCTAATTGAGTGTTGCAGCTCCAGTTGGTGGGGTTGACGCTGTACCTCTGTATGCCTCAATGCCTCGCATAACATTGCAAAAATGTAACAGCAGCATGTCCGACTCAAACAAAAGCACAAATTATTACGTTTCCTCTAAATGCCGCAGCCTCCGCAACCAAATGGAAATATTTTCTCAGACAGATTAATCCCTTAGTATCTCCTAGATGCTATTTTATGGCATGAATTAAATATGTATCTTAGTACAATGGATTCAGTTTATCATAACCATGCTCATCAAGGTCCCATCATTGAATTACTTTGTAGAACCCCACAAACAAGAATCAGTTTGTATCTATTAGATTCTATCAGGTGCCATTTTCATTATATACAGTATGTTTCTGCTAGGTCCTGCTATTATTCAGCATTATATCTGTTTTTATTGTTATTCAGACAATATTTAAAGCCTGCACTCCCCTCTAATGTCCTTCGGTGTCTGAATGTTGCACAATGATCTTCAACTGAATTATTGCAAATCTGAAATTGGTTTCAATTGATTAATTATTATGTTTTGAATTATATTTTATTACATAACCTTTTTTTAATATTAACAAAAAACCCAGACATACGTTCATCCTTGTTCATATACCAGTTTTGTGAAGGACAAAAAAAACAATGGAATGATGTGATTAATACCAAGCCTTTATCGAACATCTTGTGTAGCTTTTTCCTCTGACCCATAGAGCTGAAATTGGCCACACTGCTAACATTGCCTTAAAGAAATTAAATGGGACAAGAAACTCAAATTGATTTAAAGAGCCACAACAATTTAAAGACCCACATCCTCAACTTTGACCCACTGTACTTGCAATAACTGCATATACAGGTTTCCTTAGCGATGAGGGATTATTACTGACGATTTGGATTCATTCACTTCTGGTTATGGTTTAGGTAATATGACTTAACTGTTGGCCGGTTTGCAACCTGTGTGACCATCCTATTGCTTGTGTTGTTTTAGCCTGTGCACATTGTCGTAGTAATGTCACCATGTTTCCAGATCTCAGCCATTAATTTGGCCCAGTACAGCATTATCATAACAGATATACATAATGGGGAAACCTTCAAAAATAACAACTTAGTTGAATAATCCTTTAAATGCAGTATTTAGTTCATTATAGTTCACACTCACTTTACCAAATTGGCTTCCACTTCAATGCATCAAAGACAGCTTTAATATCATGGCTTGGACCTGAGTAGAAAAAGTTTATGTGTAACTGTAGATTTAGGTTCACAGTTGGAGGTTTGGCAAGCACCTCTAAAACTGGCATTGTGAAATATTTGGGGACTTATCCCCCCTGTCCTCGGTCATGTTCTACTGGACATTGTCAACAATAAGAGACCAGAATGACTCACACTGATTGATTCCTCTGAGCATCAGAGATTGGAAATCTCAGCCGTCTATGATCTCTCTTCTGTGTCACCAGTCTGATCGGCATCCCTAGAAACCTCTCACGAGCATCGGTCAGTCACGTAATGAATATCATTTGGTTTTCATCAGGTTTCTCAAGCTCCAGGTGGGAAAATAAAAGAACAAGTCTGGATACATTTGGTTGAGAGACAGCCTGAAGTGACATGTCACATTGAGCCTAAATGCCAGGTGACAGGCTGGGTCTAGGATGAAAGGCACTGAATGGTGAACGTTTCTTTTCTCCTGTGGTCATCTGGACATGACAGGTTTGAAAGAGACCAAAAGGCTCTCATTATTTTTGGATTAGTGATCTTTGCCTGCTGTTAAGCCACAAATACAAATCTGTCATTTATGACAGGAATATGAAACTGCAGCTGAGTTAGAATTGAACTCGAAAATTTCCTCCTGATGAGTTATGAAGATGTGAGGTTCAGGGACATGAGTGAACTGTGTCGAACTTTTAGCGTGAGCTTTGCTGTCGGAGAAAACTATCATCTTAGCTTTGTTAGAGTGACCAGTTTAATGTAAGCGATGTGTTCATCTTTTGCATCTCAAAATAGTAAATCGAGTGTTCTTGCACTAAACCCGTGAAGTCTTGAATTCACTCAGCGTGTGATTGGAAAGTGTTCTGTATATGTAAGAGAAGAGATGCTGAATTGAAAGCTAAATTCTCCTCCCTTTATATTTTATTTTTATATTGCTGCTATTGTGCATATTTTCACATTTAAAAGAGGATGAAATACACAGTATTTGTGAAAGCAGCCAATACCTCTCCCTGGACAGTGGTTTACTGGCATTTGGGAGGCAGGAAATGCTTTGCCAACTTCCCTGGTGTTCTACTGACTTTAGCATGTCAGAGCCCTGTACCGTCTGTAGACTTCTGAGATAACTTTTTTGACAACAGATAACATTCTTTATGTATAGTGTTAGCAATTCAAGATGTCTGACCCTTTACAACAATCAGCTTTTGAGAGCACCCGTCATCCTTTCAAGCTTGTATGCCATTCCAAGTGAAAGTTAGCAAGCCAAGCAACCTAGCTTCCACCAAAAAAGTTAGCTGGCAAGCTTTCTAGCTTAATCACTTGCTGAAGTTAGCGCTGAATCCCACAAGACGTTTCAACACGTTCAGGTAATTTCAGCAGCTCATCAACATCATCAAGAGGGACCCAACTGCTTTTAGTTTTCTATCTTTCATGGATCCGGTTGTTAGCGAGCGACCACACAATCAAAACCACCAGCATCAAAGAGTTGTGTTACTTAAGCACTCCATACATTTTTAATCACAGCGCAAAGTATAATACTCACATAGTAACAGTCACTGAATAATATACGAATGTCATTAAGCAAGAAATTACAGATGGTACGAAATGCAAGCTAGGTTTCCATTCAAATGTAGAACACACTTTAACCTAATTTCCATAAAATCAGCAAAAGGAAATGCTATTTCGTCCACTTCCATTATGCAAATATAAGATGTGGTTCATTTAGATAAACAGCTGGTGGAACTAATTCTCCAGTCAGATGGTATTAAACCACTGTAGAAGAAGAGAATTCAACGAGATGACGTAATCAGAGGAGCATTCGTAAAACCTCAAAAGAAAACGCAACAAAATTTCACAACTTGAAAGTATAATTGCTATGTGTCTCTTTTCATAAAAAAGTATTGATGTAGAAAACATGATGAAAATATTGCTTTAACTAGTATGTTTGTTTCATGTATTAAGTAGGGGAAGATTACAGTCAAAGCAGACATGTCAGTGGATGTTTAGAGCATGTGTATGAATTCTCGCTAAGTCTCTTTCCACTGCACTTTCCTACTTTTGCCTTTATTAATACATGAACTTTTCCAACTCAGCCAACTGTAGAAACTTCCTTTTAAATCTTTGCCATTTTTACTCATTTCCATTTTTATTCACAAGGTGACAATGTGGAAATGCAGGTAATGGCTCACTATGCTGACCCCCGAGCTGTTTAACTGCCCGTGGGGCCATTGGAATTATTATGATATTATCAACAATTTTGGTGCCCACCTGCACAGATGTTGCACCAGTGTCACTGTAGAACTTTTTAAAAATTTTTAATCAACAAAATGACAAAAATGAATTTTAATATCATGTCAATAGTCAGGTTGCACTGACTTTATGATTCCTGTGGTTCCTGTGATTTAGAGGTCCTGCTGAAAATTATTGGCACCTCTGAATTTTAAGTATTTTTAATAGAATTTTGATATCTTCATTAATAAATTCAAATGAACAAATTTTGTATCTGTTTTTTCAGGTCACGTGAACACTGAAAATTAAGCACAGGTGAGTTATCTTCATCAAAAGGGTGTGAATAATTGTGTCAAGTGTACATTCTTATGTATTTTTAATTTCATTACATGAAAGTAATTTTTGAAGTTGTTCAGTGGCATTGGGGATTATAACCATGTTCTGATTGTATCTGATTGGTTCATTTGGATTAATTTATGAAGATATTCTGAATTATGTACTTGAAATTAAGGGGTGCCAATAATTTTCACCAACACTGTAAACCTTTTTCATATGTTAGTCTGGTTCTTATCAAAATCGAGGCTAATATGATATCCAGCCTGACTTTTTTTCTGGATGCTGTGCTCAGGAGGTACAGACTAGAATGACCTCCTGCAGCCACGGTATCTCAAGCTACAATACAGTCTATTGGGATATAAGTAATGCAATTATGTAGGCTGTTGCACAGCACTCACAGTTTATCTACAATCCTAGGAATCCATTTACTGTACAAACCTCTCCCTCCCTCCATCGCCCCGTTTCTGACCTTGTCATATAATGGAGTTGTGCCGTATTGTTATTTAGAATTGGACAGCAGTGGTCCTTTATGGTGCTGCTGCCTGACTATGGTGGTAATCTCACATCTCTGAGTGCTCATCTCATCCACCTGACTGAGTTTGGCAACATCACAGTGGGACTCTGGAAAATGATCTAACAGCAACACCTACTCCCACTCTGTGGCAAGAAAACAAGACATAACTCTCCCTCAACTACAGAGGAGGAAACTTGCTCATGATATTTTTGAGTAATTGCTACTTAAAACATCAGGAGCATAGGTGTCAAGTCATAACATTCTGGATAAAACTGTTTGTAAATACGATACAGAACTAACCACCCATACTACTGTGCCGGTAACAACCCGGAAAGTAATTTGCAAATACATAGAGAGAATGTGTATTTCTTGTACTTTGAATTTCGTGTATAAATTGCCTGATGATCTACTTCTCTGAGAACTCTTAAGTAACTGTTCACACTTTTTGAAAAACAAGCGAGTCAGTCTTGCTATGACTCAGAGCATGCAGACTCAAATATCTAGGGTGAGAGAAAGAGAAATCTCCAGGAAACCAATCCACAACAACCTGCTCCTTGGCAGAAAGGCTGCTTCTGCACTCGACTTTTACACAACAATTAGTAATTAATGAATATAAATGGCTTGCCTCAGGAAATAACTACCCCAACATTAACCTCAGCGTAGTAAATTCAGACCCAGCCAGCCTCTCACGTCTTAGCTTGATTGTTGAAGTTCAGTGTCATATCCTTTGAAAAAATTTTAGTCTGCAGCCAAGAATATGTTTGACTTTGGAAACAAGCCTGTAACTTTGTGTTGCTCATAGCTTTCACTTATACAGATGTTGATTAAGATTTAACATTTGCTTGGTCATTTTTTGAATATGCCAATATCCTACTCTGAGAGAAAGAGGAGGCCAGATATACAAACGATATTTTGGAATATGATTAGTCTCTGTGTTAAAGCTGTTCATCTAAAAGTCCAAAAGTATTTTGACTTTAACAAACAGTTTCTTTATATTAGCACACATGTGGCGAACAAGAGAACTTTGCTGTCTGTGTTTTTGTAAATGTGTACGCCTCAATAAGTATGTGCCCTGTTTGAAAGTATGGGACTCATGGCTTGAAAAGGGAATGATACAGATATTTTTCCTGTTCTCCTTGCATGTTGTTCTTTTTCCAAAGCCTCTAGAAACACCACAACTTGAAGTCTGAAACATCAATTTCTTGCCGACTGCCTTCTCTGAAACAGAAAAAAAATAATTTTTTCAATCACAGAATGACTTCTGTCCTAATTGTCAAATTTTATCACTTGCACAGTTTCTCTTTTTTAGTTTAGGCATTATATTAACATGTGCTCTTTTAGCAGGACAAAAGTGTTGGCTGATTACTAAAGTGGGGCCATTAGACTGATGTTGTGCAACGACCCATGCTAAGAGATGTCGACCTTGGCAAGAACATTCCAGATCTTGACAGCATATATAATACGAATGAGTCGGGATTTTAAGGCTTGTTACGTGTAGAGAAGCTGCATTACGGTATGTTATAATCTTGAGGAAGCTCTTTGATATGCTATTAGTGACTTGTTGAATGTTCACATGGACAGAGCTACATAGAAACACACAGGCTAGTCTTAGAAGTTGACATTGTCAGATGTAACTTTGCCCTGCTAGTTTATCTCATAATATTTCTCTCTTAATGAGAATAATAATATTTTCTTGATCACAGTCAAAGCCTTCTTAATGACTCAAATTCAAAGACACAGAAGACAACGATTTTTAGACATCCACTGTTTTCTTGATACTGTAATTTCTAGAGAAGAAGTAAAATTTTATCTGATAAACAGCTGCCCTGCAATATTAGTCCTCCAAACTCAAAATGAATATACGCAGCACTTTTATTATTTTTGGCCTTACTGTTCTTATCTAAGCAGTGCTTTGAAATGTTTAACATTTCATGTAAAAGGAACAAATTTCCAACAAAGACATCCTCCTGTCACTGTGTAAATCTTCTAATTGGCCATTATCTCTGGGTAGAATGAATGCAGCAGTATAAATAAACAGAGCATATGACTTTGCCACCTACGTTTCGGATTAAAATGCAGTCTTTTACACTGAAATTGATAAATTAATGAAGCTCACCAACTTGATGCATTAAAAAGATATTCCATTTCTGCTTAATGTATGGAAATCAACCAGTTATAGCACATAAAATATGTCTTTGGCTTTAAATAAGCAGTAGAGAGAGCGACATAATGCTCACAGAGCAGTTCTTTGGGCCATCGTTTGGCTAAGGAACGAATTCTTCTCTGAGCAAAAAGTCAGAAGAAGCAAGGCCTTGCATTTGATAATAATGTTGCACCTTTATAAGGAGAGACACTACAGGTTTACCAACATTCTTACATACCCAGTGTATCTACATGGTTTTAATGGTGCTGGTTTTCCTGCTGGAAAAACATGAGAACAAACTCCATCAGAGAATTCTTCCTCTGAAGGAGGAACCAAACACCGAGCATTTAGAAAAACAAATATAAAACCTCCTTTAACTAGGTACAAAGGGATTCACTGTTATGTTACAGCAGCAGAGCACAAAAAACAAACAAACAAAAAAACATTTTATTGGTACTATAAACATTCTGGATTTAAACCAGAGCTGCCAAAATAAAATGTAATAGTTGCTACCCAGTTGCCTTTTTGCTTTTCATTGGAGCTTTTCCTTTGTTATGTTTACTTTCCGAAATAGTCTGTTATTTTTGAAAAGCTGCAGTTGACAGGCTGTCCTTCATCCACTGTTGGGAAAAATTCCACAAGTCCCAAAGCTCTCAGAAGTCACACAGTCAAAAAAAAGAAAAAAAAAAGAGGAACAAAAAAATCAAAGAGCAGTTGGTCAGAACAATTTGATTCAGCTTAGACTCTAGCAATGGCCAGTTACCAATTACAGCACAATGTAATTCAGCCCTCTTCACAGACAGCGTGGAGCCCTTAGTGATAAAATATGAATAATCTTCCCATGGCCCAGTCTGCTGGACAGCCAGCAGAAGGGTCGGGTAACCTCCATACATCTGTGTGTGACAGCAGGCAGAGTCTGACTCGGTGCCAGAACCACAACTCTCCAGGGAAATCATTTAGTCGAGAACTTAGGCCCAGTCACAGCCTGCTCACTGCTGATAAAGGGGTCATCCTTTGCCTGGGTCCTGTCCTGCACCCTCTCCACATCCCGTTTCAAAAGCCCATCAGCCATACGATGATTAACTCAGAGGGAAAAAAAAGATTAAAGTAGAATAATATCATGAAAGAAAGAGAGAAGCAGGGGGTGTGTGGTGTCTATGTAATCACACAGTTTTACTGACTGGGATATAATGGCTGGCTTTGAAGGAACAGGCCTTGATTTTTGATGTAGTATATAACATCACTTTGCAGTTTTTTACTCATCTTCCAACCAGTCACAGTTATACCTAACACAGACCATTTCTGCCTTGGACAGAAAACATTCATTATGATACTTATACCAGAGGATGGAAATAATAAGCCTATCCAGTTAAAGAATGTGACACCAGGCAGCATGTCAATTTGTACCATGTTGAAACTAATTAAGCTTTTAACATTGTCACGCCAAAGATAGTCTTCTCCATTTGGTCATTCATTAAAAAATATGTTGCAAATAAGATGATCCATTATGAGCTTAATTACAACATTAATGCCGACAAATCCAAACACTGCAGAAAGATAAAAAAAAATGAAGCATTCTCAAAATCATGAAAAAGAAAAGAAACTCAAGATGCAAGATCTGGTTTGACTTGAAACAACTGGTAATCAGCTAGCCAGGTGTTGTGCTCCTGTTGAAGATACCAACAATGTATCCATAGTTAAATGACAAACAGATTATCATTGGAAGGCAGTTAAATAATATAATTTGTTTTGCACCAAGTGTAAAAGTTAATTCATAATCTATCTTTATCTGCGTGGTAGGCTTGAAATAAAAACTGTACACTGAAGGAGGAACCACAGCTTCTGTTTAATGACCTGATTTCCCAAAGGAAAAGCGATGGAGGGATGGGAAGAGACGGATGTGAAGACACACAGCCAATTAACAAGAAGCCATTTAACCTGCCTGCTGAGGGAGACGAGATGGGTTAAACACATGGAGGAAAATTAAGAAGTAGTAGAGTGATTAAACAGTGTTTAATGTCTACAACTGTTTGCACTTCAATTCTTCCAGCGTTCTCTACTCCCCTACTGATGACCCCACATAGATGAGCCTCGTGAGAGTTTGCTACACTATGGAGAAATTTCTGTCCACAGGTTTGTTCAGCCTTGACAGTAGAAAGTAGAAAAATACATAATTACAAATCAGTGGCGAAATCAGTTTGATAGTGGTTAAGATTGTCTTTGAAGAAAGAGTAGAATTCTCTGAGGAGTTTTTGGCAGATAGTCCCCAACGACTGAACAGAATTTTATGGGGGAAAAACTGACTTGACTTGTGGAGCAGTTCTGTCTTAAGAGGGGAGGCACTAACAACACGGACATGTAAAAGCTTGTCCAACACCAGAATTTAACACATGTTCTTCTACTGAGAAACCTGTGGAGTCCAATGTGGTCATTATTTTTTAAAACAATCACATTAACAAACTGACTGTAATTAATGCACAGTATGGAAATAATTTCTTTGGTTTCTCTATTTAAAGCAAGTGTTTGCAACTTCTGATAGAAGAAATGACACAATTTCCCTTTCATGAATGAAAATTGTCATTAATAAGCAATAAAACTTGCACTTATTGAAGTTAATGCAGTTAGAGACTTTGCTGCTACATCCTTACCTGGTATGGTAAGAACAGTATTTTATGGTGGCTAATATTTTATTTGAACTAACTTTGGTTAAGAAAGTAGGTTTGCTGGCTTCAGAGCTGTGTCTAAAATCACCCCCAACTTGCTATATAGTGCACTGTAGATACTGTCCACCATTTTATTTGAGTGCCTGTATTCTTAGTAGAATTTTATGGTACTTGTTGTGCCCTCAAAAACTCACACTTTTGGATGAAAAACATGATCTGTGATGCATATACACTACTTTCTGCAAAGAGTTTCTTAAATTTAGTGTTGCATTTTGTAGATACTAAAATAGTTCTGAGACTCTTCTCCTGCTAGTAATGAAGCAAAAATGATGATGTTCATAAATGTCTTACATTCCAGTTTATTGCTCACTGCAGAGTAAACTATTGATTTTTATGAAGGAAGTATCAGGAAAAGGACTTATCTTGAACACAGCTTATGAATCTTCTCTACTTGTGCTACTTCCATATATAGCTGAAAGCACTAAAGTGTGTACAGAGTGAATGTAAAGGGAATTTTACAAGCAACAAGATTGCATACAAAGTCAGCACAAGGATGAGGGTGGCACAAATAAATATGAATTTGCCCTGAGCACAAACTTAGATAAAGAAATGTATTAGCGTGTGTTGAAATTGTTAAAAAATTTTACATATAGAGACAAGAATGAAAATGAGAGAGCCTGGAGGAAAACTACAGAGAAAAAAATGGAGGCCCTGGGTTCCCAGATAAGTCAAGATGACACACTAACACAAACAGTTCCTGTGTTCAAATCGTCTCAAAGTAGCTGAGGCAAAAATTGGCTTCATGTTCCGTCTCAGAAAGACACAGGAACCCAACAGAAAGCTGTAATTCCTGCTGATTCGTGAGGCAAATTTAATCTGAGCACACTTTTACTCTGTGTTGTAGCATTTCACAGATAAATACTTAAGTGGTTATGAAGCAAATTAAAGTTGCTGTTTGTGTTCTCAATCCATCTCCTCTCAGGTTGCCTGATGATAATATGTATAAAATGGCTGATTTGACAGAATCATGGGAAATAAAGGCAAATTCAGTGAACCACTATTCTGCCACTTGTCACCGCAGTGGCTGCGGTTCATTTTGTAGTCTCGATTTAACTTTTATTTTCACAGAAATACTTTTTAAATTTGTTCACCATTAAAGGGAAAACAAAATCCAATGACATTAAGGAAAATAATTGAAAGCAGTGGCTTTTGGTGACAATCTACAGGGAATTATCACCTGAATCTGCAGCGCCCCTAAGCTTTACGGGGCTTAATTGTCAGTTTCAGCTCATTGTTTTTCCTTCCAGCCCAGACCTTCACCATTTTGGTTCACTCTAACTGCTCTCATAGCCTTCTTTCTGGCTGCAGCAGGCAGCAGGATGTATCAATGTGCAACTGTCGGCTAAGTTTTCCACATTAACTTAATATTTCAACGTTTTTTTGTCATAACTTTTTTCACTGCAAGTGAACAAAAAAATTAAATCAAATGCAGTCAGTGTTCCCAGCATTTAAAGTGTGTGACTGAAAGCACAGCTTTATATGTAATACTGCAGTTAAATATACCTTAACCAAATAATTTTAACCTTAGGGTATCATCACAGTTAATCATTCACTAATTAAACTAATCAAATACTGACATCATGATTAGCTGCTGTGTTTATTGCTTGTGGTGTCATGCTTGCTGAACCATTTCTCAGGTGGCATATAGGCAGAGTTTGTAAAAACAATCTCTGCCTGTTATTGCCTCTTGACAGTCTCCCCACTCAGCAGCTTGTATTTACAGAATATACAGCAAGCAGTGAATGCAGCACCGGAAAACTTGAGTTGTTGAAATAACATATCCAATACTGCAATGTGCTCCAGCTCCAGGCAATGGATAATTAAAAATCAGTTGAAGGCAGGTCTTACACTTCAATGATTGTTGTTTTCTTTTGGAAGGATGTGTTTTAATCCCTTTTGGGGGTTTAACTGCTGAAGAGGTAAAGTGACGCTGCAAGGGGCTCAGCAGTCATCTATTAAAAATTTTTAACAGAAAAAATCGCCATGATAACAAAAAGTAGAAAAAAAAAAACAAGCCCAGGTTGAAAATATCTGGAATTACCCTTCAAGACGGAAACTGTCTGTACAGAAAGATGAGCTGTTGCTCTTGTTCCTTTTGGATTGAATGTGTCAGCTCATGGTTTTCCTGATTTTCTTTCAGAAATTCATAATAACATCTAACTAGCATTAGGAGCAGCAAACATTTACATTTACACAGTGCAACCTTCAGCTACATGAAAAACATTTTTTTTATACCGATCCTCTCATGTATGACAAATGCACTGATAAAGAAGCTGCTGACAATGTCTTTACACCTCCCTTTGATGTACAGTTAGGTATTCCCCTCATTGCTCTTGTTGTGCATGCATTGAACACATGTAATTGTGAGCTGCACGCTTGGCTTCCTCGGGAAACCAGTGAAGCAGTAAGTTGGAAAAATCACGGCAAAGTTTTGTTTACAGGATTTCCTTCCTTTCTGTCTTGGCCCCTGTGTGCCAGGAGCAAAGGTCCTGAATGTGCCAACCTGGGAATATGCTGTTCTCCCTTGTAATCGTCTTACCAGATCATGGATGATGAAGAGTAGGAAGATTTAGTAAGAAGCTGTGGAACGGCAAACATTTTAACATGGCAGCCCAAGCATGATGTCTAACAAAGCCTCTTCTTTGGTATGCAGGCAGCCTTGTTTTGTCACTATTACCACATAACTTTTATGTGCGTGTATCTATGTGTGTGTGGGTGTATAAAAATGAGTGGTTATTTGAGGAGGAGAACAAGAAGATGAGGCAGGGAAACACATTACAGCAGATGTTGTGATGAAGCAAGACTTTCACTCCACCCTTCGTTTGGAGTGCATTGCGATAAATAACGGCAGAGAACACAAGTCCCTATTTTCAGCTCCTTGTTTCTCCTCTCATCCTTCAACAAAGGCTCCTTCTCTTCCATATCCCTTTTTCCCTTATATTTTCTTTATCACAAGCAATTTTCTGCTTTCATGCCGTCTGTCTAATTTTCTCAGCAACCATTGTGCTCCGTCTCAAAGGGCCCATTTACAACTGCTCAAAATTAAGTCCCTCCACCGCAGATTGATCCTCACAGAGTTCGCCCTGTTTTTGACCTGATGGCTTTCGGCATGCTTGAGGAGGATTTTGTGTCCATGTGTGGAACAGAGTTAGAGAGAGAGAGAAATGTATAACTGCAAAAAAGATTTTGATATTCAAAGTTGTGCTGTATGAAGTCGTTGATGACATCTGTAGAACCAGTGGGAGCTGCAACAACATTAGAAGAACTGAACTTTGCCAACCTATTTATCAGATTTTTATTAGAATTATGATAGAACATTGCACGTCACCATATGTCTTGTATATTGTGTGTTCTGTCTTGAGACAGAACACACAATATAATGAAGTTCATACATGTGTCTTTGAACATAACTTAACTTGGGGATCCAAACTCATGAGGATGGTAGGACACATACATTCTTACTAATCACCAGCTCAGTCATTACACTTTAAAATGAGTTTCTAGACAGTTGTGTGTGACTATAATCTCAGCAATATTTTTTGGGGAAAATAAACAAAAAAACCCAAACCATAACCAGTGCCTCTAGTCAGCAGAGTACCATTGTGTCCACTGTCATGTAATGCTGTATGTAATAGCTATTTTTAATATTTATTAATCTGTTTATTATTTTCTCTATTAATCAACTTATTATTTAACCTATTAGATATTTAAAAATAGTGAAAGTAAATGCCCTTTACAACTTCTCCAAAGTTATGTTGATGTCCTCAATTTGCTTTTTTGTATAACCAAGAGACCACATTCTGAAGATGTTCAATTTAATGTCATATTTGACAAAAAATAGCCAAAAAACATAACATTTGACATTTCGTTTGAAAAATATTACACAATAGTTGCAAAAGCACTTTCTGATGACTTATTGATTAATAGACTAATCAATAATGCTCTGCTTTCATCTATCTTTATAATAGAACCTCTGTCTCTGTTTAATCTCATTCAAATTCAATTGTCCAACCAAAAAATGTGCTTCAAATTCTACCTCACAGCCAAACTAAACTGATAGCATAAAATATTAGAATTCAACCCTGTGACCAACATTTCTTCCAAAGGGAAATACATCTTATTATATTCAAATTACTATGGAGCCATTAGTGCCACAAGTAAACTGCCGAAGGGTTCACTTATATCAGACTTTTCTTCTTGGGATGAAAATCCCAGGAGCTGGCCAGTTTTGCTAGCTGATCCTCACCTCTCCAAAAAAACTGCACTACACAATATTTTAAAGAATTGCCCACAACCACATATTTGAAATCTACGTGGCTGATTTCGTTCCTGGAACAATTTCACAACTGAATTTGGTGACACAATAAAGTGGTAGAACAGAAATTTAAAAAGAGTAATTTGCCTTCCTCATATCCTCCACTATAGCTGCTGGTTGAGGTGAAATGCATCCGGTGATGCTGGTCTTATCCAAGCAAATACAAGTCAGGTCCCAATATATCAGCAATGAGAGCAAGAACACTTCTAGACATTAGGACCAGAAATGGCTATCAGTTGACTTTAAACTGGAAAAGTACTGTGTTGTGATGGAAGAGGTTTCACGAGTTCACAAGAAAATATATTCAAGAACACAGACTGGATTAGGCCTAAAATGTTTGCACTTTAATAGACTGGTCCAGATGCATGCTGCGATTGGGTAAGCCTCCAACCCGCCTCTCCGATGACCCCAGAGAAGAATACGGGTTATGAGGAATGGCCATTTAATCACAGAATCAAACTGGCTGTGAAAGCCATATGTCACCATTTGTCTCTGTTGCTGTAGGTGTCTAGCAAATTAATCATTGTCTGTATTTTACCCAACATCAGATGCATTTTGGCCTTCAACTTTTGAATATTGAGCTTAATTTCTAAAGGTAAATTCCCCCAAAGTCCTTGACAGTTTATTATATTCATCCATCTAGTGTTTGAGCAGGAAATTAATACAGTATATGCTCTTATTCAATCATTTTTTATGTTTATTATATCAAGTAAAGATGTTACATAATTACATTAAGGCATTTGTGTATTTCGCATAAATGCTTTACCCAAAAAATGCCCCTTCCCTTGAGAGTTCCTCCACATGTGGTTTATGTTGATTAAAGAGGTAAGAGCAATATTTAATGGCTATTTGGCTATATGCAAACTGTGCTGACACACAGTTGAATATTAAATAATGTTGAAAAAAAACAGGCAGGCAGGTGTTATAAAATAAGATTATAGTTGTTGAGTGGAGAATGGAGATAAGTCAGAGGGAAGCTGTGTAAAAATTACAGCTGCACCTCAGGTTCTGTGCTGCACAGGCAAGAGGTCTGTGCATGTGTAATTTAACAAGAGGGACAAAAATTAGATATCAAGAAGAAATCCAGAGAGAAACAACAGAAAACTGAAAAGTCTGTGGTGCAGCAGCAATTAGCAGAGACCCGTAAAGTCATGCATCTTCATATAGGACTAGCTGACACATGGATAGAAGTATAAATGAAACTCGCTTGCTGATCTTAATGCATAATTAACATTTAACATTACAAAGTTCCGTTTATGTGGTTTTAAAAGATTTATGTTTGGATTCATGCTTTAACAGCCACACAGAGTTTCTAAACCAGGATCAATTCACGTCACATCAAATATTCATTGTTAACAGCAAAATTTCCTACATACTACTAAGACATTGTCTGAGATGTTCTATTTATTATCAAGTTAAGAATTTAGTTTGTCACAGAAACAAATACAAGACACCAGTGGACATTTTTGATTCCCCAGTCCACCTGACCTTGCATGTCATTGGACTGATGCCTAAAACTGATCCCAACCACTGAAGGAGATGCAACGTGCAGAACTACAAAAAAAATGTTCAGCTTAATTAATTTAACCTGAATTCCTCATACTTGAAGACAACACCGCTAAGCGCCCAACCACTGCCAAGCCTTATTAATCAATTTTTTCAGAATTTCCAAACTGCTCCATGGGTTGAAGTTCACTTGAAAAAGTATTCATTGTTTCTCACGCATTTGTTTCCAGTCAAGGTGGAACAGTCTTTAAAGCAGCATTTTAGAGAGTAGGACAACTCCAGTGAAGCTCAGTTAAATAAAACTCTTTAACATATTTGCAAGAAGGAATGTCCTACTTCATGTATTTGATAGAAAAAGGAACAGTGGGAAACATTAGACCTTTAAATAAAGAATTCAAAAAGTAAAAAAATATTGAGTATGATATTAAAATTATTGTATCAAAGCTGCAATCAAAGATGTCTCTAAAAACAATTGCACTTCTTGAGTAGCTGCAGTAAAAGAGGAGCCACTGACTGTGAAAGGCAGACAATAAAACTGATAGATTTTAAGTAACATATCTGATTAGGAATTCATACCAGTGTTGGACCACAAGCCTGCAATCTGAACATTCAGGATACAGTGTGCCCTCGAGCAAAGTAGAAATTATGTTGGCTACTATCCTGCATACCACAATATAGTAACGGCGCAATGAATATAATCAAACTGCCATGCCAATAAATAGATAAATAATAAAAAAATATGCATTTTTCATGATTACATAAAGCAATTCTGTTATGCTGTCGCATACTTTAACCAATTTAAGGGTCAACTTAATTTTCCATCTATAGACAATGAAGATATGAAGATTTGAAGAAATCATCATAATCTCATTAATATAATTAATGTGATTATTTATACCATTTGCAGATCTACATTGTGTTTGTTGTCTTGTATTTTAACAGGAGCAGACATTTATTTGAACCTAAAGAAATTGATAAGATCGATAATGGAATCCTACTCCTCCTCTTCCAGGACAGTAAAATCTGTATTGTACGCCCACAGAACCAAAGTAATGACAAGCTACAGTCCGGCTAATATACCACAAGGGAGAAATAATTAGACATTTTATTGAAATCTTTAGCATGCTTTGTATTTCGCAGTGCTATCTAAACTAAGCAACCTTGGTAAAGCCAGCAGCAAAAGCTCACATGAGGAGCGTATGGCTTTATTATTAAAAGATAGAAAGCTCAAGAATCCCTTATGCCTGCAGCTTCAGTGACAGTAATGTTCATGGAGCAATAAGGATGATGAGTTTTTGATGCTGCTAAATATTTTCATGTTTTTTCTCTCTGCTGACTTACACGCTACTGCTGTATATTTATGAATCTGTGATTACAGTTACATTCAGCCATTGTGTAAAATGTAGCACATTACTGTATTCCTCACAACCAATGTGCAACACAGCCTTCAGCCCCTGATGCAAAGAAAATTAGTATGCACTGTAGCAGATTGAAGGTGCTGGATAGTTAAGAGCATCAGAAGGTTTAGCCATCAACCTAATCCCAACCTGTCAGGCTATATTGTCAAAGCTCTCTTGACCGATGAGTTCGCTGAAGCTGCTAAACTTTGTCGCTCAGTGCTCTCAAAGTGTGATTAATGACATTTGATGAGGAAACATTAGCAGTCTTTCATTGCCCTGATAGATTACTGAGTCAAGCCGAGTACACTGCAATTTAATGAGCAGGTGGTAAGGAACACAAGAAAGAGATGATCGAGATGGAGCCAATTTGTACGTCAGTGGCTGTAGGCACTACTGTAACAAAGACCAAACCAGACATAGATGAAGAGAGATGGAGAGGAACAGGAGGGAGCTGGAGGCTGTCACAGTTTCTGTGTTTAATTAATACGACCCTTGTGTATGTGATTGGCGGGACAAAGCCCATACAGTATTTGACAGGCACACACATTACTTTGTGCATGAGCTAATAGTGATTCATAGGTAAGTTGACTAATTGACTGGCTTATTGATCAGCAAATTAAACTGTTAAACAAGTAGTTGAATTCACCGACCAAGCCGCTCATTATCTTTACAGGGGCTGTCTTGCTAGACTCGCTGAACAGGGGGGTCCCGATTCATTTTGACAGGGATTTCAGGACTGGTCTCAAAGGGCTGGTGCATATCTATGCAGCATGTGGCTACCTGTGGTCTCATGCTTCAGTAACACAGTTAATGAGAGCTTTAGCCTCGCCAGATAAGAAGTGATGTGTAAAAGAGAGTGTGGTCCTGCTGATGCAAACAGGCCTTACTCATCACTGAACTGACTGCTGAGCGTATTCTTCTGCTATTCATTTTCTGACTTTTCACTATTAAATTCTGAATCAACTGTTATGCTAACACCATGTGTTGCTCGTATATGAAAACGATTGTGTTGATTAATCATTTACTTATCTATTGCCCTGTATATGTTACAACACAAAAATATAGTTTTAATAATATTAATATAATTTAACTGTGGTGATAAAACAGCAAAAGCAGAAAATAATGTTTTAATTCTAAGTTCATTTGGTCCAAACCAAAGAAAAAAAGAAAACAATATCTTGTTGCCTTTTAGATCTGGTCAGGTCTTTTGGATAGTGTTCACACTGGCTTTTTATAAACAAGTGCAGCAATAAGAGTAAACATAAACTCATATGGATTACCAGGTAACCAATTGATTAGCTAGTTTAGTGACTGGTATCTTGCATCATCACTTGAAGACATCAAAATCTGGTGACTGATAGTGTGTATTTTTGTTCTCTGGTGTCACAAAGAATTCATCTAAGAAATAGCTGATTATGTGCATTATTAATTGATACTTCAAAAATCACAGAATAGGTGAACAGGTAGAACAGGACATACAACAGGATTTGTACTGTCGGATTATGGGGGAGGTCCCATATCTACTGCGCCTATCATCTTTTAAAGTGGCCATACCATCTCAGCTCCCCATAATCAAATATGCTACAATACAAACACAAGAGTCAAGGATGTGGTTGGACGATATGTTGTATGTGTCTGTCATATTTTGAGTTGTAAAACAAATGTAAAATGTAAAATAATTGTATTAGGGGAAAATTATTTTCAGTTTTTCAGTCTACTCTTGCCTGACTAGCATCCTACCATCTTGACGGCTAAGGAATACACTTCATCATCTTTGGCATTCTCGTGACCATAGCTTCTCTGAACTTTGTGAAATGAAGATTCAGTACAATGTATGGACATAAAGTCATGGGTCAAAGTTTTTGGTCTTTGACAGAAAGTCACAGTCCAGCAAAAGACATTGCATTTTTTTTTCTCACATCCCACATTTTTCAAGTTCTCTACCTTGTTACTGAAATCCAAGTGATTTCAGGTACACGAAGAGCCCTGTCAGTGATAACGCCAGTGCTGAGAATCCTATACAAGAGATCGGAGTATTAAGAATGAAAGACACCAAAGAGAAGTAGAACTCTGAAGAACGGTGAAGTGAGCAAGTGTTGTTCATAACTCTTTCAACTCTGCGAAAAAACTCACCTTAAATGAGCTCACTGGGGAAAAAAGGATAAGAATCTTACAACTACCCACAGGGACCTGTTTCTTACACCCTTCAGTTCACTGGAAGAACTTTCTGGACAGTGAACACACATGGCACACAACTGCAAAAAGAGAGAGTGAGGGGAAGGGTGAGATAGAGGTAAAAGGAATCCAACAAGGACAGGAAATGCTGTGAACTATCTATCTACCGTTGGAGTTGTTAGAAATGGCAAGGAGATGATTGCATAGAGCAGTGAGGAAGAGAGAAGGCAAACTAATGGGCCTCTGTCTATTCATTCCGGATACATAGCTTAACCAGAGCTGACAAACTTTTGATGAGTTTGATGGGGGAGATAGCAGAGAATGCATCAAAAACATGACTTGTTTGCATAAAGGGAGAGACAGTGCCATGTTTTGAATAAACAATACATAAGTTAAAGAGAATGTTCCCGGCTGCATCTGCATTTCTGTATTCCAAGCTTAGGCGTGTGTTGTAGTCTTTTTCTGCCCCGAGGCAGAAACACTGCAGAACTGGGAGCACATAAATGAGAGATTCTAAGCAGACTGGTGTCTACTGCAAAATGTTGTGTCTCCACAAACCAGAGCATCGTATCCAACAATCAGGAAACAGTTGCATCTTGTTGTGTTGGCTAATCAGCATGCCTTTTGCTCTGTTCCTGGCATTAACATGTGTCTCGGGTGATCCGATCACAAGTGGACAGCTCTTAGTGCCTCATTTCACAGCTGGCATTAGAGGGGGTCTCCACATGGGTCTCGAGTGACCACTTTTGATCAGATCTCACCTTCTCATTCAACATGTAAATTCCATTCCATTTCAAATTCAATTCCAATTCAATTCCATTTGCAAAGACCAAATACTTTGTTTTTAACTGGCAGGAGACAGCAATGCACTTCCCCTGCCTAGTCTGCCAGAAATCAGAAGAAGCAGAGGGCTAAATCTAACCATTGCAGACTGGGTCTATTCACTGGTGTGGTCCAAACAAACCAGATAACCTAAAATGTTTGACGCACTTGTGATACATCTCTATGGGCTTTTCAAACTTTGTGGATAATGTTAGCTTGCAAGATTTGTAAGACTATTTGTTTACGAAAAGAAAGAAAGCTGATAAAAGAATGTGGCCATATGCGGCTGAGATCTCCAACTGTGGTCTGAGTGATCGCATCTAATGTTTCTTGGGTGCATTCACACCTAAATCAAAGCTGTCCTCTTGTGGTCACTGGAGATCCATACTAATGCCAGGTATGAACAGGACCTTAACATTGTGTTCATTAAGATAATTAAGACTCCATGAAAAAGCCTAGGGCTAGGTAATTATATTCCCAGCAAAGGACTAAACTCACAGCCAAAGTCAGTGTTACTTCAAAGGACCGGGCTACATGTTGATCTTAACTACATGACAGGACAGATAGACAGCAGATACATGTGTTGACAGAAAAGCATAGAGAGAATGGTAAGTGTATAATATGATTAGCCGTGCCTGAAATGGAGATCATGGAAACTGCTTTGAATTCCGAAACCATCTGGATGTGCTCTATGGGTTTCCAGCACCCATCAGATGGGAAAGTTTGTGGCTATGATTGATTGGCAAGTATTTCAGATAAGGGCTGTACTTGGAATGGAGTGTTGGCTGGCAGTGATGAGGCAATCAGGGCTTTCGCCTTGAAGCAGACAGAAAATGCTCTGGCATAATTTAGCTAGTAGACTGACTGAGGGTGAGAAGAGCTCCCGAGGCCAAAAGGTTTGCTCTTTTTATTGACATGAGCAGCAGTCAGCCCAAATGAACATGGAGAGCTTTTCTGTTGCTATGATACTTTCACAATCACTCTTATTAACTTTATCAAAGAACATAGTTATTTAGTAAATAAAAAAAACAAAAAAACAATAGACAAGGCTTTTAGATTATCTGGTTTTACCCCAGATACCCCTGTTGTCCCCACTTAAAAGCTTGATTGTCCTCCACATGTGGATTAACACAATCAAAAGACAAATTTGAAGAGCTACATATATTACCATACATTTAGTGATTTTATTATTTGACTGGTAAACTCTCTAAGGAGAATTTGTAGCTTGGGGCATTATTCTTATATGAGATAAATCACATCAATAGATCATCATATCAATAAGATAATAGTATCACCAGCCAAGCTCTCAAGTCCATAAAGTCTTGCAATGTGGTGCATCAGAGAGATCAAAAAATTATAGCTACAAAATTTTTGTATTTAGAATTGAAAAGATAGTAAACATCAAAATTATTAACCAAACTATATACAGTGAACATCAACTGCTTTGCAGAGTAGCTGCTAAATACTTTTTAATGTCTCTACCGTAGCTGAAGACCTATTCATTTTTTGTAACACAGTGGATAATTTCAGTTGGTTACTGAGTTATTTTCACTTTTCATCAAAAAAGGTAAAATTTGAAAAGTGTTAAGGGAAATGCTGAGACAGTTTTGAAATTCCATGAATTAAAACATGATTATTTTTTTTTTTATATAAAAGCAAATATGTGATTGCACCATGAAAAATGATAGAAAGAATTGATTTCTACCACAATCACAGCTTCCGAAGGAGACTTGAATATTCCACTAGGTTTTTCTTCTTTAACCTTGACTGAAACCTTTTTAAAATTCAGCTAAGGTATTTCTCACACTTATAACTGCCAAAACCTTCACCCTTAAAATTAACTTTGTTATTTGATTGTCAAGTTTAAATGATAAAAAAAACTGAGCTGCATTACTGTTTGCACTTATTTAATGAAACTTAATGGGATATGTTGTGTCATCAGAAAGCACTATCAGCAGCATGTCGAGAAGATCTTGAATGAGCTCTGCTTTCCGTATGTGTGTGTATGTGTATGTTGTGTACCTGTGTGTGAGAGAGAATGAAAAAAAGAGACCGTTTTTTTTGCAGAATTTGGAGGGTTGTTATGTTTCTTTCAGATTCATATACTCCAGGAAGTACAGAGGTCATTGCTGGAAATATTGGTTATATTGGACAATTCCGAAACAGATTTTTCAACAGATATTTATTCCTCAAAGGGAAGATAAAACAAACAATACAAGGTGTACTCAGGTGTTGCTAGCCAAATGTAGAAGTGCTTGGACTTCAAAGTTCATGTTTTTTGGTTAAAATTATGTATTGCATTTAGGTCACAGATGTCTTTGTAGCCAAAACCAGTCCAGTTAATCTGCATAGGCACAGGAGAGAGAAATCCACACAAAGGAAAAAAGAAGGTTATGGCTGTGCACAGGATTTGATTTGGGCTCCCTGTCTTGCCGACTGTAGCTCCGATGCCATGCTGCTTTTTATAACTCCGACTTATGTTGAGCCAATGTTCAAATAGCCTTTTTGTCAGCGATTCCCGGTGTTTGAGCATTCAAACCTGAGCGGTCACAAAACAGCCATGACTGTGGGGCTGATCTGCAAAGACTTTGCTTCGTGTCAGTGACAGCAACATGTCAGCTTCCACTTTCCCTGTACACCTTTCAAAGTAAGGTACAACAGCAGGGATGACAGATTTCTTGCACTTCGCGTCCTATTCTTCCGTCATCAGTGTTTCCAGGAAGCCAAGCTCAACTGAGAAGAGTAAACACGTGTCAGCCTAACCCGCAAAATTTAAAAGTCAAAATTATATGAACAAAAAGTGATAGATGACAGCATGTCAGCCCTTGTTTCTTTACATAAACCACAAAAAGGGAGGAAGCTGCTGTGAAAAGAACTAGGTTGCTCCTCATAAAGTAAAGGTTTTGTCAGACTAGGATGACTGGATCCTCATCATTAAAAATATACAGCAGATGCCTTTGCAACCTAGTTCTTCAAACTAAGCTGTACCTTGCACAGAACAACAGACAGACCAAGAAGGGGGGGGTGACAGTGGAGAAAGAGAAGAAGCAGCAGAGGCAAGCTGGACTTTAATTGGCTATTTGTTTTTCATCAGTCCCAGAAGAGACAATATTTATGAATTTGATCTTTCTGCTTTGCTGCAAAATTGCTAGACAGCCTGGTAGAACGGGATGTATAGTAAATTGTCTTCTTTTTTCTCGCAGTGGTGTGACATTTTACATGCTCTGCTGGATTTGTTCTGGAACATTTTTTGCAGGATTCCATGGGCTAGCCTGAATCATGTGAGAGGTAAGAGTAATGTTTCACCTTTGCAGTGACAGTTACACCAATGCAGATTCGAAAAGTGACAGTATCTGTCTGAGAAATGGCTGAAATGGATGGATAAAAATGAGAAAACATTTAACATATGTAGAGAGGTGTCACAACGTGTTTGTATTTGGTTTGTTGTGTTTTCACAACTGTACAAGCACATTTGTTTGGAATTTTACAAAAAAGGAACTATACTATTATGCCTAAACTATCATTTGCATTCATTTAACTATATATAGAGCTGAAGGGCCAGATGGAAACAGAAGAAGAAAAATGTTTAACCAGACCAAATGCTTGGAATCAGATTGAGATATTTGAGGAAAAGCTTGCATAATAGAATACCCCAACAGATAAGCCATGCTATGGAATTATTGATGAGGTTTTGAAGCATTTATGCAAATCTTTGGCTAACGTGACCTTGGGTTAATCAGAATTTGAGGGATGTCGCTGTGAGGGATGTCCCTGTTCCTGCCTCTCAATATAGAGCTTATAATTCACACAACAGCACACCTGAAATACATCCAGTGAAACCATACTACCATGGACATATGATGTTTAAATACCAATAAGAGCCTGAATCACGCTTTTGTCTTAGGCAGTGGAGAAATGCCATTTGTTTATACAGGAAATACAACATCTTTTTGGTTTGAAAAGATTAAAAACACAAAGCCTGTGTTTTGGTTAAAGGCATTCACTTGATAATTAATCAGATTTTCTCATGCAGTCAATATGCAGGATCTTCAACAAAAGGGCCGTCTCGACTCTGCTTATCAGTAGCCCTGTGGGCATTTTAACTTAAAGAAATATGTCTTTCTTTCACTGGTAGGGAACAAAAAAAGAGCCAGAGTGAAGGAAGAACTGACGGATATACCCACACATATCAGTCCACTCACAAAGAAGTGCATCTTCACACGCCCACAAATGCTGTGACACATTCTTCAGATTCACTCACACAGACTTTCTGAACTGCTAAAACTCAGAAACACTTGACCTCCTGTGCAGTCCAAAAAAAAAATGCTGCAAGGGTGAAGCATTAGGTTCCAAAAAAAAACATGAGCATCATGTCAGCTGGAAGTCTGGGACAGAGTTTCGGAAGATACTGTATATTGCCAGTAAAAAAAAGAATGTGAAAAATGCAGGAAATCACTGACAGAGCATTGATGGAGTAGCTATACACCCACCTCCTCGACGCACTTAAACGCCCACATACACACAAAAAGAAGTGCCCAGAAGCACCCAGGTAATTCGGAAAGGTAGGCTTTGATGAAGTAATAGCTGTTCCTCATGTCGTTCAACAGCAGGGCCCTGATGGCAGCTGTGAGGAAGCTTGAGTACTAGAGTTAATCTTGCATGCTCCCACTCGGCCACAGTATAAAAGAGTTTTCTTCGGGGCAACTTTACCTGAATTTCCCCTTCCCACACGCAGCGGCAGCAGCTCTTCCGGTACTTCATACTTCCAGCATTACTACTTCTGTACAAGCTTAGCTTCACTTCAAGCAGGGCTCTTGCTTTAGCTACAAATTTATATTTCTGTGTGTCTCACAAAAGTTTGATTCCTCTTACCCGAATATGATATTCTGAAAAATGTTAGGCCACAGACTGAGAAAGACCACATAGAATGAGTTGTACCTTGGATGTTTAAAGCTTAGAGCAGTTTGTGTGATTCAAATGAGAGAGACAACAACTGTTGTCATTTTTCAACATTTTTTAAATGAGAATAGTAAATCTGTAAATCAATAAGTCTGAACTGAAAAGATACTCCTTTGATTAAGGGCTTCTGAATTACTTAATCTGTGTATTGGGAAAATACATTCAGTTAACTTTCAGTTGTTTATTATTGCACTTCTGAATTGATGAAATTTTGTTGTTTATAGAGTAACTATAAAACACCAAAAACTAGCCAAACCTCTGAGAAAACCAATTCTCACTCTGAAAAACAAAGCAAATATCAACATTTGATAAAAGGTTCCAGTATATATCTCAAACAATTTTAGCCTCTGATTAAGTAGTTTGTTCAACTTTTTTTCCAAGCCCAGTCTGTACAAATGCACTTCAAAGCATACAGCAGTAAATTTATGCATTATCATTCATACCACCAAATTTTTTGGCACCAAACATTTGGTATAACTCTCAGTTAAACCAAGCATTATACCATGTGCAACTACAAAACAACACCTATACACGCTATGGTATAAGGTCAGTGGCTCAGCAGCTGCCTATCTGCAACAGAGGTTTCACCTCATGAATGCTTCTGTGGTTTTCTCAGTGTTTCAGTCACCTTTTATCTGAGAAGTAATTATAGCTGAGCTAACAACCATGCCATTATTCACCAGTGGGAAGCTGCGCTGCTAAAAGCTACTGCTTTCAAGGAAAAATGGTGATTCAGGATGGTTCCACTTTACCATAGCTCAGTTCACTATAGTATTAAAGATTCATTGAAACAAGAACTGAGCACCTCTAAATTCCACATTAGTTATCAAAAACCTTTCCTAATTTGGTGAACAAACTTAACTGATGGCCTAACATTGTTAAAAATCTGAGACCATTGCTGTAAGTGTTACAGTAGATTCAGGTAGCCTACATGTTAACTTGGCCCTGGAGAGTTCCAATGTTAATCTATGAGTTGTTCTGAAAATGTTAAAGTAGTTACATTTCAGTATGACAAATACTGGATACATGTGTGTTGCCCTTTTATTAAACTGGAGTTGTGTTTTCTGTCAGGGCATTCTGAGCAGGGTTTGGGTCTTTTGCTGGGTCATCCTGCACATCGAAGGATTTGGGGGAAAAAATCTGAAAGTGTAACTAAATAGGTGTAAATAAAACACTCAATACAGTTACAAAATAAATTAGAATCAATAAATTCTTTTAACAACACGTAGTGCATGATTTTACTGTGGCTATTAAAATGTTTTATTGCACTCCATCAAAATGATTATGAACCTTGCATCATTTAGGACCATAGCCTATGGCAATATCTTTCATTCTTCACCTGTACACATCTATTTACTAAAAATTTGATGAAATCAAACTTCATACAATGTTCCAGCAACTCAGTATTTAGCATTTTGTGAGGTCATGGTTGCATGGGAAGCACCTATAGCCTCACCCAAGGGTTGTTGGCACTTTCCCTGCTGAAACCAAAACTGAATGCCTAATATATTGAGAACTGATCATTGTAACATTTATTATGATTATTGTAAATTTTTATTTTCAGGTCTCCTATGAGGTAGAAGTAAAAGTCTTCAAATGGTTCAGAATGCTGCAGCTAGAATTTCAAGCAAATCCAGAAAAATTTCACCACAGTACACAGATTTTAACTTCAAATCACTGGCTCCCTATCCATTGTCAGGTCAAAATTCAAGGTGCTTCTGATGACATGCAAAATCATAAATGGGCAGGTGTCCTCACACCCTTTCTGATGAAACCTTGTACAATATTCAATCCAGTGCCCTGCGTTGTGGGAATACAGGGACTGTTTGACTGTCAGATACCAGTGTTAAAAAGAAGTCTGTAGGCCTTTTCCTTTCCATCCCTGAGGTCTTCCAAATCCAAAACCTGAAATTCATCTTCCACCTCTGTTTTCAGTCATCATCTTATTCTGTTATTATTTCAAGATTTGTACCTGATATCACTCTACAACCGACAGTTTATTATCATTATTATTATTATTATTATTATTATTATTATTATTATTATTATTATTATTATTATTATTATTATTATTATTATTATTATTATTATAACTATTACTGGCAGGTCAAATTTGTTATTAGTAGGCTGATCAGGAATTCCTGTTGCTCACCAATAACAAATGAGCAAGTCATTACAATTTTATGTGGTTACTTTACACTTCATCATCCTCAGGAATTTTAATTCACAGTTTTACTTAATACATTGATCAATACGACTTGAAAATATCAGTAAAGTACCAGACTTCAGTGCAGCCTTGAATACTCAGAGGCATGTCGGTCATATTGCTGATTGCAGCCTGAGCTCAATGCACTTCCAAAGGGCTCCAGGGCACCTGCGTGCCATCCTGCTCTCCTTTAGGTGTGATCACATGCTGGTATCTTCTACCACAGCCTGCTGGGTGCATGAGAGCAGGGTGAGCAGGGGTGATTGTGGCAAAAAAAGAGGCTGACATTGAGGCCTCTGTGTGCACTGCCTCTCTAAGCTGCTTTATTCTGCAGCTTTGCACTTTTTCAAAGTGCTGGCTTGCGCCATGGATGCTAAGCTTGCCACTCTGGGCCGGCAGGCAGTCTAGGGATATATGTAGTGAGAGAGAGAGAGACAGAAGGACAGGCAGGCAAACTGACAGAGAGGTGGGTATGAAGGGAATGATTGAAAGAAGATCACAAGTACCTCTATTAGCCGGGGGGCATTAATGTTTCTATGAAACACTTTATTCCACATACACATACATACTGAATATAGACACACATACACACACATCCTCATGCTCCTCATCTTCCAGAAACCCCTCTAGCAAATTCTCCCTTGTGTTCATAATTTGATTTCAGATTTGTAGTTCAGCATTCACTGTGCATATGGGTAAGGAAAACAAGCAGCAGCTCTTGCTCTTTCCCATGTTCTGTCTGTTCACATTGCTCGCATTTTCTGAACTTCGCCCCCCATATCTTTGCTCACTCCTGATGCTGGCGAGATTGAAAAAGCAGGCCTATTCTTTTTTTGTCAGGGAGCCGCTCAGTTCCTCCTCCTAATCTTTCTGTTTGCACCGAACAAGGCCGCACTCTCACCCTCTTTTCTCAAAGGATTAGACATGCTGAGTGTTGAGGGCCTTTGCATACAAAACAGCTGGGGATAAGAAGAAAGAGACCTTAGTGTGGACTCCAGGGCAGTGATTGGGTACTAGATTTAACAGAAAGTCAAAGACAACAAATAAGAAACAGCTCTTCATTGAATATAGTGGAAGGAGACTATTCAGACCTGTAGTTGTCATTTATGAACAGGTTTTTAACATTTACAGGTATTTACAGGTAAATTTAATCATTTTACAGACGCTTTTATCCAAAGCAACTTACAAGTGAGGGACGACACTAAAGCTTCAATTCAGTAGGCGACCTTGAAAAAAATACTAAGTACTAAATCAGTTCAATAAGGATAAGTGCAAGTAGATCAGGTAAAGAAGTGCACAGTAAGTGCTACTTAGGCATGTTTCACCAACAAGGAACGACAAACAAGAACAGTCTGGTCTGTGATTGCCTTTTGTGCAGGGATGGCAGGGCCAGAAGACATTCCTTGGAGGAAGGAATTTCAGCATTTGATCATGAAAGAACAAGTTCCTCAACAGTTCATTTTAATCATGATTAAAGCTATCGAAGCAGCACTATAGGAGCTTACTTTGGATATTGCTAAAAGGGATCATTAGAAAATACATTTTGTATGGGAAAAATTATAGAATAATTGACTTAATTTATTCTTTCATTTAAAAAATCTTTTCATTTCTTAATTGATTTTATTGATTGTGTGCAGCATTTACCTTCTGGCTATCTTAGCATATAATTTGAAGTCAAAGACAGTGTATTAATTTCCTTTTTCCTCTGATAAATTAAATACTAAATATACACATCTGGTGGGACTGATCCATGACTTATGCAATTTGCCCATGAGAATCTCTTCTAAAATACTGAGATTTATTGAATAAAAACACAAGGAAAGTTCAATTGTAATTCGCAAAAAGCTGAATTGAACCTGAAAAATAAATTTTTAAACTTGTGCTCATGTGCTGTGTCATGGCTCCACAACAGTGCTAATTCATCCCTTTAAAAAAGAGATTCCTCCTTTAAGCAGATCAACCTTTCGAAGAAGAGGCCAGACAGTATCAGAGGCAAGAGATGGAGAAACTGTGCACACCTCTTAATTTATCCCTACATCTTCACACTGTCACCTGCAGAAACTTGTGGACGAAAAAGTCGCTTCCATTTTTCAAGTTGCCAGGACTATTTGCCCCAAGGTGTTGAATGAATGCCACCCAGTGGCCTTAACATCCTCAGTAATGATAGTATTTGAGAAAACAATTTAAAAAAATATTCTCTGCAAGACTGAAAGCACCTTGACTTCCCCCCTGTTTGTGTGCAGGGCCATGAAGGGGGTGGAGGATGACACTTTAACCCTTTTGAACCACCGCTATAAACAACCTGAGGGACCAAAGACAAATGCAAGGCTGCTTATGATCTACTTTTTTACCCTTTTAACATTCTATAACCTCATTTTAAAGGACAGACAGAGAACCACTCCACTTTTTTCCTGGATGTCAAGCTGGATGTCAGTCTACCAGATGTCTGCAGGGCTCTTGGCTGTCTCCGTTACTGTAGAATTTATGACTGCCATGGAACTGTTAAAATAAAAAATGATCAACAGTTTGATGACTGGTTGGGTCATTATTTTCTTCAACTTATTACATTAGAAACCAATGACAAGCAATAGACATAAGGGGGACTTGACCTCCCTCTGCTGTCACTGCAGTCAATGGCCATCAGTCAGTAGCAAAATATACCTTGGCTTATTACTGAAATTAATAAAGATACTTTGGAAAACAAAGAGCAAAAGAGACTATTTAATGATTGTTATTATGAAATGTATGCACAATTAAATTATAGAATAGATGTGGTATACACTCATTATAATTAAACATAGTGTGCATTTAACATGTTAGGTCTAATGTTGTCAAATATAGTGTATTTTCAGTCTTTAAAGAAACAACACTTATTTTAGAAGATGTTGGAAGGGGTTTAGTTGGTTTGCTCTATATTCATTTCTCATTTAAATATTTGAAGTTCTTCTCTGGAGATCCCCCACCACTTCCACACCAATTGGATTTTAGAGGTACGGGTAACATCTGTTTCAGTTACAAAAATGTGATTTTTCACAGATTTTAAAGTCTAATTGTGTGCAAGCAGGAACTGTATTACCGAAGAATTTAGTGCTGTGAGTTAAGTCAGTTAATGGTTGGACTGGCAGGTTTAATATATCATTAATATGTATTTGAAGGAGCAAGAGAGACTCAGTATGCAAAGTAATACAAGGATGGTTGAAGGAGCCATTATTTTATTATAGCAAAATTCAAATATATTTTTTTCCAATTTAGATTAAGTTCATATTTACTATAGTCACAGCACAATATTTACTATAGTTACCATAATTGAACAGATGAAAAATCTGAAAAAGTTCAATAAAAGGCACCTTTATATTGACAGGTATTTTCTAAGGGTTGTTAAAACACCATTGTAATGAGCGCTCAGCCAAAATACATGACTACGGACATCAAGTCTACATTTTGCTTTGGAGATAACATCAAATTTCATCAGACTAAGACATAGATCTTAGGAATGCATCCCAGTAGCATGTTGTTGGCATACAGTAAAATTCTGGCTTTGGTGCATAGTTATATTATTTTTCAATCTTATGCCTCATGAGCCTCATTATCAGCTTGCTAACATGCTCATACTGGTAATGCTCACATGCTGATGTTAAGCAGGTACTTTATGCTCTTTTTCAGCATCTTGCTTTACTTTGGTACCATGCCAACATTTGCAAATTTTTCTGTTTTAAACCTACTACCTGATTTGAATTTTGTCGACAAATAAGCTTGAAGGGTCTGCATGACAAGCTGAAAGCCTCTGTGACCTAAGGTTACGTTTATAATATATCAGATGTTTTCAGGTGCTTTTAAAGGACTATAAATCCAGTTTTACTTCCACAACAGCTTCACCAGTGAAAACTGTGAAATGAAATTCAAGCACCTGAATAGTCACCCCTCATACTGTTCACTGTTCCTTCCAGCCTGTTGTATTTGGACAGGGTTTGTCTGCATCAAACCTTTTTTGAGATGCAAACCAATAGTGTTTTTCCCCCTTTCTTCCCAGGGGTAGCTGAACATCTGTGACAGCAGTATCTGCAAGTTCATGTCTGAAGCCAGTTGAATTAGTAAGCACCAATTGTTTAAGAAATGTTTTGGTGTGGTAGAAGCATCAGCTAGAGTATCTTAAAATCTTGAGAGAAAGAGGGAGAATCTTAAACTGAAGGAATTTATTTTCTACCGCAGGTCATAGATCAGCATACATGTGATAATCATCAAACCTATTCTCCTTTTAATTACTATGGGATTAAACTGGGAAAGCTATTGAGGTGAGAGGATGAAATTAACAGTTTTCATATGGAGAATTTAAAATGATTTAAACTGATTTGTAACAAATACAGGATCTTGACATCAGAATATATAGTTGACTATTTTTGTATCCTGCAATTTCATCATGCTCCACTTTTATCTCATGTACAGCCTTTTTCAACAATTCAAAGGAGACATTTTATACATATAGCCTATGTTTCATTTTGACATTTAATGGCCCTTCAAATGTCAAAATGAATTAGATTCTTTGTTTAAATGTACATTATGTACTACAGTACATTATTCGCTTAGCCGTCTGTTTTTTTTTTTTCACAGATAGTTTCCAATTATCTCTGCTTAATGTGTCACAACAGCTTTCTATTGATTGGTACTCCAGCCCCCATGCTTAAATCATTCCTTTCAGCCCCGGTTCATCTTGTAAATTATAGCACTCTACTGTGTAATTCCTCTCTACAGTCATAAAATGTCAAAATGGGGAAAGGATAGGTGGAAAAAAAGCAATTCCTCTATTTTTATCCTTATTGGTGTACTGTCTTGAACACATAATACAGTGCTATGGACAAAAAATTCCTCTGTGGTGCATGTACCACTGCTTTTTATGAAGATTCTTGGCCCAGTATCTTGTGTGTCAAAGGCTTTAAAGCAGCAAAAAAGATTATAGAGCACACTGCCTTGAGCCTCTAGTCTAAACCTCAGTCTGTATACCCCGAAAGCATTCAGACACAGACACTGCTGCTCTGATGATATCACAATACTAAGGGATATGATAGATCAGTATCTACAGACAAGACAAAAACAGGAATAGAGTATTAGCATACCATGTTTTATATTGACCCTTAATGAATGTATTAACATTAACATTAAACAACAAAAAAGGCTTTGTGAAAAAGATTAAAAAGATCCAACATATTAAATAAACTCATGACAAGCACATGAAAAAAAGAGCAATTTTACAAATTCTTTCCCCTTATCCCTACCATGTGACTGTGAATATCTGACTACATTACATGTGTAAAAGCATGACTCATGCATGATTCTTCAAAAATAATGGCAATGCATTATCACAAAAAGATAGAACAGTTAGGGTACCAACTATGAAATTTATGGACAACTTAGAAGCAGTCGTAAATTTACCGAGTAAAAACTATTCTAGTGTCCCTACAATGTTCGACCACTGGAGGGGATTTATACCTTGACCTTTTTATTCCCATCACAGCCTCCAAGCTGTTGCTCATGCACAATATGCCATTGCTGAATGGCATAGTCTGTGAGCTAGTTTGAGTAGCATAACATTGCTCTCCTTCAAAGTATTATTCATACCAATGATTCATGTCGGAGGTTGTGAAAACAAGCAAGAGCAACTGGTTTTTATTAGCCATTCCTGTGGGCACAATTTACAGGCCATCCAGACAGTCTAAAGCAAAGGCACATAATGAGCTCATACAGAACAAATGGAAGGAGGTAATGGCTGTGGGGCTGGACAGCATACATTTAAACATCATCCAATTTAATGGAAGATGAATTGTTACTTTTATGGAAACGAGACATTAATGTTGTTTGTACTTGAACGCCCCAGTGTAAACAAAGGGCTGCAGCACTGGTTAGGGTCAAGAGAAGTTGTTTTAAACCAGCAGACATCTCCTGGTAGATTTCATACTTACACAAACAGCTGTTAAGTCAAAGAACCTTGTGGCAGAAAAAGAAGCCTAATTATGTGAAGAAATGGCTCATTATTATTAGAGCAATTGTCTGTTACTCTTGAAGCCAAAGCCATTTCCAGCAACATATTTACCTTTTCTCTGCCTTTAAAAAACCATTGATCCACTGACCTTCTCCATAATGCAATTGGAAAAGAGAGTTTCCACACAGCCAGACCTTAATACTACTATAATAACCTTTAGCTCTTCTCAAGTTTTTAATGTAACTGTGACAATATTTCTAGAGACAGAAGACTGAATAGTGTGTTTAGATACTGCTGGCACATTAGCTGCAACCATATATTTTAATGCTGGCACAACATGTTTTTAAAAGCATGGCATTTATAAAGGTAATGTGATGTCACTTTGTTTCTCAGTAGGAAAATCTTTTTCTAGTTTGTAGGGAAATCATGGATTGTTAGCTTTGCAGGTTGGCTGTTAATTCCCAAGGGGAAGATGTGGGAAATTAGCAAATCTGATACAAATCAGCTCCTGGGTTTTTTTAGAAAATGGAAAATGGAAGTGTAATGGAATTAGATTCAGTGGTGACTGTTGCATGTGCTTGGTTATAATAAAATACATTTGATAGTAATATATTCCCTGAAAAAATAATGCATTATTCTTTGCACCTTGAGCTGCCACTGTTTTAAATCAATATTTTTTTCCATTGTCTTTTGTACACAGAACACAGAAAAGAACATGTATAACAAAGTTTAAATCTGATTGCTCATTGTAATTAACACAGGTAATTTGTCCTCTGGCTGCCTGGCTGTGTAACAGAAAATCATATCTTCAACCCAGAGTCAAAGGGTGTTCTAAAAATTTTCATTTAACAGTCCTAAGAATCATCTTACAAGGAATATTAAACAACTGGCCCACAGTATCTTCTGTCATGGGCACCCACAACAAAGCAGCTTTTTATGTTGACAGACAGCTCGTGCTCTGTCACACTGATTGTTTTTCTCATTCAGCCAATCACTGTGTTTTTACTCTCACATCTCAGCTCTAATAAATGCAAATCATTCGAGACTTTTAAGACCAATATCTTTTCTATGAAAAAGTGAAGGACAACATGTGCAAAGCAGGATCATTATAATCTCAGTGTCTCTTCTTTGTACAAGGTTCCTTTTGAAATCATGATCAGTAAAATAACAGCTGTTTTTCTTGTCAGCAGTGCAAATCAGAAGTGTTTGCATTTCTTTATACCGCCAGTCATCTGTCAAGATCATCCGTTATGACGTGCATCTACCTATTTGAGTTGGTGTCATTTAATCTAAACTCTATAGAGATGTACCAAAAATACTGTTGAAATGTTCTGTGGTGCCTTTCTACTCTGTCTATTTGTTTTTATCTTCACTATATCTTGAGAGAGACATCCTAGAATGGAATTTGAGTTCGTCTTGTCTTTGTCAGAGATGCATTAAAAATACAGCAGTAACTCTTTAACAAAATTAATACAGTGAAACGAACTGAATGTGCTAACAGCACGAGACATTGATTGGCATATAGCACCTCACCCTCACACTGAAACTGGAGAAAGGGTGTTTGGATGACCTTCAGCATATCAAACTGAATACCTCAAAAGAATTAAATCTGACAGTCGCATATCTCCAAGAATGGTGAAATGGGCTAAATTAATCTTATCCTAAAAAGTAAGTGATTGATCCTAAGAAAAGTTAGGAAAGAAATTAATTTGTCTCAAAGACCTAGGTAAATCAGGATTCCTTACCGAACCACATTCAGCACTAAATCAAACCTTTGGGCTATTTCCATGAAGGAGAAAATTTGGTTCTTGTCATCAATATGTCATTTTACTCAGACAAAGCACAGTTATGAGATTATGTGTGACTGAGAAAGGCTGTAATTGAGGCCACGATGGCTGGTTGTGAAACTAAGTCGTACTCAAAATGACTTCCAGAGGCTTTTGTGCTCATGGGAATTTGGCCACAGTGGCTGGAAACAAAGGAAGAACTCCTATTGTCGGTTGAATGCTGGACAGGAAATTAGGCTGGGCATCAAAATCTGCATGTTAGGGTGTTAATTGTCTCTCCCTACACTCAGAATAAAAACTGATTTACAGAGGATTACTAACCTTGTTACAGATCATATATCCAACCTCTTATTAAATGAGGACTGGACACTGGCATGGCTCCCAGCCTGCTCTGAACATGACAGGGTTGCCTAGGCACCAAGCCAGCAGAGCAATATTGTTTGGTATGGGGACAGAGGGAGGGCATGTTTTACCTGTAAAATTCAATTTAATTAAATAGCCACCCTGGATTCCATCAGATAAACTAGGGTTTATTAGTATTGTTCCACTTGTTCACACACTTTATGGAGAAGATAAGTTTAAAAAGAGGCTGCTAGTTGCCATGCCATTCCCCAAAGGTGAATGTGCTGCTCTCTTATTGTGTCTGTGCAATCTGTTAAATTTGCTGATGGACTGCGATACAGTGATCAGTTTTGGACAGCATAGTAAATGTCATGCTTGTTGCTGTTCAAGAATTAAGAGTAACATTTTACATTGCACTAAACTTTATTTTTACAGCAGAATACTGGTATACACTTGTATAAGAAAGTATAAGAATTTTTTTATATTTAGGAGTGACAATACTGACACTGTAACATAAAAATACAGTACTAAAGTTTCTATTATAGATCCAAAATACTATTACCATAACCTTTTACACTTCTACATCCTCATAGGTTGCTGCCACCTTCCAACAGCTTGCAAGTGAGCGAGAATTAAAGACAGCGTCTATAGATATACTGCAAATGTGAGTAATTATTAGTCCTGTGAAAGACTGGAAACTCTCTCTTTTTTCTCTCTGCTTTCTGCCCATTGCATGTTTGGATAGACTTGAATTCCTTGACATTTGTTGATATTTTGTTGCTGGGGTGGGCATGAATGTTAACTCTGCACAACATGTGCATCACCTTTGCACCAGAGGTACTTTGTGGAATTCCTGTATGGTCCCTGTATGCTGGTCTTTTGAGTTGCAAGTATTTCCATATTCTAAGAGCGACCTCCTATGAGAACCCTAAGCTGTGGATCTATCATCCTGACACATGCAACACCCATGCACCTGAGGTATTGCTACTTGGTATTAAACATAGGTCTTTGAATTCTTGTCTGTTATTTGTGAGTAGGTGTTTTCATTTCTCAGTGGCTACCTCCTAGAGTAACCCAGGGTAATGGATCTATCATTGTTAACCTGCCAATTGCATGTCATCTGTTCATAACAGGTTTTGCTTTAAAGAAGTGAACCAGGAATTTGGGGGCATTGGGCAAGAATTCTGTCCCTGTGGCACTTATCGACTGCCCAGACCCTAGGATTGTCTCTGTGAGAAATGGAGCTTGAGAATAAGTAAACTTGGACAGTGGATCTATCACCCGAACCTGTTACATGAGCACCACCTATTCACTGAAATGATCCCCGTCCTCCAATTGCACTTTATGATGTGAGCCTCATCCCTTTGACCATCAGCACAACTCCTTTCCTGACAGATTAAGAGTTTGAAGAGTGTCTGTGAGCCATTACACTGGATCTTCCATTTGGCCTCCGCTTGATATCTGTGAGCATTTCATACTTAATTTAACGATTTAACAAAAGACAATAATAAACAATGAACAATAATTTAAAATTGATGTACTGTATATTCAAATTTCAAGTGACAAGGAGACCTTTTCAGTAACCGTGGAACAAAAAAAAAGGTTCTTTTAATTTTCCTGGGTTTGTGGCTGTGGCTCAGGTGGTCACCCAGCAAACTGAAGGTCAGTGGTTCAATGCCGGCTTTTCCAGTGTGCATGTCGAAGTGTCCTTGGGCAAGTTACTTCTATGTGTCATAGGTGTATGAATGCTTGTATGTAGAATGAAACCAATGAATGTGTGTATGTAGAATGTGCTGTTTGAATGTGTGTGAACGGGTGAATGTGACAGTAGTGTAAAAGTGCTTTGAGACTAGAAAAGTGCTTTATAAGTACATTCCATTTAAAGCTCGTCTTTGGTTCAACTACTGTGGTTAATCCACAGCCATGTCAAAATATCCTTCATTACTATCTTCTTAAAAATGATCATGACCATTGTTCAAGCCGGTCACTGAGGTTTGACAGTGCCTGCAAATCATCCAATGTACATACTCTGACCGGGGGCTGACCATAGGTACACATGGTCAAGCAATGATACACTTTGTAGGAGTCACTTTGGCACTTACGCAAAAAGATGTTCACTGAGAAACCAATATACAAACCACTGGTTTAGTAAATAGGTGCATTGGTTTTATCAATTGATAAAACATATAGCATATTAATATAGCATATTAAAAAATTGGGTTTGTTTAATCCTAAGGGTTTGGTGAGGAAATACTGGGTGACAGCTGAGAGCTTTGAAGGTGTCCTCCCAGTGCACCGTGTATTTTTTTGAGCAAGGAGGGAACAATATTAGTAATGGCAGAGCAGGAAGCATGTTGAGGAGGACAGGAAATAAGAAGCACAAGAACAAATTTCCGTTCAGCTGTCTCAAGGTTCTCTCACATTCTTCACTGTGCTGTCACTGAAGGAGCAGACACAGAGTCTCTCCAAGCAAACAAAGGTTTGATAAAGGAATATAACATGTCATAGTATTATTATACAAAACAATGAACACATCGGCCCACCAGGAAATGCAATTGTTTGTCTCATGACATTTGGCCATCCTGCTTCTTGAGCAACAAGTCTTAGTGCCATAACCAGAGAAAATCAGTGCTTTCTCTACAATCAGTTCTTGCATGTCTGCATAAAGCAGGACCTGTGCCTCCTCATTACAGTCTAGGGCTCAAATTACAA
This sequence comes from Istiophorus platypterus, assembly GCA_016859345.1. Lineage (NCBI taxonomy): Eukaryota > Metazoa > Chordata > Actinopteri > Istiophoriformes > Istiophoridae > Istiophorus > Istiophorus platypterus. The sequence goes on from CM029120.1 coordinate 20,552,301, forward strand.
TTATTGCAGTGGTGATCCACATATGAAGCATATTGGCCCGACGGACATTTTCCCACTGGGCTTCATTAACTTTGAAAACCCCACCGAAGAACATTAGGGAAGTAATAGATATTTCATGATAGCCATCATTACAAACCTCTGTCAGAATTATTCAAATTTTACCTGGGGGTACCTTGAGATTTGAATGTTATGTGACTATTACCAACTGCATCAAATGGCACACACATTTTGGCTTTGTGATTCTAAGCCAAGTCAAGTGATGCTGCTGCTGTCCAGGTAGCATGAAATATTACTGAGGTCTGCTGCTGAATGTTGTGCATCTGCCAGATGGCTTTTACGAGGAAATGGTTGTTTTGCCCTGAGTTTCCAGGTGACCCTGACAAAATACACTCAAAGTGCTTCTTCAAGGGATGAGGGGAGGACTGGGATTTTGTGGTGGGATTTCATGCCCCAATGGGAACGGTTCCTTAAGCTTACAGCAATGCATATGGGAAGGCACACGGCATGATCGCTTCATGTTCCCTGGTGACTCAGCACAGAAGAGGAGATAAAAAGAAGGGTTCATCTGGAGGAGTTTCAAGAGAAAAGCAGCACAGTGCATAGTAGGTCAGCTGACTGGCCTTGCCTTTGGTGAACATGGTGACTGTCAGTGGTTTTGAAACAATCTGTGACGCACACATACAAGCCAGGATGCTTGTTGGTAATCTAACATGTCTGGCACTTTATACAAATATCGACTGTATGTTTGTAAGAAATGCATCTCTGAATTTACTCATGTCTTACATCATTAGGCATAAATAACAACTCCTTCCAGGGTCTTTTGGGGTTTATTTGACACTAGTTCATATGAAAACATCTTAATCCAGTTCCTTCAGGAATCTCAGGATTTCAACACAGTGCTATCAAAAAATAATGACCCACATACTGGAGAGCTTACAACAGTATGCATGAAAAATGATGCTCCTGTATTTACTGCAACAGTTGGCTTTTTTTTTTTTTTTTTTTTTTTAACCCCCCGTTTATCGCCAGCTTCCAGCTTGATGCGTCAAACTTTAGAAATCCTCAATCTCCCCTTAGACTGGCCAAAAGTAAGACAGAGAAACCAAAAAGAAACATTTCATTTGTATTGATCATCAAACCATGTGGAGTTTATTGATATGTATTGTTGCCGTAGTTTCTAGAGTGCAGTAGTGACAACTAATTCTCCACTCAGAATATATCCCCTAGAGAACTCTGAGTGTATTTGCTTCCCTAATTGGGAGATAGATAAGCAAGTGGCTGCAGATGTTCGGGGTATTCTGTGAGCACCTGTCTATCTGGAGATCTCCAGAAGGCACCGGTACAATGGCTGGTTTAACAGCTATTTAACGCTGCAATCACCACGTACCCCAGATGCCAATAAAAGACACTGTGTATTTAGTTTGAAATTGACTGAAAACAGTGGCTTTTGAAAATGGTGATACAAGGAAACCAGGGGAAATAACATTAAGGAGAATGGGCATTCAACTCCTCCACTGTCATTTCATTGCCTTTGAGAGGGAAAGACAAAGAAGGGAAACAGAGGGCAACAGAACTTCAACTCATGCAGCTATAATCTAGGTAAAAGAGTCAAATCTCAGTTAAAGCAATAAAGCATTTGCAGAAAAAGTTTATCATAATGGATTTTCTTGGAAACTCTTGATGTAAATATCAATTGGGCTTTTTGCACTAAGGATAGCCATTTCAAAAATGTTGCTATTATTGTGTATTTTACTCTCAAGTAAACACTACACTGATTATAAAAGTATGATCAATTATGAATTATTAAATCAGCAGAAAAAGATTAATGAATTAAAATGATAACATAACTATATAAAGTGTATAAAACATCACAAGTGTAGAAAAAAAGCATAAATGAATGATTTCTAAAAGCATAGATTTTTTTATTACCACTACACAACTGAGCAATAAGGCTCAATCTTAACCTCGGAAATAATACTACAAAAAAATGTCTTAGAGCAAGGTCCACATACTAGCTTTTTCTGATGCTTCCAAACACAACTTGTGCTGTTCATTCTACCTGTTATCAAATAACAAGTTCTATAGTTTGGGCATGACAACTGAGCCACCTGCATAGCAACTGAACAAAACCAGTCTGCTGATGAAGACCAAGAGATGTAGTCAAAAGCTTTACGTAATTGTGTTGATCTGTATTCTTTTTAATTGTTAAAGCTAATAGGTCAGGTCACTCTGTAGGACCATTGTAAGGTAAAATATTAGAAATTAAAAGGGCAGACCGAACCTTCCAAAAATACATGGAGAAAATATATGATTTGGGATTTAGAGTCGAAGCTGATGAGTTGTGAAATTTGGGGTCAAATGAGGAGGAAAGTGAGGGATAAATGTTGCATGAGTTGTTCATGTGCTGGAACCATTTATCTTGGGAACAGGAGACAACTGTAGCTTTCTGGCAAAGCTAGAATATTTACAGCTATTGGCAGGCTGCTGCTAACACCATATCTCTCCCCAGACTGGCTGTCTGGTAATACTCCCAATGCCTCTCCTTACCTGTGACACAAGGAGACAGACTGTTCCAAGTTGCAGAGCAGTGCCTGCCAAAAGCCAATTTACATATATTTCTTAATTAACTGAACATGTGCATTTGGGAAAAAATATCAGATGTGAATGACACTTCCTTAAATACTCATTGCTCTTCATAGATCACAGAGATATTTTTCACCTTATATTTAAGAATGCTAATCAAGCAGAGGCCACAAAACACCAGAGTAAGTCAATTATTCATGTTCTTCCCCCAGCTGACCTCAAGTAGAATGGAGTATTAGGAGAGATTTTTGGCTATATTTACAGGTTAACTGAAAGAAAAACATTTTCTTATGCTGGCAGTATATAATTCACTATAAGAGTTTGTACCCTTTTCAGAGATGAGCTGCAGCAATTTACATGAGGGAATGAAGCGCTAGCCAGCTAATGAAAGTCTGTGAGCAATCACTGTGACATTGCTTGTACCTGCTGAGTTGAATTTAAAGGCTATACATTATTTGTTCAGGTGGTATTGTCAAAGCCAGGAACCTCCTGTCTTGGCCGTCTATCAGTTCAGTCCTCCGCTCCCAACTATTGTGAGCCATTGTTTCAGTCTAGGTTTCCTCTTGCATTTTAGTTACTGACTTATATAGAGTGCCTGTTGGTTTCAATTATCATTCCTTATTCCCAGCCTCTATTAATGAAGTCCTGGCACATTTGGCAATAGGATTCATTGTTTTCATAGTGCATCTGTCTTAGGTGGTAAACTATAATCCTACAGGCTTTCAAAGATCCCCAACTCCTCCTGTCCACATGGGAAAGTGTCCTTAGGCAAGATAATGGATCCCCTGTTTCTCCTGATGGTTACACAAACCCTTGCATGGTAACTCACTGCTATTAGTGTGTGACTATGTGTGTGAATGGATGGATGAGAGGCAAATTGGAAAACACTTTGGATATAAGTGCTGTAGAAATGCAGCCATTTACCATTTATGTCTGATTTTGTGGCTTTTTAGAGACTGTTCACTACATCCTCCTCCAAACTGTGATTATCCAATCATAGCATCCATAAGTAGGCACGGGAAGTCGTCCGCCTCTATGTGCCAAAGTGTTGCACACGGGGTGCTAGTAACTGGGTTTCTATTGATATTGGACTGTTGTCTATTTTTCACCTTTCCAAACCCAAAAGAGCAAATTTTTTATCAAAAAGTGTGTTTTTCTGCCAACACTAACACTAGCATACCTGGCCAACTAGTTTACTATATACAACTGTGGTGTAGCATTGCTGCCAAGGCCAAGCATAAGTATATCGTTAGCTAACTATCTAGTGTCCCAGCTGATATTAGACAAAGCACCATTCAGTACTGATGTCCACTTTGCGGAAGCTCTTCAACATTGATAAGTCAGCTTACGTTGGAGTTTTCAAACAACAGTTATCAATAAACAGTTTATTAGCTAGTTAAATAAAGTTAATTAAACAAAAAAAAACTGCAAGTGACAATTTCCACTTCGATCTGAAATCCAGACAAAAACATATAAATTATAAGTAATAAATCTATTACCTTTATCACTGTAAACTGATTATTTGTTGTCCTAGGTGTGAAAGCTTAACAAGCGTAATAACAGTAACTAAAAGGGGCAGGGCTTAGTGAACTGTAGGGGTAGACAATTAAAACTACAATCAGCTTTAATTTTAAATTGAAAAACTTATTGCTGTTTTATCACACATTTTGGTCAAGTTACAGCTCCTGTTTCTCACAGAGGAAGAGAGAAGTAGCCTCGACGGCTTATTTTTGTGAAGTCACAGACATTAATACACACATCGAGCAGATCTATATCATGTCCCTGGAGGATATTCTAAGGGTTGATATTTCACAGCAGCGCTTTTACTTTTGCAACCTTTTCATTCTTGTGGATTACTGCTATCAAATGGACACAGATGGGGATATTGCACATACATCTGCATACAGTACAGGTATACAGATTTGCATATCCTACTTGTTAGTTGCCCCTGATATCACATATGAATGGCGGATAGTAAATGAGACAGTACAGCTGTCAGGATTAGTGTGTCTCTTGTTGGCATGTGAAGACAGTGAGATGAAGCAATGATACCTGCAAGTGACTGTCTACTGCTCACAGCAGCAACATAGTTGATTTATCATGTCCTACAGTTGGGGTTTACTTTTTTTCTCTTTACACTTTCAAAAATATTCTCGAAGAAAGCTGGGCATCCTCCCAAATGCGCTCGCCTTGTTTTTGTTGCTGCTCTATGATCTAGCTCAATAACCAGAGGGAATGAAGGAAAAGGTATCTTATCGTAAACTAATTAAGAACTAGCTCAGGACACAGGGAGCATCTGACAGAGTGCCATCCGTTTTAATCAGACGTGCAGCTCCAGTATAAAGACATCATCTCAACAGATGCCCCACTTTACGAAGGAGAAGGAGGGAGTCTGTGAAGATGACAGGTGTTATTTATTTTTCTCGAACACAATTTTCAAATAGGTTTCTGCTTTTTGGTAGTGGAATTCTCTGAGATAAGGGGGTAGTTTTGGATGGATGTGCATGTGTTTGTGAGAGGGATTAGGTTTTTTTTTTTTTTTAGCTGAACAGGAGGCAAATGAGAGAAGGTAGCACAGTGATAAGAAGGACACCTTAAGCATGAGCTTGCAAATAAAACTGTTTTTTTTTTTTGGCAAGAAGTTGTGTTAGAAATGTATTTACTGCATGTAAAAAAAAAATCGACCAGCAAGGATGTCTAATATTTTGGATCGCTGAACTGCTATTTCTTTACTGTTTGGTGGCTCATGCTGCCACTGTGGAGAATGTTTTGAATATATTAAATTTAGTATGTAGAAAAGAGGAAATGAATTAGGCTGTTTAATTTATGAGTGGTTTCCTGGTTGAGCATTACTGGTCCATAAATCTGCATTTAATTGAATAAACTAGCTTTCAGATCATATCAAGTGGCATCATAAGACTCCTGTGGCACTAGCAGGGACAGATAAAGCGGCAGCACTGACTGAAATGATCAGCGGAGCAAACAACGACCACAAAAGTATTCCTCATCTTTTTTTATCACAAAGTGGTCAATGACATCATCGTAAAATATCATTCTACTTGATGTTGGTTGGTCCATTGCAATGCTGGCAAGTCTCTGTTCATAAAATCTGGCCTTTGGCAGAATTGTGTATCTAACATTCAGCTTGTGCTTCAGTGGTGAAACACGTATGTTTTTTTTACATTAAAACAGTCTTTTTTTTTTTTTTGGCAAGAAGTTGTGTTAGAAATGTATTTACTGCATGTAAAAAAAAAATCGACCAGCAAGGATGTCTAATATTTTGGATCGCTGAACTGCTATTTCTTTACTGTTTGGTGGCTCATGCTGCCACTGTGGAGAATGTTTTGAATATATTAAATTTAGTATGTAGAAAAGAGGAAATGAATTAGGCTGTTTAATTTATGAGTGGTTTCCTGGTTGAGCATTACTGGTCCATAAATCTGCATTTAATTGAATAAACTAGCTTTCAGATCATATCAAGTGGCATCATAAGACTCCTGTGGCACTAGCAGGGACAGATAAAGCGGCAGCACTGACTGAAATGATCAGCGGAGCAAACAACGACCACAAAAGTATTCCTCATCTTTTTTTATCACAAAGTGGTCAATGACATCATCGTAAAATATCATTCTACTTGATGTTGGTTGGTCCATTGCAATGCTGGCAAGTCTCTGCTCATAAAATCTGGCCTTTGGCAGAATTGTGTATCTAACATTCAGCTTGTGCTTCAGTGGTGAAACACGTATGTTTTTTTACATTAAAACAGTCTTTTTTTCTTTCACATCTCTTTCAATTACATATTACTCACATTCACTTTTTCTGTTCTGCACAAACAGAAAGATAATGACATGCTCACGTTCACATTTTCAGTATCAGCACGATGACAAAAGACTTGATGTCATCTGTAAAATCATAGTCATAAAAATCCACTGTTTCCATACATGTGCTTCTCATAAATAATGTTTTGAGGTTGGAAATGTTATCATTATGCTGGGAAAGCTGCTAAGGACAAGCTAATCCTCTATGTAATATTTGGGGAGGTGACATCAGTGTCACCGTGTATTTACCTGCTGGTATTTACACAGCTTTTAGACTCCAGGCTACTTTGATTATTGAGGACAGATCAGACTGTTGACATATTCACGCCTGTGAAAATGTATAGCTTGCTCCTGAAATATTTTTGACTGTGTTCCGAACCCATTTCTCGCTAACGCCTTTCCCCTAATTAGATCCGGAGGTCTATTTTTTTCCCTCTCATCTAGGTCTCTTCTCTTCCCACGCACATATATACACACACACCTTCTCTCACGGTAGATTCAGAGTGGAGTTGAGATGAAGGCAACAGGGCTAATTGCATTAGCATCAATTTACTGGTGCAGCAAAGGACAGCTGTGCAATCCAATAATATATGGCCCCTGCTAGCTGCCCAAAAAATGTAGCAAGCACTGAGTGTTTGTGTGTACATCTAATAGAGGGTGTATATTAGCTTCTCCAGAGAGGCAAAAGGCAACCAAACAACCATGTTTTCAGATTGTTTATGATTATCAGAAGAATACAATTAAGCCTTTTATGTGCATTACAGAAACTGCCATTAATATCTCAATTTCCACACTATCTTGCCTATAGAATGGATAGTTATGATTCGCCAACTGCATTTATATTGCTCCTTATTGTAGCTTCCTTATTCCATCTCACATTTTTACAATCTGTCCACAGGAAAGACTTAAGACCTGAAGGATGGATATAAACAAGGTAAAGGCGCAGTGCTCTGCATGCCGTAATGGCAACGACAGTATGCTTAACAGGATGTTCATTTCAATGATATAGATGAGTCAGTGTGTTCTCAGAATTTAGCTAATATTACCATAGTCAAATTAAGATGAAAGTATGTGACCCTATGTAAGCTGTGGCTGGCTGTGGAACTTTTAAATGAAACCTGGACCAATAGATCAATCAGACAACAGACTGGAGAGGTTTAATTGCTGGACAACTTAAAAGGCATTCAATCTGCCATCAATTTGATGAGTTCTTCCATTTGCATCTCTGCAGTGCTCTTATGCCATTTATCTATTTATTTTTGTATTTGCTGCTTTTGTATTTGAAATCATCATAAACATCATAACACATCAACATAATGAGTTAGCAAAGCTTCTGTGTCTGATGAGCTCTAATTAGGTAGAATTATCTAAAAACAAACATAAATTCACTCCAGACTATAACTTCATTGACACAAAGAATTAAACCAATGTTCTGTAAAAAATTTATTCCTAAAGTCTTTTCAGTACATCTAGGGTAAGGGTTACCGTTCGGGGTAGGAGACTATCATGACGGCTCTGCCCATACAGCCCAATGACTCCGTGGTTTGGACTAGAGAGCCAAAGGCAGGGCGCTCGCCGGCGCATGTCGTTTTGGGTTCCCCATACTGTGTGCAACCCCATTAGATTAGTGAGGTGGAGATCCTATCATTTGGTTTTGAGATTCTAAGGTAGCTTCGCGAGGGGTGGAAGGGTTAGAGTTAGGGTAAGAGGTAGGGTTAGGATCTAGGTTTAGGCTCTGAGCAGTTCTTAGTTGTTCATAAAAACACAGCTGTAGGGCATGTAATAAAAATCGGCCCAGTGTTGAGAGTAAAAAATGTACATTTACTGAAGTACTGTACTTATAAAGTTTGAAGATATTGCATGAATAATTCAATTTTGTGATACTTAATTCTTGATTTCAGAGAGAATAATTATGTTTTCTTAATCCGATACACCTATCTGATGGCTGGAGTTAAGTTTTAAATGAAGACTTTAGACACAAAGGATGTGATAGGCTCATAAAAATGATGAATTGGTTCAATTTCCCAACAGTGTATAAGGTGATTAAACTAACTGGACCACCACATCTTTAGAATAGTAAAATAGTACGTCGTTGTTAATGCATCATAAATTTTAAAGTTCTTAAAAAGTTTTACTTTTTAATACTCTAGATATGTTGATACTGGTATTGGTACTCATACTTCATTAAAAAAAATCTGAAATTGCTCATTCACTATTAACAGCTCTCAATTTCCAAAGCCTCAGCCACAGCTGAAGTTAGAGCAGCATTAATCAGGTTTCTTTTTCAGTTGGGGCAGAGGTTCACAGGAAGCTGAACATCAGACATATTGAACAGTTACATCTAATATACATCCAGCAGGCTCAGAGCACCTCTCATTTGCTAGGAGTGGTTTTTATGGCATTATGGTAGTCCAGTATTCTTCCCCGTTACCTGTTTATTGGTCTCATCCACTCGCTTAGAAATATATTTTGGTTACTAGCTACTAGATGCTCCCCTATGTTCACCCGCCAGTTGCTAACTTTGTCTGTCTGCCTTTTCGTGCTGTGGCTGGTGGCATCCAGGGGAGTTATTAGAGCTTCTTTGCTGATAATCTGTTTGCTGCTGCTGTAAACAAGATGGATGAGAACAGTGAGACTGAACCAAAGGCAATAAAACCAAAAAGATTCTAAAAAGCTTCATAAAGCTGAAGAATTGAGATAGATAGTAGGTGGATAATAATTCTCTGTGGGTTGTCACTATGAACTAGACTTTTCACATTACACAGGTTCATTTGAGTAATTGTTATTGTGAAAATATTGATTAGTGGCATGTATCAAAGCTTTAAAGTGTGATAATTCATTAACTTGTGACTGTTCACAAATCCACTGAGTGTAGCTCACCACTCTAAAGGAAATGGATGCACAGCTAGGGCCTAGATGGTATTGCTTACAGAGAAATGCATTTGAATTGTCATCATAATATCAGAGCTGAAAAAATTGAATTTTTGGAAGCTCTGATGCTGAGTCACCTTAAAGTCTGACAGTTTTGCATGAGACTAAATGTGCATATTTAAAATCCTTGCTGCATCCTTACATACATGAAATAGTTTCAGACATAATTAAAGTTGTAATAATTGTAATAATCAAAGCTTATCATTTACAAATTTGGTATCTGTAGTTTGAACCCAGTGCTTAAATTGGGCTGGTGTTCCCAGAGGGTAGTGGTAGCGATTTTTTCACCCACAAATACCGGAATTTATTATTGGACAAGTCGCAGAGAAAAAAGTTAACCAAGCCAAAATTAGGACATTGGTGTTATATCACTTTTTGAAATGGATTCAGAAAAAGAAAAAAAGATTTGGACTCTGCTGCAGTGCAAAGGTGGTAACATTCGGAGCCCCAGCTTTACATTCATGCATTTTAATGTTGTTGGAATACAATGAAGACAAATAATGGCATATTCTGAGTTTGTATTCTTGAAGCCATATATCTATGTCTAATGTACAGCTACATAAAAAGCTTTTACTCTCTATATTATCCATTTATTGGATCTTTATGCCCTGACAGTGAATGCATTTGACTGTACTTCATTACTTCTCCCCTAAAGAATTTATGTTTTCAAACAGATATAGATTACACATGGAATGTACTGTCGTCATATGGCTGTGAAGCTGCTGGTTAAGAATACTGGCAAAATAATAATTACAATTCAAGCACCAACTTGAACACTACTGGTGATAATGATTCTTTTGTCTACGTTTAATTTACTTAAATGGTTAGTTCACATAAATCATTATCGAAACATTTCTTTTCACTTGCCACTAATCCATAGATCTTGCTCTGGACAATTTCTATTAGAACAACATTGGGTGCCTTGGTCCTCCTTGGTTTCTCACCCAGAGGTTTCCTCCCTAATTTTGTTCTGTTTTATTTTCAATGTGTTATTTTTAGGGAAATTTTTCCCTTGCGTACTGAGGATGTCAAATGCTGCAAAGACTGTAAGGCCCTCTGCAGCATATTTGTGATTTTGGGCTAAATAAATAAAACTAACTCGACTTGAACTGTTCCTTTAACTGGTCAGTTGATGAACAGGTACCCTCAAAAACCTGGCATGTTTCTTTAAGAACATTTATCAATCCCCTACTGTACTGTGAAGAATAATGAGTCATTCATATGGCCTTGTGTCTGCATATCACTGGCTTCAGGGATCCTGCAGAGAAATGTTGTGTTATCATGTCACATCATCTTAACACTCTGGGTTTGCAACAGCCATACAGAACTTAATGTTCCCCCAAGAACAGACACAAGAAATGCCAACCCAAAAATAACACGTTCATAGCATTTTCACATTAAAAGCCCATTTGTTAGTGTACGTGCAATTTTATGTGCAAGCATATGTGCTCCAATGCCACTTTTCCTGTGCTGTGAAGAACCATCATCTTTTCATTCTAGTCGAGTCAGTCGGAGCCGGAAATGAGGAAATTGAAGATAAATCCTATCAAGAATAATTATTTCCTATCTCACTGAGTGTGCTCAAACTGGTTTAGCCTCGATAACACATTTAATAACCTTAGTTTGCAATAATTTGCGTTGAATCGGTGTTTGAATTCTCAGAGAGGGTCAAAATGATCAAAATACCAAAAGTCGTCCAGAGCTGTTGATGGGGATCCTTACATGAGAAATTTCACACAGGTGGGTATTGAGAGAAGACTTGATGTTGGTTTTATGTTACAATTACACTTCCGCTAAATGAATTTACTGGTTCAATCCATTATCCTAAAGGAAAATTATCCAAATGCAGAAGAAAATAAACTAAGTCTGAAACAGAACATAGCTGTCTTCTTCTATTGAGCAATCCAGAAGTAACTGGTGTCCAAGTAGATTAGATTCCCTGAACTCAAGCTGCTGAAGTGTCCCGAGCTTTTTAATCATCTAAGTCTACCCACCCTGCGCACACCAGGCTGCTCACCTAACGCTCCCACCTACACAGTAAGAGGCTGTCAAAAAATAAAATCATTATGCTGGTTAATTGTTTCTTCTCAACACCACTGAACAAACTTGTGATGCTAACAAGGTTAGCCCCCCACTCTCTCATCCACAATTTTTATTCCTTGGCGAGAAGAGAATGTTTTCAACCACAGCATTGAATATCATAAGGGCACACTTGGTGTTTATTAGCATATTGCTGTGAGCGCTAATCAAATAGGCAGCAACTCAATTTGTTTAGGAAGGAGCAACACCTCTGAAATCGGCAGAGAATTTAACATAAAAATGCTACCTTTACTTTTTCTATCAGACACATTCATACCACAACCAGTTCTTCCAATATACTCTTATTTTTGGTTGTTTTTGACGTTTTGATGAAGTTGCACCTGCATTGCATTTCATTTATTTGCAACATTTCAAACATATATGCAACTGATGAATGAAAAAGGCTCTATTTTCCTGCAGCATGCTAAATCTTCTTAGAGACAATAACTTTACTCTGGTTGTTTACCTTGCCTGGAAAACTGCTGAGCTGCAGCTGATATTTTGGTCGTCCATGTAGAGGGACAACATGCGGAACATGAGGAAAAATATACTGTGTGTATGCAGTGGGCTCTTCAATCTCTGGAGACTGCTAAAGCTTGCATGACCTTTGAACATCATTAACATTAACTTGGGCTCTACTTTACCTTTGTTTGTAATGATGAGCAGCACAAGCATTCTCACACACTGTCCAGAGCAAAAAGGAGGGAAATTTACAAACACAGCTTACAAATACAACTCCTTGAGCTAGACACACACAAACACACACACACATACACACACACACACACACACACACACACACACACACACACACACACACACACACACACACACACACACACACACACTAAGAGACATAAATCTTTTTCTCAATGAGGGGCCAAATCGATACCAAACACACCACACCGATTCTATTTGCATGGCTTTGATGTCAGTTTAATGCTCTCTGGAGAGGGGAGGTTTCTTTTCCCCCTTTGTTGCTCAGACACACAAATGCACATGTACACATTCGAACAAATGCTTACAAATGATGCAAGCGCACAAAACATTACAGGCACATATGCATGCAATCATGAAACCAAGACTATTATTGTTGGTGATTTAACAGGCCAGCATTTATCCCCCTGAAGCGGATTGTTCCAAATTAAAACAGACAATCTGGAAGTTAGTCTCTCAGTTCAACTATGCTCATGCTTTCCAACAGGTAAGTGTAGGGATTTGATAGATATTTGTGTGTGGGTGTTTGAATGTGTGTGTACAACTGCCAGATGTTTTAAAACAATTTATGTACAGTAATTATTACAAACAAGACCACTGCCTCTACATGGCATTCAACACTGTCAACACAGGGGAAATCATAAGACATTTATTAAATTGGTTTATAGCACAAAAGATTGTTCCTTTATACGACAGGAGGACGGGAGGATGGGAGGACACAGTCCTTGACAATATTTATTTATAGGCAAGGAAGATTTGTTAGTAGTTATTGGTGTTGTGGATAGTGTTGATAACATGGGTGTTTTTGTTGGGTGTTGATGTTTTTTTTTTTTTTTCCTGTGCTACTAGGTTTAATGTGAACAGCTAAATTTTCATTCCAACCCGAAATGACTATCTGACACATTTTTTCTGATGTTTAATTCCAATCTTCCAAATGTGGAACATAATGAAGTGGATGAGTCTGGAAATATAATTTTGAGCCATTTTGGCTTTATGCTTGAGAGGTCAGAAATGGACTTTAAGCTTCAATTTCAATCTTATGATTTCCAGACACTCTTAGATCGGTTTTGGTTTTTTTTTTTTTATTGTTTTGTTGGCATGGTTAAGGACAAAAGCAGAATAAAAAGAGAAATGAGAGAGTCCACACAGAGGAATGCAAGATCAAAAAATTTAAGAAACAACTGCAGATTTTCGTTGATGAAAACCTAGAAAGTTTAAACATTTTCTAATTTTTTAATTCCTTTTATTTTACATAGTTTTCATGTCCACCTTAGTATCTCCTGCCAAATTTAATGACCAATTTTATTACATGGTTCTAAAAAAAAAGATCCAAATGTGACAGGATTTACTGGATTTACTGTAGATATTTTTCAGAAAGCATGGCTGCTATTAGCCAAACTTAAGGTTTGGTACTAGATATATATCTGGATCCAGATCCAGATTTATTTTTTTAAATTTGTGAGCATTTTCTGTTATTAGAAGCAACAGTCATTGAGCGCTTCTTAGTTATTATGGGGTTTTAAAGCTCTACCTGATGTAAAAACAAGACACCCTAGGTGTTTTGAAGGCACTCCCATCACCCTGCTGATCAAGGCTTTAGAAAATAATGGCTTTGTGAAATAACGGCAGCTGTAACCTGAAGACAATTCGGCTGTGTAGGGGACATCATCTTTATGATCGTATTTTCAAAGACTGCTGCATGTTATGCTCTGCTTCTTAAATCTTTCCACCAATATGCTCTGTGTCATAAAGGGGTGCACTTCCTCACTCCCATGTCATAAAACATGGAGACTTTACTTTTCTGTACTGAAAGGAGACAATTATTGGGCTAGAGAGGATGAAGGTGATGATATAACCAGTATAAAGAGAGGAAATCTATACAGCTGTATCATGTAGAAAATCCCCAAAAAAAGCTTTAATGATAGTTTTTTGTAAAATATTAATACAAAAAACAATGAGAATTATAAGATTTAGGACTGTGGATTTAGTTGTGTTGGCACAATTTATTAACAAAATGAAAAAACAGACACCAGAAATGGTGGCCCACTGATTTGCTTTATGCGTTCATTTAGTCCAATTTGACAATTTTCAGGCATCATTTTCCATGAAACATCTCCATAAAATGGTAAACAGCCAAGTTATGCATCAAAAGCAGCTGGGTGGGATGATAAAGAAAAATGCTCACAGAGGCTGGAAAATAAACATATGGATGGTTCGACAATTTATTTCATGATAAGCAACATATTTGCGGCAAATCCTCCATGGGATGCCTCTGAACCCTTCAGGGTGGCTGAACTGAACAGGCCAGGAAACTGATCATGTCATTTAACCCTGCTTTAAAATTATAGGAATCATAATAATTCCTTAAAATATAACAGACGAGTTTAAATCACTGCTAAGGTACTAGAAATTATAATTCAACAACTACATCACTTACTCTCAAACTAACTGGAATTTTGTATGATATTTCCACCCTCTTCCCAATCTTTTGCAATTATGCATCTACCCTTTGGATGGATTTTTATGTCTTAAAATGCATCTCCACATTGTTTCCTTGAGTTCCTCTTGGCTCTTAAGATGAGCTGGAAGCCACTCAAACATCACATAAATTTGGATATTTTTCGCTCCGGCACTAATAGTTGGTGTTATCTGGAGCCTTCTACATCCCTCCATTTTAGAGTGTCCTCTAAAATGAAACACCGGAAGAGATATTTCCTCAGATTTGAAAAGAATCCCTGAAATGCTGAGGAATGTTCCTTCTCGGTCCACCAGCTGAATGGCTTTCTACGCACTAAAAGTTCTTTTGTTTTTTTTGTTTGTTTTTTGTTTGAAAAAAATTTTGTTTTTTACTTTAACAAAAGCATTCAGTTGTTATGAAAGTATGTCATCTACATAAATGGGAGATTTTTTGCATTAAAGTAGTTCTTAGAGTTGAAAACCACTAAATATGCCAATGAATTTTGTTTTGTTCTGTCAAGCTTCAGTTTTAATCAATCAATTAATTACTAATCAAAGGAGGCTTCCCATGTGCACAGTGTCTGACCCTTAATACTCTTTACATTAAACATTTGTACAGTATATTGAAGCATCTACTTGTGCAGGAGGCATTTGCACATACAGTACACCACCTCTTGCCCTCTTTAGTGTGTTCATCCATCTGCCCTGCCTCAAGAGAGGTGTGTGTATGTGTCTGAGTGTGTGTGCATGCATTAATGCATGTGACTAAGCATGTCCCGCCTCAGTCCAAGATCAATTAGACCTGTGCAGCGGCCAGCAGAGGAAATTTTGATTATGCCTGCAGATGTTGGTGGTGTGGCACAAAGGCTGTCAGCTGGCTGAGAAAGCCTCAGAGGCACGGACAGTATTTGAGGAGACGCTTTCAGCACACGATGAAGCCTTTAGGATTAGCAATGTCAGGGCAGGAGACAGAGGCTAAAATGCAGGACAGGTTAAAGATCCCATTGTTTTTTTAGATTTCAAAAAGTCAAACCTTGCAGTTATGGTAGACAGACATAAACGATTGCATCTAACCCTAGTATTGACCGTGCACTCTGACTAATATAAAAGTCCTCATAACTTCTCAATAGCACAGAGTCCCCAGTTTACATTTGTAAATACATTAGACTGGGAATTTTACAAAAAAAAAAAAAAGCCATTTACTTTGTCTTTCCGTGTATCAAACTGCCTATCTACTACTAATTAGCAGTTGCACAGCTATCAATTCTAATTACTCTATTTGGTGTGTAGCGATAGAAAGGAAAATTTTAATTCAAAGGCAAATTTGTTTGGGATCTTTAAAAACTGAAAAGGGAAAATGGCTGAAATTCTGTAACAAAAGTATTTTTCAGGTCATGGAGGGTTTTAATGTTAAATAATGCGTGTGGAATGAAAGTGCAAGGATGTTGTGGTAGAATGAGCACTTTCCCTTTTAAGGCAGTGTTTACTGATCCACAGCTGCCCGATTTGGATGGAGGATCTCCCTGAAGAAAGGCAAAATTTGCAAAAATAACGCTCGCCTTATTATCGTAGCTGCATACAAGGTAGGCTGAAATGCTGCCAAGAATATCTGGCAAGCCTCATTGTGCAAAGATCTAAAAGCATACAGATAAAGATAAGGGATGCATAAGTGGTTTCGAAAGTTTAATTCCACCAGTCTGGAAAATTGCAATGTTTTGGCCTTTTGTTTATGACGGCCACAAGGAATAAGGCTGTCTCTGCTCCCCTGATACACCACCTTGTTTTCTGTCACACACACTCACACAGTGACTGCACACAGCCCGACTCCACAAAAGCAATCTAGGTCATCTTTCATCATCTGGTTCTCCTGTTCAGGCAGAAGGATGATCTCGGAGCTAAGTGGACATAATGTGTGCAGAAAGTCAGTGTGCGAAGATTGAAAAAGTCACATCCAACTAGTGGGTGCAGATAATGACAGTCCATAGCAATGCCCTTAGACAAAAATTATCTGGCCATGTTTAGCATGTGGATAAACACAGCTCGCTTGCTATATGCTGCTCTTTCTATGTAAGCTATGGCTGATTTTACAATTACATTTGTGTTCTGGTTTTTCAAAATTCGGGCAGTGGCAAGATGTCAAAACATGAGAAAAAAAACATGAGATTAGTATAGATACAGTCATTGGCATTAACACATGGCAAATCAATATACAATATATTTACTCAAATCATGTTCTGGAAATAGTGTGTTGCTAAAAGGTTTACCACATGACCAAAAATGAAATTATCTTCACATGATCTCTATTCCATCATTATATGCTGTTATGCTTTTAGTTTTGCTCATTGTCTTAAAAAAAAATCACCTGGAGAAACAGGCCACAATAATTGCTTCTCACCCAGTCTCTCCTAGAAAAAGGTGAAAAAACAGCATTTCTTCGTTTTGACAGTGAGTGAATCACTTCATGTATAATACATCACTCACAAAGTCTTAGTCTTAGTCCATTCTTTTAGACCCCACTGTACATACTCATTCACAAATAGATACAAGTCATGCAAACTGTGTTAACTGGTTGTAATTTATCAAAACTTTATAATGTATGGTTTTCCATCTATAAATAGAAAAAGTGTTTTCAATGGATATAATTCTATTAATTAAAATTGTTATGTTTACAATGATATATCGAGAGATACAAATCTCTGCTTGGGGGGGGGGCGCTAGTGGACACCCCTTTCCCAACTTGTCACAGTGAAAATAAAATAATCCAATAATGTGAATATAAATTATCATTTGACACATAGCTTAACAGTGTGAATGAGTTTCAGGGGGAACAGAAATCTGCTGGCATCTATAGTTTTCTAATGAAATCGCTAGTTGTAAATCTCCACAGTTTATTGCCTTTTGTTCCCATCACCAGGAGTGAGAATCATTATATCCAGTGAAATAATATCTCAAAACTAAAGTCGAATACACGGTACATTTTCAAGGCTAACGCTGAGAATTTCATTGGTCAGTTACCTGACTTATTCTACCTCTATTCTGAAAGGTTTGTCCAACTAATTTCATGGAAAAGTTACAAAGTAAAAATAAAATGAATGGTCTACTCTTGATGAAAAAAGGTATTTGACTTGGAGGAAGGTTACTCACCACTGCAACAGGGCTTGTTTATATTTGAATGCATGCCCTTATGTGAGCTACATATCCCTTTATATTCTAAATGAAGACTGCTATGCTCTTTGTCAGTGAAGTTTGTTAATAACACTGTATTTTCTCATGATTTTTAAAACTGTTCCACTTGATATATTATATAATTCAACAGTTTTATTTTTGACTATTGTACTCGCGGTTAGGGCACAGGTGTGCTGGCTTCTATGAAGCTGTGTTTGGTTGTCTGGTGTGAAAACCGACAAAGTTCAGTTTTTTAGACCTGACAGATGTGGAAAATGAATTCACTCCACTTATTTTGACTTACCTTTGGTGCTTTGTTTAAAACAATGAATACTTCAGAGTAAAAATTCCCTCCCCTATGAGGTGTTTACACTATTTCCCCTAACATTGCTTTGTTATAAACAGTTTATATTGAGCATTAGATTTCAAACATTTTCACAGTTACAAAGGCTCTTTTCCACAAAGACAGACACCTTAAAGTCTCAGTGTATACAGCATCTTTCTAAGAGGGCAGCAGGGTTGCCACATTTTTGGTTTTCAGTTGAATGACAGCTATTACATGAACACTGTTCTCTCCTTGATGCGAACAGTCGAAGGTCCAGGGAGTAACTGGAGGAAATTACATATTGCTTTTTCTGTGCTATGGCGCTTCATTGATTCAATATTCACAGACACACTGAGACGAGCAATAAGCTGAATCAACGCCTGAACAGATATGGCCTTACCACACCAGATTCTGTGGCTCCTGCATTTTTTCCTGAGGTTCTTGGTTTTCCACACACATAACTTCAAAACCATGGGTTACATGGAGAGAATAAGCAAAATAATTCTATTTCTGTCAAATTTGGGTTTTTTTTGGTCTCTTTTATTTGTCTGTTTGTTAATTAGCAGGAAAATAAAAGTCGACAAATTTCAATTCTGGTATTTTGACATAATATTTGGCCACAATCAAGATAAAGGTTGAATTTCTGTTTTTCTCATTAACTGTTGCAGTTACTGTACTAAGATGACAAGAGCAATAGTGTGCTTTAATGTGCTGTAGAGGAAGTGAAATGTACTTAAAATCAAAAGTTTCTGACAAAATTACTGAGCTAAACTTTTTAGTCATACATTCTATAACCTACAAAAATATTTTTCTGACTCTGCTGTGGCTGATAAAATATAAACACATGTACAATAATAAAGTTGAAATAAAAGCCTTCAAACTCAACAATGGTTTGTAACACACAGTGCCATTGAGCTACTAATTTTATGTTCTAATAACAGCTACATCTATAACTGCTATATCTTACCTCCATGTTCCAGGACTCACTTCCCCCTCTATGCAATTTGATAATTTACTAAAATTACTGACCAAGTGTGCTATTGTTTTGTTTTGCCATTTTCACTTTGTCAAGAGAAAATTTGAGTAACACTATGGCCTATTTATGATGTAACAAATAAATATAAGTTTTTTTTTTTATCATTTTGACTACTTACAGCTGTTATTTCAGTGCCCTTGGCAACATCTGTCCCCTGCATGTTTTTGTTTTCAATATACATTTAGCTATGTTTGATTTTTTTGGTATCTTCTCTGTCTTAAGTACAGTACTGTCAAAGTTCAGTAGGATATCTGCCAGGCTTGGATTGGCTATTGCTAGCACCAGGATAATTAAGAAAGTTTTAGATATGCATAGTGACAGGGTTAAATCAAAGCTAAAACAACACAGGACATCTAGAGTCACTTCGACCTGTAGACTGTCAGCCTTCTGCCTGCTTTTAAAGTGATGGTATGATTGCTGCCTGTCATCACACATGGTTGGTCACATGCACATATGCATCACCACAACATTCAGTCAGTGTGTGTAGTGCACATGGCCAAGCAGTGTGGAAAGAAAATGGACAGCGCAGGTGATGGAGAGAACCAGAAAAAAAGACAAAGTGGAGCTGAGAGGGAGTGCTTTGAAAGGAGACAAGCCCTGAATGAAAGCACTACTGAAATCTCTGTTTTTTAAAGAAGTTAAAAGATTTCGTTGGCAGAATAGACAGAAAAAATATATATATTGTTACAAAATATTTACCGTATATTTTGTTAATTCTTAATGTGTGGTGATTGCCCTAGGCTAATATTAGATTCCCAGTTTGAAATATCATCCCAATCTGGCCGTGATACTCACATCAGGTCGAGACTGCACTATTTTGGTAAAAGGGATGATTCGTTTATACCCTTTAATTGCAGATTTGTTTATAACAGGTCTACAGCAAGTCTCTATATGGTTAACCTGAAGTACTGCCTGGGACCAAGATTTTTCTTTCAGCAAAATGAAAAAAACAAAAAAAAAATTGTGGTGCAGAAATGGCTAAAGTACATGCCCTTTAAGTGCTTTTCAAAGCAAATGTATGCTATATTAAACCAAACAATCGAAATTCAACAAATTTTAAAAGTTTACAACTTTAAAATGAACATTTACAGAACCTGTTGAGATAGGAGCTGGTGGACTAATCACTCTGGTTCCACAGGATCCTCCAAGTGCTTTTTACTTAAATGTTTTTCTCACAAAAAATAAACCACATTCCTCAAAATACAAAAAAAAACATGTAGAGGAGGAAATGTAATTTCCCCCCAAGCAGAAAAAGCAAATGTCAGACAATTAATGAACCTGGGAACATGTGTATCCTTTAAACAAATACAGTAGTACCACACCAGTGTATGTGCCTGAGGTTTACTTAGTGCTCTTCCCTCAGAAAACACAAAGGAAAAGAAAGATGAGAGATGTACCATATTTTCCATTGCTTTTGAAGATTCTCTTTGAGACTGCGTGAATAACTCAACAGTATTCATTCAAGTAAGGATCACATATCTCTTTCTCCTCTCTCTTCTTCTCTCACCTCCAATCTGAAGCCAATTTACCTTTCATCTCTCTTCTTCAGCACCTGTTTATTTGACTGTCTGTCTATAGCTTCCTGATCATGCAGAAACTGTAATCTCGCTGTTTGTCACACGAGGCTGCCGCTGGAGCTGAGAGAAGGGTGTGAGTGTGTTTACATTGTTATATAGCACATACTTTGAAGCAGCATCAAACCCTGGCAAGTCAGACACAGGACAACCTGGGCATGTTGTCATTTGACGTGTGGTTAATCGAAGCGACAAACAATTTGCCACAGGAGAGATAATGTGATGTCATAGTGTATCTGAGATTTGTATCTCTCTTGAGAACATCTCCACTTAATTTCAATCTGTCCATTTAAGGAGAAAGTGCCATTTTTGAAAGAAAAAACAACATATGCTCCCTCTTAAAAATGAAAAATTCAGTTTAGAAGCAATAAAACACCATTGCCCAGTACAATAAATTCAAAGGTTCACTGGTACAGCCTTCCCAAGTCTTGTATCACTTGTGACTTACTCTTGGCAAATGCTAAAAAAACCTAAGACAGATATTCTGACTGAGATTATTGAGTCAGTTTGCTTGATTTACGACTCCGTACTTGTACTACTGTTGCATTACGGTACTGAATTTCACAGATAAAATCTCAATCATTTTATAACAAAAGTACAACAAGTGGTAAACATGAGGCTGAAGAGTCATTAATGTAGGCTAATGTTTGCCAACTTTAAAATGGCATTCTTGTATAGAGAAAAGATTCATTAAGTTACCAAATGTGGTTGGCTGAGTAATGACAGTTACACAGAAATATCAACCTAGACTTTGCTACAGTTAGATAACATCAGCCATCATAAGCTACTGGTCATACCAGACCCAACACTTCCAAGAAAGTGAAACACTAAGAATGTCACATAGCCTCACTTTAAATCCATGTTTTACAGTACAAACCTCTGAGCACACGTCTATAATTCAGGAATGCCCCATGGTCATAACCGTAATGCCTACATATATCATAGAAACTGCTGCTAATCCTGCTAATGCAAGTGTAAATAAGAAAATTATTTCAACTTTTGCAGAAAATGGCTCAATTTACTCAAATTATTACCACCTTTAGAGGCAAGAAGACCCAACTGTAGATGAGACAGTAGCAGTTTAAGCAGTCATTCATTCTGAGAAGATAAGTAGCCCTGCCAGATGGAAGACGATGCACGAAGATGTAATTAATCACTGTGTTCCCCACTGGGTCAAAAACAAAAAAAATTATGGTGCAGAAATGGCTAAAGTACATGCCCTTTAAGTGCTTTTCAAAGCAAATGTATGCTATATTAAACCAAACAATCGAAATTCAACAAATTTTAAAAGTTTACAACTTTAAAATGAACATTTACAGAACCTGTTGAGATAGGAGCTGGTGGACTAATCACTCTGGTTCCACAGGATCCTCCAAGTGCTTTTTACTTAAATGTTTTTCTCACAAAAAATAAACCACATTCCTCAAAATACAAAAAAAAAACATGTAGAGGAGGAAATGTAATTTCCCCCCAAGCAGAAAAAGCAAATGTCAGACAATTAATGAACCTGGGAACATGTGTATCCTTTAAACAAATACAGTAGTACCACACCAGTGTATGTGCCTGAGGTTTACTTAGTGCTCTTCCCTCAGAAAACACAAAGGAAAAGAAAGATGAGAGATGTACCATATTTTCCATTGCTTTTGAAGATTCTCTTTGAGACTGCGTGAATAACTCAACAGTATTCATTCAAGTAAGGATCACATATCTCTTTCTCCTCTCTCTTCTTCTCTCACCCTCCAATCTGAAGCCAATTTACCTTTCATCTCTCTTCTTCAGCACCTGTTTATTTGACTGTCTGTCTATAGCTTCCTGATCATGCAGAAACTGTAATCTCGCTGTTTGTCACACGAGGCTGCCGCTGGAGCTGAGAGAAGGGTGTGAGTGTGTTTACATTGTTATATAGCACATACTTTGAAGCAGCATCAAACCCTGGCAAGTCAGACACAGGACAACCTGGGCATGTTGTCATTTGACGTGTGGTTAATCGAAGCGACAAACAATTTGCCACAGGAGAGATAATGTGATGTCATAGTGTATCTGAGATTTGTATCTCTCTTGAGAACATCTCCACTTAATTTCAATCTGTCCATTTAAGGAGAAAGTGCCATTTTTGAAAGAAAAAACAACATATGCTCCCTCTTAAAAATGAAAAATTCAGTTTAGAAGCAATAAAACACCATTGCCCAGTACAATAAATTCAAAGGTTCACTGGTACAGCCTTCCCAAGTCTTGTATCACTTGTGACTTACTCTTGGCAAATGCTAAAAAAACCTAAGACAGATATTCTGACTGAGATTATTGAGTCAGTTTGCTTGATTTACGACTCCGTACTTGTACTACTGTTGCATTACGGTACTGAATTTCACAGATAAAATCTCAATCATTTTATAACAAAAGTACAACAAGTGGTAAACATGAGGCTGAAGAGTCATTAATGTAGGCTAATGTTTGCCAACTTTAAAATGGCATTCTTGTATAGAGAAAAGATTCATTAAGTTACCAAATGTGGTTGGCTGAGTAATGACAGTTACACAGAAATATCAACCTAGACTTTGCTACAGTTAGATAACATCAGCCATCATAAGCTACTGGTCATACCAGACCCAACACTTCCAAGAAAGTGAAACACTAAGAATGTCACATAGCCTCACTTTAAATCCATGTTTTACAGTACAAACCTCTGAGCACACGTCTATAATTCAGGAATGCCCCATGGTCATAACCGTAATGCCTATATATATCATAGAAACTGCTGCTAATCCTGCTAATGCAAGTGTAAATAAGAAAATTATTTCAACTTTTGCAGAAAATGGCTCAATTTACTCAAATTATTACCACCTTTAGAGGCAAGAAGACCCAACTGTAGATGAGACAGTAGCAGTTTAAGCAGTCATTCATTCTGAGAAGATAAGTAGCCCTGCCAGATGGAAGACGATGCACGAAGATGTAATTAATCACTGTGTTCCCACTGGGTCAAAAAAAGAAAAAAAATGGATTTTCAGTTTTACTACTCTGTGTTAAAAAGGGGTCAAGCAAGAAACTGGATGTGAGGCCGTAACTCATTAAACAAGGCAGTGAAGCGTTTGAATTGTCCTATACCTTGATTTCTCATCATTTCACCTTAAACATGCTTTGACCATTTGTGCATTGTTAAAGATTTTTTCTTTGAGGACTCTGACTCAAGTCTGTTTCCTCCAATGTGGCTCGATTCCTACATCGCTGATAGAAAAGTGGGTGCCTATGATTTGAACTCCTCTCCTGCACTAAATGTGCTGTCACGACAATGAGATCGGCGTGAGAGAGCCAGAGGACACACTTAACAACCCCCTTGAGCGAGTTTATGACCTTTTAGTGAAAGGAGGCTTGTCTTAGTGCGTAGCAAATGTAGGAGTGTAAAGAAAAAGTGCTTTCTAATGTCACAAGGGTTGTGCTTTTTTTTAATCCACTCCATGTCTGCACTACAGACAGTATATGCACAGGAGAATTTGTATTTTTGTATGTTAATTAACATGTCTCAATTGACTTATTTAAACTACGATCAATCTACTTTATTCAATGATTAAGCCTACGATATTATGGAAAGTTCCTAGTGCTGAATATATGTTATAAATTGTGAAGCATACATCGCCCTTTAAAAATAAATTGCTGATCTAAAATGAAGGTACAACTAGTTACACTGGTTTATAGTTCCAACTGGGGTCAAGTTTCAAAAGGACTCTTAAAATACCTGTAAAAGGACCTTTACATACCTCTTCTTAAGATAAAGAACTTTAATGCTGTATCTGTCATGTCTTTTACCTTTCAATTTATCTTGCATGTCTTAAAGAATGAGACCATTAGTATGTCATTAAGGGCAAAAAAAAAAAAAAAATGCTCTTTCTTTCCAGTTAGCTCTTTATTTCCTCCTTCCAATCATCTCTTCTGCACTTCAACTTCTCCTTCATTAGTTATTCACAATGGCACCTCATTCTCCTAGAAATGTCCCCTGTGGATCATGACCAGTCCATACTTCAGAGAGATATATTGACTCTTTTGATGGTCTCGTGTCGCTCTACAAAAATATTCCCCCTTTTAATTCAAATGAGAGAGCCTGTGGAGAGGGCCAGTGTGCAGATCAATGCGCAAATCTCAACAAGCTCTCCCCAGCTGCACATGTGTCAAACACCATGTCGTAGGGAGATTACACTGCGCTCAAGAACTTGGAGTCCCTCTTTTTTTCTGGCCGGGCAAGGACGTGGGATGCATGGTGAAAATTGATCATTACACTCAGGTGGATGGCAGGAATCTGAGCAACCCTCATTTGGCTCTTGAATTGCTGGCATCCATGAGGTGAACCAGATGGCAAGTACCTAGGGCAATGAGCTTTGAAACCGAACAGGCACATGCACTTTATAGAGAGCAGCAAAATCTTTCGGAGCGTCACAATTTATCAACTGCTTCAAATTAATGCTGAGTAAATGATATTGTGTCCCACCAGTATTGTTTCTATCAATATTGTTTGCAATTATACTGATAAGAATAATTTTCTGTGGATTGTCTGGGCATTTTGGTTTTATATTTTTCATTTTTTGTACAACTAGGTACTCATTGACAGGGTATCCCCAGTGCCCACAAAGAGTGGCCCTTCAAGAGTGACTGTGAATTGACTGTGTGCGGTTTCACCAAAAAATGTTCTTCTCTTGTAAAGAATGAAAGCGAACTCTCTATATGTCTGAAAGGTATCCTCCTTTCACTTGGCCTGGCCAAATTTATTCTTTGTGTGGGGAATGAGACCAAAACCTCTCTGCACTAACACGTCTTTCTTCGAAATAGAAGCACAGATCGCCACAAAGCCAATACAATCTATCTCTAATGGCTTCCTCCCCTTTGATGGCCCTGATGTTTAATCAGAGTAAGAGCTGAATCTTGCCTCACTTCTGCTGGCATCCATTCATTTGACCTCTCTTTTCATTTGTTTGTTTCTGTTTTTTTCTTTTTACTGCCCTGACAGCCAGCTGGCATTAATCGCTGGCCTGATTAAAGTGTAACTTCACCCCCAGCTCTGAGTCTAACTCCACCCACTTCATAATTTTGAAAAGCGCTTAAAAGTGAGTAAGTGGCTCGGAGGGGCAACGGGGAATGAGGATGTGTGACAGGGGCTCCTCAGTGACATGCCCAGGCCGGAGAAAAATGTAGAGAAAGAATCGCATGGTACTAATGTGTTTCATCACAGTACAGCCATATCATTTAGTTTAGAGCTCGAAAAACCCGTTTAACTTTGCAGTACTTCTTTAAGTCCTGTTCAGCAGTAACTGTATTGGAGACAAATGACCCATAACTGGTCAATGCTTGCTTAAAACTGACCCAAAGACACAGGCATGATTTGTTTCTTATTCCCAGTTTCCTTTGCCAAAAAGATGATTCTTCACCTCCTAGTTTAATTTTTTTTTACATTGACTTGGCATGGGTGGGTTCACTTGTTTTAACTCCAGCCCCGTCCATTTTGTCTCATTAGAGCTATCACAAGCCATTCACTGTGCTGTATTTCAGAGAAGCCAGGAAAATTTCAGTGCATTGACCACATCATGATAATGTCAAAAAAATGTCAATTCATTTAACTGGAGTACCAAAATGAGTTATAGTCATATTCTATTGGGGCTTACCATGAGTGATGCCAAGAAGCTATGCAAATTCTTGTTTATTAGCAGATACAACAGCACATGTAGAATAAATCATTGTAAAAAATTTGCTTGTACTGCAAAACAAATCCAGAGGGAGGGATCTCAATCTTGAGTGAGCAGGTCAGCAAAGATTAAGTAAGATGACAGAGAAACTATTAAATGTTTAATGACGGTTTCCTAATCTAAAACTGTATTCAGTAATGGCTATATACTGTATAGTATGGTGGAGTGAATGAAAAATGCGCCTAAGTTGTGTCATTACTGTGCAGACAGTCATCAGTCATGAAAGATGAATACACTGAAAGCTGTATAATAAGAGATACAAACTGAAGGAGGAGATTACTCTCACTGATGAGCCAACGTGATCCCATGGGATTGTGTACAAATAGCACACCACTTTCAGGACTTCTACACGCAAAAAGAAAAAGATTTTGAAGTGATAACATGCGAAATGACATAAGGAAATTGGCATGTTATTAATCCACCTCAGTGTACATGCTAAGCTAGGCTAACCCCCCCCCCTCCAAAAGCTCTGAACTTAGTGCAAGAAATAAATTTATAGGTAAGCAAGCAATTGATAAATATTGAACCATTCCTTTGATGAATTCTTCTTGTTTTTTTAATTTCTGAAATGCTTTTGAAGGTAATAGACCAGTGAAAGAAATTTATTAGGTTGGCAGTCTTTTTAAATTTAAAATCTTTAAAATGAGGTAGCATGAGGGATATTGCGATTTGAAAAACTGCACAAATTTTCATTGAAATGAATCCAACATGTTTTGAAACAAGACTTCCAGATTGTCAACCCTGAATGTGTCTACATCACTGAAATGAAAGCCATGCCCTCACCCAAAGCACAGAACACACACACACACCCACACACAAGCACACACATTTCATTAAGCGGAAGATAAATGTGAACAATTTTCATCATCATCTCAGCTCTTTTTAGTTGCAAACATTGTATGTTTGCTCCTTCAAAGTCATTAATGAGCACTCTGCAGTAAATATTGCAAAGCTAAATGAGGATGACTCCTCATCAGTGAATAAATTGTCTGGTGCAAAAGGGAAAGGAGTTAGACGGCGTTTCAAGATATGTCATGTCAGGAAGCTGTTGGTCTTGCTGAGGAAAAACACTCTACCTTTGCCCCTAAGTCATTAACTCTAGCTGGTCTCCCCTCTACAACAGCCTTTTCTAAATGACCGCATGAGTGCTGTTCTGGGACCATGTCAAAACCATCACACTACACAGAGTGACGCCATCAGTTCCAAGGCTGAGTCATCGGAGCCAGTCCATTATGTGATTTGTCATTGCTGTGGGAAGATGCACCCAGTCACTCCTGTCATTTTATGACACCCCACGGTATTTCGGCTCAGAGAAGGAGGAGCTGTGAGAACTGTAACGACGCCTTTGTACAAAGCCAAATCTCTCGAGTCCCATTTTAGTCCTCTGTGATATGTTGGAGCTTGATCCATGTCACATTATGGTTACAAGATCCGCAAGTCAGAATGATAAAGGAGAAACAAAAGTGACTGTTTCCAAGTTCACTTTGCAACCATTACATAATCTGTCCTAAAGCCTGTCTCTTTTTTACCCAGCCAGCCTAAAGGCAGCTGCATTTACCATCTTTCCTGTGATAGTGCAATAGCCAAGCATTTTTATAATGAAATGCCTGCAAGGTGACAGATAAGGCCCCTCTCACACTTGTCAGTCAGTGACTTTGCTCCATGGAAACTTGAAGCATAAATCCAGAGTACATGACAGTTGATTCAGGCTTTTCTTTAGAATGGCAGGCAAGAATGAAAGATTGAATCATATGTTTCCAAAAAGTGCTTGTGTCACCACAGTGAGATTACATATTGTCCCATTCACTAACCCTGACACCCACTCACCACAAGTATCTGATATCACTTCATGATTCATCTGACATTAGAATTCCTACTGTCTTCTTTAGAGGACTGTAAAAGAAAATAAGGGGGTTTAACTTGAAACATCTGACCCCAAAATTTTACTTAACTTAGTGTGCATGTGACAGTGCAGTGGTTAATAACAGGTAGTGTAATTTAGAGATACATGCAACTAAAAGGCAGACATACGAAGGGGCATTTCGTACATAGTCCACTAACCCATTGCTAGTTTAGCTCGAGTTTGGCACCTTGCTGCCTTCCTGCAGAGCATCTGCAGCTGTAAAGCTTTAGCAGTGTCCACCCATAGTGACTTCTTGCATAATGGCAAGTGAAAGAGGGGTCTTATCTCCAAGGTAACTGCAGTTCAGCAAAACGTTCACATTTCTAATAAGCTAAACTCTACAGTGCAATCGACAGCAACACCACCTGGCGTATGAACCATTCCCCTCTTCCACTTCGACTGCCA
The DNA here is from genome assembly GCA_016859345.1 of Istiophorus platypterus. Taxonomy (NCBI): domain Eukaryota; kingdom Metazoa; phylum Chordata; class Actinopteri; order Istiophoriformes; family Istiophoridae; genus Istiophorus; species Istiophorus platypterus. Next base: position 20,581,020 of record CM029120.1, read on the forward strand.
GCAGTACTGCTTCATTTTGCGCGACTCCATGTTCCGCTTTCTACTTAGTGCCACAAGAGCGACCACCAAGGTCAGCCTACAGTAGCTGGACATGAAGAAAAGGTATGTGTGTGTGTATGGAGATAGAGTGTGTGGAGTTAAGGGTGCCGAGGCCAAGGCTGTGGTTTAATTTCATGGACTCAAGCATGGCAAGGTCAACAAGATGTTGTCCAGCTGGCACTGAGCAAAAATCAGAGGTGCTGAACTTTTTTTTTTCTCATATTTCATTGCTGATGTTGCTGCCAGCTGCTAGCTCCAGCACACTGTTCCAGCAAGATCAGACAAAGGAGGAAGAGGCTTTGTGTTGCCTGAAAGCACCCCAGTGCTCTCTAGCGGACATGCGCACATGAATGAATACACACTAAAACACACACACACAAGCATGGATGCGAATGACACTGAAGCATAAATTCAGATGTGCACATGTACAAAGGTCCCCTCTTGCATATACTGTATATATATGTGTATGTGTTTGGGTTTGGACACACATGCAAACATAGCCAAGCTAATATACATATACAATTGAATTCGTATAACAAATGTGACAGTAGAGATGGGAAACACTGCAAACCTTTCACTCTGTACAATTCTGACACAAAAGGAAAGTACATTGCATACATCAGTGTAGGTGATTAGTTTCATGATTATGATCATAGCACATGCTTCTTATTGTGAATGGAGATACTGTATCTACTAATACCAGATATATCATGAGTTTAATATGCAATAGATTTGTTCAGAGAGGTGGGATACATGAATACAGCATGGTTCTGAGTGAAAGTAAGTGTTCCTTAGGTAACACCCGCCCCCCCCAAGCTATTATATGTTCGAGTTAAATGGGGAAGGAAAGTGGATTTAAACGATCCTGTCAAAGGTCCTTAAGTGTACAACTGAATCGAGTGAGCCAGGGGCTACAATACTGAAGGTAAACACCATGAATAGAACAACCCCGCAGTGTGGATGACTACTAATTAGTGCCACTCTAAGGAAATGGGAGAAGAAATGTCTAAACCGTCCTTATAAAATCTGAATATACTGGATCCATTCATGAACATACTTTCTTGATACCCAGCAAGGGGTTGTTAAAGGATAGGTTCAGCTTTTTTCATGTCAATCATAATACTGTTCTTAGATGCCATATGTACATTGAAATGATAACTGGTTGCTGTAGTTGTTCCTCCTCCCCATAATATGACCATGGGCAGATATACTTGTGCTACAACTACACTGTAAGAAATGGAGGACAAAATGTACAGTCCTTGTTCTATGCACAAACACTTTAAAGTTCCACCATAGCATCTATGAGCCTTCAGCAGCCACAAAGATAGTTTTTTTTAGCATTTTACGTGGATGAAGTTTCCCTGCTTGGTGGAGGGTTCTGTACTGTTGCATTGCTGTGACAAAAAAACAGCAACAAACCTATACATGACTACCAGGATGAAGATATAAACTTGATAAGGGAAATCAGAATGCTGAAGGCTCATATTAGCTTTGCCTAACATAATAATGCATTGTGTAAACCTTTCCTTACAGTGGTACATTTGTTTCAAAATTAGTACAGAGACTAGTAACCAGTAAATATTTGAATTTACATGTGCTATGTAAGTATTATATTAAGATAGACATTTGAGCCTATAGCTTGGGCCAGATCTATTCTAACCATTTGTTGTGAAATCAAATGATACAAATTATCAAGTAATTTTACTGCAAAACTGAGCTAAAGTTAAAACTGTTAAGAGTTTATAAGGAATTTATTACAGTACCACACTTTGTAAGAGTCAGGGGATTTACAAATTAAAAAAAATAATGATCAATAGCCAGACTTCTAGCCCTCACCATTGAAACAAGCTTCTAATAATACCGGATGCTACATTTCCCATGATGCATCTTTTGTTAGACCTTTCCTGTCATGTCTTCGCTTTATAACATAGGATTTCTGTTAAAAAAGTGAAGTTTCCAAGCAGGCCAAACACCCTGATCACATCACTAGTACACTATGTTTGAACTTACATACTTGATAGTTCAGACTTGGCGAGTTCAACGCAGGAGTACAAACTCCCGATGCAGAACGGTCATTTTCCTAATTGAACAGCAGCATGCCTGATGACCAGCATCATCAAGTACCACCACCGTCACGATCTCAGCTCGTCTTGGCAATGCATGTCTACTCTTGTTGTCTTCATTGTAATGTATATTTACAACAAAACAGAATGTGATATAAAACAGATCCCTGCTTCTTTTTGTTTTCATTTTAGAAATATTAATATGTATATATTCTGAGTGTTCCAAAATCTGTAGCCTACATATAAAAAGCCAGTTGTGAGAAAAAGGTTTTTGTTGAGCATGTTGTTGAATGAATGAAGAGAAACAAATTAGACATTTGAAGATCAGACAAAAAGGATCAAAATTGATCAGGCCCAGACTGCTGTTGCCGTCACCCTTAGTATGCTTTATAAAGAAGCTGAAGAGGAGGCTGCCCAGTTGAGGAGGTGACACTGTCGTAGAAGATTAAGGATGTGTTGTTGTAGGATGAAGAGGAGATGTGCCTCTTTAGCTTTATATGTTTGTCTAATCATTATGTTCTTTTGTTAACCTATTTACCTATTGTTATGTAGACTTGACAGTTTATTTGGCACATCTAGACAAACAAAAAAACAGTTCAGTATTGTATAACATCTTTATTTAATATTTTAGGGAAGTGCTGATTTATTTATTTATATTAAGAGAGATGTGCTGTTACATTGCCTATCCAGCAATGAAAGTATTAGAAACCCTCTTATGCATAAGCAAGCATCTGACCCAAAACAAAATCAGATGTAAGAAGGAAATATTAATTTTGGTGGATTTCATCAATTCATTTCAGACAATTCATATCTAGAATACAGCTGAAAATTTATTAAATTGTAAAAACACAACCATAACCAATATATTTAATACATATTGAATATGACAACAATTAATAAATAATAAACAAAAATCCTAAAAAAAAAAATAGAAACTCCCTTCCCGATCTATGCACAAATGAGTGACCATGTGCCTATCCTCAACATGTTCTCTTCTGGTGCTGACTTGAGCTTTAAGGCTATCCAGAAACAGCATCAACATACTGGTCCAATGCTGCCCTGGCAAAAAGCCCATGGATGGAGCCATGAAAGTGAGGTGCAGGTCATGGTCTACTGGCTTGCCTGTGGAGCCTCCAACAGGGCGACTCCAGACAAAATTGCCATGCCGCCAACTGTAGTTTTGCAGGACTGTTCACAATGTCGTGGAACATTGATGACCATCCTCCACAGAGCAGGTGTCCCGCTGTGATGCCGGTGCCATCTTTGGGTGCCACATCCGGATTCCTTCTCCTGCAGAGCCTTCAGAAGAAATGTTACATAAACGGAAAACATTTCCCCTCAGTTTTACTGCAGGGCATCTGTGATGCCAAGGGCACATTTCTGGATGAGTACAACTGTAGTCCAGGCACTGCACATGATGCACTTGTCCTACACAGATCAACCGTGTTCAAACAGGCCCTGTATCAGACAGCTAGGTACTTCATATTATGAGATGGTGGATACCCACGCCTGCAGATTACTCTCTATGTCTCACTAAATACAGATGCATGTGTATGCACTCACACACACACACACACACACACTCACACACACACACTCACACACACGCACGCACTCACACATGCATGCATGCACACACTCACAAACACATCCTTCTTCTACTATATTCATGGGGATGCATTCATGGGGATGCAAAATGCATTCCCTTGCCCCTTACCCTAACCTAGGCCATCACAAGTAAAGACCTAACTCTAAAACCAAGTTTTAACCCTCAAACAGCCATTTAAACTTGTGGGTCTGAGATGTTGGTCCCCATTAACCTGTCATGGATACAAGTATAATAAAACATGCCACCACAAACTCTCATTTACATCTGCTCCTGATGAACTGACTGGCTTGCTCTGGATATATGTGTTTGTGTTTATAAATACATTACCTTAGCAGATTACCTTGTATTTGGTATTTATTGCCAAACATAAACAAGTGTTTATGTTTAAGTTTAGCAAGTGACACACTGCCATTTAAATATCTAATCATTATGGAGGTAGACAGCCAATACTCAATACTCGTTTCTGATGAATTTTTCCTGTTGTTGGAAAGGCTTTGGTTGGCCACCTACCAGACAGGGGGGCCGGGTTTCTACAGTAGTCCCTTGATTAAAATATTGTTGATTGATTAAAATACTGCTTAAATTTCACAACAGCCATTATAATATGCGTCTCTAGTTTGTACAATAGGGAATAAATATATATATACAATTAGGTCAACAAGTCAACACTAGTCCAACATCAAAGTTAGAGAAAAATTAAGTCATAAACTTTAACTTTGCCCTTAGCAAAACTGATTTAGACTCTGAGACCAAGGATTGCCTGTTAGATAAACCAAAACTTTAGAGACAGCAGCATATTTCAAAAGGACTTGCTGAGATAAGGCCGTTCTCAGTAGGTTACCATTAGTACTGACAACCCGGTCATCTTGATAGCTAGAGAGGAATTCTAGCTATCTCGGAAGATGTTAGAGTAAATTTTCAAGTAGGCTCTGTCTTGATAAATTGACTATGGATTTCAAGTGTAAACAACTAAATTCTCACCGAAAGAAATCCTAAAACCACATTCCATGACAAAAAACAGCTGTATTTTGAAAATTATAACTTAGAGTTATGAATTTTTTTTCCTCCACCATTGCTCCATGCTGTTTAACCCAAAATGCATTTCTGGGATACTGGGCTTTTCCAAGTTGATGTAAGTTGCCTTCCAATGCATCCTCTATAAAACAGGTGAAGCGAGAAGACATCTTGGCATTTTGACAGCACTTGGCTAAAACAGGCCTGTTGAATTTGTATAGTAATTTGGCTGCGACTGACGACATCTCACAAGTCCACAAGAAATGAAAAATGCAGAAAAGAATGCGGATTGAGAGAGGACCAAAGTTACTCCAGAGCCGCACAAAACAATACAACATTTTTTTAGTTTTTGAGCCACCATGTGACACCAGAACAGCTTAAGTGAGTCTATGGACACAAATTTTCCAGAAGATTTTCCCTCATTTTGTGTCAAGATAATGGCAGTGGAGATCTCCCATATTTGTTCAGTTGGGTTGACATCTGGTGACTGAGAAGGCCAACAGCATATGATTCATATTTTCATACTCATCAAACAATTCAGTGACCCCTTGTGCCCTATGGAGGGAGGAACTGTCACCCTGTTTCTCCACTAATTTTTTAGGTTTTCCTTTAGTTTGTCATCTGTCTCTATTTGTAAACACACACGTCGAGAAAAAAAATGACTGAGCAAAAGTTGGGACTTAATCAGGATTTTCTTATTGCACTCCACTCTGCTCCAGCTGGGAAGATAAGCCGTCTCAAGGCATTGGTGAGTTCAAAACAGTGCCAGCACCACTCAATATTCATTTCCAGCGATCTCAGCAATTGAACAAGTTGTCTCTCCGTTCTATGAACCGGTCCGGAGCATGCTGGGGCTCATGCTCAGATAAGCCACAAACAGCATCACTCATGGCACTGCTGCTCTGCCTCCTCATACCTGTCTGTTCACCCCCCCAAACACACACATGTGCACACCATGCCACAGCAATGGCTGGAGTGAAACAGGGCAGAATTGACATGCCAGCCTCCACTTGGAAAGGTGAATGGAGAGGGTGGGGATGTGGAGTTGTGCAGGTTTCCAGGGATAAACTGGTTCAGTGAGAAACTGCTCTTCCTCACCTTTTCATGGCGAATCATATCCCATTAAGTGGGTTTTGTCCTGTGATGTGGATGCTGCTGGCGCTCTTCAACAATCCCATTAGAGATCATAAAGGGAGCTGGGGATGTGGCCTGAGAGCAATCAGGCTATTCCTCTAAGGATGCCAGGCTTTGTATGGCAACTGCGCCACATCTTTTAATGGCTTTTTAACTCCAGGTGAATGCTGGGAGATTTTCTTCATGTACCCGTCTGATTCTCCGTGCTCAGTGTCTAGCTTCACAGGGACAGGTTTTGATTTAGCTCAAATGTAAGTTTGGTTTAAGTTATGTGAAAACCAAGGACAATCTGACAAGAGAGAAAAGCTTAGTGGTAATGCTTCACTGGACTGGAAAGACCACATTTGTGTTACGCTACCCTAAAAATGTTCTTTATACATCCTCTTTTCCTTTCCTTTTTTCTGTACAAATATTGTTAGAAATGTAATAAGAAGCATAAAAGTCTCCTTCAAGGCCCTCTAGGGAAATGCAACACCATCCTATCTTGATGTACATTTCTAATACCCCACTCATTAAAACTGCATTAAACAATATTTTAAATGACACTATTAAAAGGTGAATGGGGTCACTTGTGACAGACCAAGTGAGTGACTTACCATCCACCTCTGCAGATCCCCAGCAGTTGCGTTGAGTCTTTTAGTCTAGTTTTGGATCGTTGTTTTGGTTTTCTGGCCCACAAACTGTGCTCTCATTAACCTTGTTTCAAACTGCAATGAGGCAGCTGTTGCAGGGAAAATATCTAATAAATCCACTCTACACAACCTGCTTGGCACCAAACAGAAGACAGACACAGTGAGAGACTAGCTAGTGAACATAGTTGAGCATTCAGCATTTAAAGTGAAAATTATTTAGAGTGTGGGGACAAAAACAGAGCTTAAGGCAGAATGAATATTGTCGTGGGTTGACTAGAAACATGTCTCCAAATAAATGCTAATTTTTTGTGTCTGTTTGATTTCTATATTGGCAAATGTTTGGATGTCCAGAAAAAACTGTGTTCTTTACAGATCAATATCTACACTGATCAGCAACAACCAACCAACCAGAAGTAAGAGATACATTCTATATATAACAAAGGTCAGCAGTTTTAAAGCCTATATACAGTATATGCCTATAGCTTCTCATATCTCTTTCTAGTCATTTTCTACATTTGCTGTAACTTATGTTATACTAATTTAAATTCAGATCTAAATCTAGAATATGAGAGAACTGGAGACTTGTCATTATAAGTCTGTTTACTTCTGTTTCCTGCTCTCGTTCACTCATTTTCATCCCTTGTTTTTTTTTCCTTTCCTCCAAATTAGTAAGTTACAAAGGAGAGGAAATAAGCCGTGGGAATCACAGATTACATATATCTATCAGTGATACCTAAATCAGAGTGTAATGAATGATGAATATATGCACATCATATATTCATACCATCTCAGTTAGAATATATAAAAAACATAAAGAAGGAAAATTTAATGTCAAAAGTTGTACTATATTCAGTACATGACAGAAGACCAGAAATTCACCTTCCTTTCTATTTTATATTATGAATTTTATATTTACTTGTTTTTCTTCTGACTACAGCATACACAGCTATACAGTCAGTGTACATCATGTGTTATTTTTAATCATACATAGTAATTATTTTTATTATCAGTTTGAAATGTGAATGAGGAATAAAGTACGAGTTAGCTGAATTTTTTTTACAAAACAAACATAAATGATTTTAAGAGGGAGCTAATCATGCAGTAATTATTAACACCCTCTAATTGGAGGGGGGCAACCCACCTCCCCCAGCAACGGAACTTGAGTCAGAGTCTGTGAAACTGCACTTATTTTCAAAGATATACAATCAAGACTCATCATTCACAGGAGTTTACTTTTAGCTTACGTGTTTCTCAATTTTGACACAATGGTTCATATGTGTCTTTTTGTGGGCTGTAGAAGCACCCTTCAGCTCCTCATATGGCGTAGCCATGGTAGCAGAGGGCAGCAGGTCCCTCAGTCGCAACACATGGCTAGGTACATTTGCAGCGATTTTTCATTAGAGTGCTATTCTAAGTACATGTTTGGCTGCAAGAGCTCCAGCTTTGTGCATTACTGGGGCCACCTCAAAAGAGCTCTCTAGCATGGGTGCCTTGAGATCACCGAGCAATTCCTGCCTCAGAGCTAGGACGAAGTTACACTTTAACAAAAGATGATTTACTCACTTACAATGGCAGAAAAGAGCAAAATTGGGCCTTTGCTGGCTTCCTGGCATTTAAATTGGCAAACACATACAAAAATAGATATCCACATACAGTAGTGTACAGTGTATAACTCCAGGAAGAGTATGACCATTCACTTATGCACATTATTTACTTCTCATTATGGAAGTAGAGCACTTAGGGAGGAAGTGTGAGCCTAATATTCAGCGGGTGTACAGTGTGCATTCCTCTAAACACCTAGCTCCAAGCTAAAGTACTGGGCTGAGGCCTCTTGTAAGATGAGCCATTAATCAAACAGGCAGCTTGCAGTTTTTTGAAAAAAAGAGCAAGTGGCATAAATGACTAAAACATCAGGCAAAGGAAGCAAAGACGAAGATGCTAAATAAAAAGTGGAAAAGGAAATAACAGCCAAAGTCACCTTGAGTTCAGCTAATTTACAAAACAGTGACAAGAGCTTTAACTACAACAAGGGTGATTAATATCATCAAAGGCATGAGCTACAGCTTACATTGTCAAGGTGTTTACTGGTACTGAGGTGGAAATTATGGGGTGGCAGGGCGTTCAGACCTCCACTTACTCCCATTACTATAGACTGATAAAAAATGATATATATAAACTTATATATATGTGTGTATATATATATATATATATATGTGTGTGTGTGTGTGTGGCTTATCAATGTGTGTTTAGCACCATTAATTTCCCCTTAGGGAATTATTCTTCAAAAATTCGTTTGTCACCAACAGGGAAATGAAATATCCTCCCTTGTACCTGTAGCTGCCAGTTTGGCAAGCTTGATGTTTTCATATTTTATTTAGGTATGGCCAGCTACAGAATGCTAACAGCTTGTCTTTTTGGGCAACAGTTCCACTCCCTGAGGTCTTGTGACGGAGCCAACTAACGTCGAGCCGGCGGCACAGGCCTAACATTTCACCAGCTCAGGGAGCCAAATAAATGATTTCTTCACTTCCTTTAAGTTAAGAATCAGCTGTCTCATTACGCTGACAGAAGACCTGTTGAATATGACTCCCATATATGAATATGAGCAGTTACAGGAGACATTTCTTTGAAAATCATTCATTGTCAACCATCCACGATCAACATGTTGACACTGAAAATAACTGGACTATCGGATTGTAAACTGCTATGTTTGCAATACTTCATGTCGATCTTCATGTGATACATTATGGGAATGTGTGTGGGGTAACTGTCCTGGGTGGTAATCATATTATTTCACTATACCCAGTTAAGTCAAGCAGACTGATTTCTGAGCACTGAAAAAAACAAAAAGCTCCAAGGTTTTTTTTTATTGCATATCTCATTATTTGCATTTGTGAAGAGGAATAAATCAATTAATCCAGAGACCGCTAATGAAAATTCTGACACTCTCCACTGCTACACCAGAGCTGCAGCAGAGCAGGTTCTGCCTTTCATTTTGACTTGCTTTTCATTGCTTTCTTTTCTCAATGTTGTGTTTACAACTGCTCCGTCATGAAATCAAGCCCAGTTAGAGGCTAACAATGAGACAAATGCACTTGATCACGCACAGTGTAACTTGCAGTATTGATCAGTGGGGCAGGGCCTCACAGATCCACTGGGGTGTCATGACACAACACGGACTCTTTGACAGAATTGATCATAGAAATACATAAATAATAAAGTGGCATGCCATTCTGACTTCCTATCGATTTCCCCATTAGCAGCTGATTGATACAAGCTTTAAATGTCAGCAGTCTCATTGATTGCCATGAGTCCACGCACCTACTTGTAATGTTATGTCACTTTTCTTGAGGCTCTGCAGGCTTGCACCCGGACAGACTAAATTAAAGGTCAACAGGTGCACTGTGTCATCGAGCTGTGTTTAGACTGTTTTCCCACCAAGCTATTACACGTGCTTTGCACTCTTTTTTATTTTTCTAGGTCAGTTCCACTTTAGCTTCATCACTGAAAATGCCTGAACTCTTCCCTCTTGGTCCAAGATGTGAGGAAAACTGGATCTAAGAGAAACACCTCCAAAATGTAAGGGTTTGTGGGTATATAAAGGTGGGAATGGGCATTAACAAGGAAGGTTTACTATGCCGAAATACAATCAGATGAAATCATATTCTGAATTGACATTTGAATTGTGCTAAAACATTACATTATTTGACTCTTTTGACATTTTGACATTTTGCTACTCTCAGCTCTCCAGTCTGTGGATTTACTGTTTTACATCATTTCAAGTGTACTTTTGTGACTTTTTTATTTTGACAAGTTCATTACTACCTTTCATTACTAATTCATTACTAATTACTAATTTCATTACAAATTACATTGAGTGAAATCAGGCTTGGTAGAATCCTGTAGCTACAGGTCTTTGGCATAGTGAAATTTGAGGAGTCACATGGCATTTATAACACCTTGGATACTTAAATTGTTCCAAAGTGTAACCACAAGGTGGACAAGACTCAGGTTTAATAACTTTAAAGTCTGTTTAGATTAGGATGTCAAATGTAATGACTACTTTTTAAAAATATATTAATCTAGTCAGCACTTGCATATCACCTTCCCTATTTAATCATGTCCTTGCTGGTGCTGAGCAAGAGGCAAAGTACTCACCACTCACCAGTCTGTCAAACAAAAGAAAAATTAAAGGGCAACAAACTATGGTTATTTTCATCATCATTTATTCTAATTTCTTGATTATCAGCTGATCATTTGATCCATGAAATGGTGGAAGTAATGAACACTTCCCAGCGCAATATCTTAAAAACCAAAAGTAATGTTTTAAATGCCCTGTTTTTTTCTGAAATAAGTTCCAGAGTTATTCAGTTCACTATCATATATATAACAGAAGAAAAGCCACAAATATATTCATTTTAGAGGCAGGAGCAAGGTAATGTCTGGCATATTGGCTAGAAAAGGTACTTGGCATTTTATCTATTATTGCACTCGTTGTGACTGATTGATCAATTGACAAATCATCTCAGCTATAACTATTACTGGGTCTGTTCTTGGATCCTTTTTAAGTTGGGTACCTTATTTTGAATTTCTTTTCTTGTAATTGCTTTCCAGTGAAGGCCTCTAAAACAAGCTCAAGTTTTTCTGTGGCATGAACGCAAAAAATGAAAGCAGCAACAACAAGTCCATCATGTTATGCTAAGTTAATTAATATTCACCAAAACAGTATGACTAAGATTCATAAATCAAAAAAATAATAAGAAATAATGATTAAACAACTTATGATTCTGTCTGTTCTTGTATACAAATTTCTAGATTTATGCAGCGTGAATATTAAAGAGCTAAATACAAGAAAACAACAAAGTAAACTTTTATGCTGTGGTGCAGCTCAAAAAACAAGGCATATCTCACTTCCCTCACCACCTCAGCAAAACTACTTCAACTTCTCTTCAGGCTATTATGCCAACTACTTTGTCAGGAGACAAGGGAAAGACATTTGGGATGAGGAAAACTGTATAAAAGTGTATTCATCTTTCGAGGAGAAACCTCTTTCAAAAGGGCCACAAGCAACATAGGGTAAACAAAGAACCATGCGTGTAATCTAACTTTATAAATTTACTTTTGAGTTTTTTTTTTATGATTCAGAATAAATTGCAATATTTGCCTGATGGCTAAAAAGTACACACTGTAAGATTCTGTTTTAAGCTTCTCAAAGGAACAGCAAACTGGGGACGCTCAATCAAAAATCATGAGCGTGTGTGTTTTTTCAATGGGGGTAGAGCTGAGGGGCAAACATGGGGGAGAAAAGCTCTAATGCACATAGTTGCTCCATGATGGCAGCAGTCTCTTGTTTCATTCACATCCTGTTTGGTGTGTTTATGAGGACAATCTTTGCTAATGGTGTGCTAAGGAACATGAACATCTTAAAGAGCTCAGTGGCAGGTATAAGCAGGTTAATGAAACAGGGGTCCCGACTTCTTCCAGCTTCAAATTCTGAGATCGGTTAATGATTCTCTTGCAACCTATTTATGTCACTGCTTGGTGAACATAACAGAGGTTAATAAATTAGAGGTCAACTCTTTATCACACCTGCCCAGTGCTGTCTTCCCCTCTCCTACATTATAACTCAGACGCATTTCTCATGAATAATCTCTGCCTTGAGCCCCATAGGTCGAGAAAATATAAATGCGCTATGCAGAGTTTAATGCCTTGATTCCCATAGGCACGCTTGCCTGATCGTCAAATTATTCTGCATGCCATGGCGGGTGTTTATTTCATGCTAATAGCCAGCATCTTACCGGAGGCTGGAAAAACAAGTGTAGCACACACATTATACAGAAAAATGCAAAATACTGGCCAATCATGGTTGTAAAAAAAAACAAAAATGTTACAGTGAGACAGAACACACTGGAGCCTTGATGTGAGTCATTTGGAGTTGAGTCATTCTGCATAGAGGAGGGAGTGTGTGACACTAGCAGACGGGAGCATGTATTATAGAGAGGGAAAAGAATGCAGGGACAACAGATGTGTGTGTGTGAGGTGTTTTTGTCTGTCTGTGCAACAACAGTGTGTAAACACAGGTGTTCTTTGCACAAACTCATAATGTAATAACTGCTCATGATAATAACTGCGACTCTGCAAACACACAGCAGAGGCCTACAGTGTGAGGCTTAAAGAGTCAGTGCAGTGCACCTGTGGTGTGTGGGTACGATGTGTAGACTTCTGCCACTTGTTACTCTAGATAACTGTTGCTTTATTAGTCTGAGCCCATGAATAAAATGACGGGGAGCAAAATCATATTACCTAACTTGGAATGCAAATGTATTTTTATGGTTGCAATTTTAAAATAAGAACATGTCATGTCAGAGTTCTTTTTAGTGAGAGTATGGATCATAACTAAAATCCCACACTTTCATATTTCACATGTTAACAGCTGAGTCATTTCAATGACAATTTAGCAAAGTCCTTCAGTACATTGAGAGCTAATAAAAGGACTTGAGTTAAAGGTATTTTGACAAACTGTTATTCACAAGGTCACAAACAAAGCCTTTATAATCAAATCAAACAAATGTTCATAGCAATTTAGTTGTTTTGGGCATCAATTACAGTTTGTTTGGAATCATTAATTTCAATAAGAAAAACTTATAAAACAATAAAATTAAAAAATATAAACTACGATCATGCTAAAAAACAGAAAACTCATTTTGAATTCTTCCATCAGATTAACTAAAAGAGTGGGTACTCCCAGAACAGGTCACCAGGCTGTCACAGGTTAACAAATACAGATAGACACCCAGTTACACTCACTTTGACACCCACATCCAATTATACAGGTGCCAAATCAAATGACTTGTATGTTGATGTGCTGTGTGAGGGGATGGTGCTAATTACTGTGACACCATGCCAACCTTCCCAATTTTACTCTTCTGATGAACAGAAAAGCAACAATCAACAATACTGAGCATAAAGATGACAGAAATTTTCATGATCTGAAGGCACTGCTTAATGAACGAAACGAGAGAACCAGAGACGTTAAAAGGTCATTAATGTCGAGAGCAAGTTTTTTCTTTTTTTGACTCATTTTTTTTCTGCGTTTTTTTATTTTTTGGAATTTTTGGAATCCTCTTCTTTGTCCAATGCCAAATGTGACTGGCCAAATCCCCGATTCCATGACTATTTATTTTTCACAATAAAAATTTTCCAGCAAAAAAATACAGGAAAAATAATGTTACTTTAGGTTCTAAAACCTGTTTTGTTTATAACCATGTTTTTCACATTGACGTTTTCATCTATAAATATAGACCCTGACATGCAGAGGAATCGGCATTACATTCAGCGCAGAAGCTGGTAATTCATGTGGATGGAGACAAAGTCATTTTTGTCAGATTGTCAGATAGTCCATTTTTTTAGTTTTGTACTATTGATGCTACTGTTTGTCCTTTTCCCAACTGTATTTTAACAAAATGTCTTTGAGGTGATGTGGTTTCAATGCAACTCATTATCTTAACAGATTTCAGATGAATGGATGCTTCCTTCAGGCAGTCTCTATTTGCTCCTCTGAGCAGCAAAGCTTCCTCAAGGATTAAAGTGTTGATCAGTTTCTGGATTATGTAAGAATGAAGGATGGAAGAGAGATGAAAATGATATGAAAGTTAGAGAAATTATCATGGATGGAATAAACATGGATGGCAGCCTATTAATTCCAGTGAGAGCTGCTGTGTTTGCACTTCCTTGCCTGTAACATTTGTACTCGTCCATATTAATGGATGAAGCTGAAATAATATCTTATGTCTCTGTTGCTATTTGAATATAGTGGACCTATTCTTTCAAGGTTTGATAATTCAAGAAGTTTTCAGACTGCCACTCAGTTTTTTTGTGATGGACGACTTTGGCAAAAAACTGTTTCTCAGCCCAATCTAATCATATGACTTGCAGTTTTGGTCTGTGGCCACTTCACCAACATTGCACAACACAACACTCTCGCCGCATATGCAGTAACATGTCAGTGCTGCAGCACACAATGTCATTCCCTGCTTGCAGACTACATATACAAACAGGTTCTTCAACTTGAACAGTTCAATAAGTTGCTTGCAACTGTCAACCAGAGCACGTTTTCCGATCTGATGGAGCTATCGACTGGAAAAAATCATCAGTCTGTGCCTTTCAAAACTGTAACAAAAAAAACCTTCCCGACCTTAAACAGCTATGGTTAAGGTTTGATTATTCTGTGTGGACATATGGACACCAGCTGTGTTTGTTGAAATGCCTGCTGGGAGCTGCAGTGGATATATTATGCCCATGTAGAATATAGGGGAAACTGAGCACTAGGACACAGTGTGTCTTTTTGGTTACGTTTACGCACAAAATCAACTTGGTTTAGGAAAGATCATGCCTCTCTAAGTTTGAGTTAGGGGACCTTGGTGTCATGGTTACAATAATGATCACTAGCGTAAGGTTAGGGGATGATCGTGATTGTCGGGGGGAAAATAATGAGGGAGCAGTGATCTCCTGTGTCAAAGTCCAATGTTTTGCTCATCCATTTTACAGTCTTCACCTCTGGACTTCACTCTGTCCTTCACTCCTGTGACAAGAGTTATCATAACTATGGCCGGTAGATGCCTTTGACACTTGAACATAAACATACATCGTGTTTGTGAATTTGCGTCAAGGCCGACACTGTCGCTGTTCTTGGGACCGCCTCTCAGATGCACAACCCATGTATTCAAGGTATTGGAGCTGTGCATGTTTCAGCCACAACCCAATCAGAGTGTTTTGTACTTCCAAAGCTTTTTATAAAGAGTAGGTCTGCTGATTGCAAATGCTGTGTTCCCACTTATATGGTTATACACATACACAGCAGGAAGCTGCCCAGTACAACCAGTCTTATCTGCTGGCCACTGAACAACTCCACTGAAACAATTTGCAGGCTCAGTGCTTGCAATGAGAAAAGCATTCCTTAAAAAAAAACAAAAAAAAACGCAGCTACTGTTCAAACCACCCCTAGCTGGCTTCCCACCTGCAAACACTACCAGCTGTGTTGTTGGATGTCCTGCTGGGAGCAGCAGTGGTGGGTCACTCAGATGCTTCTCTGAAGCAATTTAAGCTGTATAGATCCTGCTTCTGTGTGTAGGAGTTTGCATAAACATACACAGATGAAATTGCAGATGAATTTAATCTTGTCATTACAATATCATATCAAGTTATTATTTTTCATTCAAAAAAACAAAATCAAAGTTTAGGAACTAAGACGAAATGTAATAACTCATCACATTACATGCAGTTTTTACATTCTGTTATTTTCTACATGTATATCCCTATGTTTGTATGTGTTCTATATTCATAGGAGCCTGCAGAGGGGGTTTCTTCCTCACTCTATCAACTTCCAGCCCAGCAAGCTTCCTCTTCGCTAATCTCTGATAGGTTCCATTGCATTTTTCTGGGCCAGCCTACCTCATCAAAGTGATTAAGCAATTACACTGATTGTGCCGATGCTCAGAAGAACGAGGGAAGGACCCTTGAGTATTGAGTGCTGAAGCTTTCTTGGAGATAATGGCTTAATTTGTGCCTGATCAAAATAAAGCCCATACACTTAAATCTCCAACCTTCCTTCAGCACTGGGCAGCTCGGGGAATAGAGAAGGTATCGTTGAGGGGGAACCAATGTAGTCTAAGGAGCCCTGCTGGGGCCTTTCTAACCTAACATTATGGCATATGGGCCTTGTACAGTAAAACGTACAGGCATGTTATTATTAGGCAATGAGGCGTCTCTTTCCCTCCAAATGAAATGATAATTAACATCTTAGAACTGATAAGTTGCCCCGAAAGATGCTACATATATCCAGCATAGATCCCTACTGGAAGTAATCAAAGAGTTTGGGAATTAAATCAATAACAAGTGTTCCTCATTCAGCATAGCTGCGGGCATCAATAATGAAACATGAGCCTAACGAGGGCCCTGGACCATAGCAACAAACTTACAATAAATACATGGATCCCTGAGAGTTTATTCCCTATGACACACACACAAACACACACATACGCACACACAAACACACACCTCAGCCATCCTTCCCATCAGGTCATTTTAGAATAGCTTCCAACATGTGCTGACATTACTTTAGCCGCTCATTTCACCATGAAAGCCAGCCAAAGCCCCCGAAGCATGCGTCTTTACGCACACTGGATTCAACCTCAAAAATTACACAGCAGAACTTAAATCACCACCGTGACTGAGCAGCAAGAATTGGGCCTGCTGACGCGAGCGTGTGGGTGTGTGTGAGAACAACATGTGAAGAAGTGAAAGGGGAAACAGAGGGAGGTAGAGGAGGAGGGGGAAGAGGGGCTCACCCCGGGAGGATATCTGGAGGAAGAGGCGGGGGTCTGCAGCGCGTATGGCCGCGGTATACCGATCCTCGATCCCGGGCACCTGCGCCTTTTTCTCGGGCATGAGTCGGACCCTGAGGCGGCCCCCCTCTGCGCCGAGCCACCACTCCAGAATAGTTGTGAGGTCCATTTCCAGGGTGGACACCGGTGCCTCCTCGAACACAGACAGCCCCCCGCATCCCGTCCTGACTATATCCTCTCCTATTTCCACCACCACTTGGTTTGATTTCCTGCTGGCTTTTGTCAAGCCCAATTTCAAAACTTTGGACAGCGGCCGCTTGTAGAAGAAGGGGAGCTGTCCACCAGAGGACATGTTCCTCGGCGCTGAGTCCGTAGCAGACTTGGGGTCCGTAAAAGTAGATATGGTTTTCTGCAAAGGTATGCAGTGCATTTTCAAGTTTGCGCGCACTGTGTAACATCCGCTAAAAGTCTGGCAGTCGCCGTTCAGGGGTCTCTTTGTGAACTCCGCAAGGTAATAGCGCAACAGGGAAGGGACCGCAAAATCCACAGCGAGGGTTTTCCTCTTAAGCCTGGAGTTTATGGTTTGGTTCAAATCCCTTTTGCCTCCGCTTTCTCCGCTGTTGCCACCGCCGCTGTTGCTGCTGCTGATGTTGCTGAAGGCGGCGGTGGGGGGATCCATCGCCGCTGTGGTCCTTGGCGAGGCGCACTGCAGCCCAGCAAAAAATGCCGCAGAACAAACAAGCAAAAATAATATTCCGGCGTTCATGGCTAAATAACTGTGAGTCGCTCGTTAAGGTGAATCCGCTTAATCCCAGCGTTCACCGCTTCCTCTCCGCTCCTGTCACATACGCAGCGGAAAAATATCACAAAGTGCGAATCGATGATCCTGCGGGTCCTTGCGCTTCTTCGCCGGTGCGCACCCGTGGCAAGACGAAGGGAACTGGCTTTTACGTCTGTTTCCCAGCGATCGTTGCCGTCCACCCTTCTTCGCGCGGACAAAGTGCCATAGCCCCCGTCCGTCCGCCACACACGCAAACCCAGACGGACGCACACATGCACCGCGGAGACAATGCCTGTTATCGCCGGTGCGAGCCCGGCCAGTCGCTCCCCGGGACGCTGATTGATATGCCGGTCGGGTCCGCTCCGGTGGCTTTCAAAGACTCCCTGTCTCTTGGCACAGTTGCGGCGGCGGTACAAGTGGTCTCTCTGTCAGCGGCGGGATGCGGCGTCGCTCTCTCCCCTCGCAGCTAAACCATGAATTCACAACGAGTTCGGAAGGGCCGAGTGTCCATTAAAGTTTAAGATATAATTGGTGTCGTGCGGTCTGACCGAAAAGCCCGGTGGCTTTCTATCAGGTGAACTGCCCGCCGGGGATCCCAGCGCTCATTTGCTGGCTCCTGTCGCGCCAACACGCGGTAAAGTCATCCACACGCCCGTCTGACATCAATAAAAGCCGTTTTCTCCGAGCACGACTCCCCGGAGAAAAAGCAAACATCGGCCGGAGAGGCAGCCTCCGTCGCTGTGGACGCGTCTGATGCGCCCTCAGCGCAGCCGTGACGGCGCCCGTGTCCTTATCGGAATTAGAAACGTCAGGAGGTGCAGCAGCGCAGCTCCACAGTTTGTCTCTCGTGATTTTCTTAATGAATCACCGAGCCTTTGTGCGTCCGGATATTGGATTGGACTAGTCGCACTCTCCCGGTCGTGCGCAAATCGAATAGTTTCAGAGGGAGGACGTTTGGGTTGGGGCCCATTTGGCTTCAGTGTATCTCGTGTGAAAGGGCCAATATGTCCTTAAAACATCAGGAGGCTGCCCTGCCATCTTGCCGGTTCATTTGCCACACAGTCTGCATCTTTAATTGGGAATGGGAATCAAGGGGTCAGTGAGAGAAATGCCCCCCCCCCGTCCAGAACTAAACACACACTACAACCCCCACCATTCCTCTCTCCCCCCATCTCTCCCCTCTCAGTAGAAAGTTGATTGGGTGAGACACCCGCTAGATGGCGTCAGCACATTCTTATGGTAATTCACACTTCTCAGTTTCACTGACAAATCCATTATTGCTCTAATTGCTGTGGATTTTTTACAGTGTCTCATTAGAGCCTTATCTATGGAAGAGGATTAGGGCCAATGTGAACATTTTACGAGCCGAGGAATTAAAAAAAAATCTCTAGGATAAAATCAGAACTCGAAGATTCAAGTCGGTCTGTGAGAAGAAAAATTCTGACTCTGCGCTCTAGATGTAAAGACGCGGGGGTCTTTGGCAGCTAATCACCACGTGTAATTTCAATTTTGGTGGATGTACCTGCGCAGGTAGCTGTCAGTGACTACATCAACTCAGACTGACTAATTCAGCTCTTCCTCTCCAGTATGCTTGATCATGTGGTGTTTATGGTCTTAAAGTGTGAATGTTTTTTATGTGGTTTAATGACAATGGTTATCGCAAATACCAGATTTGATTAAAAACAAATAATAAGATGGTGTAAAATATTTCACCAAGTGCATAATACAGTTTCTTTGTTAATATAATTTTCTAAATAAATTAGACTCACTTTTTAGTGTCCCAGAAATAAGTTACTTTTTTATTCACCGGAACAGTCGAGGTAGTCATCTGCATGATCAAATTAGACCCTGTTGGAGTTTCTGATGAAGTTAGAATTTATATGAGACAACCTTTTCTGTCTGTTCAGCTGAAGGTGAACAGCTTCTCACTGAGGGGAAAAGATTTTGAAATTCACATTTGCTGAGTCTTTATTCTTTTATAATAAAGGAGAGCAACAATCATTTTGGTCCTTGTAGATCCACATGCTCAGAGATTTTCACAGTAGTGGTAGGAATACATGGAACAAATAAAGTGATGGAAATGGGGAAATAAGGAAACTACATGGCATTTGCAATGACATGGGGATATTTGGGAAATAAAATAAAATAAATAAAAATATAATAAAAAAATACAATTAAATTTGTTACAATTTACTTTAAGATTAAATTGAAAAAAGTATTAGTTTAGCCATGACGGCTATCACTGCACATGCTGACCGCCCACTTCTTTCTCCATTTACTCCAAACAAACAACTAATGTTGCTTTTGGAACATGTGAAAACACTAATACAACACTTCCTATTCATCAAAGGATTCTTCCCAGGAAACAGCAAACAGACCTGAACAGTGTGCAGCAAATGCAAAGGAGATCATTAACTGGTTACTGTGAGAATCACTACTGTGTTGTAAATAACCAACAGCAGAAACATTTCTATGGAAATATGTATTATTACATGCCTGCTTCATTAAGTCACATCAACCCGAGTGTGTACCACAGTTGAGTGCTCTGCACTACAGCCGTGCTCTAACACAGCCTCCACCCCAGAGATATCCAGATTTAGTTTTCATTTTTATAGGTTTTTCAGCAGCCTTGATCTGATGATTGCACAACATTAGTTCTTGTTTGAGCAACAAGAAATATGCAGGTGATTGTGATTAATTATTAGCATTAAGAACTCAGCTTAATAATTGTAGTTTTGCACAATAGGACATCGTTCTTTCTCACTAATAAAGAATCATGAAATTCACTACCCATATCTACTTTTTCTTTTCCTGATTGATAAACAACTTGTTCTGTTTCTTATGAGTTAATTGAGATGCATTGGTAT
The DNA here is from genome assembly GCA_016859345.1 of Istiophorus platypterus. Taxonomy (NCBI): domain Eukaryota; kingdom Metazoa; phylum Chordata; class Actinopteri; order Istiophoriformes; family Istiophoridae; genus Istiophorus; species Istiophorus platypterus. The sequence continues at coordinate 20,601,502 of CM029120.1, forward strand.
GAAGCGAATTGTTAATATACTTATTATTGATTGATCACTGGCTTGTTCCTGAGTAATTACTTCCCTATAATGGAACTGTCCTTCACAGAGGTTGTTCTTCTTCTCTATACTTTTTTTGTCTGCTTCTTTAACTTGTGCCCTATTGTCATGATTGTACAAGGCAGTTTTGGTATATTTTTGATGGGGTTATGTGTATATACAAACAAGCGCATTTGTGTTCAACAGTGCTGAAATGCTTGGAATTCAAGGTTTGTAGGCCAAATCGAAAACTGTGAGTGCATTATAATCAATACCTTTTCTTGTTTTTTTCTCCATTTTTATTTTCCCCTGCCACATAAGCCTGTCTCTGATGCAAATTCACCTTCCTATAGGTATAAGATAGAATAGATGAGTACGATCTTCAGTTGGTTTGCATCTTTTGCCCTGACCTGTGGTGGAACAGCAGCAGAGTGCAGAAAATCAGACCCAGAAGCACATCAGTGAAAAACTTTTTCTTTATTTATCATGCATTCCACCCAATATCTGAGCACATCATTCAAGACAAGTTGTTTTATTCATTTTCAGAGAAGGTGAGGAATCATAAAAGGTGTGGGTGGGATTGAATGTGGGTAGTATGGTGTGGCAGAGGGAGGGAGAAATGGTGACACAGACACACTGAACTCCATTCCATTTCTAATCTGCAAGGTTGTACTCAGAAGTGCAAAACCACCGGTACAATCTTAATGTTACATCGGCCGCTCCATTTCTGCACATGATATTGTGCATTGATACAGGAGAATCCACCGGGTAATTGCCTCAGCTGAGGTGAGCCTGTTGGACAGGAGTTTTCAGCTAGCTAAATGTATGTCTGAATACTTGAGAACAGAGCATAAAAACTATGAAAATGGTATAACCATTCACTAACAGATAATGTCTGGATTCATTAATAATAGTTTAAACACATGTTAGCCAGATTGATTTTTAACTAGCAAAAATGCAAAGTCAAGCATTATGCTTTGAGTTCCATTTTTCATCTTAAATTGATTTTGATGAACTGATATTTATGTGTAGATGAAATCACTTGGAGCACTGCAGACTAAAGAGAAAAGAGATGGCCAAAGCATGTACGGGTTGGAATGAACTGCACTTTGCTAACAGCTATGGCGGTGTACTTTTTAATTGGCATGTACTTTGAAAGCCATTTACCAGACTGCCAAGGCGAACTTAATCACCTCCTGATTGATCACTCATTCCCACTTTTCAATCTTTATGGAATAAGATGAACCAAAGCCTGGATATCCATTACCCATAATGCCGCTAGCTTCAAGAACACTTACCCGCTTTAGTGTCCATTTCATCTAAACCATGTTTGGTATCCAGCTCACAGGTCAGTGTGTGGAAAAAGGTTGGTGGGGGAGTGGCAGTGTGATAAATTACACACAGATAAGTTCTTACAAAGACCCTTCCCCGCTTGAGCACTACTTTTCACGGTGAGCAGGAAACCACATAAATCAGCAGCTGAGTCCTCGCAATTTGAGACCGTTTCAGCCAGCATCATTGTACTTCAGGGCCTGTTCCATCCACTTTCTGCATGTACCATCAGTGTTCCAAAGTTTGTCACTGCAAAAACATTGATGGATGTTTGAGGAAAAAAAAATCCCAACACATTCGTCCAGATTGTCAACCCAACTCTCGCCTTTCTCACCACTTCACTCCCATTCTTTTTTCTTTTGTACTGTTTTGCTTTAGATGCACGACACTCGTCTGTAGTGATTGAGGAAGGGGCTGCTGAGTTTTACGGAGCTGAACCGTGCATTTTATAACACAGAAGCAACAGTCCCACTTCCTTTAACATTCCCACCTCGTGACATTTTTTCTCTTGGCTCCATAAATCAAACCCCCCAGACCTGCCGAACTGAAGAAAAGAAATAAGGCTTTTGAAAGAAAATGGAAAAAAATAGCTTTTCGCACAGAAATCGGTCAGGATTTGGAGAGGTTCCTGTTGACAGCCGCAATAAGAGTTTCGGGTGGTCATCTCTTATGTTGCACGCTCCCAGGTGCAGGGGGTAAACTTTTGATAAGTGGCAATTCCCCGGGTAGCGGACTTAAAAAAGTCAGCTCTGGTCCACTGAGCACTTCAGGGCTTGAGCCTGACTCTAGCTAGGTAATTAACATGTCACTAGCAATGCTGATTCATAATAGTACTTCCATATCTCAAGAGCTTAAATCTCAGTGTAAATTAGATGACAAAAACAAAAACAGAAAAACCCATCTGGCAATTTTTGGGGTGACACTGTTAAGTGTAGTAATGGGACAGAAATACTGGACTCTGCCTGGCCTTTTCACCCTCGAAGTACGAACAGTTCAATTTGCAGGAGGTCATACTAGATATTCCACAATTCCCAACAAAACAGGAAATTTTTTCAGACATCTATGAAAAGTGGCTACAGTTAAGACTAATGAGACACATTGGTCTTTATACAGGTTGAGTTTGTACACTAGCTTCTCCTCATCAAGGTAACAGCATTTTTAGATTTATTTAAAGTGGATAATCTGCAAAAAGGCTAAAGGATTACATGCGATGCAGGGCAGGCGAAGGTGTGTTTTTGTTTTGACTCCTATGACCTGAAAAATTCTACTGCTAATTTTTCTGGCCCAACTCAACTGTTTGAAAATGCTCTCTGTTTTTGAAGACTGTGTTTATGTTTGTTTGTAAACCCACACATGAGACAGACTGCTCTTCTGTTTGTATCTAACCATATGGTAATGTATACATGCTTTTCCCCTGGATATATATAATTATAGCTGGGAAGAGGTAAACACACTGTCTAAAACTTGAATAGCATGAATGGTCGCATGCATTTAAAGACGCATTCCACAAATAGTAGGATTACTACTACGCATGTGCAAACAATTGTATAAGGTCTTCAGTTTCTTTGTCAAGTCGGAGTTGGGGAACTTGTTTGGAATTGGGCACTACACCTTTTTAGTATGAGGTATGTATATCGACAGCATCTAGGTTCAACTTTTCTCCCTGTGTACTAAATCATCTTTAAATTGTTGTTTTATATATTTCTGTATTATTCAGTTGTTCAGGAACCACTCCTTTTAATATTACATTTCTTGTAATGGCTAAAAGAATGCAGGCCCATTTGTCCATGTCCTTGTCCTCAATTTTAAGATCGCTCTCATTTTTATTGATACATCTGAACAACTTTGGGACATAAAAGGTGTTTCTTTTTTCTCATTATCAAAATATATGTAAATATTAATGATATAGTTTGTCCATAACATTTTCCAACACAATTTTTTTTGATGATGAATTAATGTTTTTTTTTTTTATTTTTTTCTATTTTGCTAGTTGTACACAATACTTGATCTTAAATTTTCCATTAAAAGAGGGGCTGAATGAAAATAGTTAAGTTGTTGGCTGTAAAATCAAAACAATGAGCTGGGAGACACTAAAATGCTCTGTAGAGCCGAGGGTAGATTTGGAATTGGGTTATAAATGGAAGCTAAGCAGCAAAGTTGCATACGGGCTCTATGTGTTTCTACCCTATCTCATTTATCCTCTCCCTCTTCCATTGGAGTCTAGTAACCGCTAAAACTGCAAGGTAAAAAACTGAAATTTGGCAAACGGGGGACAGTCCCCTGCTTCTTTTAACCAAGCTCAATATCTGGACCTCAAGCAGTCTAACACCACCAGCGGGTCAAAGTTGGAGGTATGTTTATGGTCTTAATGTTTGAACGGCATGTCTGATCATATGGATATTTGATTTTTGAAATTGTTTGCTGGTCACAGCCAATTCATATTGGTGGCAAAGCTGCTAAGGAAGACATGAGTTCATATCTGAGCAATACTTTGATGTATTAAAACTAAACTTGGTACATGGACTTGGGACCCCATTTTTAGGAAGCACAAAATGACACATGTCATTTGACCAATAAGGGATGCTGCAATTTGAAAAAATGTCTTTTTGCTGGTACTTGTTGACAGACTTGGACTTTATTTCTTTTTTTTGCATAACAACTTAGCAAATTTGATTTTAAGTTTTTTGTAAATAAAATTTTGTATTATTATTATTTAAACAATACATGGAAATATTTAAGAAATTAGAAAAAAAAATATATAAACATTAGGGGAGTTCAGGAGTGATCGATAAACATACTGGATACATTGCAGGGGACAATTTACCTGCTTAAAATAGTAATTTAATATGTCTACGCCTAAGAAACAAAATGGGACTAATATCTAGATGCCATTATCCCATTAGTTTTTCAATGTCTTGCATTAAATGGGAAAATTCCACATGATGTCTTTGAACATAAGGTGTCATAGTTACTAAGAAATATAGGTTCATCCTCTGCAGGGACATGAATTTCAGAGCAAATTCCATGAAAATCAGATGAGCAGCTGTTGACGTATTTTGATTAAAGAGACAACCTGATGGATAGACTAAAGTTCAATCTTTTAAGATATCTCATCCCTTCAAAACACACAAACATTGCCAAAAGATTAAAGAATTGTGTAGTTGATTAATTGATCAGCATTAATTTAATAGGCAACTATTTTAGAATTTATCTTTTTTGGTTTAATATTATTAAAAATGTGTATCTTTGGGTTTTGGATTGTTTATTAAAAGAAACATGGCCATTTTCACTATTTCCTGACATTTTATTGACCAAACAATTAATCAGTTATTTTGGATGATCAGTAGCCATTTTTGTCTTTTAATCAGTGTTTCAGCATCTGCGATATAACTGAATTAATCAAACAATCATGGCTTCATCTCCAAAGCACACATGAGAAGAAATTCAAATGAATTTCTTGTTTATTGACATTAGGTCAAAAGTTGCTTTGAAATAATGAAGAGCAAACAATATGATTGTTTCTAGGATTCTGAGTTTCAATATCATGGTTGATTCATAAGTAAGAAATAAGACAATCAGATTTCTTTATGTACATTTTGTCTTTCTAAACAAAGTCCTTATAACCTGGCCAAAGGATTCCCTCATCAGCTGACCCAGCATTGACCTCAGCTGGAGTGGCGGCACCTTTATTGACAGCTGCTTCTCCTACAGCTGAGCCAGGAGAGTCTATTCCTGCAGCAGCCTCTGCTCCATCACATGAGCTAGGAAACTCTGAGCCTTCGTCTTTTGAAGAGGTTGTGGCTGGAGGCTCTTCACCTTTGGGCTCTTCCTCAGCCTCAACATCAGGAGATAGCTCCTCATCGGAGTAGTCCATTTGTAAGAGGGCGATTTCTCTAAAAAATCCTGGCCACTTAATAAAATATGACAGTAGATTAATGGATCTCTCAGTCAGTAAACAAACATGTTCATTAAGTGAATCATGTATCTATTTAACCCCACTGGAACACAGTCACTTACTATGAGCTGGTCTCTCCATCCTCCAGATGGGCCATGGTGACAAAGGGGTTGGTGAGAGGCTTCTCTGGAGTGATCCTCCTCTCTGGTTTGGTCTGTCGACGACACTTCAGGAGGTTGACGAACACCCTTTGTTCCTCCAGCTCATGGATTCCTGCGTCTCTAGGCTGTGCTGGATTTAAAACAATAGGTTCAGATCAGATTAACTACTTCCTGTCTCTCAAATCAGTATTAATTCATTTTTTAGGCATGAATTGGACCACTTACTGTTATCAGGTCAACCAGGCTTCTACAAACGCTCTTCCATGTTTCTGGCTCAATGCCAGTGCCAAGCCTGGGTCTACAGGGACAAAACCTGTGGGTCGGAGGTTTCTCATTTAACGTCTTAAACATTTTAAAATAGTTGTTGTTTAATGGGGAGAGAAAAAAACTGTGATGAATCTTGGATTGTCCCAGCGCTGATTCACCTTGAAGAAATTGTGGATGTAGTCCCCAGCACTGAAGAGGTGGTCAGCTGGCTGGACCAGAACGTCTAGGATGCCTTTCACCTGCAGAGAGAAGACAGAGAATCACATCAGCAGACATCCTACATAGAGTGTCCTGGTTTGGAAATGTGTCTCGGGCAAAATGTAACAGTCTTTGCATATAAATCTAGACATATTCGGTTTCTGCCTGACTGGTACTCGCAGTGTATCAAAAACAGGTGTTCAGCTACAAGAGGCTGAGCACGCAACCAAGACCCCGCATGTCTGTGGCCTCGGAGACAGGGAGGCTCAGGATGACTTCAGGTTCCCTGTGTAGCGTACAAGAATCAGAAGAGCTATTAAGTACATTGTCAAAATCAGCATGTGTACTGAATATTGAAACGACCTCTGCTAGTTTACAGCATAAACACAAAACTGCAGACATGTTAAAAGACAAGCTTTTTAGATTGAAACTACCTATAACGCAGAGGCTGAATTCTCATGACAAGTGAGTCTTCTTGGGTGGTGAAGGACACACCGGAATCTATAAGTTTGACCCTGAAGGGCTCACATGGGTGGTTTGCCAGCATAATGTTGTCTGGCTTCAGGTCCGAGTGACGACACGATATCCTCCAGGGCATCAAAGGCCGTCAGCAACCACAGGGACAAAGGACACAATGTAGACAGTTAAAATGACCATTGTTCAGGGCAGAGGCTTAAACAGATGGAGAAGAAACACAGTTATGGTACTTCAGTACGTAACTTCTTTCTCAGCTGGCTGAGTATATTGCCATTACTCGTTGATGATTGATCAAAGCCACATAGTCTTTATCTCACTGAGACAGTAACTGCCAGTCTCGTTCTATGAGCAGCTGAAAAAGGCTCCTGTCCAGCATTTCAAACACTAGACAGGTACGTCCTTTGTGGTCAAACTGCTCAGAGAACTGAACCACATTCATCTCGACTGGGTCAAGAACACTCACGACTTCAAGCATTTTGATGTGTCTGGAAAAAAGGAAAAATTACATAGGTAATCATAAGTGACACAATGTGGTATCAGAAGCTCATTTAATAAACAAACATAAGCAAGGAAATGTGAAAAATGATTTAAATAAACTACCACTGTCTCAGCAGTCTGTTCCGTTTGTAGGATCTTGGGGGCCACGATCTGTGAGGTGAGTAAATTCACAGCCTTGGCAACTTTGCCAAAAATCCCTTCTCCCATGAAATCTTCAGTGAGGTAGTGACTAACTCTTTCAATTTCTTAGCCTGATAAGTTAATAATATTTCCAAATGTCAAATGAGTGTAGTGAAGTAAAAACATGTCTCTCTGGAATGTAGTGGAGGCGACATGTAAAGTAGAAACAAATTTAGATCCTTATATTACAAGCATCTTAAATACTGTGTTTGATACTCGATGGTTGGAACTTGATGTACTTATTTAATCTTCACCAGTGTGTGTTTAAGTGTTTGTATCTGCGTTTGTATGTGTGTTAGTTTTCCTTAGTGTCATCCAGTGACAAAATGCTGGCTACATAAGCATGTGAAAATATTTTGGAGCAACGAAAGTTTCTCAATCCTTCGATGTAACTTCTTCAACTAACTCTTTTCCGTAGGTAGTGAAGAGTTTTCAGCTGAAAGCAAAATGACCCCTTCCAAACAATGAAGGACTCCTTGTAAAGTCATAACAGGGCTTCCGAATTTTGATGTCATAACATTATACTCTAATATAAATTTTTAATTTGTGATTTATGCAATCGATCGCTTTCTATCCAGTATTATTATCTGTGTTACCTGGGTTTGCTTTTTTATAGTAGACTGCACTAGTTCACACACACACACACACACACACACACTTGTCATAGAATAAAGAATAGAAAAATAGAAAATAGAAATAGTAAATAGCCTTTGTAGGAGTCGTGAATTTCATTGCAGCTGTGTGAGGCTTGTCAGTTAAGTTCGGTCTATAAATGTCATAATGAACGTCATCTCTACAGCATGGATGACGCAATGGACACAAAACTACGACTACTCAAAGCTAGACAATGCAAATTTAACAGTTTAACCTTGGACATGTTTTATGGTAAAATGAAGAGAAATGGTTGTATTAATGGCCTCTGTCTCTCTCACTTTGAACAATAGTTATGTGTAGAGTCATGGCACTTTGAGTTACATTCTATTTGTGCAGCTGTGATATGATACAATACACCACTTTTAATGGGTGTTAGCTTGTGTGTTGCTATATGACTGTTAGGTGGCCTTACTGATCAGTGCCTTTGTTCTTTGTGATTAAACTTAATTATTGTATTTAGTTTTCATGAACCGGTTGTCATATGTTTTTTGATCAATTATTGATTGACGAAAGCTTGTTGTTTGTGTTTATAAAATGATCATGATTATTGTCCATTTTCTCATTTTTATACCGGTTTGTAAATTCTCCAAATCCCCTCCAGAAAAAGAAGACCTTCACAAACATTCACACTCAATGATTGATTTGTTGTGACATCAGTTCATTATCAGGGCCACGTTCGCAAACTCAGTTGATACACCTTCCTCTCACGTCAAAAGTTAATGATCCTTCATCAAAACAAAAAAGGCAGCAATTTTGTATGAACTTCTGCACATTACAGTTGCTTAGAATAAAACCTAATTGTGCGATATGATAAGAGAACACTGATGTTTCAGATCAAAATTCATTAAAAATATAAAATATTTAATCTGTGGAAAGCTCAATAAGGATAACAGTATGAATCATGATAGGAGACTGAACTGGACAATTATCAGTAAGAACATCTTTTGTCCACACAGTGCAGTCACATCAACACCCATTAAAATTGAATGAGTTTACACTGCAGCTGCACCAAGACCTGTGAACAAATGTTTCATATTTGTCATTATGAATAGGGGATTGTGATGTTTATAGAGACGAAGCTGGAAATTTTATTCCTTCAAAATGGGTTAAAAATGAAAGAGCTCATAGCAATGAGCCCAACTGGTGTATCAGTTTAATCACAAACTTAATTGATTCCTCCAAGTATGAACAAAATTGAGCTTGAGACACGAAAGGCTCTGTTTATTGAACCTATTAGATTTTCAAAGCATCTCTACCGTGCGCGTAATTTTCCTGGAACAAAATTATTGAAAAAAAAAAAGTGTAACTGTGGGATCCAATTGTTTTATACACATGCTAAGGTTTTAAGATGGTACGTTTATACCTTAGCTTTTACTAGGTTAACCTTTAAATGAAAAAGAAATTGGAGTTTAAAAAATATTATCAAAAAGATGAAAATTATAGTTAATTGTTTTTTTCTTATACGTGCAAAGTTTCATAGGTCTGATGGACCATCATAAACCAATCACACTCAGATCAGGTTAATCTATTTTTTCCCTTAATTTCTCATATATTTTAACAGAAAAAAAAACAAATAATTATTCATTAATAAATGCATTTTTCGATGCGTAGTATGACTTGTTTTGTTGATAGTCCTTCCTAGTTAGTTCCTGTAAATTTTGTTGGGGTTAAGCAGCAAAATTGCACAGGCTGTGTTTCTATCTTTTCTCATACATCTTCTCCATCTGCCATTGGGGACTATGGCCACCTGTTAGACCAACGGGTGGAAGTTGGAAGTATGTTTTGCTTGTAACTTTTGAACACATGCCTGCTTTTCAACAATGAGGTACCCTTGTATTCTTCGGTTAAAGCCAAGTTCAATTAACTATGTAACGTAAATTTTCACCATATTTAAAATCCTACATATTGGATTTTATAGAGAAGTCTAAAAAGTTTCCACAGGCCGTTGATTTATTCTATTGGAACAGATATTCTTCAGACCAAGCCTTACAAAAGTCATCATATAGGATTTTATTTATTGAAACCGTTTGCCCATCACAGCCAACCCAAAATGGTGGCAAAGCCACCAAGCAAGCTATGAGGTCATATCTGAGCCGCGCTTTACTGTATGAAAAACCAATCTTGTTACAGGGACTTGGGAACCCGTTTTTAGGAAGCAAAGAAATTTGTGTCATTTGACCACTTGGGAGGGGGGGATAAGCAAACTCATATTTGCTAGTATGTATTGATGTGTTTGCATAAAACAAATCATTCTTATCTGTAGTAATATTACACTAAGTTCCAAGGCTGAGACATGTCAATTTGTCATATCAACCTGATAGCGGCCGCTATATTGGATTTTATTGAAAGATTGAAACTTTCTCATAGGGCACAAATTATATCCAGTCTTCACAAAAATTGGCAAAGATGAGACTCAGACCAAGCCCCAAAAAGCTATCTATATGACTTTTCAATTTTCGAAAGCATTCACCCAAAGACATTCAAAATTGATGGCAAAGCCGCCAAACAGGAAATGAGGTCAAGGCAACTAATCCCTACTTGTCTGCTTAGCCCCCACAATGCTGCTTGCAGCTATATTTCTCTGTGGATTTGTCCTACAACTGACCCTTTTAACATTACATGTAGTTGTTTGATCCATTGTAAATATAAATATGTTGATAAATGCAGCTTTAAATACATAGAGGCTTCAGCATTTCTCCCCAAGCCTTTTAGCCCCTGGCAGTGTAGAGAAAACTTTGAAAAAGCACTTGTGTCATCATGTTAGGAAATAAGATTTACAGAATGTGTCATTGACCTAATTATCTGAGCCTATGTTGCATTATTTATTTTTTTTCCCATCACTTACAAGTCACCCAGCTTTATGGAAGTACAACACTTAATTGAAGGAATACTTCCATCTTCTACAGTACAGTGGCTTTTAACTCATGCTCAGAACTATATGTTTAATCAAATGTATCACACTTCTCAAGGAGGATAATTTCATTTAAACATCAGAAATTTTAATCAAAAATTTGGTGCAGTCACTAAACTTCTGCAGCAACACAATGTCATAATTCTCCATCATTACAGATTATTTGATTATTCACTAAATAGATTGGGTTGATATGGTTGAGCCCATAATTTAAGCCTCATTCTCAATTTCTTTACACAAACCATCCTCCCTTAAGGCTCGGAGGGAGGGTAAGAAACTGGAATAGGTCTGTGTTTGCCTTATCACTTTATCATGTTGGCTGTGCACCTCATAATGAATTCATTGCCTCTGTTCATTTCCCCACTTTCTGGCTTTATCAAAAATATTTAAAAATTGACAACCTGACCACTTCCAAAGAAATCCATTTTCCCAGAAAATGAATTTCTACAACCTTGGGCCTCCAAAATAATGAAAAGAATGTAGGTTAAAATGGGAAGTAGCCTGGGCACTCAGTGGTTCTTACAAAAGTGAACTCACACTCACATATACACAAAAGCACACACACAAACAACACCTTGGGTGCTTATCATCAGGCATGGGATTAGATCTCTATGGTTTAATATGCTTAAAGCTCTCAAAATGCAGCTTTCTTCATCTTGAGGCTTATCCTCCATCTATAAATTTTTTTTTTTTCAAAGGCCCGCTGGCATTTCCTATATTCCTATATCAATAACTACAACCCTGCCTTTGTACACTGGAGTGTGTTTAGCTCAAGGATTATTTATCAACTGTCTTGAACCACGCTGCTGATCTGAAGCAGTGCACGCCCGGAGCTCACCTGAGATCCTCTGATCAACCAGCAGACAAGTGTTTCCTTTACTAAACCTTATCCTGCATAAATGAATACACAGGAAAAAGACTGGTCCTCATGAATCATCACATCAATATCTTATTCATTCAATGCATCCATCATCCAGGCCAATCAAGGTAGCAGCAGCAGACTCTGGGATTTTGACTCATCAGTCGATTTCATTTATGGATTGGATTGATGGGCGAAGAAGTCACTGTGAGATCTCTCCTCAATTAGTTAACCATTGACCTGCCGGGCCCTAATGGGCCATTGGTGTACAACTTCAGCACTACATCTAATGAAATCCCACTTTAGAATTGGAGATAGGGCAATTGGGCAAGTAGATGGCTGGTTGGATGGTGAGGACCAATTCAATCTCCTTCACGGATCAAGCTTCTCAGGAAAAGGATGAGAGAGGAGAGGGCACCAAGGGCCACAAGGTGATTTTTCACCGGCCCCTTGTCAATACAACCCTGCACTGTGCTGCAGGACGTCAGGGTTGAAAATGATCTACTGGCTGATTGGAGCATGATACGGGGTAAGCCCAGCATTTGACTCTGTGACATACATCACAGGGGAGAGGTTAGAGGTGAATTAATAGTGAATTATCTGGTGTCAAGTGAGCGAGGGAAGGTCAGTGTCGAGGATGGATACAGTAAGGAGGAGGTGAGCACAAGAAGAAATCTGCACATTTGTTATGGCTTTTAAAAGAGAAAACCTTGTATCAAGGACTCAAGTTGTAAAAAACAAAAAAAAAAATCTCAGAACAGGGTGGCATTTGGGGCATAGTGTGGGGGGAAGCCAGTGCCAAAAATAGACTGCAGCAATGCTACATGACTGTGTATCTTCGATGCACAGTCTTCTTTCTCTTCTTGGGAGCGGCGTCAGTTTATCTTACTCTGGCTTCCGTTCTTTCTCTCTTTCCATCTCACCCCATTTCTTGAGAACAGGCGTGTATGTGTGTGTGATGCACCCTGTTTGTCCATAGGAATGTAAATCACAACATTTCTTTGGTATGCATATATGAGAGTTTTCATTACTCCCTACTCCCAAAAAAATAACTGCAGAAGCACGGATGCAGGAATATATGGCTAATAAGCTGCATATTCAAATGCAGTTACAGTCACTCTCCTGCAGAAAAAGGGAGCAGGCAGGCTGGTGTGGGAGTTACAGCATATGCTAACCATTGAGAGCTGGAAGAAAAGAAATTGTCTTCAATTCAGAATCTTGCTTTCTCCAAATTGTTGCTAGTAAAAGCAGATGCGGCCCAAAATCAACTGGCCTCGAGTCCCAATGTTTCAGTGTCTTTCTTTATTACTATCTTGGCTGCTGCAACTATCTGTCACCTTGCTTTCCTCACTATACCTGTGTTATTGGTTGTGTGTCTTTAGCCTACTCTATACTGTATGAATTTGGCTTACTGTTCAAAATCTGACCTACATGCAAGAGTAGTGCTCTGATGAACATAAATGTTACGATTTTCCTTTTTTCCATATATCTGGAGGTGTTTAAGCAAATGTCATAAAGATATTTATCCCACAATTTCACAGAAAAATGTAGGAGCCTTCTCGTTTTCCTGTTATATTTCCACACCAGAACAGTTTGCATATCAGCATTGATTCAATGTTAAAGTGCCTGCTCAGATGCGCAGATACTAAAAGAATATTAGTGCTCTAAAACAACTCACATGTTTCCAGTAAGTACTCTATAGGTTATTATCAGAGAATAAAAAGTAGCAGGCAGGCAGAGCTGAAAGAATTGTAATTGAAAGCCATTTAATGTGCTTCTGTCTGAAGTCTGGAAAAGGGATTGCTCTGACAGGAAAAACCTTTTTTGCAGCTTTGCCTCAAGCTGACCACCTGGCTGGCATTTATCATCACTTTTGAGTCCTTTCACTTGTGTGTGTATTTGCTCTAGCACAGATTTCCATGAGACTTTGTGGTAAAGTGCTACAAATCCTATATATGTAAGACATTATCATTCTTCCTGAAAGCCTCATTGAACCACTGATTTGTCTTCTCTGAAAGAATTAGCATAGGGATTACAATACAGCTGATAGCCACCGATAATCAACATTATGTCCACATATACATTCTATTAAAAAATACAAGGATTCAGTAATATTGCAGGTATTTTCTTTTGGGATGTGAAAAAAATATCAGTCAGTATCTACGATGGTACTGACAATAAAGAACTGGAAACCTCTTGGGGAGAATTCAGTTACAATTGTGTTCTCATCTCACATACGGATAAGCACTTCCAGAGGTGTACAGAAGGGAAAATAATAATAATCCCAGTTTCAAAAACCCCAAGTTATCCTTAATGAACCCCATTATCATCGGAAAAAGACTTCCAACTCTCAACTTTACTGTTTTGGTGCTCCAGCTGTTATCAGTGAAGAATCTCTGTTTAATCAGAGTAAGTGGATAGCGGTTATGCAGCATTTAGCTAGTAAAAAACAGATATTTACCTTAGGAATGGGTAGAGAAAAAAAACAATCTGAAAGGAGAGTGAATACTGAACTAACATCTATCACGTGGGCACAAACAGGACTCTGCTATTATTGCTCTGTAACTGCTGAATGTGTAAATAAGCAACTGTTTGCTGTAGAAACTTAAAATGTCAGTATTGTCAGTATTGATCTATCATGACTTTTGTGAACTTCCTGGCCTAAAAATTTTTGAAGATTTAAGGAATCCTTGTCTACATTTTCATAAAAGTTTACAGTGTTCACTTCTGAATTTTGAAACAGCAGCTAAGAAAACCATCTCAACAGTGGAAACCATATGGTTTCAATTACCCAATTTTAACCAAACCATAGCCCTTGTAGTGGCAGATCAGAAAACAGTCACATGAATAATTTTTGTATCATCTGTAACATGTTTTTGAAGGCAGTGATAAATAATTTTTATTTGTTAACCAGTATCAAAAGATATATCAGAATACACATACACACAAAGTGCCTGGGTTATAAGGTTGTACTACTGTGCCTACAGTGTATGCATATATAAGTAAACACATATACACATATATATGTATTTATATATTCATACATAAATATCCATACATTTCTCAAAATTTATTTTTCTGCCTTTTTAGAAGAATCTTAACATTTTCTGCCCACGCACAGTGTTTTCCTGGCATCATGTTGTCTGGCTGTCATTTGTTCTGATGTATAATACACAACCACAGAAGTACCCAGTGTCTTTGACATAACATAGGAGGGTTGTTCTAGCAAACAGAGAGCAGGTTTTTGCTGCTGTCAGACCAGTAAAATAAGCTCTGCATTTTAACCGTGACAAATTAGGCATAAAATATATCTTATTATTTAGGTTGTAGGGCTTGTGGTCAGAATGGAAAATCCTAGCAGTTAGACTTTCACTAAAATTTAAACCTCTGGACTTAAACAACTGGGGCAGGAGTAATAATAACTGTGATAGACCAAGGTTTTCCTATAGAATTTTTTTGTGGTATTGAGCCATTAAATGATCTATCCATTCATCTTTTTTCTATCACTTATATTCCTGTGCAGGGATATGGATGTGGTATTGAGCAATTTTACTTCTCATACTTTAAACAAAAGGTTAATGTTGCTCTGAGAAAACTATAGGTTAGTATCGTACCTGCAAATATAACAGCTAGAGTGGTGGGAAGTAACAAAGCACATACACCGAAGTACAATACTTAAATAACGTTTTGAGGTAATTCTATGTTACTTGAGTATTTCAGTTTTCTTCTATTTTATATTTCTACTCCACTATATTAATATATAATTATTAGTTATTTTTGGATTATGATTTTAAATACAGAACATGCTACAAACAAAAGTTATGATAACATTATGTTTACATTCCTTAAAGTCTAAGAAACATGTAGCATGGTGATCGTAAAGCTGATTTTTAAAATAATTTATTCTTAATCCCTGCATTATTCACATCCATGTTTATTTGCGAGCACTCATCTTCAGTACCTTTGTTTGTACATTGCTCACTTTCACTGCATGTTACCACCAACTGTTGCTCTTTGAAATCACTTAAAGCTCCTCACAACCCAAACAGGGGCCCACAAATAAAACCATTGCTACTAGTGGTCAAAACCTCAACCATGGGTCCTTAATTAAAATATTTATATGGTATTGGATTTCTTACGCCAACAAACAGATAGATAAAGCTAAATAAAAGAATCAATGAATATAGATTATACACTGTAGATTACAAAAATATTAAATACTCCATATGATGTATTAAAGAAAAAATCATTAATATAACTATTTCTACAGTGCATGCAGCGTACACAATTACAGGAAAATAAGAATCAGTGACTAGGACAGTACTATATCTTCCCTCCTGTTTGAGTAAAGAACAAAATGTTGACTACAACTACTCCATTTTGGGATTAGTATGCAAATAGTTTGGCTGTTTTTTAATCTTTTTACAGTAAAGTGAGAAGGATGAAATGAAACAGAGGTCCAAGGCCAAATTCAAGGGCATTGTGCTTACATGGTGTTTATATCTACCCTGGACAAAATGCTCCCCTCTTACCACCCAACCCACAGCCTCACACCCACACACTCACACATCCTAAGAAAAATTGCCTCATAAAACTGCCACAACACTTACTACAACAAAACCACAGCATAAACACTACAGCATACTGCAGGAATTTCTACAGTAAAGGAACACATGTACATGCATCTATAGCACAGCTGCAGACCCAATGGATGTTTGTGAGCTTTATCAAACAAGCACCCTAGCTAGGCTACTAATTGCCATCTTCTCCTTGCCCTGCTCCTCTAATCCCTTTTTCCCTTTTCTTGTCCTCACCTCGCCTCATGCAGTCAACCTAATGAAGCTTTCCAGTTGGGAGATAAGTGGTTAAAACCTCCGATGCTCCTTGTTAGCTCCTGTGAAGCAGACACTCACACATCGGGAGGGGAGTAAACGGAGGGAAACGCTACCCTCCTTAACCCTCCAGTGCTGTCTCCTCTAGTCTGTGCACTTCGAAGTCGCCTACGGAAGTAAATCACAAGGGAGCAAGCATGGGATTTAAATGAGCCGATTAATCCCCATGCTAATAATCACTCTATTAAGAATGGTGGAGTAATGATTAAAGCTTGTGGAGGGCACTTGGCCCCATGTTTCACCATGCTGGGTTTCAGTATTGAACACCCATGGGACTGTTAATTAGATATACAATGAAGGAGTAATTCTGTCATGAGAATTCTGATGAGTTTATAGCAAAAGAAAAACTGCAGATATATGATGGCTATTTTTTCCAGATATAAAAAGGTAAGTAAGGAGATTTTGTTCCTTGTTTTTTTCTGGTTGTGGGACACGTTTTTCACCCAGAGGGGGTTGATTCATCTTTGTTTGCAGTGATATACCTCTCAATGATATTCATTTGCCGGAGGGTTTGTTTCATAATCCTGTTTACTTGTGTTCCCCTCTCAGCATGCCGTCTTTCTCTCACTTTATTTGTTCCATGTAACTCTCAGGCTGCCTCTCTCTGTGTTCCTGTCCCACCATTGTCATACTTATTCTATCTAGATTGGCATAGAAAATTAGCTCATTCATACAGTCAGTTTCTATTTCCTTTAATACTAATTTCAAACCAAGTCAGCGAGGGTCAGACGGTCCCTATAACATCACATTTATTCATACTCAGTCCCCCATCAATTCTGCTGTGCCATTGTAGTCCACTTCTTCGAAAGCAGTCTGACACAACAATGTTCAGGTGGAGAACTGAAAGAGGTTACAGACTCAATTAGAGGCTCTTACATAATTTGGTTATGTCATCATTTAATTATATTTACATGCTACTCTCCACATTGACGCCAGAGAATTTGGCAGACATCTCGTCATTTATGATAAATAGCAAACGTGGAAACTTGCCACTGTAAGTAGCACTCGGCTCTACTCTGCAGCAGTATTGTATCATTTGTTGTATAGTGGACCCTGAATAAGTCATACACATTCAAGTGGAGCAGACTGGGCCGTGACTGCTGTGGGCCTCTTACCATATGTTGTAGATTTATTGGGACTTTAAATCTTCAGTAGTGGTATACAGCATTTCCTTTGATGCACATTGAATTTCAGTGAATTATTAATGGCTTGTTAATAAATATTCTCACCTACTCCTTAAAAAAGTTTCATTTGTGTCATGGCCTCAGTGAGGGCAGATGGGGGTAAAAAATGGGCAAGCATCAGGGAGTCTATCAATCACTATTTAGTAGTTCACACAGGTCTGGTGGACCATATGTAATGGCCCATCAAGGTTCTGACACTGTTTTTATTTTACAATGGTTGAAAAATATTTTTAGATGTGCCTATATATTTTTGATGAACGGCTGCAACAGTGGCCTCAGTAGCCATAAGTCTTCATTAGAGCATTATAATGACCATAAACATCTAAATCCACTGCAGCTGTGTGCTAAAACTGTGGGTGCTAGGAGCTAGCTTTACACTAAGTGACTTGAAACAGGGACAACTCTTCCCTCACTAGCTCGTACTAGTCAAATCACTGCACCAGTAAGTTATCCAACAAGTGAGTATGTTCCACCATATTTACAGTCCACATCATCTGCAAAAGAAAATTAACATGGGGATTGGTACATTGTTCTCACTGTTTAGAAATTTAACTTTTGTTTCTACACCACAGTAACCAATACAATAGTTTTGCTATAAAGGCTCTCCATCTACATTCTCTGACTCCACAGACGAGAATCAGTATGCTCATCATGACAAGTGTTATCCTAGAAAACATGACAATAATGACAATATTGATCGATTAATCAGTCGGTTCTTCCACCACTTACAGGGATTTGATGCAGACTCAAATCTTTCAACAAATATTGGATTAAATACCATGAAATTCGGTACCAATAGGATCAATTATACTAAATTAAAATAAGTTTTGTGTTCTTCTCACTTTAACTTGTCTTTGGTTTATCATTAAATATCCACAAATCTAATGACATTCCCATTAGTATTGGCTTTGTGTTTAATGCCAATTAACAAATGTAAGCATGCTAGCATGTGAAACTAAGATGGTGAACATGGTGGAACATACGTGAACATACTTGCTAAACATCAGCATGTCGGTTTTCTCATTGTGAGTATGCTAGAATGTTTGCAGTAGCGTTTAGCTATTGTATAGATGCACCCATGGGCGGGTGCTCTCACAGAGCTGCAAGCATGTTTTTTTTTTGTTTTTGTTTTTGTCTCCTGCAAATCCCTAAACTCAGTGTTACAACAAGTCAATACTGTATCAATGTAAATAATAGTACCAATACATAAATATAAAATGACTCCTTTAGAAGTCTGTCTTATACTATATACTATATTAAAACTGTTTAATATAAGGAACATGCAATTAAAAGTGGCAATCTGGAAGGCTTTCGTAAATGTCTGTTAAGTCATTTTCTATCAATGACTGAGACTGACAATGTTGATTGAGCCAATGGCCCACTGATGAAAGCACTGCATGATTATATATTTGTAGTATTACAAACTGGGTTTCTGTGGTGATATTCCTGCAAAAAATGCCATATTAAGTTACTCCTAATATAAACTGAGCATTTCCTTTTGCTGCAGCTTCATTAAAAACATTCAACTGGTGAAACACTAGTTGAATTTAACTGTGAAGCAGTCACAGGAAATGCTGTGTGTTTAGCTCTTACTGCTACCATTCATCAAAACTGTGTCTACAAAACTAGACATCAGTCATTTTCCTCATTTATGGACAGCAGATCAGTTTGATATATTGCAGGGAGAACTGGAGGAAGAAGAACAGCCTCAGTGAGCTGTTAGGAGACCTGCAGGCGACAAGCTGCACTCATCCAACTTCTCAGCCAGGTAACCAATGCTTTTCACTGTACCCTGCTGTTGACACTCACCTCGTGAGCAGCATAGTTACAGATCACAGTTGGACACAGAATGGTGGAAAAATGACAATTATTATCTGATGTTATTAAAACACCACTAGTTCGTTTTTTCTGCATCGAGAACTCTGTGACCTGTAGTGTTACACTGCATTCGCTGCTACCTCCAGTAACTACAGGTTCCCCCAAACCTTCCAGGAATGAAATCTTCAGGAGTGCCAATTAAGTATTTGAAGTGGAAGTACTCAGAACGCAGATTAGCCTCTTTCAGGAAATTATATTATTTTATAATTTATATTATTGCATAGGGGCTTCACAGGCCTCCTTATAAACTCAGTTTCCCACAATCCTTCACTTACCACATTCCTACCTGAACTCCACCCAAGAACCATATAGTAATGATTGGTACTGTAGATCAGTGACTTTATCAGAACAACCCGCAGTAACACTGAATTCTTTCTCTGCGGTGCAACTGTACCAGTGGTATGGACACACCTCTTTTATGAAGAGCAAAGGACCAAAATAAAGGGGCCGTATTTTTGGGAAAAAACACTTGTACCAGTTTTATTGTAAGATAACCCAGTTCGATTCATATGCTAAAATAATTGTTGTCCGTGGTTATATTTTACTGCAAACTACGCAGTTTAAAAAGAAAAAGAAAGCAACTGAGTCCCTTTTATTTCCAAACATCGACCAACGTTCAGAATCCATCCATTGCTTTAAATGCCTTGGACCCAGGCAAAGACGCAAAGCCTGAACCAGCTGACTAACTAGAGGAAATTGGATTTGCCTTCCGCCAGCTGCTGGATCTTCCAAGAAAAGTTGATACTGTCAGTGTTTGCATATTTATGCCAGATGCTCGGTAGATTTTGTTTTCTGAACTTATTTTGGAATTTAGTCTGATCTTTGACCAAGACTATTTGGTCCTTGTGTCAAATCAGGTGATTATACACCAATCACTGAACTGTGTATATGGAGTATATACAACAGGGTGAGATAGGAGATACCATCATTATAGTTTCGAGATTGGATACCAAGCCCCAACAAGCCTTTATGACACAGATTTCCTAAGACAAGGGTGACTGACCTGAGATTAAAATCATGACTAAGCTGGACACCCCAAACCCTGTTGCCAGTTAGCAAGGCTAAGTGACAAAGTACCCTCTGAAAGTCTGCTAGAGTATGTCTCCTACTAGGACCATAATTGACATCAATCATCTGATATACACCACAGCAACAGTGATCCTAGAGATGCTTGGCTACAAAATGAACACCATAAGCCCCAAAGCACATTACCCCCATGGAGAAGGAGATAAAGATCAAGGGAGCATGGAGAGAAGTTAGTCACCTCTCAGAGCTACAGAAATATGTGGGGAAGAAAGGGGTACCAACAAGTTGTCTATACCTGAGGCACTGGAGACTGCCAAACAAAGGCTCACAGCTCTGGCTACCTGCCTGAAGAGGTAGACAGCAGAGGCAGAAGCTAGGTGAATAAATAGAATGTTCTCCATCAAACCATTCAAAGTGTACTCTTGGTGGCAAGGTAATAACATGAGAACAGATCCACCCACGGCTAAGATTGAACAGTACTGGAAGACCATATGGGAGAAGGAGGCATCACAAACAACTAGTGCTTAGTAGCTAGTGGATCTAAAAGCAGATCACAAAAATGTCTTCGAACAAGAGGCAGTAAACAGCACCAGCCCCTGCCATGATCCACACGTACTGGTTAAAGAAACTAACTGCACTCCATGAACACATGGCAGCAAAAATGAACTACCTACTGGATGAGACCCACCTAGAGCAGTTAACTCAAGGGCAAACAGTCCTGATAGTGAAGGATCCCCAGAGGGGGATGATTCTATCCAATTACTGGACAATAACCTGCCTCTGTACAACATAGAAGCTACTGTCAGGTATCATAAGCTAAGATGAATAGGCAAATGGTCCAATATATGAGCAGAGCCCAGAAAGGAATTGGTAGTAACACCAGGGGAGTCAAGCACCAAGTAAGTGCGGCATATACCAAGGTGATGCACTAAGTGCACTATCCCCACTGCTGTTCTGCATGGGCCTGAACCCTCTCAACCAGATCATCAAAAAGAGTGGCTACGGACACCAGTTCTTAAGTCACCAATCAATCACCTACTCCACATGGAGGAGATCAAGCTGTATTCCAGAAATGAGTGAGACATAAACTCACTGATTCATATCACCAGCAATGACATCTGAAAATCATATGGACTAGATAAGTGTGGTCGGATGGTATCAAAGAGAGGGAAGATGATCACAACTGAGGGGTTGACAAAACCTGAAGGCAGCATTCTAGATGTTCAGAACACCTAGAAATACCTGTGGATCCTGCAGGCAAAGGGGAACCATGAGGAGGCCACAATGAAGTCAGCCACAGCCACACACCTACACAGAGTTAGGCAGGTCCTGAAAAGCCAGCTGAATGGGAAGAATAAGGTCCAAGCCTTCAACACATACACCCTGCCAGTCATCAGATACACCGCTTGTATAATAAGCTGGTCAAAGGAGGAGATAGAGGCCACTGATATCAAGATAAGGATGCTCCTCACAATGCATAGACGGCTCCATCCCAAGTCCAGCAGCTTGAGATTCTACACCAAAGCAGAATGAGGGAGGCCGAGGACTGGTGAGCATCAGGGCCACTGTCCATGATGAAACAACCAAGATCCAGGACTACATCAGGAAGATGGCCCCCCCAAAGATGAGTTACTGAGTAAATACCTCAGGCATACCCAAGTGACTGGCATAGTGTACAGGAACATCTGCACTGAGTATGGGCTGGAGGTCCATAGGTCAAAATGGAAGACACCTCCCAAGGCGGTTGAGAATGACTGAGCTAAGATCCTGTGGGACCTCCAGATTGAGATGGACAAACTGGTGATATCTAACCAACTGGACATCCTGTTGATGAACAAACAACAGAAAAAGGCTTTGACAATAGATGTAGCAATCCTGAGCAATAGTCACACCAGGAAGAAGGAACAAGAGAAGCTCAAAAATTATCAAGGGCTGAAAGAGGGGCTGAGATATTTGCTCATCAGGCACCAGCAGATTCCAAGTAGAGCAGATTAAAGGTACAATATCTAAGGTCTCTATCGGGAAGAGCATAGTCCTAGGAAAAACTAGGATCTAGGAAAAGCTAAGATACTGCACAGAACCCTCAAACTCCCAGGCCTCAGGTAGAGGACCTGAGCTTGAAGGAGGAAGGCACACCACCCCCATGGGGGTGAGAGGGGGATTTTTTTTTTTTTTTACACAGACATACAGTGTGAATATATATAGTGTATATATATACAGTACTTCCTGAGTGAGGTCATTGGAAGGAGGTTCAAGAGAGTGACTTCTTGGAAGACAAATAAGTAAAAACATAATGGTGTTCAAAGCATGTGTATGAGATTGGATGTCGTGTGTCCCAAGGACCCATCAAAAAGCCAAGGGTGTTGTTGCCATAGTTCCTCAAACCTTTCCTCTGTTGAATCGACCCACCTGGCAGAGACAATGACATTATTCCTCCCTTTGCTTTACTAAGTTAACAAGTGTGCACCAAAGAGTGCCCAATGCTCCTATT
Organism: Istiophorus platypterus; assembly: GCA_016859345.1. NCBI lineage: Eukaryota > Metazoa > Chordata > Actinopteri > Istiophoriformes > Istiophoridae > Istiophorus > Istiophorus platypterus. The sequence goes on from CM029120.1 coordinate 20,624,423, forward strand.
GGTCAATGTCACAGAAGGCACTGAGAGTAGGCAAAAAAATTGTGACATGCAAAACTTTTTTTGGGACGTTGTGAGGTGCCCCACATGCAGTGTTGGTTGTGATACACTATGATTGATGCTCATTTTCAATGCCGACTCCCTACATCTGTCAAGTTGGGGTATCATCGGGATAATGGCATGTAGTCTGAACTTGGCATAACTTCTTTCAACTCAGGTGCAGATCTTGTATTCTCCTTTTCTCTTTCTGTCACTATCTATCCATACTTCAACATTGGGATCTTAGTATAACTAGCAAATTCATATAGAAATATTTGCTTAGAGGCCAAGTTGGAAACTTAAGTCTCCTGCTTAATGCTCATATTCCTTTGTCTGCTTGCTCTTACACACACACTCCCATTTCCTCTTGTGGGTACGCTGCTGCCTGACATGCACAAATACAGATGCACACACACATACTCATACACAAACTAACACATCTGTACATAGTCTTACTAATTTAGCAAGGATTTTAGTGGAAGAAAAGAAAAGAATTTCATAAGAAGAAAAGAATTGATAGAAATAGAAGCAGAACAAGAGTGGACATTGACGCTGCTTTCCTCCACTGGAGACGGCTCTTCGTGATTAAAGGACCAGTAAGTAAGCAGCTGTTAATGCTAACAATGGCTATGTAGCTATAGCAAAAACTTACATACAATACCCAAGATAAATAATGTCATTATTGTAGCTGGTTGAGAAGGTTATTATAATAGTTTAACCATTTTTCCTAAATTGTGCTGTTTAATCTGTATTTTAAAAAATCAAATTTTATAGACTCAGTGATGTATTTGGATGAAATTTTTGTTTGGAACTCATCTTTATGTAGAAACACCAACTGTCAGTTGAATGTTGTCAACTAAAATGCAACTTGAGTAAATTTAGTTAGAAAATTACCAGTGAAGGAGAGTAAGTAAAAGAAGTGCTTTTATTAAATATCTGAATGCTACACAGCACTTCCCAGCTGCACAAATGTATGTAATGATTCTGCGCACAAATATCAGGCTGTATTCTTTTGTGTAATGAGAATGCAGAAATGGTGTTGCAAAATTTATGCAATTTTATTTAAGCAATTAACAATTAACCAGACAACTGCCATTATGGAAAAACAGTCTGATTAAATAGAGCCAAAGCCAAAGCTCCCATGCCACTGGACCTGCACTGTGCCGTTTTGCATATAGCATAGGCATTCATTCATTACATTTATATTCTTTACATTTAAAATTGGGTGTCATGCCTTGAAAACAATAAGCTATCCTTGAGTTAATATTTTTGCTTTGCATTATGAGTCTGCTCTGGAAAGGGGGCAGTAAAGATTATTGAATGTGAAATATCACCAAATTCCATCTAATACATAATGTTCAAATGGTTCAAAACTTTATATAAGGAGGAAATATAAAAGCTTTTGTAAGATATTATGTGGTGATAACAATACAGATGTTCTTTCCATAGCTGCTTTAAACGTACTGTAAAATTGTTTTAATATATTCATTTTATATTTTCCTGGTATGTTCCCAATGCATCCAGTAAAGCAGTCATACTTCTCTATCAGATTGTATTTACTGTAAAAGTGCAGGGCCAAACTTCTTTTTAAAACCCTCCTTTAAAAAACCACATAGGCTTTGACATCTTTGCAAAATAGTACAGCAGGGTAGAGAACGAAAAAATTCTGGTCTTCCACTTTCTTTACTTTTCGTAGCCTACTGTAAATGCTTCACATACAAGGTCATTCTTGTACAGGACAGCTTCAAAGACATTTATGGTCATCGTGTAAAAAAATCGTCCTTCGTTTCTACAACTTGTCTATCTTTTGACATCCAATCCATAAGAAAAGAATGGATGAATAGTGAGTGTCTAGACTTATTTGACCCTCCCTCCTTCCTGCTGTCCTTTCTCTTAGTTGCCACTTCCCAAAGCTAAAGAGGTCTTACGGCTGGACAGAAATGAAATCTTTTCACGTTATCTGATGGAGGACAGCAGCAATGTCCTTAATGCTCAATAAAGTAAAATAGCCGTTTTTAGTACACACTCACTTGGCTGTAAACCCATTGTTGTCCCCTCAGGAGCTTCCCCTTAAACTTCACCAGGGTTTGCATTACAATGCTATGTTCCTACAAGCCGACTTTGCATTGGGTGAGCAAGACGCGTAGACTTTACAAGGCTGCAGCCCTGACTCTGCACCTCTCCCCTGGGATTTAAGGGTTGAAAACAATAGCACAGTCACATTCTAGCCTGATCCCTCCTTAGCCCCTCTAACAGCTCAGCCACATCTTATTTCACATCACATTCCCCCCACGGGGCGACTGTAAACAAGCTTTCAGCGTCACTCCACCTAACAAGAACTTCCTGACATAAAGGAAGACAGTCGCAAGACAGACAGCATTCTCCACCCGGGGAAAAGGGAAACAGCAGGGACCCCAAGAAGTACACCACCACCAGCATCACTCCAGAAGCCGCCTTTTGTACCCTAATGATAAGAGGTATTTTGTGCACAGGGTTGACACACGCATGGAACCTACACGGAGGCAATGAAAGCTTGCCTCTTGCGGTTTGAAGATGCAAAGCAAAACAGAAGACTTGTTTGATCCAATTTATTTAGCATCCCAATTTTGAAGTCAGTTTCTCACATATTTGCAGAAGAGTCTTTGTTGAAAGTTTCAAGTTGTCCTATTCCCACAGAATATGTGTAAGAAAAAAAAATCAGTGGCCACATCCGAATTCTTTCAAGTATGATTCAAAAACAGGTTTTTTACCCAAAGTTTACACTTTCAGCTCTCAAGACTTTCAGCTTTCAGCTCCAGAGAGATGATGATGGAGGACTTGTACTTCTGGGTGTATTTCTTGACTTGATCCATGTAATCTCAGTCTCGCTGTCACATAGAAATTCCCGTCTTTCACCTCTATCACAGGAGTCCATTCAGTACTCTCTGCCTGAGACACATTAACTTTCTCTCAATTACTTACCTACAATCTTGTATTTTATAAAGTGTTAGACTATCTAAAAGCAAAGCTCTGCTGTTGCACAAGAAGTCCAGAAAGCCTTGTTGGCACATTTTCTTTCTTTCTTCTCTTTCTCTATTTTTCACACCATCAGGCAACTTTTCTTTATTCACTGTTAATTCTTGTCTATCCCTTCCCTGTATATCATGCTTTTATTAAAATGACAAAATAAACACATGGTTTTGTCTTGGCAATCCTTAAAGACTTTCCTTTGATTTTTGAAATGATTGCCTTGTAGGAGATTATTAGTCTTTTCCTGAGAGAATGCCATAAATGGCATTTGATTTTAAAAACATAACTGCAGATATTAATTCATAAAATAGTGTTCATTCTATTTTTTCTGGGGTTATTTTTTTCTATCTGTTAGATTTTGCTGAAATACTTTTTATAAAACAAAATTTCATGTACAGTCTCTGAAGTAAATGATAACAATACAGAATAATACTATTTTATTTTAATTTTAAGTTTGATGTTTGACCACCTTTATAGGGCTGATGTAAGGTTTTTACTGCTGCAGTGGCAGAGAAAGAATATTCATTGCATGAAGCCATTTCAGTAGGTAATTTCGGTGGTTTTAGTATCTCGGACTTTTTTATTGGACATTTAGTTGTAGCACTGAGGCAATCTTCTGCTCTAAATGCTTTACCCGTTGTGTTGGAGGTCGGCATTATCACCTGAAAGAAGATAGTTTTTAAACCTTTTTAATATTTGTTTTGCTTACAGCGTTTTCACCTTGATTTTTTTTTATTTAGGATAAACCCAATGTACTTTGCTGCAAAGCTCAGTTGTAAACTGTCAGTTCTGCTTCAGAATTAATAAATGAAAAAATCAAAACAAAAAAAATATGGTTTTGTTAACACTTTTTGTACATGCATATTGTAAATTTCCCAAAAAAGCACAAACACAAACATGTTAAAAATTCTGGGATCTGGCAGAGTTCCTGGGTAATACCATTATTTCAATTCCAGTTATTCAACCCTAGTCATGCCTAGACCTTTACATGAACTGCAGGAGTCTTGTGCATCATCTGAAACATATTTTCTCGTTTTTCAGTCTGACATACACTGACTGAGTTAATGAGTTAATAACTTTAATGGGTTTGGTTTGGTGTTTATGAATTCGGGTGAAGTTTGTGGTGAGAGAACAAAGAACCGTGGGAACTATCAAGGAAACGATCTGTTCTGGGACCTTTCACATTCTATCGCAAGGCGAAAATGAGTTAAAAACAAAGGTGCATTGTGCTTGTTATCTGAATACATACACTTGGCTGTGCCTTAATAAAAAAAAAAAAAAGATAATACTACAGTACAAGAGGCATCTTTTCCATCCGATTTTTACCTTTTTGTTATTATTCATGACAAATAGTATTAGCTCCAGCTGTCGTATTTACAAATAAGGCTCAGTCTGGAGACTGCTCTGTCAGTCCCCTGAATTTGATTACCCCACTTGGGTTCACATAGTCAGTGCTGTTATACCTCTTGGTTTGTTTGTAATCCAGTACTCTGCACTACATTCCTCATTCTCTAAACACCAAATTGAGAAATGGTGTTCATCCCTCCAGAAGAGTTTCAGGGGTTTGCAAAATCTATGGCAAGATGCTTCGAAGCCGTTCTGGAGACTTTCCATGTTTCCCACTAACGTCTCTTGTCTGGATATATTGCTGTGTGATTATTTAACCTGCCTGTTGTCTCTTGTAAACAACTCTTTATCCCCAAATGTGAGACAGGTCTGTGGCAAGAGGTCTGAGAATGTGTAGCATCATCAACATCTCTTCCCTGTGCTCACCCTGTAAAACAAAGGCTGCTCTGTCCTGTTTGATTGGTAAGGTGCTGATTAACATTTACATTGGCTGGTTACTGTTAGAGAAGCTAGATGAAAGCTATTTAACTCTAATCTGTTTTTCTACTTGTTTCTGTAGCCGTACCACGGTTGCTGGAGTTCACTCACTGACCAATGGTAGTAGAGTGTGTGGTTGGATTTTCATTCTCACATCTTCTCTGTTGAGTCGCTATTAGCGATTAGCATATTAGCTATTTCACTCTCAATTACCAGTAACTATTAACAGTAACAGACCACTTCTGGCTCAGCTTTCTTGTACCATCTATAAACTTGATCTTACAATGCTAAATGATCCTGGTAAAATTACAAAAATTGCAACATGCACAGAAAACCTAAAAAAGCTATAATTAATATTTTGAATATGAAATGAATATTTTCATATATCAAATGTCAGATTCAGCTGGTATGTCGAGGGAATAAATCCAAGTCAGGTAATATCCTCAATGTCAATTCAACTGTCATTTTGTAACATTCAGACAATGTTCTGACAGTGGTCATACAACGTTGTAGTTATGTTGATTCAACCACAAAGGGATCAAATCATTCCTATTCAAGCAGCAAATCCTGCATACTGTTAAAACTGTTTAAGATGCAGTGCTAGTTTCAATGTTATACTGTTTCTCACTGGGCCTCATCTCTTCTTCCTCACCTCTTTACAATAAAAGTGGGCAAGAAGCAGGAAAGAGAGGTTGGAGCAACTCAACAGTGTCTCTCAAGGTTTTCAGTCCAAAAGACATTTTAAGCCTGATCTCTATACATCCCTCTCTGCTTGTCAATAGGAAAGGGCAGAGGAAAGAGGCAGTCTGGCTGTCAAGGCCTCCATACATGCACTGTACCTTCTAACACAGCAGACTGATGTAAGCACAAGCAAAATGAGGGGAGCTTAAAAGAAGTTTATGTTAAAAAGCAATTTCCTAAATGAACACAGCATTAATCCAGCTAATGCTCTGGTGCAGGAAAAATTCATTTGTTGACTTTCTCGCCATTTCTTCAGAGGAAGGGAATACTATAAAGTGTAATGCCTTAGGTAAGCCTGTCTCTACATTAAGCTGCTGAATATGCATTATGTGCCTTAACACTGGCTTCCATTATGCATGTCTTTCATTGAGATGTGAACCAGAGTAGCATATATGAGATATATTCTTGTCATTAACTGGAGGGGGCTAACAATCCAGATCCCCCCTGTAATTTCCCCAGGCTGATACCTGGGATTGCAGCTTGAATCCCTGATCCTTCACTCTTCGCCATTCCGAGGTGTTCAGAGTTCACCAAGGCTGTAATTGTTTGCAATTCCTACTTCCATTAATCGATGCCTCCATCTCCATGGACTGACATCCCCACCCACACAAGCTCCACTGTCAGGATTTCACCGCTCCACTGCAGTACCATACACTGGATATGAAAAATTCATTAGCCGCCTGGCAACCAGCAAGGAGAGCCTATAGTGTGAGTTGTTACCAAGAAGACAGGAAAAGTGAAGAGTGGGAGTAAAAGATGAGAAAGAGGAGACGTAGATGATGGGAGATGTGAAACAGACATTAATTCATCGTTAACCATCTCATTATCTTTTCCTCTCCACTCATGTTGAACCAAATACACAGAGAATACCAGGAATAGAGACTGGAAATGACTGTCAGAGAAACTTACAGGACCAGGACTATAGTTTCTTTGTTCTCATGACAAGTGAACATGGTGGGCCCTGGGAGGGAGTGTACATCTATAAATCACTGCAAAGGAGAGCAGTTTCTCACTTAATTAGCTCCAAAAATGAGCCTATTAAACCCAATATGCCCGGACTTGGATTTTATTATGTTTCATTTTGTTAAATGCTTTGAATCAAGAGGGTATACAACGATCAACCACAATAATAAAAACATAAGGCAAGTTGGGCAACTGTCTACTATATAACACATCTAAACCTCATAGTAAATCTGACCTTCATCAAGACCAATAGAGATAATAGTGCTCCTATGAAAAGAAAACTGTGTTCAAGTAGGAGTACCCAGTGTAGAAAAAGGTATTCAGGGCTTTGAAGCAATAATGCAATATAAAATTAACATTTTATGTTAATTTTAACATTATCATTTTAAGTACCTGGGTAGTTTAATCTTTTATGGTGCATCATATTTTATAGGTTAATATACTTTGTGTCTCCTTTTATGCCAATGGTTTCTTGCACAAATATAGAGTGGCATAAATAAAACTGTCCAAGTAAAGTAGAAGTACCTCAGTTGAGTAAAGGAAGTTACTTATCACTGACTGGTCCAGTTTGCAGTTCATGTCAGAGAAATGGGAGAAAAAAAACAGGCAAGTGACTGTATTCATGGAAATCAGCAAACCCCATAATACTGGTGGTGAGAAATAACCAGGTACATTGATTCAAGTATAGTGCTTCCTTATACCACCTGGCTTCTTACTAGAATATTTTCACTTTACGCAACTGTATACTTCTACTCCACTTCTATTAAGAGGAATTCAGGCCCCTTTATTTCAGAGGGAAACATTGTACTTGTTATTCTATTGCAATTATCTGAGAGTTTGTTTTTGGGACAAGCAGATTCAGATTTTGCACGAAAATGTATGATCAACAAATAAATTATGACTCATTGCTATAGATTAAACAATTCAGCAGTGTATAAATTAGATAAAATGAGCTCCACCTTGAAGTAAGAACACATAAATGTAAGAACATTTTGTTAGTGATACTTGACTTATGAAATAAAATGTGGTATTATCTGGGGAAAAACAGTAAGTGACCTTTTCTTGCAGATTGTCCTTGGCTGCTTGAACATTAAATGAAGCAAGCACATTTAAATAGGAAAATAAACATCAAAACAAGCATTTAACAAAATATATTAATTTTGAAAAATTATACCTTGCTGGACTACAAAACAATTTCCTCAGTGGGAGACATGCAGGTCTCTGGATTCTTCTCTCTTCAGAGGCATAGATTAATGATGTACTAAGGGACCTAAAAACTATTTAAGAACATCTGTGTTATGCTTTAGCCTTAAATCTTGTTTCTTCACCCCAAGTTTCTGTCCTTCAACTAATTAAAAAAGAATAGTTAATACTATGAGATAAGTGCAGCATTTCACAATTCTCCAAATTAAGTCTTAAAATGATGCTTTTAAACATTTCTAAAAGGAGCCTAGCCTCCCTAATCAAATGGCGCTCTAGGTTTCAGCTGCTGCCTTTCAGTTGCCTCTATGCAGAAAGAAAAGCCCAGCTGAGCTGACAGCCCCTTTTTATGAAACCTGCTCATTGCTTGGGTCCAAGTGTTAAACCACATGTTACCTTCTCCTCCAGTTTCATCCAAATAACAAAGAAGTGTATACTGTATTTCCTACTTACTCATAATGGTATTGAGCTACTTTATTTATATTCGTCCGAGCTTTGAGATACCAAATCCTGCTTTATTTGTGGTGCGGAAAAATTGCATTTAAAAATTTAACAGCAATGTGTCTTCCCAGAAACAGTGCCCCCATTATTCCACAGAAGAAGCTGTCACACGTTTTCTTAGGGCCCATTCTGTGAGCAGAAAGCAGTACCAGCAAAGGCTGTAAAAACACATTTTTCTTGAAAGACACATTGTTGTTGACATCTTCAAATGTAATTTTTCGACACTGTGACTGGGACCAATGGAATTCCATTCACAGAACGTCCATTGTGTTGGACAGAGACTGAGAAAAAAAAGCAAACAAAAAATAATCAAACAAACAAAGAAAACAGAAGAGATGTACAAAACCTCTTCACATAAAACTTAAACTAGACATGCAAATCCTGCACAAAGCGTGATAAGATTTTGCAACTGTCTTGCAGTTTTACTTTGAAAATATATTTCAAATATTTTTTTTCTCACCACCAACTGAAATTAACTCCTAACTAAAACTCTCATAAAACAGCATCTCAAAGGGAAACTTATGAAATGTATGTAAATCCATGTTTTTTGTTTGCAGTATAGTAGTAGCAGTGTCACAGAAATACCAGACAAGTCTGTGTAAACTGTACGGAATTGAGAGAAACTGGAAATGACTAAACATCCATCAGCTGTGTATAGCCAGCTCCAGTTAAGGTTGCTGTGTTAAAGGTGCTGGCTTCTTACTCGCTCAGTGAATCTCAGACCTCAGTGAGATCCGGCTCAGCATGCCTCTCAAACTCCTGCTATTCGGTCAGGGAACATAAATCCTGTCACCAATGTTTTCACACTGTGAGGGCCACAAGACTTCGCTGCACGCATCTATGTAATTGTGTGTTCCTGGTGTCAAAAATTCTTAAAATTCATTGAGTTAAATACATGTTTTTTTCCTGTTTTTCTCTGAAAATCCAAGTCTTTATTTGTATTGCAGTCTATAGGGTAGTTGGATGGCACTGTCAGCGGGCTCATGGAGCAAAATGTGTAAGTCAAATTTGCCTATATTCTGGTAAAAATGATGTGTAAAGACTGAAATTTGTGGCTGTGAGGACACGGTAAATAGACATTTTTCAAAAGAGTTTAACACCTTCTCCCTGGCTTAGTAATATTACCACATCCTATCATGACTATTCAGGGCTTCAATTTAGTGATATTAGTACTTAAACCTGTATTAAGTGATTTTGGACCACTTAGATAAGTGGAAATGTAAACACAAAAACAACATATTATCAAAAATGTTACATGAAAAACTTGTTACCAATAAGATTGTTTATTTACACAGTAGATATTGGGCAACATTAGAATTCATTTGGAGGTGTGTTTCTTGCCAATTGGTCATTTTAAGGCCTACATTAACTAATTTTTCGTCTCTATTTTGGGATCCACCAACTCTTGAAAAAATATTTGGCTCTTAGGCTGCTAATGCTTCACAGCATTATTGGTATGACAAGATATCAGTGAAGGTGCAATCAAATGAAATATTTACTTTGGCTTTGACAGTAAACTGCTTAAATCTATCTTTGTGATTAATCAAAAAAACAAAGAACTCAGATTACGGTGCAAATCTCTAATCATCTCTAATAGCCCCGGGCAGGGCCAGAACTTCTGCACTGTTACAACTTCACCCTAAGGCTCAAAAAAGAAATCAGCCACCAGTAGAGCCTTTTCTTACTTAACTCCACATCTTTGGTATCATCGTTTCCTTGCAATCAGGGAAGCAAACTCTGTTGTAGGCCTCAAATCAGCACTCAGAACCTCTCAGTTTTAGCACCATTGAGCTTGAGAACATTTTGGTCTCTTTCCCAAGACAAGACAGCACTGACATAGAAATCTGAAGTTGGGAGTCCTGGTGGAAACTCATTCTCTGTTTGCTTTGAGATCACACTAATCCAATGTCCAGGGGCAACCCATTTTAAAGATCTTATGTTGGGCTAGACCACAGGCCATGCCAACCCTGAAAATAAAACTTTGCAGACATGCATGCAACATTCTGCGTAAAGTGCAATTAAGTATTTGATGCAAGACTGATACCCTTTTTAAGAAATGTGCAGAATTACATCTTTTACAGTTAAAAATGTAGTTTTAATGGTAAAATTCTTAAATGGAAATCTCTCTTGAAAAGGAGGAATAAGTGATTCAGGAGGAAGACTTGATATTTGAACTCAACAGCCAAGCTCCACCCCCCAAATTCATACACGCATTGCCATTGCAACATCACTAACTAGCAGACCTAAAGAGAAATATAGAATCCAAAGCATTTTGAATAGCATTGAAGTAGATACCCTTTCACAATACCAAAACAAAACAAACATAAATATATATATATAACAACCAAAAAATGAGCACAAACACAGCATCCAAAACACAATAGACTAAAAACTGGCTAGAGTTATTTGTTCAGATTGTTTCTGCAAAACTACAGTGACAGAAGAGAGGACCATAGGGTGGAGGCTAAACTAACAAAGAAGTTAATGTTACCTGGCAAAGCATTTTCAATTGTGCATGAATCCAAATAAATCCCCTGTACTAGCAAGTTTCTGTCTTTAGGTCTTTGTGGCTATAAAACCTGCAGCATTTTGTACAGACAAATACCATGATATAGTGCAAAAAACGAGACACCAAGGAAGTTGACTAACGTTAGCTAGGTTGTGGATTAGCAAAGTGTTTCATGCCTTTCATCTCTTGGAGGTCTTCACTCTTGGAAAGCCTCACCAATATTAACACTTGGTGCATGGTGCAGTTGCTATGTATGTTTATTATGATTCAGTGTGTTGAATCCCATCTCCAATGCAGCACCTTCTCCTGACAGTTGCATTCACAGGAGCTGGCACTGACTAAAGTCCCATCTGTCCTACCTGAAGCATATGAGGCTGGGAAATTGTGTCCAGCTATGGTTTTTTCTGCCTCGATGCTTTAAATCAGTGTCACTTTAAACATTTTTTGTGCATATGATTCTTTTAGTCTATTTTGTACTTTGTACGTCAAAGGCTGGTGTAGTTAAGTATCGCTGAAAATATTGCTGACTCCTTTCTCTGTTCTTTTTACTGTAAAGACTCATTCGAGACTTGCTTTTAATAGAGGGCTATATAAATACTTCAACTTTAAGTTGAATTTCTCATAGCAACACTTCCAACTCCAACGGAGAGTACGGAGAAGTTGGTAATTAAATGAGAGTTAATGATGCATTTCTACTGCCACGCATGCAGCTCCACTTCACATACACATTGCTCTCCTTGCTCCTGTTGAAGATAATTGCATAGTTACCATTCTTGTTTGCTGCATGGCTATACTGCTCATTCTGTCTGACCTAATTTGATATTTTGTTTTTGTTTGGCTGCTGTAGCTAGTGTTCTATTTTCTTTAGGTCTTAACTGAAGGTATAAACTTGAACTACTGAACAACAAGGGTCAGTACATCACATCTTAATTTATTGATTACTGTGGTTTAGTAGATGAAAGTACAATTACAGCCAGAAGCAGTAGATGACAGGTTTCTGGTGGAGAGTGGCAGAAATGGGTTATTGCACGGATTCATTCTTGAGTTCAGCCATCATTAGGCAGAAAAGGTACATCGACATAAAATCACGTACTTTATATTCGCTCACATTTTCGCCATGCTGGAGATCTGGGGATGGCTATGTTTGTCTGTTAATCAGTCAGTCCACCACTTTGGTTGAGACATAAATCTCTCAAAAACAATTAAAGAAATTGCCATGAAATTTACAGCAATTCACTGACCAGAGAAGATGAATCCTACTGACTTCGGTTATCACCTTACTTTTCCTCTAGCACCACCTTGAGGTTCACATTTGTGGTTCTGACAGAAATGTCTAAACAACTACTGGATTGATTACCCTGAAATTTTCTTAACATTTTTTGGTAGCTTGAAATGACTGATCACACAATTTCAACACAGTATATAGTCACTGATTTCATATGGATGAAAAGGATAAAAGGAGGAGCATTCAGTCAGATCTGTGTCAGCTGCACAAAGATAAGCTAATGAAAAGGTGAGTTTTTGCCTCTATATTTTGACTGATGCTCAAAATACCAAACTGCTCAGCAGATCAGTTTGATATACAGGGTCTGATGTCCAGTTCTGCTGAGTTTAACAAATCAGTTTATCTGTTAACTGTATAACCAATACAGTATTCATCAATAATATATACTTGAATATTCCCGTAAATGATATAAATGAATGTGGATCCCTCTGCAATGTTTGTTAGGTTTTTGAATTGCATTTATATTGTTGCATTAATTTCTAGTTAATACTACCAAAGCATTCATTAAATAACAATGCAGACCCATGCACCACTCCTGAACCCTGCTCCTGAATGATAAACTAGAAATGTACTCGGGCGTCATTTCTTATTAAGCTAAATGAGCTTATCATATGTGGAGACAGTTTAGTCATGAGATAATGAGTCAGTCCTGATTAATGCTTAAAAAAAACCTGTACTTTGTAAACCATTGCTGAGCCTGGACTCTGTTAAAATGAATGAGAAAAAAGTCTCTGGTAATCTCTCACCACTGATGGATTTAAAGTGCTGTATAAAAACCACAGCAGCAAAACTGAATGTGTTATGATAAAATCTAAACCCAGAGTGAACGACTTTATTGTGTTGTGGTACATTTCATACAAGCCCTGAGTGCTGATAGAATATGCAAGCACTGTCCTTTCGCAAAATATTTATTAGCTCCAATTCTTTATGTAGACCACAATAGCTGCACAAGATTTACAGAACCTATGGATTTTTCACTCCTATCCTGCCCTTTCTTTTTCAAGCATTTCTGTGCAGCAGTCTTTGCATTATTAAAACATATTGCAAATGATAAAAGAATAGTCACATCAGAGGTATAATCACTAATAAAACTTGGTGTTGTAAATTGCACATAGCTTGACTAAGCAGCAGTTATTTCCATGTGAGCTGTAATCGTGTTTCTGAAAACAATGGGAGCTTGGAACTCACAGGAGGGAAGCCAAACCTGCAGTGAAAAACACAGACATAAGGTAAGATTCGACTTCTGAAGAGCAACAACGGTGAGAAGTGTAAAGCAAAATTTCACTGATGCAGGTCTTTCACTGTGATGATGACAACTCATGGTGCTTCAAGAAAAGGATATGACCGGAGGGGCTAGAGAGAACACACTTTCCAGTGTCTACTTACTTAAAATGGGACCCATTTACCCCATCAGTCATTGGCATTATTCCTGAATGGGTCTGGCTCCACACACTCTTTATTTAGGTACCTCTCTTCCTTTGGCCCAGTTGTTGTACATTTAGATATTATTTGCAAATCTCCAGCAAACCTTCATGATCACACTAGCAGACAAGGCCATGATCCTTGTTATGCAAGCACAGAGTGTCTTTTAGTGATGAATATGGCAGAAGGGAGTACTTTGTGTTTTCTTGGCAGAATCTGGCTGTCTGGTGAAATAAACACTTGAAAGATGATGGATAGATCTTTGTATATGGTTATTTACCAAGCAGCTACTGCTGGGATTTTTTCAAGGACATAGTCTAGTTTAAAATAAAAACTCTGAATGGTTATATCATGTCTTCAAAAAAACTATCATTGAGGCAAAACTGCAGTTCACAGTGTAATATTGCTTTCATTTATCATGCTGGGTACTCTTCTCTTATGGGCAAATCAATGAGGATGCAGATCATCTTTTATTTTTTCTGATAATGTTCCCCAGGAAGTCCTTACATGACAGAGGGATGCAATTCTATTGACAGCATGACCCAAATACTCCAATTATTCCACAAGCGAAGGAGGAGAAAGAGACAGAGAGAGGTGTTAAAATAGAAACAATATTCAGTAATGTAGAGTCGATTTGACACGTTTGCAAAGTCTGGCAAATAACAGATATGGCACCAGATCAGAGAATATCTCAGATGAAACAAGCATTAGATAGACGATCACATTATGCTGTGACATATTTCAGGCTATAATCTATATGCAAATATTCTACATCTTTTTTCATTGCACCCTTTATGGGTCAGTTTGAATGTTATTGAAGGACAGTTCTAACAATATCCACAGAGGTGTGTATACTGACCTTCGCGCCTCGATACCAGTCTCTTTTCTATTACTGACAAGGTTGGCCAAGTTTCTGTGTGAGGAATCATTACTCCTGCAGCACAAATTTTTATCTAGTACATATAATTTTCTCTCTTCGCTTCTTCAAGCTCACCACATTAAATGTAAAAGTCAGACTACATGAATAGGTGGTGTTCCTTTCTGGAAAGTTGCTCCATCAAGCTGTAATCCTGTGATGTCAAAGAAGACAGAATCAGTGTGTCCAATAAAAGTTTCCCTGCTGCAGTGTCAGGGAGCTGACTATCAGAGTCACATCGGGAATCCCACTGTCACTAATCCTCTTTTAGAAATGTAAATGTTTGATGAGAGACACTTCTGGGGGTTTTCATTTTCACAGCAATTGCACATTAAATATCCAACTGTTTCTCAGGGTGTTCGGAGCCGTGTGTGTGCGTGCGTGCGTGCGTGCGTGCGTGCGTGTGCGTGCGTGCGTGTGTGTGTCTTTGTGTGTCTCTGTGTGTAGCTGTGGGTCTGTGGAAAGCCAGCCTGTGAGTGAGCGAGTGCTCAAACTGGCAACACTCCCCTCTTTGGGACAAAATTTTGCAATGTTGATGATTCATGGTTTACAAGTTAGGCTCTTCACTGACACTCTCATCCACGATGATGACTTTGTACAATAAGCAAAGCCATAAAATAAGTCAATATGTGTGATTGATACAAAAACAAGGTAATACAATGTTAAAAAACTACTACTGATAGAAGGCGATTTTTCAGCGTCACAGTAGATAACGTAGGGGAAAGTGTTATAAAAGTGTTGTGTGGATGTGTAGCATGAAAAGATCTTTAATAATTCTAAAATGGAACTGTAGCATTGTATATTTTCAGTGAAGATCCAGTATTATTGGTCCTTTCATCAGAAAAGAACAGATATGGGAGGTTTTGAAACTGTCCAAAGTCCATGTCACATATCACTTTAATTGTATTTGGTTTGCACTATTCAATCTCATAGTCTACAATTTTTGCATGTACTAGGTGAGAAATCTGTGTATGTTACCAATTTAGAACTAATCCGGAAATTATGCAGTACCTTACATTCAGCAGAGAACTTTGTCAAAAGCAACGTAATGTTTTTCCCTGCAAATATTAGGTCCACAAATGTTTTCTTTCCCTCCTCAAAAAATGATCACAGGCACCATTAAAAATAGTATGATGTAATGTATGAAACATAAGAATATATATGAATAGAAGAACAACTTTATTACAACTTTAAAAAATGTCTTTGGATCACTGACACATAACATCAGCAAAAGAACAAGTAACAAACATATATAACATACAGAACAAATGTTGTAAAAAGGCACCACTGGGTAAAATAAAAAGTAGAAAAGAACTGATAAAATACCAAAAGCAAGGCATAAAACATAACATAAAATAACATGGTGCAAGATCTTTTTAGTGTAAAATTTAGATTGTACTCACAAATAAAAGACTTTTTAAAGTCTTTAAGTTTTTGCCAAAGGCACAATATATAGTTCCTCCCAGAGTGCAGTCTCAGACTGAGAAAATAAAGGATGATTGCAGTCCTGGCAGTATTCAGATCACTCAGCGTCATGTGGAGCTTCCCAATTGTTTTGCCACTGCCGGCTATTCCAGCAAGTTTACTTCTGAGCCTTTCTTGTATTGTGCCTATGTTCTTTAATTGGTTCACAAATTGTACTTCTTTCTCAGCTTCTGAATGTGTGTACCTATATTATTGGTCTAAATTGTGCCCCCCCCTTAATTTCAAGCACATAATTCAGAATATCTTCAGAAATAAATACAAATTAACCAATTTTGTATAATCAGAATATTATATAAAATATCCAAAGTTACTAAACACAAGATAATGAGAAAAAAAACATGCATAATAGTAAAATAATAAAAACACAAAATATACATCAGACACATTTATTGACACAATATTTGGTTGCAGAAACATTAGCAATGATGACATCTTGTAGCATCTAGAAGCTTCCTGCATCCGTCTGCTGGTAGTTCCTGCCTCACATCCATTGCTGTGTATTCAAGATCTTTTAAATTTGGAGGAATTCTTTTTGCAATGGCAGATTCAGTTCTATCCAAAGGTTTTCAATGGGATTTAGGTCAGGACTTCATCTTTTCCTAATCAAACATCTTTTCCAAACATCCTTTTCTCCTGCTTCATGTTTGCTTTGGGTTGTTGTCCCTCTGGAGGATCCTAGACCTCCATTGCAAACCTAGTTACACTGGGTAACAAGTTTAGCTCTAATATGCCTCAGTAATCTTATGATTTCATCCTTTGTTAAATTCGATGCCTCCACTACCAGAGGCAGTAAAGCAGCCCCATATTACAATAGAACCTCCTCCATGTTCTACTGTAGGTAGCGTGTTCTTTTCCTCATGGGCTTCATTTGTTGCCTATAAATAAACTGATGCAGTGAATTCCCACAGATTTTTTCTTTGGTTTCATCTGTCCATATAATATTATCTCAGAAACACTGTTGCTCATCTATGAAAGTTTTTGCAAAAATTAGCCTTGCGTCTTTGTGCCTCTCTTTCAGCATTGGTGTTCTTCTTGGCCTTTGCCCATTTTTTTCCACAGTCCACATCAACCTTTGCAGACTAACAGAGATTCTTCTTAACTCCACATCCTTGAAGAATCTCAAGAGTTTTATGACTGTGAAACTACTTGATAACATTACAAACTGTTTTTGGAAATGTGTTTTTTTGGTAATAGTATTTCTGATGCTCTCTTGTCTTTTCCATAGAGAAAAAGAACCTGGAAACGATCAGCCCCTTTTTATACAGTAAAATTATCATTCATTGGTTTGTTCAGATCTCAAAATTAAACACACATCTTATTTATTTTTATTTTGTTTGAGGAACCAATTTGAATTCATCAAAAGTGGCCAATAGTTGTGTCAAGCTTAACTTTTATGTCTGTATTTCTTATTTCAAGATATAAAAACATTTTCTGTTTTTGTCCGGTAACTTTGAACATTTTTTTTGATATTCTGATTGTGCAAAATCTGCATCAAGAAATGTAAGTATTATCTTGTTTTTTTCTTCATCACAGGCACTGACTGTCCAGTCAAGTCAAAATAATAATAACTTCCTGTGACTTGTTGAATTATTCCCTTGCTGCGATGGAAAAATATATTCATTTGAACCCCTGGCAAAGCAATGCTAACAAGAAGTCAGGGCTAATTGGAATAGTGGAAATACAATGTAATTTCCTCTGTTGTATTGAACACAGTGACGTACTACGCCTGTCTAATTACCTTCAGCACAGTTATGCCTCAGCACATACAACCTTGCTCCCTTCTTCATCTTTTAGGTTCTGTAAATCTTTCCTCTGTGTTGGTTCTTAACATCACTTCTTCGTCTTATGCATCCTGTCTCTGTGGCCATGAGAGATGTGACTGTAATCCAAATGAAGACTAATTGTCATGTTGTGCTCATTAGTTCCTTAATTATTTTCCAATCATCACTAAGGTGTTGTTTTATGATACTCAAGGCAATCATGGCAGGATATTAACATTATCATGGTGATGACTCAAATCAGAAAAAGCTGAGTCCCTCTATAAACAAGATTTGCATAAAGAAGAGGAAGAAAAAGAAGCACAAAGGCCATTTGTGTAACTGAAACCTCCAAGATACTAAATTGGAGTTTTCATGCCTAAAGAAATGTTTGAAATAAGAACTTCTCTTCCACCTATCATCAACCTGTCACTCCTGGATGGATTTGAAACAGCGTCAGTCCAAACTGTGCCTTTCTTGACTAGAGACAAGTCCATCATTCAGTACGTGAAGGGAGCAACATACTGGATTGTGCGTTAGCTCTGTCCTGTCCGTCTCCCTGATGCCATTTGTTCTGACTCCCCACTTTCATCAAGCCTCTGCATTCAGCTGTCACTCTCTCAGTAGAAGCAGAAATGGAGGAGCCAAGTTGGACCAATCGTGGTAGATAATGTGCTTAAATCAGCCAGTGGGTGTGAAAGCAGACCACTAGGGTTTCAGCTCTACACTTCAAAGCCTCCAAATTTGCCCGACTCTCCTCATTAGTTCTGAAGAATATGCTACAAATACTGCTTTCTGTGGTTAATCAATCGCTTAATGAAAGTCTTAACGCCTTCTTGTGCCTTTGGGCGGTCTGGTACTTGTTTGTTGTCGGTGCTAGAAAAAGAGGACCAAAACTTAAGTCTCTGTGCAAAATGCACTGATGTGTTGTCACTCAGTCTGATAACAGATAATGAAGCGTCTTCACCAGAAATGTATTACCGGTGCTGTCACAGCCAAAATATTCAACTTTTTCAATTAAATGCCCATCACTGGGAAATCATACTTTTCTAACCCTTTTTTATATCTTCATCTTCCTTTTTACCTTTTCCTTGTGTCTATAAATATGTACCAAACAGTAATAAGAAATTAAATGTTATTAAACGTTAAAACTGTATTTCCTTAACAAGTTAAACGAAAGACAAATAAGTCAGTTTATCTGGTTTCTCTAGAGCAGCTGTAATTAATAGTTTTATTTTAACTGTGGAAAAAATGTGACAGTGTAAAGAAGGTTGCCCATTGTGATGAAGCTACAGATAATTAACACCTGATTCTGCAGCTCTTCTCAGCTTTATGGAGCCTTACAGTGAGTTTCAGCTCAGCATTTTGCTGTCTGGCCCACAGCTTTACCGTATTGGTTTAGTTTCACTGATCTTATAGCATTGTTTTTGGCTGCAGGCAGCTTTTCTCCATGAAACAGTTCTAGAAACCCAGCGTGCATCACCAGCTCAGCTCCAAACGACAGACATACGGACAGAGTTAACAACTTGGTGGTAAACTTAGGTGAGCATTTAGCTGCTAAAGAGTCAGCAAAACAGAGCTAAAACAGTGTGACTTACATTTGCCAGAACACAAACAGACACTAAATTAATAATAATTTTGTACTGTTACCCCTGGGTATATAAATAAGCAAGACTTTGCTATGTCAACTTAAAAGGTTAAGTCCATGTCATGTTCACTACTTGTTTCTCCTACAATTTAGTGGAACAAAGGCCAAACTTTTGATTTAAATTTTAATTTTGAACTTATCATTAAACACAACTTTATGTTTTATATGAGGAAAGCAGATTAAAAAAAACAATCATCTAATCTATAATCTGAATTTTTTAAACTCAGTTTGGGGATCTTGTGTTTCTGCCTTAAAAAAAAAAACATGCCAGAAAAGATAATAAATAAGTAATTATTATAAATTATAAATAATTATAAATAATTATTTAATGTAACTAAATGTCTATATGAGACTAAATGAAGCATTAGTAATTAACGTTGAGGTCTGAATCAGGCAGATGAATAGAATTTGTTCTTGGAAGGATAAAATGAGCCAGTCACCTAGTTTGGTAGTAGTATACCCAAGTGCATCAGTTAGGATAATCAGAGAACGTAATGCTAGGGAAATTAATAATTTCTTTAAAGAAAAAAAAAATCAGGGCACTATCCCTCTGTTGTCATAGGCAGCAGAAGAAAAGTTTAGCCCACTCTTTAGTTTTGGGTCAACAAGGAAGGCAAGAATCTCTTCAGCAATACTCCCACTATCTTTGTCAGGCCTACTCTGGCTCAAGAAATGAGCCAGGAATGAAGGAAGAAGGATGAAAGAAGGATGGAGGAAGGATGAAGGATGAAGGAACTTCAAATCGCTCTATATCCATACATGACTCCACATACCACTGAACACAGTTCCATTAGGTCAGACCTTCTGTTTACATTGTGCTTAACCATATACATTCTCCTCACCTGGTTAACTTTACTTTCCTGTGACTTGCCCTGATAACTGTAGCTGGCATTTTGCTGCCTACCAAACACTATGGACCAGTGTACCAGAGATTCCTATTTTACCCATAGAGATTTTAGCTCTTTACCACTTGAACCTAAATCATTGATTTGTCCCCTGTAGAACGACTATAGCCCACTAGCATAAAGCTTTTATATAACTAGTAAGATAACCCTAAAGTAACAAAATATCTAAGTTACATTAGAGCCCAACATTTACTAGCTATGCTTGTACTAGTTACTTATATGTCCAAAGACAGACATCAACTCTAACCATAGTAGCTGTTGTTATGTGCCTGTTCTCTGCTGCCTACATCTTTCCTGAAGCTCCCTGAACTGCAGTCATCAATCCAGGTGGGTGAAATGTAGTGAGGACACCCCTTCTTTTCATTATAAATTCCACTAAATTAACCATTTTGTAATAATCCCTTCAGACATGCTCAGGAGTTTCGAGATGAACTTCTTACTCATAATAAAGGTGTCCAAAAAACATCTGCCAGACCTGGCAATACCATCTTCAACATGGAGCAACTGACATTATGATCTGATAATGCATGACGGGCAGGCCGTATACTTCCATAATGCCGCTTGTGGTCACCCAATTGTAGAACTCTAAAATAAGGACAAGAGAAGATAGAAACAACCTTCGAATAGAAGACAAAGGACTGCATTTGATATTGAAAATAATGTCTTACAATAAGAGAATAATCAAAATAAATGGATAATTTATCAGCAGTCTTTTCCCCTCTTTCTCTGTCTCTCCCTTCCTCTTTCTGCACTACACACTGACACACCCAGAACTGTCCCTAAACAGAGCCACAACAGGCACATCAAAAATATCCTCACTCTTTTCAGGGCGGCATTGTACTGATTTTCTCTCTGTTTAAAGTAGATGAATGTAATTAACATGATTAACCATGTTTGATATTACTCTGCAAATACCAATATTTAAATGATGTAAAATGACTGAGTTATAAAACCTAGAATTTAATGCAATGTTCAACATGCACAATTCAATACGTAACAGACCTCTTTAATTTTGATGAGTTTGAGTGCACATATATAATTCATTCATTTGTACATCTATTCATAGTTCTATTTCATTTACAGATAAACGAGTCAGCCAAGAAAGTGGAAAGTATGCCTTTCTGTTCACAATCAGAATGGAGCTGGAGCATCAGGTAGTCACAAGTTTCTTTTAGCACCGCCCCCTGAAGAACACTGGGTATTCTGGTTGGATACGGTCACTGTCACTCTACACTAAGTGTAGAAAACAAGCCAAGATCATGTTTTGTTCAGTTTACTTTATTAAGTTGCCATTTAGCACTGCAGCTCCAAGCACAATTCAGTTTCAGCACAGATTCTTTCAGGAACAGCCAGTTTAATTTCTTATGATTTCGCTCACTTTCACAGTTCAGCTAATGGGGGGGGGCTTTATCTCTTTCTTACAACAGCTTGTCAACTAGGACCATTGCCATTGCAACCAATCTGACACTACGCAGACTTATTTTACCTCTAAACTACTATCTTAATGCCATCTCTTGGCCAGGTAGCTAATCTAACCAGGAGAACACCAGATGGTCTGAATAAGTTAAAGCATTCTGAAAATTGAACATGAAATGTTCTCATTAACTCTTGTCAAGAAACCAAATCGGAGTATTTCCTAAAATGTCAAACTATTGCTTTAAAGCTGCTGTGATCAGTATTACAATGGATAAAGTGACTACAATCATAGATTTCATGTTTATTTACTGTTTTGCAGTTTTAATGTTTTGATGTAGACCTACCACTCTCACCAGTGTCATTTTCATCAGCAACAACAGGTGTTATTAGCAAAAACAGCTCTAGAAACAGAACACTACCTGCCCTACATTAACAGCAGTTAGCTGATGCCTGGGGAACATAGTGGAGCATTCAGCAGCTAAAGAGCTGCTCAGGCTATACCAAAACATATAAATACCATATATACCAAATATATATATATATATATATATATATATATATATATATATATACCAAACAGAGCTAAGAGGAAAGTGAACATTGAGCATTAATGACTAAATGCTAATGCTGCTCTCGATCTACTAGATGTGTATCTTGCTATTGCTTGATAGTTTTGTTATAGCATACTATGCTGCTTCCATAGTGGCCCAAAAAATCATTTAATGCATTGTCCATGCATTAAATGTGCATTTTGTAAGTTGCAAGTCTATTTTCATCTGGTTTGCATGCATAAATACAATGGTAGTGCATTGACCTTTGCGTGCTACCAAAACACAGGTGACCTATACTTGATGCCATGTATCATGTGTAGCAGCAGCTGGAGTGCCGAAGCAGCTGCTGGTGCTGTTCTGATAATGTGCTGCTTTCACTACGCAGCCTGTGTAGATACAGTGTAAAGCTGTGCCCGTGGTTTGCCAAGACAAAACATGGAGGGAGATGCCAAACATCAAAATTCAGTGTTAACCACATGCAGAGTATTTGGTTTTTATCTTATCGATGCTTTGCCAGTTGGTAACAGTTCAACATCCAATCATGGTCTAGTTTATGACCAGGCAAACAAGGTTATTGCTTTGAAAGGCTGTGGTTGAATAGAACCAATGTCATCGTTTGTATCTCTAGAACAGATCTGTCTGTGAGACATGTTTGGATCGCTTAAAGTCACACTAGGACAGCATGACACATACTGTGACATACTACAAGGCATATGATTGATGGTACATAATACATTGGCTATTAGAAGATATTTTCCCAAATTGTCATATATATAGTTATTGTAACAAATCTCTGTGGCAGCTATTATTTCTCATTATGTTATTCTGAGTGCTTTCAATTTGTTTAAACAATGATGAACAGTATGTTGTTGAACTGAGTACGCTGTCTCTTTCAGTAGATTTTTCATTTGTTAATTAGGCTCAGTGTGACCTGTGGTGTACAATAAGATGGAGCAACTGCTTTCCTCTCTTTATGAAAGCTACTATCATTTCTCTTTTTAGCTGCAGCACCAATGGGATTCCCTAATGTTATACAGTAGCATACTTTGTTAGCATTAAGAATTGTCATTTAAAATGGAAATTTGAATCACAGCTAAGGTTATGCTGCCCATAGGGAATGAGTTAAAGATGAGTGTGCATGTTAAAGACGAGCTACAGAATGTAGTGCAGGGGGCTGTGATATTCTATTACTATAACAACAGCTTTCTTTGATATCCATGTTAATGAAAGAGAGTTACACCTTTTTTTGTCAGCGGATGAAATTTTCATGAATAGCAACAAAATTGAGCTCCCTGCCACCAGAGGAACCATTTTGACCCAGAATCAAAAGGTTCCATCTGCCTGAGAGCCTTGTGTCAGCAGTTTAACAATATCACACTATCTACCACATCTCTGTGATCAAGACATGGCTGCAGCTCAAACGCTCCCTCAGAATGACGGCTGGGGACAGAAATAGTGGGAGGAGAAAGATTCGATCTCAGCTTGGCTAGTGCTTTGATGTGAGTCAAGTCGTCCATTGATTACAGCAGCCCGGTCCTTCGTGGTCGGGGCAGTTCTGTTCCTTTTGGGATACACCCTGCAGAAAGTAGCTGCTGAGGAAATACATGCCTCTTATGTGGAAAATAAGGCTGGCAGTCTTACTACAGATGTATTCTATATGATGTTTGTGAAAAGGGGAGGCAAAATACCGAATGTATACCATGAAACCTCCAGCTATCAGAGTCACTTTTTGCTTCTTCTGGGATGATGCTGCAGGCTGACTTCCATTTTCACTACCAGTATCAATACTTTGAGTAGGCGTAAAGAGAATTTTGCATATGAACACAGATGATTATTATTTATTATACGAGGGAATGGTGCCTTTTTTTGACCTGTTACTCTCTGGACATTTTCCTACCTCATCACAGGAACTCCACCAACAGATATGAAAAACACAACTCCAAAAGGAGACCATGGACAGACATGCTTCATATTTACCACCAGCAGTGACAGCACCGCCTCAGGAAGTATTTGTCCTCGGCCCAAATAGTGTTACTCGTCTGGAAAAACAACAGCAACACAGAGCGTGGTATTACATTTTCGTTCGGAGCCACCACACAGTGCTGACAGAGACAGTACCGTTTTCGCCCCGGAGCTAGCAGCAGACTTGACTGAACATAAATAACACTTCTGAATCAGTGAGTTACTGCTGTGAGTTCTCGAGCTTTCACCACCCCGACCAAGGCAATTACGGCACAGTCGTGGGGTATGTGTGGATGTGTGTGTAGAGGGGTGGTTTTGTGCTAAACTCCTTGGGGAAAAACCTTAAATCGTTGTGGTTAATCCTGTCAGAAGCATTTAGGATAAGCCCATTATATTTCATTTCAATATATGAAAAGAGATGCCACACTGCCTTTGCATCTTCATATCTGCTTCAGCTCATGTTCAATTCAATTCAATTCAACTTTATTAATCCCCATGGAAGAAATTGATTTAAAGGCAAGAAGAGTGCCTCAGACAACAAGATAAGGGACATAAGAACCGAGTCATGGTGGGGGAGAGGGAGGGATAGGCACAGTGAGTGCATTTTATGAGGCTAGCTTTGTGTGAAGACCAGAGTGAAGACTTCATTGCGTGGGCTTTGTTTTTAAGGATGGAAAAAATATCTCTTCTGACCTGCAACTCTAAAAAAAACGTGTGTTTCAGTCAGAATGAGGTATGCAAGGATAGAAAATGCACATGTGTGCAAGTTTATTTCTATCAATCCAGTGAAGTGTGGAGGGGAAAAAAAGCCTGATATTAACTTTTATTGGATTTTTGCTTTCTGGCAAGTTGTCTCTGACAATCTTGAAAATTGAGACAACCATATTGTTTTTCCTGCCCCTCAATTATAGCATTTAAGAAGGACTGATTGTAGTTGCGCAAAAAAATAAATAAATAAATAAAAAATTATTGCAATTTTGTCTCAGCACCTCTTATAATGTGACCTCTCTGTGTAGGCAATGTTGAACAGCGACAGCTAGAAATGTGCTCTAGCTCAATATATGCTTTTAAATAACACACAATAAAAATACAAAAGAAGAGTCAAATGAGAAAACCATAGGCTCTCTTATGGAATCGCTATAGCCAACTTCACCTAAAGCTTTATGTATTCTCTCCATACAATTGATGTGCTTACTCTAAATGATGGGGTTGTTCCTAGTATTGAGCTGCAGTCAGAATGTATACCTTTTGTGTAAACCTTTCAATTGTCTTGAGGCTCAACATCCTTCATTTACTCAATGATTGTTTTAATTATCTACTATCCAATTATCTCCTTTGAGATTGATATAACAAGCAAAATCAATAAAAGACAATGGCCCGTATAAGCACACTAATCATAAACAGTTAAAGGCTCACCCAAACGAAAAAGAAAAATAAAGAACACATTTTCTACCTTACAGGTATACCAGCCAGGTCGGCAGTGGGGTTTTATTTGCCAGCATAACAATGACACTGTCTCTACAAAAAAAAAGGAGATGGTCTTCAATTTTTAAAATATAATTTTTCAGTGGTTTGAGCTGCACAAACAGAATCCTATACACCTCCACTGTATTAGGGTACAAGAAGAAATTTCGAGGATATCTTAAAACTTTGGCAAATACAACCAAAACTAAGTGCATGGCATTAACTAGGGTAAGTCAGAAAATATCTCTTGTCTTTTGTGATTTTGTTGAGTGCAGCTTTTAAATTAAAACCTGGGAAATGAGAAGAATGTGTCTTTAAACATGTTTTCCTTTTCGATTTTTTTGACATTTTGCCTTTATTTATTAGTTTTTGACAGTCCAGAGAGAGAGAGGACAGGGAATGAAAGGGCTATAACATGCAACAAGTGAGCCCTGTTCAGAAATCAACTATGGACCTTTCAGTTATGTGGATAGTGACTTAACCATCAAACCACTAGATGCCCCATGTGCCTTTAAACATGTAGTGCCCAATTTATACTGGATTTATGAGGTTAATTCTATTTGAGAGATTAAAAAATCAGATCATGATATATTGGCTCACATTTATCTTTAAATGAATACATCACATAATAAGAGTAACCGGTGTAAATATTTGTTTGCGTTATAATCCTCAAGCATGAGTTACCTGTGAGCAGATGATGTGTTTTCATGAGAGAGAATAAAACAGAAAGAGACATTGGCTGTTCTTTTGGGCAGCAGCAGGGAGCTGTTTTCATAGAAAAAAAGATCTAAAAATCCACTGTCTACTGTATTAATGTATTAATATGTACTGTGTGAGTATATAATCTCTGTAAATCCACCCAGACCGACCTTTGAATATGATATCTGAGGTTGATTAGAATGTAAAGAGAAACTCTGAATGTGAATGGAAAGAACAGACCAGAGGTGAAACACAGAGATGTCCATTTTGGTCATATTTACAGAAGAATGTCCAGTTTAAGTCTTTGACATTTTATGTACTTTGATCATAATTCCTAACACCTATAGTAAAAGTTGCATGGCTTTAATCAATGGGTAATTGAGTAGTTGTTATTTTTTACCAACCAACATACCATTACAGTAAAATAACTACTGTATATACTCTAATGTAGGCTACTTGATTGTTTTGACCACCCTCCAACACTGTTTTAAGATCTAAATTAGCTGCTATTCTATGTAGGTCACAGAGCTCTTGGGAGCATTGCTCTAGTGGTGCTGCAAGCATTGTGACATTTTTCTCAGCCACAAGAGAGCCCTTCTGAAGAAATGGGCTTCATCTAAACCACAGCGACCGACTACAAGGCAACATTAGACTTTTCAACAAGCACCATCAAGAGATCACTGATTCATCACAGTTTATTTCTATTACGCATAACTCATGACCCAGGAGCTTCATTAGGCTCTTATGAACTTTTACATGACGTGCATAGATGTTCCACAAATAGTTCTTCGTGAGAGCGTTAAGGGAGGTCAAGTGTGAGTTATTTATTTGGGTCCTTACACTATGTATGTACTTGTGGAATGACTGGGATTGCATATTATTTTTTTATTAAACAGAGCAAACTATTTTTTTATTACTTAGTGTGACCCACTAACAAAAGGCTTTTCACAACACATCAAAGTCACTATGGAATTTTCTCAAGTATTTAATTTAGTTCATTATGTAAGTTATAGGTTGCTGACTAAAAATAGTTACGCATGTACACCTAATATAAATGTGTGTGTGTGTGTGTGTGTGTGTGTGTGTGTGTGTGTGTGTGTGTGTGTGTGTTTTGTATTTAAAGAATAAATCAACTTTATTAAATCTCAGATCTTATTTTTAAAGGTTTGCCATTTTAAAAAGTTAAGATTACACTGTTCTCCGCAAACCAAGCGGAACTCTGTGTATATGGGACAGGGCCTTGATGTAACTAAAGATATAACATGATTATATGTTGGCATGAGTGTTTTGAAAAGGGGTAAATAAATGTGCTTGTTGAATGGAAATGGCATTATGCTAATACCAAGTGTGATTTCAACATGAAATAACGTACTTCTATGGCATAAGAAAGAAGAAGGAAGCTGTAGATGCAAGATGAAACGAAATCATACAGAGCTGTAACTGACAGAGCGAAGACTCAAAAAATATTTCTCTGATAGACTGCTCCTCCATCAGAGCTCCTAAAAACAATGCTGGATTGTGGATTACATTCATTTCCTGATGTGTACACTGCTGTAAAGCTGCTGTAATTATTATTTTTTAAATTAGCAAAGGATCAAATGAATAGGGGATATTTAAAATGGGTCACTTTTATTGACAAACCCACAGAGAATCAGTTCTATGGGGCTTTTAAAATATGCTGTAAATCATTGTTTTTGTTTTATAGCCCACACCTTTGCTGCTTTGATTCTATCACTGCTCTCGACACCCATTTTCCAGCAGCAGCAGCAGACAGGTTTAAAAAATAAAACAAAACAAAAAAAAACACCAAAAAAACCCTCTGACTAAATCACAGAATACCACCTACCCACCACCATACATCTAACCAAGGTAGCAACTAAACACAGTGCAGCTTCACCATCTAAAATGTCAGGTATTCCTCCCAAGATTTGGTGCTAAAACTGAAGGAATGCCCAAGTCGCTCTGTTTGCTAACACGTTCATCAACTTTACAAAGAGATAATAAGTCAATATGTTTACAGACCACTGCACTGCCACCAAGTGACAAAACAATTAATTACTGCAGGTTTGAGATTGCAACTGACACTTCCTGTTAGCATCTGCGAGGGAAAGTGTTCTTTCTCACAAACGTCATGGATTAAAAACTACAAGAAAAAAGACTACTCAAGTATTCAACTCAGGATCGTTTGCCATGAAATATGAACTCGAACAGTAAAATTATAACTCGACAGTCCACTGTAATTAGCCATCCATCACGTAGTTTTCTTGCACCTGCTTCTTGTGCTGGTTTTGGTGATAAGATGACACTTTTGGCTGATTTACAACCTGGCTAATTGTCTGAATATCTGTTTCTTGCCCCATCAGACCTTGTTTAGGTGAAGTCATGTCTTTCAAGATTTTAGCGAATATCTATACATGTACAATGTTATTACATCTGGTAAGAATAAAAGCAGAGCTTAAAACTATATTCATTATTGTACTTAACTGGAATTGTCATTTAAACTAAAATAAATGTTGAATAATCTATCAGAGTAAAATAATTAATCATTTTAACTATATTTGTCATAACAATTGTAGCATATACTGCCTCACAAGATGAAGTATATACGTGACATGTTGAGACAATATTTTACTGACCTTATTAACTGACCTGATTAAGTGACAGCATAAGGAACTTGCTGACGATAGAACTGTGTAAGAGGCTTCTGTATAACACGACACTGGCATTTAGCCCCGGTCCTGTGGAGATCTCTGACCTATCCACTCCCTCAGGACAGCTTCATTCTTCCCTTTTATAGGGTTTCATCAATCCTTGCAGCTTAGTCCCGAGCTGTGGTCACTTTCACAATGAAGAAAGGGTCTTTGTCTGCCCCCCCACCTTCCCAGACCTGTGGGATGATTTGTTGATCTTCATCATGGAGAGCATTTGATCACTCAGACAGTGCTTGGCGCAAGGTAGACCTGTGGCATCCTTTCTGGGCTTAAATGGCCCACGCTGACCCACCGCTGTACTGAGACTTATTCTGTCATCATCTGCAGACTCATCTTTCAGACTCTGTATGTTACCTTTTGCTCCTTGTAATTTGAAACACTAATGCGACTTGTAATAGATATAAAGCATGCAACACAATTCAGTGTTGCAAAATTGTGCATCTTATGGGTTAATATATAGAAAAGGTCACTGTGTCTTAGAAGGACTACAGGCTTCTAGGCTGAACCTGCACTTTTTTCCCCAAAGTAGATGGTTTAGAATGAGTCAGCAACCAAATGAATGATTCTGTGTTTAAAATACAAAAATGCTTGATTTGTTGTGAATTACTTCTCTTTTGTACAAAAAATCTCCTTCTTAATAATTGACCTACATTTAAATGCCAGGCATCTTTTTGTAGAGGTAACAATGCCATTTTCCACAGCTGATACCTCAGAATGGAACGTACCAACCACTTAAAATGAATTTGTGATCATTTCACACTGAATTTCAGACTTTTGAGATCAGAAAAGCTGCACAAAAACCTACTATATGTTCAGTAGGTGCATGCACTACCTAAATTTGCTTCTGGGAAAAAAGTTGTGATGACTGCACCTGTTGCTGACTGATATGTCAGATGGTGTAGAGGGCAGTTTAGTTTGAGAGGGTCTGACTGTATCATACATATTCAGGATCACCTGTTTGCATTGCAGTATTACACATAGAGTGAGATGACCCATTCTGCCACATAAAAAGCCAGAATATAACATATAACCTCCTATCAAATTCAGTTTCCCCTTGAGGGCTGTAATAGTGAAGTTTTCTTCAGATGTTTGGTAGATTTTTAATGAAGTTTCCATTCAGCTTAGCAAACATGACGAGCTTTAGTAACAAATAAGATACGAAGATTTTCTTTTTATTTGAACCTCATAACAAGATGTGGTATGAATACAGATCTGTGTGTGTGTGTGTGGAGGGAGGGTACCTTATTTTGAATGGGATATCACTTTAAAACTCTCAGTGTCCACATAACAAGAGTTCAAAGCACAATACACTCCCTCACATAGGCCACTCGGACACAACATTAAAACTGGTAACTTGTTTGATTGAATTTTATATTAAATAAAAGTTGGTTCAAATCACTCTGTGGTCAGCACCAGGTACGGGAGGGGTTGAATTACTTGAAACTAATTGTTTCAAGTCTCTTCTACTTTTTTTCAAAGTACTGGTAGTGTTAATGATAAAGTGACAAAGTGGGTGAGACTACACAAAATGTCCCACTTACACCTGACATATTTATAATAATGCTTGTTGTCTGCTGTTTTAATCTATAACATTCGTAACACTTACTATCCTGTGTTGTTTGTTTTTGGCATTGGGGTTTTTTATTTTCAGGAGGTTAAGAATTTCCTGGTTGAAAAATTCACTGTAGCTGTGCACATATGATCTGTCAACCTTAAGCTGATACGAGTTGAGTTTTCATCTATTTATTCCAATCAACTTCCCCAGGGAAACTCATCGCACCCTTCAAAATTTAAGAGAAATCGAGAATCTATTAAGGAGAACAAAGCCAAAGACAGCTAAATGGAGGCACTAGAAAGAAGAACTGAAAACAGTGTAGATGTTAAAAAGAGAATCCCAGAGCAGCAGAGTCGTGAGTATGACACGATTCTTGTTGTCCTGATGGAATTAGTAATGCGGAAAGATACATTATTTACCAATTATGTTTATCTTGGAGCATTAAAGCACATATTTGAATCAGAACTAGGCTCTTCTAAAGCAGACAGACAGTAATCCTGCACATCATGTCTTCAATGCATCCAAGTCAATTTCCAGATCTGGAGTTAGATTTATTTATTAGAAACTTCTACTGTCATAATTACTAGTGTTAAGTGAAACTAGCTGGAGTGTAAATGCTCAAACGATTTATTTCATAAGTATACACAGTCCCTGTCAGTTCAAATTTTGTCTCCCCACACCGCCGTCCTGACAGACTTGACAAAACTTTACAAGACATTAGGAATATAATGCTGCAACTGTGCTCCCAGGAGGATTTTCCTGTTCGAAGTTACGTTTTGTACCAACCTGCAAATGTGGAGAAGTAGATGTGGTTACCCACTGCTTAACCTCCCTGGGAGCTGATCTTCATATCAGCTCCCTCATGTTGTACTTGCAGTTGCTGTTGCTGTTGTGATCCGGAAGGTTACAGTAAGATAAAGCACGGATGAACAGTGAGAAGCTTATTCCCACTACTGCTGCTCTACATGGGGACTTGTCAGACTTAGTTTAGAGGCTTGGTGCTGAGGTCTAGCCTAAAGCCAATACAGTAGCTACAAAACCCTCATGAATATAAAATTTTCCTCCTGACTCCCAATGCCTAAACCTGTTGACTTGTTTGGTTAAATGAGAACTTCTTTCGTTGTTCAACGGTGTTACATTTAATGGTCTCACTTGTCAAGAGTTTCACAGAGAGACCTGCACTTTAATTAAACATGGCTGTGCTGAGCTGTTCACTGTCAGACAAATATGAGTTAGTTCTGACCCAGAGGTTGATGCGATGCATTTTCAACATGTCCCTGACATGTCCCTTCAATCACTCCTCTCTCTGCTCACAGGCCACACTCATACTCATTTAAAAATTAATCTCAAATAAGTTCAACTGTTATTAAATTATTGGATGGCTCAGATTGTAATCCCAGCCAAATCATGACTTCTACCTCGCCCTGACATTAAATTTGATTCTCATCTATATGCAGCTTATACTTGCTGCCCTTTGAAATGCTTTTATCTCCAAAATGTCAGCTTTTCAGAAACAGTCTTTTATGAAAATAGGTTTACTCATCATGAGTTTTACAAAGCTTGTTAAACAGTGCGATGTCCTCTGTGGCTCCAAAGGAGCGCTTTAAAGATTGAGAAAAAAACAGTGATGATGTCATCAGGCTGATTTAGGACTAGGCTATAGATAACAACTGAAACTATTAATTATTGACCAACATAGACTAATAATTGTTTAGTCATTTGGGTCAAACATTTCCTTATTCCAGCTTCACAAAAGAAATGATTTTCTGCTTTTATTTGTCCTATGTAATAGCATAATGAATATTTGGGGTTATGGAATGTTGGTTGGATGCAAAACAAATATACAAACATGGGCTGTGCATTTTTTTATATGCAAAACTATTAACCACAATCAGGGGCATAATTATCAGATTTCTTATCTATGGAAATGATCCTTAGTGGCAGTACTAATTGAGACTTAAAATTTAGAAAGCAAAAACTGTGTCATAACCAGGCTGTTTAGGACATGACCGAATTGCATCAAATCAATAATAAGGTCAGCTTATGTTAAAGTACTGCTGGAATCAGAGGATTCGTGTACAAGCTTATTACTGTAGCTGTTTTTTCTCAGGTCTTCATAAAAAACTGTCAGGCAACTTTTAATTTCATTCAGATCGCTGCTGCTATAGTCTTAACGAAGACAAACTGAAGATAGCACATCAAATCCCAGGTCTCAACACTGGCTTCCAGGCTTTCATTCAAAAAAATCTCTCAGTGGCCTTTAACTTCAATACATCTGTGGCTGTGTCTCTCAAGTCATCTGCTAAGGGTCAGCTAACTGTTTCCACAGCATAGCCAGAAATCATGTTGTGGTTCAGCATAGGGAAAATCAGGTGAGCCTACTCCCAAGATCATAGGCAAAAATTACCATAATGTTAAAATCATTTTTTAAATTAAGTTATATTAGGGAGGACATTAGGGATATTAGGGAGGCCTGTAGGACACCATTCATCTGGAAAATATAGTTTGTCACTGGGTCCTCACTTTATGTTTAGTAGGCTACTTCATCAAGTCCTCTGCCTGAGAGTAGTTTCTGGCAGGTTGATTTAGGGCTGAGTCAGCGTCTATATTCATCTCCTTACTATGTGAGGAGGAAAATAGTGCGGGTCACGGTGCAGCTGTGAGAATAATGGCTGAATTTGATCTTTTTCTATTCCCATCAATATTGTCATGTGACAAAGTTCAGCAATATGCTTTCTTTCACCATTATTTAAACCTGAGGCTAATGAAGAGCAGCTAGCCTTACTGGCTCCTATTACTCTGCTCTGAGCAGTGCACCCATGACACGCTGAGAGACAGAGGAGGATCATAGACAGATGAGGTCCTGACAGTTGTACAAGATATTGCTGCTGCCATTCAGAGACAGAATCATTATTAACTGGTAAACAAGAACTGCACAAAACACACTAAATGCTTTATTGATCACATAATGCCTGAGGTCCAGGTATTATGTGATCAATAGTCACATAATATACAGAGCATCAAAAACAGTTACAGAGCGTTATTCATTAATTCAACTTTGACCAGATGTGTGTTTGAAGCCTTGTAATTGAGTGGGCCTGGCCCACCTAGGCCCACCTGTGGCTGTGTGTATAGACTTTGAATTAAACATCAAGTAGCATTATTTATGTAATTAACATGCACCACAGACCTTAGATTCAACCTCGCACTTATATACTTACCTATCTAGTATTTATTTCTCTAATGTTTTGATTTGCATTTTGATGATTTATATGGTTTTGTCCCATATAATGTTTTTAATGCAATATATAAACCACTTTTATTTGGCTCTTTATTTGAAATGAGCCCTACAAATATATTTCCCTTGCTATACCTTGCATTATGGTAAGAGTAAGGATTCAGTGTTTTGAGGTCAGTGCTTGACCTGTTCCGACAATCACCAGTTAGAATTTCTTGTTCCGTGCTGCACGCTTTTGACCATTCTTTTTGAAATTTCAATCTTTTTAAATTAGTGTCTCAAAATTCCCCCAGTTTTACACAAGTCCAATGCTAAATTGCAGCAGTATCCCTTTAAGCTTCATGACAAAGGATTTTTGAGCTTGCCCAATGGTTTTTCAAAGGGTTCTAAGAAGTAGCATGGTGCTTCAACCCATAAAAGAGCAATTTAATCCTTTACTTTATCTACAGTTGTCAAAAAGAATAATAATAATAATAATAATAATAATAATAATCATTCCTGACCCCTCCTCACCTACATCACTCATCTTTTACATTCAGGATGATAAGTAAGAATGCTGATTTTGTTTGCTTTGGGCCCATGATGGAAAAAAAACCCCAAAAACATCAGAATGTGGAACCAGGGGGTTACTGTCTTCATACAACTCATTCATTCATTCCTCTTCCCCCATACAAGCAGAGCATGATAGCTGCAAGCAGCTTTTCTCAGAAGTAATTTTGTTTGAACTAATGAGCGGTGAGAGAAGAGCCAGGTCTGTGTTTGCTTTAAAACGCCTTTGATGAATGACTCCTGTCCCAGTGGCTCATGCTTTCATTAGCTTGACACCAGATAGAAGCGAAGTCCTAAAAGAAAATGGAAAATTGATTTACCTCAATTTTCATCCGGAGCAAATAGTTCATCCCTACAATCCCACGCGACGAAGCACAGAGCGAAAAACTGCCAGCGTGTGCTTCCTGTTGTGCTCATGTTGAAAGTAGTTGCTCCAATCAGCAGTTATGCCTTCGTTTCGCTGTGCAGCACCACTATTAATGTTATATGAAAGACAGTCACCAAAGCTGGAGTCTAACTTGGGCGCCCTTTCAGTGGGATTTATTTGGAGAGTCAGTCCTATTCTAATGATATTAAATTTGAGTGTATGTTCTAAGTGAAGAAAACATCCGGTGATCAATGAAAAAAGTAGGATATTTGATCTCCTAAGTTGGCCAAAATGCTTGTATGATGACATGGCTATATTTATCATTTGATAAGTCTCATGTGTATGTAAATAGAATAAAGAAAACACCAGTGGCAGGCTCTGCTGTTGTCGGTTTCCCAGAGCAGTATGGTACTAAGTGTTGAAAACTTTTAAGCTTTATTTAAATTCAAGAAAACTAAGAATGGGTTCCATGCATAAATGTCCTCCCCCAGATAGTCAGAAAGGAGTGAAAAGCAGGAGTGACTAAATACTTTCCGTATTTTGGTATGAATGTACGTATGTAATATGACAAGCTAGTCAAAGCTCCTATTATTCTGTAATGGAGCAGAGTCAACGTTAACAGGAAGGTGGTTTCTCTTTTTTTTACTCATCATCATTTATGCTTCTAGTTCTTTTTGTTCCTCCTGTTTTATTTGTTTTTTTTTCTATAGATAAAGATATATTCAGCATATATGTAACATGACCCAGGGCAACAAAATCCAAAAGCCCTTAACACATACTACTCATCTCTACGCTCATCATCCTCGGGGTGGAAGATGCACCCTTGCTCAAAGCCAATAACCCTCACTACCAGTAGTACAACATGAAAAAGTTCCTGAGGTATATAATTCAATGTGAATACAATTAAATTTTCACATTTTACTGGTGTTCCTTCTCATGTTATTATGGTCAGCCCCTTCATAGTTCTCTGTCATAAAGAATAATATCACAAACAGCATATATTGATATTTTCAGCATACCTGCGGGGAAAATATCTGCTAGAAGTTTTGTTCCTGCATGAATGTCATTACTTATTACAAGAGTTATGTCCAAATAACTCCCCATTTAATATACAGTGGTCTATATTTACTCTCTGACATTTTAGAGCATGCAAATTCTGAATGGGTAACGCCCTGAGAATGTAACAAAAAGTAGGGTCCACCACATGTATACTAATTTCTGCTAATAATATTGCATATTGCAATTAGTAGATATGAAAATTACATTTCTGTGGCTCTACACTCATCAGTGATGACGCAAAATGATGATTCACAAGTGCCTAAAATATCACTTTACTGCTTGCTAATGAGTTAACTACTAAGTGTTTCTAGAGAGTAGCGAATGAGGGAGTGAGGGAGTGATTTCATACAAAGCAAAGGTGTGAATGAAACTGTGATGACTCATGAGATGCAGCCCTGATATGTCACCTCTGGAGGCCAACTATTGGCTGATTCAGAGCTTGAGGGAGGGCATTATTCAGACATGATTGCAGACCTTATTTTACAACACAGTTTGGAGTCACCACAGTGCACACTAGAGAATCATTTAATGTTTGCTCAAGGATTCTCACATACAAACCCTGTAAGTCCTACTTTTTTCTGACTCATATGCAATTTATGTTTAGGACCATTCTTAAGATCATTCTTTAGATGTCAATCCAACCTTAAACTTTTATCACTCTTAAGGTCTTAAAGCATCACTTTCTGCTGAGCAAAAACCTATGTTTTAATGACAGAAATTTTTTGTAGCAACCTAGAGTTTTACTGACACAAACAGCTGCTCTAGTGGAAAATAAATTCGCTGTTTAAGTCAAACTTTGACAGGCAGAGTCAAACAGTCTTAGTTTTTATGCATAAATCAGTGTGGAGCTTTAGTGATGGACAAAAGTTGAACATGTACTAAATATGTATGTCTTAGATACATATGTCCTTAGTTATCAAGTTCTTGGCTGTGAACCACTGATGTGGGCTATCCTTGTGGTGAGCTGGGTTGTATAAGCTTTTCATAGCAACAACAATAGAGGAAACAGTTGGAAACAAGAAGAGGAGAGAGAGAAGTGACCAAAATACAGCAAACATCTTTTTTTTTTTTATCGCACATTGGCTGCCTTCACCATCTGCTTCTTCTTTGGTTTGATTTTATGGATTCTGGTTATCATATCCTCAGGCAGGATACCATTTCAATGCCGACAGCTCATCAAGACAGGTAATGAGCGCTGAGGTGTGAACATAACCATCTGAGGGAGAGGAAGTCAGGACTAAAAATTTGAATCAGTGTTATAGCGTGAAGATGCACTGTTAATTGAAAGAGTCACCCAACAACTACTAAATAGTGTTTATAGCTACAAAAAAGTGATAAGGCTTTTATATCCAGGAGGTCTTTTCCGTTTAGAGTCTCCAATCTGCTCACAACCATTGAAAATAAATTGCAGTCTTCTCTTTTGACCGAATCTAACACTTTTTTTGCAACCTCAGCCAGTCATGTCAAGAATGGTGTTTCACATTTGGTGGATTAGAAAACCTTTCACCAAAATGTTTCCATTACGATGGTCCATAAGCAAACATTCAATATTTTTTCCGTGAATACCGAACAGAGACTGTGCGAGAAAACAGGGTTCATGCTTGGTATAAAGCACGTATCTATCTCATTACAGAAATAGTAAGTGTAGCCATGGTAATTTCTGTAATGGAGCATAGTTAATGTTAACAGAAAGGTGATTTAATTCACCCTCTTCTCCTGTTTTACTCATCACCACTTATGCTTCTAGCTCTTTTCCTTCTTCCTGTCTTCCTCTTATTCAGTCAAATCAACGTTAGTTTGAATTACCCAACGTTTCTCCATTATTCTAACATATGGATTCAGTAATTCTGGGCCTCCAGCTGTGCCACTCCAGAAATGGCAATTCCAGTCTGTCAACTGGTAAATTGCTTTGCCCCATATAATATCACCTTAAAATGATTATATTTTTCACACACATGAAAATTGCTCAAATAAGTAATTTAAGTATTAATTTAACCATGTAGAAAACACCTGTCCTCATTTTTGAAATGATGTACTGAGTGTTTTAAGTTCTGTTGCACTGTGAAGATGTGAATATGAGCAGCAGATTTTTCTCAAAATTGGACAACCCACGCAGCTCATTATTTTGTATTAACCAAACTTCCCACTCAGCTTTCGGGCTTTGTAAATATCGCTGCAGCACTGCTGTGAAACGACAGGCCTTGCAGGCTTTGATAGACTGCTTGCACAAGGCTCGCCTCCCGCAAACCTGAGTTAGCATAACATCAAATGTTTTGGTAGAAAGTATGTTTAAAAAAAAAAAAATAAATAATAGAAAAAAAAATCTTGTAAGCAATTCAAAATAAAAAAAAATAAGATAAATAAGGAATATCCAGCCTCTGTCAATTCAAGTAGTAGTAGTCATACGATTATAAACTTGGCTTAAATCAGTGAAAAAACAGAAAGAAAGAGACCTGGCTTTCAGGCTAACACCGCAGTCCCATCCATTCAGTGGCCATCCCTGTTTATCTTTGAGGGTCGCCAGGGGCCTGTTGTTAAGCTGACAAGGGGCGGGAGGCAGCCTGAACAGGTTGCCAGGCCATGTATTTACACTTAATAAAATCT
This sequence comes from Istiophorus platypterus, assembly GCA_016859345.1. Taxonomy (NCBI): domain Eukaryota; kingdom Metazoa; phylum Chordata; class Actinopteri; order Istiophoriformes; family Istiophoridae; genus Istiophorus; species Istiophorus platypterus. The sequence goes on from CM029120.1 coordinate 20,662,799, forward strand.
TTTTTAATGATATCTACAATTTACAATTAATAGTGTTAAATAACATCAAGTTTACTGTCAGAAAAGTTTGGGAAACACCAAGCTAGCCAGTGATTAAGACTGTGGAAGCAAAAGCTCTGGATGAATGAAAGTAGTAAATAATAAAATCATGTATCTTTGTGTGTGTGTGTGTGTGTGTGTGTGTACACACCAGACACTTGTTTCTTCATCTTAACTGGCAGACTTAAAAACTGGTTCCTACTGAGGTTTAACTGAACCAATTTCTGACAACCAACAGCTCTGCCTCTGAGAAATGTTTGTATAAGCCAGAATCCAATTTTCTGTTTTCATGGATGACAACTTCTGCCTGTCCTGTCTGTCTGTGAGAGAATTGAGATTACAGTTCTAAACAGTATTTTCATAACGCAAGTTCAGCAGACAAACAACATTGGTACAACACATATCTAAATAATCTACATATATTCATTAATGCTATTCAATAAGTCTCCATGGGATTTATTTACATTCAACTCCTTATCCATCTCCTCCCTTGTTTGTCTCTTCTCTTCTGTGGCAGACCAGACTGCCAGATCTCAGAGGATCACAAAGATCTTAACCAGTCCACCTCCTTAATCGACATCTTTAGCCTATTGTCAGTTATCAAGTTCAGTTCTTGTTAAGTTGTGGTTTGTGCTCATGCGTTTGACACAAAGCTAGCTGATCACTGATAGTTCCATTCTTTTTTGCTTGTTGTGTTCCAACTGAACATTCACTATGCAAGTCCAGTCCCCCTTAATTATTGTTGCTCTGCCTATTCACCTTAATAGTAATTGTTTTTTTATTGTTAATTACAACTCCAAAATTTTAGTTGTTATTTTAGGAATGGGATGTTGATTTTGCACGTTGAAGGCAGACAAGAGTAAGTTTCTGATTTCTAGCTGGAAACCATCTAGTAGAAATAAAAAGTGTCGCTAGTAGAAACAAGAACCCTGTAAAATGCACAGCTGCATGTTTCAGGCAAAATAAATGTGAGATCAGACTGACCATAGCCCTTTTTTGACTGCTTAACTGGCTTACATACTGTAGGTGGCAGTAATTTTAAAGTGTGTTTCACTTATGACACTACAAGAGAAGAGACCTTTAAAGAAGAACACTAACCAGTAAGATTGGTAAACATAGTGCTATCTCAAGTAATGCTGGCTGGGTTTTAATGGAATGTAAACTTCACCAAATTCACTAGAGGGCCCAAGTGAAACCAAAACTTTCAGGTTCTGTTCCAGAAGTAAGAAAATCTCATTCAAAACCCTTAGGCATTTGTAAATAGATAACCCTAAAATCTTCTCAATTACATTTGAGCACCACAAACCAAACCTGTAGTAAAAGGTGAACTGCGAAAACACAGTGGAAATATAGCTGCAAGCAGCGATGTGTCATTATGTGAAAAGTATTGCTTTAAGCAACAAGTTTCATATGACACGTGACTTCATATTCTGTTTGGCGGCTTCACCAGCAATTTGGCACCAGAATGGCTCTGACGGGTAAATCGGAAAATCAAAAAGCCATATACATAGCTTTGTGAGGCTTGTTCGGAAGATTATCTGCTCCAAAATTGTTAAAGATTAGACATAATTTGTGCCCTCTGGAAAATTTTCAAATATTTGATAAAATCCAATATAGCAGCTGGAACAGTTAGGTTGACATTAAAATTGACTAAGCCTTGGGACCAACCACAGCATTACTGAACAGAAGAATGATTTATTATTATTTTTTTTTTAAGGCAATCACATCATCATGTAACATGCAAGAACACATTTTTGCTTATTGCAGTGCCCCCTGTTGTTCAAATGTAGCAAAAAAAAAACGCTTCCCTAATAAATAAATAAATAAATAAATAAATAAAGATTTAAAAAATTGACCAATTGATTGTTCAACAAAATGTCAAGAAATAGTGGAAATGGCCATGCTAATTTTCTGAAGTTAACATTTTAAAATGGTTTTTGCTTCAGAATAGAGTATCATATCACAGCTGCACAAATATAGAGTATATCAAAGTGCCATGATTCTACACATAACTACTGTTCAAAGTGAGAGAGACAGAGGCCATACAACCATTTCTCTTCATTTTACCATAAAACATGTCCAAGGTTAAACTGTTAAATTTGCATTGTCTGACTTTGAGTAGTCGTAGTTTTGTGTCCATTGCGTCATCCATGCTGTAGAGATGACGTTCATTATGACATTTATAGACCGAACTTAACTGACAAGCCTCACACAGCTGCAATGAAATTCACGACTCCTACAAAGGCTATTTACTATTTCTATTTTCTATTTTTCTATTCTTTATTCTATGACAAGTGTGTGTGTGTGTGTGTGTGTGTGTGTGTGTGTGTGTGTGTGTGTGTATGTATGTGTGTGTGAACTAGTACAGTCTACTATAAAAAAGTAAACCCAGGTAACACAGATAATAATACTGGATAGAAAGCGATCGATTGCATAAATCACAAATTAAAAATTTGTATTAGAGTATAATGTTATGACATCAAAATTCGGAAGCCCTGTTATGACGTTACAAGGAGTCCTTCATTGTTTGGAAGGGGTCATTTTGCTTTCACCTGAAAACTCTTCACTACCTACGGAAAAGAGTTAGTTGAAGAAGTTACATCGAAGGATTGAGAAACTTTCTCAATATGTGAAAAATATTTTCACATGCTTATGTAGCCAGCATTTGGTCACTGGATGACACTAAGGAAAACTAACACACATACAAACGCAGATACAAACACTTAAACACACACTGGTGAAGATTAAATAAGTACATCAAGTTCCAACCATCGAGTATCAAACACAGTATTTAAGATGCTTGTCATATAAGGATCTAAATTTGTTTCTACTTTACATGTCGCCTCCACTACATTCCAGAGAGACATGTTTTTACTTCACTACATTCATTTGACAGTCGGAAATATTAACTTATCAGGTTAAGAGGTTGTAAAGTTAGTGAACTCTTGATACTTCAAGTACATTTTTCTGTTAATAAATACCTACTACATAACATTTTAAACGCTAGATCTTTACTTGTAATTGAATGTTTTTACTCTGGTATTGCTGCTTTTACTAAAATTACCTGAATGCTGAAGTAGCATTTGATCATATTTTTTATTATATAGTGTATAGTTCTCTTTTCATTCTTTGGAAACACCACTGACTAAAATGGTCATGATGCCATATTCAGTATCTGACATAAAATTCTTCTTCATGTGGTCACGCAATTATAGTAAATGTTCATTCGCGTGACATAATGAATGCTTCAGCTACAATTGTGTTGTGTTGATCAAATGAGCCTTTCTGACTCTGAAGAGAAGCAACCAGAGAGCTCAGAGGTGCTAAAGAGCGATGCACTGTGCAGCAGTACAAGTCGCTACCTCACTGAGGATTTCATGGGAGAAGGGACTTTGGCAAAGTTGCCAAGGCTGTGACTTTACTCACCTCACAGATCGTGGCCCCCAAGATCCTACAAACGGAACAGACTGCTGAGAGAGTGGTAGTTTATTTAAATCATTTTTCACATTTCCTTGCTTATGTTTTGTTTATTAAATGAGCTTCTGATACCACATTGTGTCACTTATGATTACCTATGTAATTTTTCCTTTTTTCCAGACAGATCAAAATGCTTGAAGTCGTGAGTCATCTTGACCCAGTCGAGATGAATGTGGTTCAGTTCTCTGAGCAGTTTGACCACAAATGACGTACCTGTCTAGTGTTTGAAATGCTGGACAGGAGCCTTTTTCAGCTGCTCATAGAACGAGACTGGCAGTTACTGTCTTAGTGAGATAAAGACTATGTGGCTTTGATCAATCATCAACGAGTAATGGCAATATACTCAGCCAGCTGAGAAAGAAGTTACGTACTGAAGTACCATAACTGTGTTTCTTCTCCTTCTGTTTAAGCCTCTGCCCTGAACAATGGTCATTTTAACTGTCTACATTGTGTCCTTTGTCCCTGTGGTTGCTGACGGCCTTTGATGCACTGGAGGATATCGTGTCGTCACTCGGACCTGAAGCCAGACAACATTATGCTGGCAAACCACCCATGTGAGCCCTTCAGGGTCAAACTTATAGATTCCGTTGTGTCCTTCACCACCCAAGAAGACTCACTTGTCATGAGAATTCAGCCTCTGCGTTATAGGTAGTTTCAATCTAAAAAGCTTGTCTTTTAACATGTCTGCAGTTTTGTGTTTATGCTGTAAACTAGCAGAGGTCGTTTCAATATTCAGTACACATGCTGATTTTGACAATGTACTTAATAGCTCTTCTGATTCTTGTACGCTACACAGGGAACCTGAAGTCATCCTGAGCCTCCCTGTCTCCGAGGCCACAGACATGCGGGGTCTTGGCCGCGTGCTCAGCCTCTTGTAGCTGAACACCTGTTTTTGATAAACTGCGAGTACCAGTCAGGCAGAGGTGAACCAGGTGAACCAAGGTGAACCAGCGTTGGGACAATCCAAGATGGTGGATGAAGGTAACGTAACTTCGTACAGTTCATCACAATTTTTTTCTCTCCCCATTAAACAACAACTCTTTTAAAATGTTAAAGACATTAAATGAGAAACCTCCGACTCACAGGTTTTGTCCCTGTAGACCCAGGCTTGGCACTGGCATTGAGCCAGAAACATGGAAGAGCGTTTGTAGAAGCCTGGTTGACCTGATAACAGTAAGTGGTCCAATTCATGCCTAAAAAATGAATTAATACTGATTTGAGAGACAGGAAATAGTTAATCTGATCTGAACCTATTGTTTTAAATCCAGCACAACCTAGAGACACAGGAATCCATGAGCTGGAGGAACAAAGGGTGTTCGTCAACCTCCTGAAGTGTCGTCGACAGACCAAACCAGAGAGGAGGATCACTCCAGAGAAGCCTATCACCAACCCCTTTGTCACCATGGCCCATCTGGAGGATGAAATAGAGACCAGCTCATAGTAAGTGACTGTGTTCCAGTGGGGTTAAATAGATACATGATTCACTTAATGAACATGTTTGTTTACTGACTGAGAGATCCATTAATCTACTGTCATATTTTATTAAGTGGCCAGGATTTTTTAGAGAAATCGCCCTCTTACAAATGGACTACTCCGATGAGGAGCTATCTCCTGATGTTGAGGCTGAGGAAGAGCCCAAAGGTGAAGAGCCTCCAGCCACAACCTCTTCAAAAGACGAAGGCTCAGAGTTTCCTAGCTCATGTGATGGAGCAGAGGCTGCTGCAGGAATAGACTCTCCTGGCTCAGCTGTAGGAGAAGCAGCTGTCAATAAAGGTGCCGCCACTCCAGCTGAGGTCAATGCTGGGTCAGCTGATGAGGGAATCCTTTGGCCAGGTTATAAGGACTTTGTTTAGAAAGACAAAATGTACATAAAGAAATCTGATTGTCTTATTTCTTACTTATGAATCAACCATGATATTGAAACTCAGAATCCTAGAAACAATCATATTGTTTGCTCTTCATTATTTCAAAGCAACTTTTGACCTAATGTCAATAAACAAGAAATTCATTTGAATTTCTTCTCATGTGTGCTTTGGAGATGAAGCCATGATTGTTTGATTAATTCAGTTATATCGCAGATGCTGAAACACTGATTAAAAGACAAAAATGGCTACTGATCATCCAAAATAACTGATTAATTGTTTGGTCAATAAAATGTCAGGAAATAGTGAAAATGGCCATGTTTCTTTTAATAAACAATCCAAAACCCAAAGATACACATTTTTAATAATATTAAACCAAAAAAGATAAATTCTAAAATAGTTGCCTATTAAATTAATGCTGATCAACTAATCAACTACACAATTCTTTAATCTTTTGGCAATGTTTGTGTGTTTTGAAGGGATGAGATATCTTAAAAGATTGAACTTTAGTCTATCCATCAGGTTGTCTCTTTAATCAAAATACGTCAACAGCTGCTCATCTGATTTTCATGGAATTTGCTCTGAAATTCATGAAAATCAAACATTCTGTTCAAAACTTACGAGCAAACATACCTTCAACTTTGACCCACTGGTGGCGCTAGAGTGCACAAGGCACAGATATGAAAATTGATCTAAAGAGTCAGGGGACTGTCCTCAGTCAGTGTGCCAAATTTCATAACCTTTTATTATGCAGTATTAGGGGGCCATAAACTCCAATTGCAGAACGAGAAGATGAATGAGAAAAGGTAGAATTACATAGGAAGCCTTTGCTGCTTGGCCACCAAATACCCCAGAGCTACATAGACTCTAGGTGTTACGGCATTAATCTATTATGAAACAAAAAAAAAACAAATATTTCAATTTGTCTTAAAAAGTAATGGAACTGAAATCCCTTGTTTTCCCCTAATCTAATTGTGTATTTCACCTTAATATCTGCCCCGACTGGAGTAAGTCATCGAAATTCATGTGCGTACTCACAAACCACTTATTCACATATATTTTTCCCCTGATTTTGGTGACCTTGTGACCTCTCCTTTAGCACCACCACCGGGCCATACTCTAGCTGACCATACACAAATAGAGGCCTCTTCCCATCAAAATGATTTCTGTGATGATAACGGTTAAGTATATGCCTAGGTTCTATTGGACATCTCCCTTCTATCCATTGCTTTCTTGCTTAGCTGGTAAATTTACATCACGCGTCAGTGGTTCATGCAATGGTGGAAGCAATTGAGGCTCGGTAAAAAGGGTTTATATTACTGAAAGGCATTACTGCAAGGCACTGATGATCAAGATCCCACTCAGCATGCAGTGATAACCATTGTCCTTGTTTCTAAGCGATGAGCAAGACCAATAGAAAGCTACAAGAAGAGCTCACAAGATTATTGACTTCCACCCCGCCTCAAACACACATACTGTCAGACACACTCACATACCCACATGCACATCACAAGAGAGACATGTTGCTGGAGCTGTCCCCAGGCAGCTCAAGCAGAGCATCTTTTCATTCTGGTAAGTACGTAACTTGACCTTCTGCATTGTGGTAGCGGCTTTTATTTGCAGGAAATGGCCTTGGGTATTGTGGTGTGACTGCCGCATAATGTTGCATGAATATCAAATTAACTCTAAGACATTATTTATTCAAACCTAGCGGGGTTCCAGTCCCAGTGAAGTTCTGACATAGTGATTTGAAATTAATCCATTTCAATTAGAAGTGCAATTTTGACAACTCTACTGGTCAATTCAAACATGTGACAAAACGAAAAAATGCAACACAGCAGAAGGAAACAGAATAATTCAACATAAAAGGTTTTTAATACAGACCAGAGAGTGTAGAAGCTTCCCCTTTTTACACCTTACCATAATACACATCCTATATGGTGTCAAAAGTAATATCACAAGAATACTTGAAAAATCATTAACCTATCATACTAGTGCCAACATGCTATTCCAGTCATTTATTGTGCCTGTAACATTAGTGCATTGTACAAAGCATTACATTTTTTTTACCTTCTTTTTTATATGCAGAATTTTCTACATATTTTCAGTTCCTCCCTGTTCCATAAATTCACTTCTGTAAGTCAGATATCATATTTTACATCCCTCCTTTCCTTTTGTTTCTTATACATTCACTGTCCCTCGTGTTGTATTGTTTTTCTGTTCTGACTTTAAAACAACTTTTGGATACTATAAGGAAAAGATTGATTTTTAACTTTATACATAATTAATGCCCTTCAAAATCTTTGGAGCCTTTAATTTGATAAACACCTTGGTTCTTTTAGGTAGTGCTGTTAACAGTTTTTATGGCTGACCAATATTAATGTGCTTGTAATATTAATGCATTGTACAAAGCATTTTGATGATTAAAAAAAAAGAAGTGAAAATGGTTCTGACCCTGCAAACTGGAAATTTAAATCACACACAATCTTCCAGTGAACCAGACTATCAGCCACGTTTTACTTTTTTAAATACCATTACGATATTGACACACATCAACATATATATTAACCCGACATAAACGAAATTAAGAGTCTACACATATGTACTTGTCATGTGCATTGAGCTAAATTCCCATCTAAACGGCTTGGGCCCGTACAGTCGCTTTTTGCAGTCTGATGTTGAGCTCAATCTTTGGATGAAGATAATGGGACTAAGTGATACATGAGAGACCAGGGCGCAGTGTGGCAGAGGTGAATGTATTGTATACTAATAAGAGGAAGTTTCATTCCAAAATGAGATATAGTCTGTCCCCTCGCACAAGATGATAGATGGTATTAAAAGTAGTAGTCAAATTTAGGTTCTAGAGTGAAATTAACAGCACTGAGTAATGGATGTCAGTTAACATTTTTGTTGCTGTGTTTTCAAACGAAACCATTTAGATATTTTGCACTCAGCTACAAGGGTTGACCTGGTGCTGACAAACACTGAAAAGAGTCAGTGTTTGTTGCTCTTCTGTCAGAGTGGGTTGGAGTAGAAAATCAGTTCTGTGTCACACAGATGATCCAGCTTAGAAATTCAAGTATCATTACTGAAGATTTTATTTTTACACGGACAAACCAGCTGTGTGTACGTGCACTTAAACACATCTGAAAGCCTCTGAAAGTGTTTGAAGTTGCAGGAAATGACTCTTGGCAACATTTTAGCAGGAAACAAAAGAAAATTAATTAGGGCATGGTATGAGACAATTTAGAGTGAAAACTGAAACTTTTTAGGTATATGTGCAGGGATTTTAGGCTACAATTTAAAATGTTGAATTAAGTAAGAAAAAATATTCACCTCCCTGCTGATGACTTGTGATATAAATAATTTACATCACATTTATAATTATTTTTAAGCAAAGCAGCCTTCAATCCTCTGTACAGTAGGAGACCTTAAAGTAAACACTAAATCTGTTCATTGAGACAAAGTGCTAGGAGATCAGTTGAAGTACACAGTAGAGCTAATTTGGCATGTGAGGGTGCTAGGGGTTTAAGGGAGGAGGTGCTCTCAGAAGGGATGATTCCTCAAGAGATGATAAGCTGAGGCTGTGCTTTCAGACTGAAGGTAAATAATGTCAAACTTCTCCTGTTTATGACTCTTGATGTTGGTATTGACTGCATTACCTGACAAATGTGATGAAAAATGTTAGATACTCTTGTCAAATTGTCGGCAAGCACTAGATGAGATCTATTTCCCAGGTAGCAAGAGGCGGCAATTTCTCCTGTCATGCATAACTCTCTGTGGACAAGGGGGTGAAGTAAGTTTTCTGCAGCCACCATCACTTGTCAAGACACTCAAGAGGCCATTTGTTTTTTTGGTTTTTTTGCATCTGTGAGAGGGATTGACATTTCCAGTTGGTAGTCGAAGCACATCCAGCGATGCCATTTGCCCCTTCATCTCCTGTGGTTTGCTCAGCTGAAATGGGACGAACTCTAGCGGGATAACATCCAGGGGGTTTTCTGACACATGTGCCATGGTATTGTGGGGACTGTGCCTGCCTCTGGAGATGGTGAACCACCTTATTACATAAATTTACATAGGAAATGGAAGCATGTAGGTAATAATATTTGAAGCCAGCAGGAGAGTTAAGACTTTTCCATGCTTCAATTCCACGCATGGACAGAAGCTGAGGATATCAAACATTACAGCTTGCATTATTTGGTGAAGAATCTGGATTTGTGCTTCCCTAGTCTTTATTATTGAACAGGATGAATCTTTTCCAAGTTAACGTACTTAAACCATTTCTACCTCCTATAGAGTTGCTTTTTACCCGCAGAGTGTGAATAAGATGCTTATAGCAATTGATTCCAGTCAAAATTACTATATAGATTTCACCAAAATAACTGCAATGCTTGCTGGTCCAGAACAATGTATATACTGTGGCATGACATTCAGGAAGTAATTCATGAGCTAACTGAATGGCTTAGTGAGAATATGAAATGAAAGACTATCTGATAATGAGACCCCCCACCGGGGATATTACATTTTTCTTCAGACGCTCCCTTTGGCTTTATTTATGGATGGAATATGTCTGTGAATACTGAATACAAATCTTAAAACACTAAATGAAAGACTTGAACCAGATGATGACATCCCACCAGCGCCATCTTTAATCACAGATATGTAATGTTAGTTTACGACACAAGTTGTAATAGCTACGGTCAATGCTGGATTACTGAGCCCTGAAAGCTCTGGGCTCACTGTGTGAACTTTAGGACACTTAGTGAAGTACAACATTAGCTGACATGATAAGGGTCTTGAAGTGGGCCCTGCTTTATTTGTCAAGCAGGGCCCTGTCTGGAAGAGAGTTCCTGTAAAAAAAATCTAGTGTTAAGAACTTCTATTGTTTGAGTTTTTGTGTTTAATCAGATTACCACACAGCAACCCTGAGATCATAATATTCCAGCATTCCAACACAGAAAAACTCTTTGCACAGTTTGCATGGGGAGTCTGAAACAAGGTTTAATAAAGTTGTGAAGTGGGAGGAGCTATTTTATTCTCCCTCGATCTGAATTCCTGCTTGAGGATTTTATTTTAAATGATATACTCACCATTATTAAAGATATAAACATGGGTGGCTCCTGGATAATGCTTCAAAAGATCAAATACTTTCATATTTGTTTCTGAAATATAATGTTTTTTCCATCTGTTTGACATGGTGGCTAGCACTAAGTACTACGACACACATTAGCCTTGGCTGCTTTTGCTGTGGGAAAGATGTTGGTCAGAGGCACGATTCAGAGCTGTAAAGAATTCATGCTTTGTCACTGCAGTTGGGACAAACTCCCCCCAAAATGTCAATTCATTGTAGTTGCATACTGTTTAATCAGTTTTTCAAAAGTATCTTTAGCTACTGTCTGCCATCACTGGCACACATTAAAGAATTTTAATCTCTCTAATTGGACTTCCTACAAAAATTCACATTGGCTGTAGTTGTTGGTAGTTGTAGAGATGAAGGTAACTTCTCATCTTGCCTTTTTATGTCCTCAGGCTTGTATATTTGACTTTTTAAATGTATTTATCTATTTATTATTATTTTTTTACTTCTTCTAACACATTTGTTTAGCTTTTGTGCCGATGATTCAACCAACAGAGCTTTGTGCCAGTACAAACAGCAGAGGTGATTAAACTGTGAGTCACCTTAAACTGTCCATGGGAAAAAAGGAATGGGATTTTTACCTCTGGAACCCAAACTGGTTCTTCCAACTTTGAAACTCAACTTTTACTTCTAGCAGTTATTGCTTCCCTGGTGGCCCCAGCAGGTAAATCAGCCAGAGCTACTGTGTGTGAAAAAGCGAATAAATAAGAAATCTGTTGTCAACAATGTAATGATGGAACAGTCAATACTTCCAGAGTATGTATGGCCCAAAACAAACCCAGGAATTTTGTAGGGATTATTTTCTTTTGTTGCATGTTTTGCAACAGCAAATTTATTTCTTTTAAAGTTGGATATTAACATTTGTATTGTTATTTCTATTTTGTTGATTTCATTTCATATTCTGAGATTTTTTTTCTATTCCCAGGCCTTTTTCCCCTCTTTTGCAGTGTTTTCCTCAATATTTTTCAGAGTTTCATTCAATACTCAAACTTTTACTGTGCATCTGCATGCACGTTAAAAGTTAGAGTCTGACTAACCTCTCAGCTGTTGCCTTGTTAGAGGGTTGGTGGATGTAACTCATCCAGATGCACCATAGTGGGTGGACCGATACTTTTCCTCTTTGATTACACAGACTTTCTGCATAACATCAACATCATGTCAAGAGCCAAGTCTCCAGGCCAACTCACACAGTGCTTCTAAAAGTTTCTGCTTTTACCACAGAGAGCTTCAAGAGCTGTTCTCAGTCCACCTTTCCCGCAATCAATGATAAAACACAGTCTGCCTGTGTTTTTTTATGCTTTAAAATGTTGTGCTGTAAAAAAGTTTGAACTATTGTAGCTTTGCGTTGAATTATGCATGCCGTTCATTATTCATGCACAGTCATAAATGCATTATTCACTGTGTGAAAAGTCTGGTGTTCATTCATAAAATTATAGCTTTAGTCGAACACTGACATTTTATATAACAATTCATGAATGGTTAATCACCAATACTGGTGGCTCCAGGTAACCAGTCGCCACCAATTATTTGGAAAATCACATATTTTTCTCTTCCCTCAGGTGAATTTGTTCAACCTCCATTCAACCACAATCTCTCTTAATGAGCTAAAATTTCCTCTCACCATTATCTACAGTTATGGGCCAGGACATGGTGTCAATAGCATGACAGGAAGACATCTCTCTTTGAGGACTGTAAAAGGGTTTCGGAGAGCTCTCCCTCATCTTAGCGACACTGAGGGCGAGTGCAAGACAAATAAAATGCTGCTTTTTCCAGGTAAATCTGACAATAGTCAAGTCCCATGGTGGTTTCCATAGAGAGGAACGTATTGCTATTTAATCTGAAACTGCTGTTGCAGGCTTGAACAAAGCCAGTGATGAGTTGACAGGAAAAAGCAGGTGGACTCAGTAAAATGGGGCTTGGTGGGAAAACTGTATCTTGTCTCACTCTATCAAACCAAATCAGCGTTAAACTGCATCTTAAATCCAATTAAGAAAACAGATCACATTTATTCTTGGTAAAGGAAACAGATGAAACTGATCTGGCTAAAAAACAGCAGAAACTATAAACAAATAATCTGGAGAATAAAATAACAATAACAATAAAAATTGCAAAATCACATCGATTAAAAAGCAAAACGCAACCATGTTGTAGAGCAACAGTGTGCCTTGACCTTTAACACACGTAGAGACGAACTCAGTCCAGCTGAACTCCTATATTGGCTCAGTTTGTTGCAATGCTCATCTTCTCGTAGTTGTGGAGCCCCACTAGGGGAGCACTCATGCTCCACGATCTCCATTATGGCTGAGTCTCACTCACTTGTTATTGTGCACACAGAGAGCTAGATTTGATTCATTCACTGAGGTTAAAGTTCCTTATATACTGCATCTCCCTGCCAAATCATGTGCTGCTTCACTAAAAAAATAAAACTATATCCAACCCAACATATGACTACACTCTCCCATAGCTTCTGTTTTACTAGAACATTCTTGACATGAGATGGTTGCTATGCAGCCCAGGCTCCTGAGAGGAAAAGAGAGCAACACCAGGTGAATGCAGGATTGATATTTGTCCTATACTTGAGAAAATGACCACTACAAGAGAGGCACTTTCAGAACATCGCACCTTGTCTTGTCAGCCTAAATCACAAAGTGTTGCTGCTGCACAGGGCAGCAAACTCCTCCCCTCTAATTCAGAGATCATAAATTCACTCCATTTTCCTGATTAAATCTGATATTGTATACAATCACTGACAGGTTAGTGCACTTACTAGAAATAATGAGGTAAACTTTAGGGGTAAAATGGAAAGTAAGAAAAAAAAAAGAGTCAACAACAACAAAATAAAACTGATTTCAAGGTACACTTAAAAATATTTGTCTGACTGTGTATCTTTAGCGCCACCTTAAAACTCTTCACTTTAGATTCATTTTATGTCATAACATACATTTTTTTATACTATAAGTAACATTCCACAAGATCGTTAGACATATATCCTCAAACCATATCCTTTTGTTTCCTGAGAAATCTCTTTGTGTAACAGTTGTGACTGTAAACCCCCAGCAACGCTGGTCCTTTTCAAAAGAAGCATGAAAAGCCCAAGTGGAAGCAATAACATACCACAATACAGTGGAATGCAGCAGTTAATTTCCATAAGGCATGCACAGCATCTACGGAAGAATTAAGTTATTCACAGTCAAACAGTTAATGCTTTATGATATTTTATACTGAATCAGTTCTTGAAACATCAGAAAATGCATCATGGGGGAGTGTCCTCATCCCTTCTGAACATGCAGTGCATTCAGAAAGTATTCAGATCCATTAAACTTTTTTCACATTTTTAGAGGTGATCAAAAACCTGATGGTTACTCAGGCTGAGCTCCAGAGATCCTGTGTGGAGATGGGAGAACCTTCAAGAAGGAAACCCATCACTACAACACACCAATGTGGGCTTTATGGCAGAGTGGCCAGACGGCAGCCTATCCATAGTAAAAGTCTGTCATAGCTAGAGGAAACAAGATGTGATTCTTAGAATTGGTTTTCCTTCTGGAAGTTTCTCCCATCTCCACACAGGATCTCTAGAGCTCTGCCCGAGTGACCATCAGGTTCTTGGTCACCTCTTGTACCAAGGCCCTTCTCCTCCATCGCTCAGATTGGCTGGACTCCCGCTCTACAAGAGTCCTGCTTGTTAAAACTTCCTCTAATGAAGAATAATAGATGCCGCTGTTCTCCTGGGAACCTTCAATGCAGCAGATTTTTTTGTAGCCTTCCCCAGATCTGTTCCTCAGCAGAACCCAACATCTGAGCTCTGCAGGCAGTTCCTTCAACCTCATGTCTCGGTTTATGCTCTGATATGCATTATCAGCTATGAGACCTTATATAGACAGGAATGTGTCTTTCCAAATCATGTCCAATGAATTGAATTTGCCACAGTTGGAAATATCTCAAAGATGATTATTATTATCTTATGGTTAGAACTGGCTCAGCATTAGCTCGAGCCATCCCCTCACTATGCTGCTACAGGCCTAGACTACTTCCCATGATGCACCGAGCTTCCCTTTCCACTGCCTCCTCCTCACTCCCTGTCACATTAACACCTAAAAAATGCTCGTTACTAACTGTCCTTCCTCTCTCCCATAGTGTTGTGCTTCCTCGTCTCTCTCCTCTTCCTCCTGTTGCTTTCTGCAGGTTTTTTCCTGATGCTCCTGAGTCTGGATCCATGGTTGCAGATCCATCTACTGCCTCATGAGCCTGATCAACACCCACTGCTTTAATTATTATGATTACTACTGTTACCATTTCATTTAGCTCTATTATTAATATTATTAGCCCTGTTAGTATAACTATAGTATATATAGCTATTAGTCCCATCGTTGTGCTATGCTCCTGCTCCTCCCTCCTGCCCTCGTCTCTCCCTCTCCCTCTCAACCCAGCCGGTCGAGGCAGATGACCCCCCCCCCCCGCCATTCCATCAAGACCTGTACCACCCAGTTTTCATCTGTGTTCACAGACATCTTAAACCTGCCCCTGTCGCTGCACACTATCCCCACTTGTTTTAAAAAGTCAACCATCATCCTTGCCCCCCCCAAAAAAAACACATTCTCAGCTGCCTCAATGACGACTGTCCCATAGCCTTAACATTTGTCGTAATGAAGTTCCTGGAAAAACTTCCTGGAAAAACTAGTGCATATCAATTCCTATCAATTCCTGCTGCCCCGTGACCTTTGACCCACTTCAATTTGCCTACAGGTACAAGGAATCTGTAGATGATTCAATCTCCTTTGCTCTTCGCACAGTTTTTGACCACCTAGAAAAGAGCGGAAGAACATCAATGCAAGGGTGTTGTTTATAGATTACAGCTCAACTTGCTTGAGGCTGAGAGACGCTGGCCTAAGCAACTCCACCTGTGGCTGACTGCTTGACTTTGGGTCCAATAAGCCCCGGACAGTGAAAGTCAGCACCAGAACATCATCCTCCCTGACCATCAACGCCGGCTCCCCACAGGGCTGCTGCCTCAGTCCCTCGCTGGACAGCTTGCATACTACCTGTGGCTGTCTGGCGAGTTTCTAAGGCAACATGACAATGACTGGCCACATCAGGGACGGTGATGAGTTGGCATTCAGGAGAAAGTTAGCTGACCAAACCACACTGTGAAGGAAGTCCCTCTTTTCTTCCTAGTCTACTCTCTCAGTTAGCTTGTAAACGTACATACACATATACACACACACACACACACACACACAAATCTCCAAGGACATGGAACACAAAGGCCTCAACCTGATAAATAACAGCTTAATCTGGAATCCTGCTGTGACTGATAGGGCCCATATGGCTCCCACTCCAATCTGTAGGAGCCATGGTAACCAAGGTTCTATGGGTAAAATGCCCTCAGAAAAAAGGTGAACATTCACAAAGGATACACAGACTCAGACAGTTTCAGACACGAATAATCATGCAAAGACCTTAGTTAATAGGGAATAGGTCAAGATGCGTAGGTAGGACCTAGGTAAAATAGGACTTATGTTCATCTTTTATATCCAATTGAATCCTCAGAAATACATTTAAAACTGAAGCACTTACTCCATTTGGAAATATAACACGAGATGTGTGTTCAACTAGGTGATGCTATACGTATATATAAGCCCTGTTAGACATGAAACCTTCAGAGCTTGTGTGACTGTGCTCCGGTAAACTCGCTTAACATTGTACTGCTCATCTTCTTCTCTTTGGTGTGTCCAGCTTGCAATAAATACTTCTGCTTACAACATCTGAAGTCACTTGGTGATCTAAATCTTTCATCTCACAAGAATTTCCTCTACATAGTGACTGGCCAAAATCCTTTCTCTCAACACTAATGTTATGGCTGACCTAAAAAAAACTGAGGCATTTACCTCCTGCCGCAGATTTCCGGTTTACCCATCGAGGCAGGGAGCAGCTTCAGGTCCCTGAGTGTCCAACTCACCGACTCCCTCTCCTGGTCCCTAAACACCAGCTGCATCCTCAGCAAAGAAAGCTCAGCAAAGACTGTTCTTTATGAGGAGGTTGAAGGGCTTTGGGGGGGGGGGACTAAGACTCTGGTGAATTTCTGCTGCACTATAGAGAGCATACCGACTGGATGCATCTCAGTGTGGTCGGATAACCTAAGTAATGTTCTACATTTTGACCAAATGGCAACTGTTATAGATAGAACACACAATTTGTTGATCCCACATTGTTACTTACGTTGACATCACCTTTTGTAAATGAAGTTTATCTGAAAAGTAACTGTTTCCGGCTCTCCCCTACTCTATATGCTGCCTGAGGTCTCAGTCCATCAGACAAACTAACAAACCAGCTCACGCCCTTGTCTCTCTATGGGCGCCAGGCAAACGCTACAGGTGCATCTCAACCTGTTCCACCTGTCTGAGAGTTGTTTTTTTTCCCACAAGGCATCAGGGCAATGAACAGCAAGTGATTAACAATAGCAACTACTGGAATTGCACACTCCACTGAATTTTGGCGTTCACAGCTCAAATTTTGAACAGGATCTTCATGAAAATACCTGCACATAAATTATACTATATCATACCAGGATTATTCCGGTTTTTAAAATCTTCTATTTGTATTCTATTTATTTTGAAATGTCTTTAAAGACCTCCCTCCTTCTGTAACTGCAGCTTAAGAGTTTCACTGTTTCTTCGGGTCACAACAACGCACTTGAGGATTTATGTAGGCTGAGTGCTGCAGTCACTGCACTTCTTCCATCTTTATCAGAGGTGGGTACACTAACCAGATGTACATTTGCCAAACCAACAGAAAAATACTCTTTAACAGACTTCTGAGGAAACATGGGTTGCACTGTGTCTGCAGAAAAAACACTTCCACCAGACGGTGGGCAAGAAAAGTGCAACTCATGTTGGGTGTTTTGCCACAGGGGGCAACAATGAGCCACTGAAAACACTGAAAACCTCAGTCTGACAAGCAACACATATGTGATATTCATGCTTTATCAGAAGTGATTTTAAACAACATCTTCATTTTTACATTAGAAAAGCAAGAGGATCAACTGGTTGCTTTTAAAAGTAACCCAGTTAAATCTTTAAAATCTTTTGAATTTACTGCGCTGTAGAAACTTATTGATTTAAACTTAGTCTTGGGTTTGTAGTCCTAGATGCACTCAAATCAATTCTGACAGAGTGGAGCAATTTGACAGTATACACTGAGACAACAAAGTTATCACCCATCAAGAGATTCTGCCATTTATACTGTAATAGTTCTGGTTCTATTAGGCCACTGGGCATTTTTGCAAAGCGCTTAGCAGAATTACTTTGTAGCATTATTGGATTTTCATAGTTTTTGTTAAACAAAATTAAGTACCAAAAATACACTTCTATCTGGTATTTTTTCCATCAAATTTCTGATTTTTCAAAAAAGTACTATATCACAATATACTGTGTGTATATATATATATAAATATAAAAACACAACATGCAGTATCATTTTATGTTAGACAATTTTATGCATATCGCCCACTCTTGACATGAACCCATCAGACCTTAGACTTTTTTCAGTTGCCTGGGAACACTGAAAATATGCCCATGATGTCAACTAATAAAAATTCTACTGTGGTTGTTGCTATGCCTACATCAGGCAAATTTTTGAAAAGCAGCAGCACCCCCCCCCGCACCACACACAGTAAGCCATTTTTGAAAACCCATTTATTCAACTATTTGAGCAAAGTTGACATTTTCTCTCAGTTGCCCCTGTGGCTATGGGTTCAAGGCAGTGGACACCAGAGCATGCCCAGAAACTAAATGCACAAAAAGAACACAGTTAAAATCAGAGGGCTGAAACAAATCTGGAAACAACTTAAAAAAAAAAAAAAAAAAAAAAAAAAACATTCAGGAGACTTTACATGAGTTCATTTAATCCCAGGGATTTCTGGTGGATAGCTGTAGAGGGAAGAGCTCATACAAACACTTCACTGTACATACAGATTTACATTGTGTGGGAACATGATGTATAGTCTTGCCTGGCAAGCCCAACTCAAGATCAAGCAGTTTTCTGTACAATAGCCAGGGGTCCTGCATCCAACTCTACACCTGAGCCGTCTTTCCATCTGTGGGCTCTGCTAAAAACAACTCGGAGTGTTCCAGACGACCTACAGAGTTGAGTTAGAGTAAACCAATTACAGACAGAGTGCTGTCTCATCTACTGTTAAGCTGGACATACAATACACTCCAATATTATTCATTACATAACAACACAGAATTTGGAATGCAGACTGCAGTGTAGGCTAACTGGAACACCACCAAATGATCTTTTCAGTCATTTTCAATGCGAACTCAGGCTATAGAGCTGGTATGCAGACTAATCTGACAAAGCAGGAGGAGAACTTGCATCAGTTTCATTTTGCAAAATGTTTTGCCCTCCTCCCTAAAATGTTGCATCTGTTTCCCAGGTGGGGGGGGGGGGGGGACAAGGAGCACGACATCGCCAACATTGTGGCTAAATCGAGTTGTGACGAGGCAGGGGGCCGAGGTGCCTATGTTTCAACATGTTCCTTTTTGTAAAACCATACTTTGTTCTGATAATAAAATCAAAAGCATGAAAATAAAATGAAAGTATATATAACTCTTTCAGGTCCATTTTATCTGTGACTGGCATTTTTCCTCATTCTTCTTCGCTCTCATTGTCATGCTCCATGTCTTCCTCTCCGTTAGCTTTGGATTCTGTTCTGGTTTCTAGATCCTCGTCTTCCTCATCTGCTTGATCCTCCTTATCTTCAACTGCCCCCTCCATCACTTCCTCCTCTTCCCAATTCTAAGAAGGACACAAAAATGAACATCTCAGTGCTCTACTGAAATCGACAGTATGTTAACATGGACCAATTTACTGTTGTAGCACTAGTAATCTACCGTTTAGCCAGTTCTTATACCTCTTCTAGCGTTAGTGGTGCTGAATTCTAAATTTGAAGAGACTCTTCAAGGCTTCTTTCAAAAAGTACCATACTTACATCGGAGTCATCAGGAAGACCTTCATCACCAGAGGCCTCATCTTCATCAGATGATTCTGTAAGGGACAAGTAAAGAAAAACAACCATTGGCTGATGCTGCAAAACTCTTGCGAGATTGTGATTACTAGTCCACCTTCTCACTCTCCCTCTCGCTCCCTCTCTTTCAGGTCCTTGCATGCCCTGGCTGTCAGTAATCTGCATTACCCAACTATAAAGTGTATCATTATGTGATGTTTGGTTGTAATCCCCATGTGGAGGTTTGGTGTAGTCAGATCTGATTATTATAAATCAGATGTGCTGACATACACCGACATGCTTGCAGCTATGAATGATTGTTTGCAACAAGAGTCACAGTCAGTCCTCACTCAGATGCATGTACGGGGCTTGGTTTTATTTCTCCTCTTTGTAAAACAGAAAATAAAATTGTTAACCAACATATGTCCCATAGCAGTCAGGAGTACGAAGGTGTATTTAATCCACACAGGAGACTGGTTAGTAAAATGGTGTCTCACTCTCTCTCAGATATAAAGTGTACTACTATTGTTATTACTTCCCTTTCCTCGCCTCAGAGGGGCCACAAGATGCACAGCAGGCAGCAGCAGCTGCTATATTTCATCTGTTTTCTTGTTATTATTTAGATTAATATTAATAATAATGAATAACAACCAAATTGAGTGCATTATAAATGTTGTATGTGTTGTTTCTGTAAACAAAAAAGTGAAAAAGAGATTGCTAAAAGTTGGAGGTTTTCAGGTCGAGTTCAAGTGGCTGACTAATGCATTTTTTCTAAGTTGGCTCTCATAATTTCCCTGGCCAAAGTGAAAAATTACATGACGCATACTAGTTGACTTTAAACGGACATTTTACCACCACATGCTGGGTAACAGATTTGCAAATATTTCCAGTGGAAGGAGAAGAGCCAAGAGTACAAAGTAGAGGATGAAACCGGTTCAATTTGAGTCTGTAACCATTATTACATACATTATCAAATATAACATGTACCCATCAATTCAGTGAGTATAATCATTTCAGATCAGGGGTAATTCTTTAGTAGTCCTTCTGCTTGTTGTGCAAAAGCAGCATTTATATAACAAATTGACAAAATGTACCGTTTTGAAACTGGCAGCCCAATTATCTGCATCACCCCTAAGTGACTTCTGTACATTTATAAGAAGCCCAAATTTAATTCTATATTCTGACAGTCATTTCTGCAGCTACTCTAATTATACCAACTCATGCTACAGATTTATTAATGTATAGTAAAGGATACCAATCCAATTGGTATAATTAGAGTTCGAGCACAAAAACGGTTTGCAGCCGAGAGATCTTTTAACACCTGTCCTAACTCTACAGCATGTCCACACAACCTGACCAAACTATGATTCACTATCTACTCTGAAGCTTCCTGTCAGATTCCCGTGTTGGACCCATAATGAGCCCAATGCACAGCCGCATCCACACGTGATCTAATAACCTCCTGCTCATCTGCTCCCTCTATCAGCATTTTTTTTTTTAAATGAACTTTCACTTCCTGGACTATTGACAGGGGTGTTGGAACTAAAGGAACAGCTTAATTATTTCACGAAAGCCAATTTTCTACAACATTCAATATAATGCTTTCTACCATGCGGTAATGAGAAATGAGAGTGAACAGAGCAGGCCTTGTTGTTCTGTACAAAGGGGAGGATCTGAACGCCGTCGGTCAGGTTGCTAGGCAACAGGAGTCATGTTTGCGTGCGTTGCATCGCCAAGAGTGGCTGCATGATAGACAACTTTGCCTTCAACAAACATAACTGATTCAGTACGGTCTTCTTGGAGAGTCCCAAATGAAATAAGGTGACATGATAATGAATGCGGGTCAAAATAAAAGGAAACAATATTCTGGTGGTGCAGCAGTTTCAACAGAACATCAGTGTGACCTGTTGCACTACAGCACGTTTAAAGATTTACTACAGTTGATCCAGCATCTGAAAATACAAATGGTAAGTTAGAGGCTGAAACAAGCAGCTGCCACACACACTGCTCGCCAAGCTGACTCATCAGTGGGAGTCAGAGACAGACCAAGGTTAAGCTGCTACACATGCAATTTGAAGGGCCTAAGAACTGTGGCGTCACTGAGGAAGGAGGCATTAAAAAAAAAACAAAAGAAAAACAAGGACATATAGAGCAAATAAAAAATTAGGTGTCAGTCTGACACTGTTCAACATGTTCAACAAACCCAGTGTTTATTCAATATAAGGGTTTGTAGAACTGAACATAAAGAAGGACACTACAGGAACAACACTTACCCTCTTCGTACACCAGCTTAGCTGTGTGGTCAACATCTTTATCTGTGTTGGTGCTGTCACTTGTCGCCACCTAGTGGTAAAGAGGAAGACAGGCATTAAAGATCAAATCCGGAATTTGTGAGACATTTTTTTTTTTCTTCTTTTCCATTTTTATCCCAAGTTAATTAGATGCATTTTCACATAAAAATTGGCACGTGATAATACAGGGAGCTTTGTTTAGTTCTCATTAGTCCTCTGGCTGCACCTGATCCAATTACAGTTTAAAAATTTACATGACATCTTTATTGGATTGGGTTTGTAGGAGCAGAAGATGAGCAAAAGCTCTGGTGTGCATTTTTTCTAGAGGAAGGTTGATAAAAGGTTCCAGTAATGTCACATCCTGTCAGAGATTCTCCTAATGGTGACCGCATAGGTACAACTAAATGGCAATTCCTCATCTGTTTTAGAATGATCCAACACATTCATGCAGTCCTGTAGTTTTAAGCAGTTGGTTGAAATTATTCTAAAACTGCATTGGGACAATTTACATCTGAATTTAATTTGTTGAGGTCATACAGCCCATATGACAAAGGGAAGCAGTGTGTTCACAAGCAGAGTGCACTCTGCATACCTTGACCTCAAGGACAGGACCATCAACTTTGCCTTTTCTGTGAGTGACAATCGAACATGTTGTAAAATCTGTGGATACATTGTTGTCTGAATGTATTGTGATGCTGATATCACGGACAAAGCTGGAACCTGTCAGGAAGAATCTGTTCACTTTTCCTGAGCAGATCGTTCCGTCCAAGGCAACGTAGAAAGTGTATCAAAGTTGAATTAAAATAGTGTAATCAAGTCATGAAATACAACACAGTCTGTATGAACCATCACATTTGTTATTCAACATTTCTTGCTGCAGAAGATTTAAACAAAACCCCTCACTACAAACTTCTAGTGAATGTATACTCACTGCACAAAAAAATGCAGTAATGTTTATTATGATCTATTATGATTTTCTATACCCTTCCATAGTAACAGTGAGTTAAGTCACAAGTTATGTTTTGGGTCTCAACACATTTCACAGCTGAATATCAACTGACAATGAGCTGGGTAACATTCTGTATTTTAAGGGTATTCTACATTATCAGGGAGGGGATCTAACCAGTCCCTACCATCCAGTTCATACTTCTAACACTACAGACTCCAGCCATTTAAAAACACTTCAAGGCAAAGATGCTATGTATTTTTTCTGTGTGTGAAGAAACCCACCTGTGTCATGAGGAGATACAGTTTCCCGTGCAGCTTTGTTAGCTTGTGGAACATTTTCACTCTGCTCTCAATCATGTGATACAGCACTCCTAGCTGGGTCACCAGGTCTGGCAGCTGTTGGATACACAGATGGATCCGTTGAAGGTAAAAAAAAAAAACAACATTTCAGCAGCAGATTAGAATCACCACAATGTAGTTTTATGCTTCTGTGTGTTTCCCATTTCATATGTAGCGAAGACTTTATTAAATTCCTTCAAACGATATTAAGTACATTTAATCATAATTAGCTTATGAATTCTTGAGTTATGACCAAAAACTTATTTCGTGAGGTCACAGTGGCCTTGACCTTGACCACCAAATGCTAATCAATTCATCCTTAAGTCAAAGTGGACGTTTCTGCCATTTGTAATTCCCCCAAGCATTTCAAATATTGCATTCAGGAGAATGGGACAGATCGATGGAAAGAAAGAATGCAAAAACATAATGCCTCCTGCTAAAGTTGTCGCCAGCATGGCTGCATATAAATATTAAAAATAAATAAATAAATAAAATTAACAAAAACACACAAACAAGACAGCACTTGATGATAAGGAGTCCTTTGCCTAGGCCTCATCTCTCCAGTTTACCACTGCTTTCATATATCATAGGCATTCAGTTCACAACTACACTTCACTGAACCTTTGAAATTGTAACAGGCAAACGACAGTTCAATAGATGGTTAAGTGGAAATGTGATTGGGTCACCAATAATGTAGACTCTCTTTTTAAGATCAGTAAATTCTGTCTGTATCTATGACCTCACAGGTCATGGGTTCTTATTTGAAAATCAAAAATTGACGGTGTTGACGGTGCTATAAAAAAACAAAAAACAAAAAACAACTGTCCTCGAAGCATCAACATGTGTAGTAAATATTCAGCTGTTGGGTTCGAGATATTTTCGTCTAAGTCTCAGAAACTGACAGTTGTCGACAATCATATAATCTCTTCTGTGTGGTGGAGGAAATGGTTGTGGATCTAAAAAAAATTTAATATGATTTTTCACAAACAGGAGAGGTACGCAGAAGGGCGTTGTGTGTCTGTTTGCATGCTTTTGTTATTTTAAACTGGCATGTGCGGTGCTTTGGGATAATCACAATATTGAGATTTGGATCATGGAGAGCCTTAAATGTAAGTCTGCACAGTAGTACAGTACACGTCAAACAAGCACAGAAAAACTTGAGTCCAGTAGCTTTATATCAGTAGTACAAGCAAAATGTGGTGTGTTGAAGCAGACTCACCGATGCCAGGTATGAAGTATGGTGCATAAGTACAGCCTTGAGCCACCGTACCATTAGAACAGCCCTGTAGGAAGGATCAAATGAATATGTTGTCAAAACATGCTTCCTGATTGTATATATCCATGATATAAACTGTTTTTATACTGGATAATAAAATGGAGCAGAAGAAACATCAGAATTCGTTATTTTCAGTAATTTTTTCTCTGTTAAAACATTGAATTTAAGCCAATTAAATATCTGTCAAGCTTTCACTTACGTAAAAGGGTGCCCTTGGAGCCTCTTTGTGATCTACAGAGGACGAAATAAAGGGCTAATTAAAAACTGGAGTTAAAACAACTTGACTTAGAAACCCCTACCAAACACACACGCACACACACACACACACACATTAACAGGGAAATTGACACTCACCTCTTCAATCAATGGTAAAACAGCAGGGAGTGGTAACCGAGCAACTGTTTTCTTTATTACCATTTCTTTGCGAGTCTGGAATACTTTCTGTCAGAGACAAATTTTAAGCAGATTTTCTTGTTACAACTTGATGTAACATGAACTGTCTACATAAGATGAATATTCAGGATATTTGGATACACTTGTTTAACTGTGAAAAAAAACAACGTTTTGTGCTTATGAAGACTTAAACATTTAGAATTAACTTGAGAGATGTTTTGGGGATTGAGTTTAAGTTTTCACATCAAAATCAATTGAGGTTTTGGCTGTTGTTAAATTTAGCTGTTAACTTTCTGAATGAAAAATTAGCAGAATCTCTGGGCAAAAACTAACTTAAATTTGCTTCGATAAAAAACAAACTGAACAGAATGTTTTATTTCAAGTATCAGATGATGAGAAGAGAACTTACATTTAGGATGTTGGCATCGCTGCTCTCCAGGCCCTGCACCAGTAGCACTGAAAAATTGTCAGTCTGTAAAGAGGCTGTCCCTTTAGGAGCTCCCTTCTCGGTAGAGGCTGTAGACAGATCGATTTCACCTAGCCGCTCCGCTATTGACATCTAGAGAGGAACCGATTAATTTTAATTAAACAGAAAACGACTCATATCTGTTCACATACTTGCTGTATCCAACTTACCCAGGGTTCTACCTATAGCACATCACATTGCACTAGTTTGAAAGCATGAAAGGTCAAATGTCAATATGATGCTATGTTTAATCCATTTTTATGCTTAAACAAGTCAGTTTTTATTCAGTCCAGGTAAAATTTTGAAAGAATTTCACTGAGAAGGTTAAGGTTTCTCCAGTTATCAAAAAGAAAAAAAAAAAAAGGTTCAACATTAATGCATAAGTTGTCAATATAAAATGATAATTAAGTGAATGAATGATAACATCTCCAACTACTGCAAAATGAAAGCAGTGATCAGATGCAGACACTGTCCCGTCAAGCAAATTGCTCTTGCAGTTTAAACAGTGCCCTTCCGATCACACCATCTACTAAGAGCATCTAGTGGCTGACTGGGATTGGTGTCTGTCCAAGTTGTTTGGAGCCTGAGCTATGAGCCATCATAATGAGAAACAAAGATGCAGTGAGCCATGGTTTGGTGCATCATCATCAACACTGTTCCCACCTCTTTGGTGTCTGTGTCTTTTTTCCGTTTCTCGGATCCCTGTGAGGTTCCTTTAACTGGGGCTTGGTGACCAGGAAGCCCTGGGACCAACACTCTGCTCTTGGTGTTGATAATTGGGGTTTTCACCTGGAACAGACAACAAGTTGATATTAAAAACTTCAATCTGTTTTAATTTAAATTTGTGTGGAGTGCTCATGGATAGGCAGATGATACCCTGTAAGATCCAAATAACCTGCCCAGACCAAATTTGACTTCCTGAATTATATAAAAGATATTTTAAACCCTATTGTTACCTTGGAAACAGTGGTTTCCATGGAAAGGGACAAGCTGGTTTGAACATCCCGGGTCAAACAGACATGTCTCTCTGCTGTGTTGATCTCCTGTAAAGATGGAAAGAAGATGACAGTTGAATCCAGAGTCTGATCCACATGGATTTTTCAAGGCAGACAAAAATACCAATGTTATTTCTCTAAAATTACCAAAGCCAATTATGATAAATATCTGAACTGGACAATTCACCAATGAAGTCAAAAGACCAGGGGACCAGTTTGGTAACCTTGCATTTAGTTGTCACTCAAAAATTATTGTCCATGAATCTTATTCAGGGAAAGCTTACTGTTGCCTTGCACCAAAAGTAGTGAACACAGTCCGGACAATCTAAAAATAATGAAAGCTTATTCTGTATCATGTAAAACATAGGTGACAAGTATATTTCTGATTTGCTGGAAACTTTCGATTACTTGTCATCACTCTTTCTGCCCTGTTGCTTACAGTATTAAGAGTTAAGATACACCAGGATAATTAACTCTCCTATATTAACTGTCTTGAAAAAACTGTTCAAGCACTAAGTAATATAATTCCTTTGGGAAATTTTGTTACAGTAGGGTCAGGAAAATCACCCACGCCCATTACTCATCACGATGTTGTGCTGTATATGTAGATGAATCTTTATCACATCAGCTGTTAAAAAAAAACAAAAGAAAAAAAACAAACACATGGCTGTGCAAGCAGTTCTTCAGTGGTCTAACCCCTACATGCACAATTGGTCCATGCAGGTTTTGTATTTCTTACTGTCCCGCAACTTCAAAGTTTCAAGCTTGAATTGTGTTGACCCAGTAACATATTTAGAGTTGCCTTTAAAGGACAGGCCACATTTTCTGAATACACAGTGCATTGCATTCCCCTTGTATCACAACCATGGATAGTGCATTAGCCATTTTGTACAAACTAGTAATTTTCCTTTTTACATTATCTATAAATACTGTGAAGCAACGTTCTCTCACTTTTACAGCATTTGGTTGAATCTGAGCAGATAGTATAGACCTGAACACTTCAGAATTCATCCTGCTTCTATCAGCAGCCACATCATCAATAAACACCACTGACCCAGTTCCATTAGCAGCCATACATGTCCGTAACACTGTCTCCACCATGTCTGACAGATGATGTGGTGGCTTTGGATCATGAACCGTTCCCTATCTTCTCCAAACTATTTTTGTTAAAACCCTTGAATTAAAGCTGAAAGTCTACAGTTAGATTTGCTGGCTTCATTTCAGATCCATTGTGTTGGTGTACAGAGGCAACTGTCGCTGTGTAACTGTCCAAATACTTATGGACCTGACTATATATGACCGCTTTAGTTGCGGTCTGGAGATGTGTATGTTGTGCTGCTGACTGGGGCTGGTATGAATCAAAGAGTGCCCTATCATACACCCAGAAACAGATGCTGAGGAACCGTTTAACAGTCCAACACAGGCTGCGCAGCAGCTGGCCAATTCACTCAGGAGACGGTGACACAGAGACCTACCTACTTCTCCTACTGAAATCTCTTTCACATAAATAACTTGTTTGGGAAAGGCAGAAGAAATAGAATGCAAGCCTTAGAATTGGTGTCTAAGGTGAAGAACAGTTAGTTAGTTAACGGTTATTAGTTAACCCTGTTAAAGTACTAACACTGTTACACAGCCAATTCCTTACATTGCCATGATACTTTCACATTTTGTATTACTCAGTCTAATTCAACAGACAGTACAACAGTATACCAACTTACTGACTTCGATAAGACATACTAGTGAACCTTGTGCAAAACACTGCAACCAAATGAGTCAGCACTTTGGAGCCATTTGAACATTAATGGTTTGCTGGGGCCTAAGCTTAAGAATTACATTTTTTGATTTGAATTTTTCCTGCAAGAATGAATCAAAAAGATTTGATCAATATCCTGATCATATTGGGGTTTCAACTTCAAAGGGGTAAGAGCTTAGTACTAATATAAATTTTTAGGAATCTCCAAGAATCTGACTTATTGAGTTTATATTATCTATTTATGTTCAATAAAAACAGTGTAAGTAATTTTCTGTGATAAGGCATTTCGATCTTCAGCATTAATACTACAGCTATGTAGGTATCAAGAGCCCCTCAAGTGTTTAATGGGAGCTAAACATGACAAGGCAAACATGAATAATCTTGTCTATAGCAATTCTAAGGTCATATTTCTGCAGTCTCCTGTACACACCACTTTCTCCATCACAGGCTGTAGGTGGCTGCCATAGGCGAGCAGCAAAGTCCGAGTGTCAGCTCTGAGGGCTGCTGCCAGCAGAGGGATTGGCACTGGGGAGTCCTGTGTGTTTGACATCTGCACCGTACACAAGGGTGACAAGGGCTTCTTGCAGGGCCTGCAGGGACCGATGTTTAGACAGGCAATGAGCATGGGAAGTGTACAACATTGATTCAAACTGTACTTGGTGAGATTTAATATGCAACAACAACAGGATCCCAGACAAAATATAACAAAATTCAGGTTTACAGCACTGGGGAGAAAGTAATATTTCTTGGTTGGTAGTGACATCTCTCCAGCAGCCATTAGGGGGCAAGGACACCAATTAAGAGTGTGAACAAATATGAAAATTACTTTCAGGCTTGTTTGGGGCGCTCTGGGTCTAAAATACACCTGTTTAAATCTGCATTTCAGAATTGAAAGACATCACATCCTTTCAGTTCTAAAACTGGCTAAATTGAATAAAATTTTAGTTTTAAGTATGGACACACCCATAAGAGAAAAAATTGAAACGTTCAAAGTCATATGCTGCCTAGAGATGTATTCAGTGTTTTAAGGGCTTACCCATTTAAAAAGTGCTCAAAGAGATGCAGCTGCCCATCCTTACACACTACTGCAAGCCTCACCGCCTGTGTAACACAAAAAACATTTACATACAGTAAATGGGCAAAATAAGACAGAACTCCAACGAAAATACACCACAGGGTCCTCCCATGTAAAGATGCTTAAAACTAATATTCTCTCCAAATACATGGCTGCATATGCACAGGCACGAACACTTGTTTAGACACTAGCACAGAATAATGGTGCCCAAATTGGATTCAACATTATTAGCACAGTCTTTATCTAACCTGTACATTGTGTTGGGAGTTGCAATTATTTAATGAAGTCTGGAAAATGTCTAGACACATTGCAGTTTTTCAATTCACATGGCATGAAACTTCAGTACAACTACGGGCAACATTAGACTCTTAGTATACATCAGGATGTCTCCCTTCTGACCTCTTCCTTGCTGTTGGATGTGATGAGATCGATGTGTTGTGGCTCGTCCGTCAGTGTGAAGGACACCACTGAGTTCTTGTCCTTTCCATCTTCTCGTACTTGCCTATACAGAAGAACTTCATTTCAGCACAATAACAAGAGCATGCCAAATAAGCCAAATAACAGCAGAAAATTTTCAATGACACGTAAAGAATTGTCACCAATACCTCAGGCTGAGCACTCACCATACACTGAGCAGTCGATCATGTGCGGCACCAGACAGGAAATAGAGGCCGCTGCTGTCAGGAGGTCGTGTGGTGGCAAAGCACAGGGTCGTCACAGCGGTGGAGTGGCCTGTGAATTTCTATACAGGAGGAAAAAAAAGAAAAATCAACAAGAGCAGTGGTATAGCACTGGCTTTTCAAGATTGTGTCTTAAAATATATTTGCAAGGAAACAGAAGTGGTTACTTTAACCTGGTCTCATGAGTCCACAAATTTAAATGGTAATCAGCTGATTAAACAACGCACTCACCCTGTAAACTTCCTTGGTGTCCAGGTCCCACATCTTGATTATCTGTCCAGCTGAAAGCAGCAGCTTGCCATCATGGCTCACACACAGACTGGTCACTGCAGCACGGTCTGCCTTCCACTTACTTTGTCAACACAAAGGGACAATGTTGTGGTTGGTACAAGAGTTTATCGTCTTTGGTGCAGGTTCATATTCTGACTACATTTCTATTGGATTCTATCTTTTCTTTTTGACATTTTTCAGTATGACCAGTGGCATCAGCAGCACCTGCACTTCCTCTATTGTGTTTATTATTATCAAAGGATTTCTTATATTTAAATGAAGAGCCGGAAATTCCTATTTATTGTTGCACTCCACCCGATAGCAGCAACAATCATACAAAACACCACTCACCACTTTCCACTCTCCCTGGCCACCATGAGGACCACAAATGTCTCTTGAGTGTGCATCAGGGAGGATTCATAGTGACATTAAAGGACATGAATGTACCCAATGACTATGTCACTACTATCAGTCAACAGAGAAACAGTCCTCATGGTGAAATACAGATACTTAATGCATGATGGTATAGACATCATTGGTATGACTTGGTGTTTTCAGTGCTTACAAGTGAAGTTTTAAGTCTTGATGTGAGTGTTAAAGCTGTCTACTTCCAAGTATTAAGTCACTCCACCATTCTGATCTTTCAAACTGTCCTTGCATTTTCTACATTCCAAAAAACGAAGAATCTGAGACAACAAGCAACAGTTTAACATGTCATTTAAAGGTTACAACAGCTCCATTTTTAAAAGCGGCATTCGTACATCATACACTGCTTTTTTTAATACAAAATACAATAACCTTGAGAGGTGATGGTTTGCCAGTATGAAAGCAGCAGAAAGTTTGTGGCAATGGAGGAAAAAAATTGATGGAATACGAATAAAAAAAACTGTTAAATATTCATACTCATAACTTCGACACCCTTGTGTAAATGAGATGTCTGTGTGAAAGGATAATGCCCCTCCATTCTGAGGAACTGCCTTACAGAAAACTTTTCCCACAGTCTGTTTGTTATTTTCCTGGAAGGATTTCAAACCCTGTGATTATTTTTCTCCTGCAACTGCAATGGGTTAAAGACTTATTAACAACTTTTCTTAACAGTTGACCCCCACTAAAGCAATCTTTGGTAGATTTGCTTACACGGCTAGAATAACCGTCTTTGCTTGAACACATACATTTACTGCAAAGTTTGGGTAGAGACCGCTCACCAAACTTAGGTTGGTCTTTTCAAATGGAACATGTTTCTACTTCCCTGTGCTCACACACGTGCTTTTGCCATTAACAACTTCAGATTGTGTTACATTGCAAGTATGGTAAAGGACATTTGCCAGTCAATTTGAACATTCATATAAAAACATTGGAACACAACACAGCATTATGAATGAGTGAACTGCAGAGCAGCAGAAATAATTACAAAGCAGCCAGCAGTTTCAATGAATACACTGACAGTGAGAAGAGTTAACAGGAATGCTTTGAGTTAAAGGATGCTTTCCCTGTGTTTCAGCAGCATTTTTGCGTATGGACTATGGCTGTTAAGTCCTGTTGTTGCTGAATGTTGCATTTTGACTTCTGCTGTTGGTCCACATTTGGGTTGGATGGAGTGCTCAAACCTTTTCTGACAAAAGCCCCAGATCAACAATTTCTGTACAGATATTTTACACAGATATCTGTAACTGATGGAGAAGTTTAGCATTTTGTTAGTGTTTTAAATTGGTGGAGCCAGCCTTGTCTGAAACTGAGTTCCCCCACTAATTTCAGAATTGGTTATTACACTTTTACAAACATATCAGGGATGAGCAGAAGTTCGGCTCCGTCTTGTTCAGCTCAGCCGATGACTGACAGATCACACTGTACATTGCTTTTGATGAAAGTATTTAGAGCAGCATGTACAGTGATGAACAAATATCTTAGCTCTGAATTTTTGGAATTGGGAAACTAGTGGTAAACGGCTCAATTGGTCAAAATCAAGTGGGAGAGAGGAAAAAGTCATTGTTGTCACTCAGTTTCACCAGCAGAGTGTATCAAGCTTACATTAGTTTAAGATTAGCAAAAATTTTTGTCCAAGTATAAAAAGGTTAAAAAAAAAAAAACAACCCACTTAACTACTAGGCCTTTCGTTGTACACAGGCCCTGACTGTGACTTTCACTACGTAGATGACAAAAGTTTCTAATGAGCGGTTGCCTAATTCCAAAACAGCCAAAATTAAACTCAGCAGTTGTCCGATTACTGTTCCCTCTACAAGCAGGTATCTGTACCTGTCAAGGATCACTTGTGTTTGTACAGACACATTTCTCTGCGACACTCTCGTACAACTGTGGGTGTCATTATGTAGATTAGCAAGACCAAAAGAGAGGAGACAATGACAATGAAATGTGAAAGGGGCAAAGATAATGTGTGTTTCTGGTTACCAAGATGGACCAAGTGGTTTAAAGTGTGATGAACTGAAAACAGTATTTTTAGTATAATTTCCATTTCCCTCGCCATCTCATCTGACCCTGTATTATGATCTACAGCTCTTCCTGGATGTGGTAAATTATTTCTCTTAAAAAAATAAAAATAGAATAAAAAATAAAACATCCTTTTTAGATTCTAAGTATGACAATGTGACTTAATGTATCTAATGTAAAATGTATAAAACAAAGTAGATACTCACCTTCGCATCTTGCCTGTCTGCAGGTCCCACTCAACAATGTTTGTATCATCTGAGCCACTGTATAATAAGCTGTCTTCAGGGTGCCACTGGACACAATTCACTCCTCCACTATGGCCTCCATCCTGGCAGAGATAGAAAATTATTGTAAGCAGTAGTTAACAAATTGTCCAATTATTCAACAGTTAAGACTTTCAAGGTCCACCGTATGGCAATGAAAGTTACTGCTGAACAGTCCCAGGACATCTGATTGTGTATGTAACTACATGTCAGAGGCGTTGATATAAAATATTGCTATGTATGTTCAATTCTGAAACCAGTAACCACAGCTTCAATTACGTCTTGCATTTTCAACAAAAAAAGAAATTTGTTATGCATAAAGTTAGGACACTTATTGTATCATCATCAGTGAAACAGTAGGGATGTGGTAAAGCT
Source organism: Istiophorus platypterus (assembly GCA_016859345.1). Lineage (NCBI taxonomy): Eukaryota > Metazoa > Chordata > Actinopteri > Istiophoriformes > Istiophoridae > Istiophorus > Istiophorus platypterus. The sequence goes on from CM029120.1 coordinate 20,695,887, forward strand.
TGGATTTCTTGCTTTGATATACAAATCAATTTGCAAATTCAAGGATTCTCTGCAAAACTGATTTTAACAGGTATAATGTGCTTTTATACTCTACTTCTGTAGGATATGGTAAAAATATTTCATGATACACAACTCAGTGTGACAAGTGATAAACTCACCAGGGTACAATGCAGTGCTCCCTTTGCTGTACTGTAGATGAGCACAGTGCCTGCTGCTGTGCCCATCGCCAACAGGTCTGCCTTCTCCTCCACCTGCACTGCCTCCGATTTCCTCTTCTTCCTCTGAGGTCCCTCCTGGAACACAGCACACTTTTAATGTTCACCCTACCTAAATATTGGTTGGCATCTAATAATTGGGCTTGCCAGGTACACTTGGAGGTTAAGTTTAATTCTCTGCCTATTAACACTGAATGATTTGAATTCTACACTAACACAATAAAATTAAACAGTACATTTGACTTTTATATGTTACTAAGTCTCATGATGATTTATTAATTTTCTTACTGAACAAACTGCAGGTAAGTAATGCACATTTCTAACGTAAAATATAATCGACACATTAAACAGACATCACACGTTACTAAAATACGTGAATACGATTCATTGGTTTTTTTTTTTATAAACTAAGCCGCTTGATTGATGTTAAGGTGTTTACAAATTGACACTAAACATCTGAGGTAAAACTTTTTGAACCTCTCTTTGAGTAAGTGTCATGGTGGCACACGCTTCTTAAGCTTTTGAAAGCTAATGCTAACTTAAATAACGAGTTTATTTGAAGCACTACCGGCCCAAAGACATTGAAAATTAATTGGTCGGAACGCTGTAGCTGACATAACTATTCTTTGTAGTTAGTTCATCTTAAAACGCCACGTTAAGACATTGTCCGTGTTCTCTCGAACTACCATGTGGGACTAACATGTGCGTCCTGCGCAGCTGTTGAAGGCTAGCTAACGGCTAACGTGGCTCCCCTGCTAACCCCGTTAGTATCAGACACATGAACGCGTCTGCACCAACACGCAGCTGAGGGCTTCAAGCTTTCTGAGCAAACTGCCTCGTAAACAGTGGCGCTTTTCTTATTTTAACATTCGCGCTTCTATACGAAACTCTCTCACAGGCGGTTTGCTCAGGCCTCGCTAGCTCATGCGGCTAACAGCAGGGAACTCCTCATCAGTCTCACGTACCTTGACTGTCCGGCATGGTCCCCAGGCTATACAGGTACAAGTGGCACTCAAATGGGCTGAAGGCACGTATTCTTGGTGAAGTGTTTTACTGTCTGTGTTCCAGACGCGAAGCCTGCCATCCTGGGCACACAGCGCTAAGTACTGTCGTGATTTGGGGGAAAAAACGCAGGGTAGCTGCAGCGGAGAGCTGCCAGCATCAGCCGCCATTTCTGAAGCGCCGCTTGCGTCTGCGTGCGTGGTTTACACAAACCACGTGTGGCCCCGTGAGGACATGCGCGTTGGCGCGCCGCAGGCCCCGCCCCCCCAGCGGCCGCCGCCGGACGACGCGCCGGCGGAGTCGTGTTACCTTCAATTGTCCTCGGAGCATCAGAGGTTGTAACTGCGGTCCGACGCTTTACAGTCGGCCGGTGCGTTTGCGTACTTTCGAAAATAACAAAAGCTCTGTCATAGGACCTGACGACGTAACCATAAATATTCAAATGAATTTGTATAAGCATTAATAAATTATACAGCATGTCCCTAATATATCCCTGCATCCCGTTTCGTTTGTAATGTAGGGGAGCTCTAAATATAATAACGACATCTTTCAGCACTTGGACACAGCAACAACAAATGGAGGTTTACTGTATATCTGTCATTCGAAGGCGGGTTTTAATGTCAAAAGGACTTAATATTTGCATTCAACATAATCCGAGCCAGACACCAAATGTCAGAGCGGTATATTTTCATATACTGTATAATGAGGTCGAAAATCTAAATTTCTTCTTCTTCGAGAGAGACACCATTTCCATTTCGACATTTGAGGTTGTTCAATCTTGAAAAATTTAGGGTGCAGCTAACACCATGTCATCAAAACAGACAGTTTCATGGAGTGTGTGACATTTCTTTGGCATTTGAATAACTATTGTCCAGTGGCTCTGTTGTCAGTAACGGACAATGTATTTCCATCTTTTGACAACATAAGTCATGCAGGCTGTTAAAACTGCAGAAAGGGATTCAGCCAAACATCTATAAATATATAACAAATTAACTGCTGCTATCGTGGTCTGCATATTTTTCTTTAATGGCATATTTGCGCTTGGAGCGGGACATGTGATATATATCACCCTCTGCTGGTGGACTTTAATTACTACCCCTGTCGCTCTGTTATGACGTTTGTTTTTCCAGCATGGTGACCTTCTTCTTCCGTATGTAAACGCGAGTTTAGGGGATCTGAAGACTAACACATTCTAAATTGATGCATTGTAAATTGAGTTAATAACGTTTCAACCAAGTTTACTGTTATATTTATACTGAGTTGTTTATTTATCTGGTATTGGTATTCGTTTTCAACAATTCCTGTTGTTATTTTCCAGATTTAGTTCACTGAATGTGATCTCGCGATATAACTTTTGCTTTTAGTTTATACATTATGTTATAGCGGGAAGTGATGGCTGTGCAGGTGCCCTTTGGTGGATTTCAGTTTATGCTGAGACTGGTGGGATTTTGCAGAGCCAGTCAAAGGCATCTCAGACACAGGGACATATTTGTAAAACTCAGTAAAAGTAGAAGGGCGATAAGAACTTTTTCTACTGGTTCTGTGAAATATAACCAGAACGAGAGAGAGGACTCAGACTCTTTATGCCTTAGCACCAAGCTGACATCCAGACAAGGGCTGCTGGCCAGGAGCAGGAGACCCCTGTCCCCTCTGGAGAGGATCAGCAGTCTGCTGCCCCAGGATGCCCTGAGCCCGGAGGTGATGCAGCTTAGAGAGCAGAACCAGCAGGAAGCTGAAGAAGACACCACCATCCGGGTATCAGTCAAACAGAAGGAAAGTGGACACCCTGAGACCCTCACAGGAGATAAAACCACACCTATCGAGGATGAATCAGATAACCATCATGCATCCGATGCAGTTATGGAATCAAAAACTTCAAACGGGCGGATATCAGCCACTCTCCCGGGGGAGTACTTGCTTTCGTTCGGGGAGCTGCTCGTCGCTGAGTATTTTAAGAAAGGGCGGGTAGAGTTCAGGAAGATGTTCAAGCTTGAGACAGGGACTCGTCTGCACAGCAGCTGGGGGTTTATCCTGCATGACAACATAGCTGGGCAGCCTGCAGGTCAGTTCATGAAGACAAGCAGGGGGGCTCCCATCCTCATACGGCGTGCCAGTCTAGAGGATTATGTGCTTTATATGAGAAGGGGGCCCGCCATCGCCTACCCAAAGGTATTCGTTTGGATCTTTTCAACCCTAATGCATGCCATTTTCTGAGAGCTTCAGGGTAATCATCCATTCCTCACAAAGAAGAAATCTGAACTCCTTAAACCTTTTTCTTTCTCACCATCTTTTCTCAGGACGCAGCCATCATGCTGAAGATGATGGATGTCACAGAGGGAGACCGCGTGTTGGAGTCAGGCTCTGGATCAGGGGCTATGTCTTTGTTCCTGTCCAGAGCAGGTCTGGACCCACTATACTGTCTCCCACTTTGGCTTTTTTCCACTAAGCACAAACTGTCAGTCCCTTATTAGAGTTTATGGTTCAAATTCAGAGATAGGTTTTACTGTCTCCCAAAAGAGAAGCTTGTCTCAGATTAAAGGAATTATTCACAAAAACATGCACATTGTAAAAAATACAAGAATTCCATAACATACATAGCACGAAAAGTAGAGTGTCACAGTTGCTGCTGTTGATTACAAACCGCATACTTTGTGTTTTCTGAGGTATTGAACAGTGGACACTACTCATTGTAAGAGCTGTTACTTTTGAGGCTTTGCATTAAGATATAATTTTAGCTTTATCACTAATGGGTATTTAAACCAAATAATTATTGCGTTCGACAAAAACAGACTAAAATAACTTGTAATCTAATAATAAATCTAAGAGTTATGCACTGCACAAATAAAATTGATGCCGAAATCAAAATAAAAGAATTTGGCAAGATGGGTAAAATCCAATTTTAGGTCAAAGGCCAAAAATAGTACAAGACAAGTAATAGAAAAAATAAGTTAGTAAAATAAGTTTCATCACACTGATGGGAAACATAACTGGAGAACTCACTCAAAAAGAGACAAATAAAACTTATAAGATTCATGAAATGAACAATTTCAAGTGAAGTGAACTAATGATGAATCTTACAAAACATAGATGGAGCAGATTTATAATTTATGTATAGAATTTTAGTCTGAACCTTCTATGGATGGCTCAGATTCTTCCCATAAGGGCTGAAAAGGAGGTCACAATATGGAGGGCTTCACCGAGGTTTTTCAGCTGGATAACGTTCACTTTTTAAGATCTCTAGCAACACCGTTTTTTGTCTCAGGGTTCCCAAGAACCAATATTGAAAAATCCTTGTGAAAATCTAGTTTCTGTTTTTTAAATTTTCATGCTGCTTTCAAAAAGGCAGAGTCTTTACGATGTATCACTTTGTATACAGTGTGTGATGAGGGAGTGTGGCTGAGGTGAATTGTCGCATCATGTTCCTAATTTCTGCAGACTGAATGCATTACATACAGTATGTTGAATGATTTGCAAAAATATGTTGTGATATTTTTGCAAAGCATTCAACATGCTCTATGTAGTGCATCTCTGCATGTTATACTGAAATTCTGTCTGGAGGTGACAGGGTTTGTGTTTTTCCCAGTTGGGTCCAAGGGCAGTGTGCTGAGTGTGGAGGTCAGAGAAGACCACCTAAAGAGAGCCATGCTGAACTATAAGCGCTGGAGGACATCATGGAGTCAGCGACGAGGGGAGGAGTGGCCCGACAACGTCCAGTTTCACAACGCTGACCTCTGCATGGCTTCATCGCTCCTCTGTGGTCGGGGATTTCATGCGGTCAGTGTCTGGTTTAAAGGTGATACTACTCAGATCAGTTTACAAAACTGAGACACTGTTTTTATTAAAAAAAGCAGCATAACATGAACAGATATATTAAGGCTCTGGGAATTACATTTCATGACATAAGCTCATTTACCAGATGGAATATGTGTGTTGCAGATTGCTCTCGATCTGACAAGCCCTCACCTGGTTTTACCAAAAGTGATTCCACATCTGCACCCTGGAGCTGTATGTGCTGTTTACCTCGCCAAGTGTGTATATCTACTGTTTTATTGTCTTTCAAAACAGGTGAAAGATGAGGGGTTAAACCAACTTTTATATATTGGGCTATAAAATATGCAGTGCAGCATTAAATGTTATTTGTTTAACCCGTGTAAAAAAACATGTGTAAATTGTGAAAACTAAAAAAAATTGCATTTTTACAATGTTTTATTTTAAACTGTCTCTAAGATGTACTTAGCAGCTCTTTTGAGGCTAAGCAGCACTAACCCTTTGCTGGTGGTAGCTTCATATTTACCATACATACATTAGAGTGGTATCAATTTTTTTCACCTTCTAACTCTTGTTAAGACAGTAAAAAAGCACATTTTCAAAAATATCAAACCATTTCTTTAAAATAGGATGTCTTGACTGAAATTTTGGTCAATGTGTGACATTTAATTTGTTTTGAATACATGAAATAAGGGAAACCAACAGTATTCAGGCAGAGGAAAAGAAAACAGCTGCCAGGATAATTAGTGTCAGGACAGTGCTGACCATGCTGGTGCTGGCATTGGACATAACAAATTGTGGGCAGAGGGGTGCTGCACTGTATTTGTACTTTATTCTCATAAAAATGTTGTATCCTGTGTTCTAATTATTATTGGTGGTGGAAGAATTTTTTAGATCATTAAGTAAAAGTAGCAATGCCACACTGTAAAAATACTCCAATACAGGTATAAGGACAGACATCAATAGCTTAGAGGTTTTATCAGCAAAATGTACCTGTGATGGAGCTTATTTTAACTGCTTTATATATGTTGGGAAGTTTAAAATGTAACTAACCATCACATTTTATAAGAAGGTATTCATTAACTACAGCTTTGAGATAAATTTAGTGGAATTACCATGAAATGGAAATACATAAGTTAAGTATAAGTACGTGAAATTAGTACTTATGAATGTCATTCTAAGGATCTAACAAAAGGACTGAATGATTCAAATGTACTATTAAGTATGCAGAATTCAGTAGGCAGGATATACTATACACAATCAGACTCTACACATTCCATCGGAGGCCAACCTTCATATAAGTTAATAATAATGCTCAAAACACATTTTAAGATATTGTTAAAAAAATATTACCAAAGCAGTCTGTAAATTTTTATCTAACTTGAATGTACTCTCTAAAACTTTCCCATATAAGTTTCATACTTTTTCAATACACATGGAAATGAATGTGAGAACATATTAGTTTGTAGTTTAAACAGATTTTAACATTATAACTTTTTTACAAGTATTAAGTGGCACAGGTGTAATAGTGTGAGTTTAGTGATATCGATATTGCTTCTGTCCATTATCTACCAGAAGTCATATTTAAAATAAAACAAGTCATTATTATCAAGTTTGGTTTTAGATAGGCTGATAATTCCAGAGCAGGGAACTCACCTGCTTCCTGACTCTCCCTCTGTAACCCAGTATAACACAGGTCACTGACCTGCTGGAGGGCATGCGATGTTTGGCGCTCCCTTTACTGTGCGAGTGCATCGTTGAGGTTCCGGTCCGACACTGGTTGGTGGCACCAGCCTTGCAGAAAAACGGGCAGTACTGCACCAGGAAAGCTCCTATCCTGGATGAAGACCACAGCGAAGAGGAGCAGGAGGAGACAGCAGATGAGACAGACAAAGGTGATTTAAATTAAAATCATGGTGTGTTTTTCAATTATCTGATGTGGATCCTGCAGTTAATATTTAACGGATATATTTCAGAAGAGCTGACCAAAGATGAACACCCAGCCTTTGGGAGCATCCCCTATATCGCCAGACCTCACCCTGAACAAATAAGCCACACAGGTCAGATGTTACCAAATTTCCCATATTCCTAGTATAAAAGTTTATATATGATGATGTTATAAAAAAATGAAATGCTCATTGTCTTCTTTACCATTTTCAGCATTCCTGGTGAAACTGAGGAAGTGTGTGCAGTAGCTGCTCTGTCCTTAAGGAACCCTAGACATAAATAATTGTTTTATGCTTTAGAGTGACAACTAAATTATTCTGCTTACTGTAAATGATCCAGAAAATAAAAAAAACTGACATCAAAATATCAATTTTAGTGTATTGTTTTATTCACAAAGCAGGTTGTAATAACAGATCTCAGAAAGTCTCATTGAAGTTCAATACTTTCAGGAAAACTCAAGAGGCAGTGTTGGATCCTCTAATAGTCACATTGGCAACATTACCAAGAAAACACCCAGTGGAATCCCAACGTGGAAGACGTGCTCAAAAAGTGGTTAAACTTCAGTACAATGAAATGTCAGGAACTTGTTTAATGACAAATTCTTTAACAATCTGAATAAGTGCTAAGTAAATAACCAAATACCTGTATAAATAAGTAGCAGGAGCTAAGGGTAGGTTAAAACATTTTGTTTGGCATTTCACATTAATATAAATGCATGTTTCCATCAGAGTATAATATACAGTGTGACATTAGCTCATTCTTACAGTCACTTGAACAAATTACTTTGTTCTAAGCAGTTATAATAAAATAATACCATTTTTTAGAGGAGATAACAACAAACTAGTGAGTTACACCTGGGAGGCAGACCTTTACTTCCGAGTATAAGTGATATTAATGAGGAGAGAAGATAATACACAGAACGGATCCATATAATGAGAGAAATGGTAAAACTGCTGAGGTGGTGACGCCTCTATTACATATTGATCCAGTCCATAGAAGCGTCATGTGCGGATCCACAAGAAGACTCATCTGCTAACAAAGAGGGAAGACAGAAAAAAAACGTAGTTCATTATAAGTCCAATCCCCTCAGTTGTGTAAAATTACCTAAACAATAGTTATACTCATTAACAAAAGGCACGTGCTGTGTGAAACAGCACCTCAGCTTTTTTCCCCTCAAAGGTAATGTTTTATTGCATAAAATTGTACGCTCACTGGGCACTTTATTAGAAACACCGTACTAATACAGGGTAGGGCCTCCCTTAGCTCTCACAGGACCCTCAGTTCTTCATGTGATGGATTCCACAAGATGTTGGAAACCTTCCTTTAAGATTCTGCTCCAAGTTGACATAATTGCATCATGTCATTTCTGCATATCTGTCAGGTGCACATTCACCTGTTTATTCATTCTACCACAGAAACCATTCTGGTGACTTTGGGAAACAGGGCCCAGTTCAGGGTTAGACCCGTTTGTGACCTCAGCACCTAAGTGTTGTACTCCATTATCCTGTCACAGGCCTTCCTATGCTAACCTTTGGTGAAAAATAAAAAAATGTTATTTTTTTCTTCAGTCCAGCAGTGGGTTGTATATTTTCAGGTTCCCCTGGGTTTTCTGTAGTGTAGCTATATGGCCAAATAATTGAGTAATGTACATAGTACATGCGGTCACAATTAGGGCTAGACCAGTTTGTGACTATATTTGTTTGTGACTACTCAGCTCAGGTTGGAGGAGAAACACATCTGTATTAGTGATACCTACAAAGAACCTCCTCAGCATGGCTGCAGGAGGACTGCTTCATGTGGCTTTTCATCCCCACCATCTTCCCACAAGGGGCTGCTGCCTGGAGTAGGGTGGTCTCCATATTCAGCAAGGAGGCAAATAGGTGTGGATAGGTGGTTTTTGGGGTCTGTTCAGATGAACTTTTATAGGGAGGAGATGATCTCAGGTCCTGATCCGACCTGGCACTGTTGTTACAGAGGGCACAGGAAAACGGGGAGGCAGAGGGCCCGCGGGGAATACGGGCACAGTCTCGGTCACCATATCGTCGCCGGGTGCCACTGTGATGCACTGATCGTTCCCGCTGCCACACAAAGTGAGAGGGCACAATGGCCATCACCTACAAGGGAGGAGATGGGGAGAAACAGACCCAAGCAATAAATACAGCATTGACAGAAATAGAATGACCACACGGCAGTCGTATGCCTCCAGTTTACATCCATGTCTGTTCAGACTCATAATAAAAGGTAGAGAAGACTTTTGAGGAATATAATAGAGTGTGGAAGGAATGAGTTCTGAAACCCAGATATAAGTTAGCATTTTCGACATCCAGTTCCCTCGTTCCAAAGTGGAATGCTTTTTTGACTTTTTTTTCTGTTAGATGGTTAATACAAGCTCAAGACATTTTAAGGTTTTATTCCTTGACATCAGTTGATTGGCTAAATAAGACTATAAAGACTGTTTTGGATATTAAATGTAATTAAGCTGAAAATGAAAACCTATCTACTCACAAGTTTCACTTCAAAGCCTTGTTCTGTTTACACTCGTGCTCTTGCAAACTATCACAAATTTTCATTGAAGAAAGACTTTTGGAGAAGAGATAAGCACAATAATCAAATTACAAGTTGAAAGCTTATTGGTGTTGATGTTGAAGTCATGCATCCAAGTGTAGTCTGGCTATCGGAAAAATCCAATGCCCTTTTGTTTAGGGAACTAGGGTGACACTAACTGCTGAGTTGGCCTTCCAATAGCATTTAATCCATTTGGCCAAAATGTGCTTCGCGACCACGACCATTGACCACCAAATTTCAACCAGTTCATCCTTGAGACAAGTGAACATTTATGCCAAATTTGAAGAATTTCCCTCAAGCCATTCCTCAGTCCTGGATGTTGCATCTGCGGAGGCATAAAACCCCCTAAATATATATATATATATATATATATATATATATATATATATATATATATATATATATATATATATATATAAAATAGCTCCAAACAACACAACAGAGATGAAACTTCTGGCATTAAACCAAAGTAATAAAAAATTGAACTGTGTGGCAAGAAAAAAAAAAAAAAAGACATTTAGAAAAATTTCCAGAGAAAAACAATTTATCAGTCCCCTCAGACTATTTTCCTTGTGTGTACCTTTTCACAGCAGCACCTGCTGACAGCAGCTCTGTACCTGAGGCGAACCCACAGCCTGTCTCGCTGTTTGAGGAAGCGGGGAAACTGCTTCCTCCAGTTCTTGCCCAGCACCCATGGAAAAATCTCATTCTTATTCTCCTCCTCATCCTCCACCATGGTGTTGGCAAGATAACTACAAAATACATAAGCTAGTTACATTTTTGTCAGCAAATCAACAACAGGTAAAATCAAAAGGTTTGATTTTCATATTGATATCAAGATAGAAAATCAGCATTGTGAGTCTTCTTATCTAAACTTACAGTGCAAGGAAAAAATTCTTCCTGGTGTATTCAGCTTTACTGAAGTGAGCCCTTTTGAAGTACACAAAAGTCATGGCTAAAAGATACTGATGAAGAGAGAGACAATTTACAGTCAGTTAATAGTAGGCATCAAAAACCCCAGAGAGAATTTGAAGCTTCCCCCAAAATAATTATTTCACCTTGTCTGTCATTTTGAGGCAACGGTCCATCCGCAGGAAGTCTTGAATAAGCTCATCTTCTGTAACCAAACCGAATAATTTTAAGTGAGCCTTTTCACTTTATTTTAAAAGCCAAATGAATCCATTGGATGCACCTGATTTAAAAGCGCTGTATGTTTGATTAAAATTCACCAAAAAGTCTGAAGTATGACGCCATTTCCTGCTGCTTGACGACAATAGTTGGATGCATGCTGATCTCGGGATGATGCCCCTCATCCTCATCCTGGCGCTGGCGCTTCCCCGGTGGGGCCCTGGCCTGGGCCCGGCCCCGGACCCGGGCCCGGACCCTCGGGCCCTTCCCTCTTTTCAGGCGGAGACTTCTTCTGACTTGGGACCCGCTGGGCTGGACGCAGACGGTCGCTGAGGTCGGGGTCTGCTCCCACCTGTGTGTGTGCGCCATCTTGAGGTCTGTGGTGTGTTCTGAAAGGAGACGGCAGAGGTACGAGGTGGAGAAATCGCCGAACACCGATAAGAGCTTAGATTAAAACCCAAGTTAAATTCCCTCCTATATCATATTAATTGTTAAAAGCACACGAAACACATTTAGGTCTGTTTGGCCAGATTTCGTCCAACCAGACTAAGCTAGCTTGCAGAATAGTGGACAGGTCCCAGCTCTTATGAAGCTGACTTTAAAGGCAATTCATTGCGTAAACTGTGTATATTTAACGCCATGTCTCAGTGAAAAGAGCAAATTTAAAAAGAGGCTGGTTCGCTGTAATAAATAACAGTAGGTGAGGCAGAGGTTAAAGTTAACGTTAACCTAAACACTATGAACGTCCTCGACGAGCCTTCGCCTCCTCCTAGCTTCCTCTTGGCGTCGGTGAATGGAGCTGAATTGAGAAACCAGCTGCAGAAAAGATAAAAATATAAATAAATAAATGAAATTTGACAGGAACTAACCAAACGGGACGGGACTCGATGGCGCCAGGGGCCGAGGAGAGATTTGTCGCAATTAAAAGTCCCAAAAGGCTCAAACTGCGAGTGAAGCAGGAAGATGGCGCCGGCGTCGGCGGACCCGCGCGCGAGGCCCAGCGGCCAACCTGCGCGCGGACCCAGGTGACGGCCAACCACGTCCTCGCGCTCCAGCGTGTTTAGCCTCCAAACACCGAAACGGGCCGAAACAGATCCGATAAATAAAAGATGAGACTAAATAAACCCCAGGATGGTACGAAAGTAGTTTTAAAATCATTATCAGCAACTAATTCTCTCAACCTCCACAGCGGTCTGTCCTTGTTAGATAGCCTGCTAATGAAATTACATAGCGGAAGTTTAATAATTCAGATTGGTTAAGATTATGGAAAGTAAAATTCATTGGCTACTTAGGTTATTTAATGGTCTTGTCTGACCACAGTTTACACTCAAAAATCATCAAGGACACGATTTTGTCCATCCTTTCCTTTTCCACCTCGTAAGGTTGACATACCTTAAGAACAGTTGAATCTTAAGGTGCCCGAAATGTACAGATTTTTTTGAGCTCCCACATAAGGCATTAATATCGCATGGAAGAACGAATCAGACAAATTGAAAATTAAATCTGTGTACTGACTGAGCAGTTTCATACTTAGAATAACTCCGGAGGGTAGTTATTAAAGACAGATAGTGTAAAATAACAATACATGAAATGATGATTTCTCAAAGATTACAGAGATCATACAAAATAATAAGATAAAGAGAAAATACAAATCCAAAACCATAACATCAGTTTAAATGAGTGGAGGAAGAAGAACACGTTGTGGCAAACTAATTACATAGGGCATGGATAGGGGTAAAACAGTTCCCTTTGTGACTGAATAGTTTCCTCTATTTTACATAATTCAATTCTGTTTTATAAACAAAGACTGTGCCTCAGATTGTAACTCTCTTTTTTGATTTGCGGCCATGCTATTATCTGTTGCCATGTTGTGATTAGACTAGGCTAGGCTAGGACTTGGCCACAATAAAGAGGTTCACTTTGTACAAATTTGTGCAAAATTATAGAAAAAAAAACATGGTACTTATGAATTTCCAGATACATAAACCTTACATTAAAATAGGGGAATCCATTAATAGGAGAATTTCACCATCAAAATTCACAACAAGTTATGTGCCAATCGACAAATGATGTACTTACCAAATGCCTCCATCAAATCATAGTTAAGTTTACACTGTTATCACTTTAATGTAAAGTATAGCTCCTAACCCAAATTCTAAACATTCTGAATTTATATTATTTATCTTGTATTATTTTTTCTGGTCTTTTGTTGTCATTACATTGTGTTGTTTTCTTGGCAGAATTGAAAAGAAAGACCTAAGAGGAAAGATTACTGTAATCTTTTCTTTTTTTATTTCAGTTGCTGTCCACTATAGAGAGGCAGAAGTAGATCACACTATTTTAAAGCTTGCCTGACTGTTCCAGTGAGCTGATGCTAGTCATAGAGGTTAAAAGAAGATCAGTAAATCATCAGAAACAATTGGCTGACAGAACAAATCCATATCCAGAGTGTTAGGTAAAACTAAAGTAAGATACTGATGAGGGGCAAAAAACAATAACGAAGGTCCCTTCAAAATGGAGTAAAACTAGCATCTAGTTGGACCACATTTAAGTTACATCAATACGCACACAGCCTTGACACTGCTGAATGGTTCACTGAAACTGACTCCATTGCCACCCCCATTCTTTATACTCTCGACTGTGATGAGCAGGTGGAATCAGGTGCACTCAACCACCTGATGCAGAAGGGCGTTACCTGGAGGAGCACATGGGGGGGGGGCATAACAAAAGCACAACAAGAAACACACAGCACACACGTAACACGTGATTAAAGTAACTTTTCATTTCCATTTCATGAAAGTGGTGATACAATAAAACTGTTAGTGCATGTTTTCTACTGCAATTCATAATGAAACACTTTCACCTATATTTTAATGAGTTCATTTTTTTACCTATTTGCTATGGAAATGGCCCAAGGGCTAAATGAGGAGATATTGTTTTTCTCGGCTATAAAAAGCCACCTTAGGCTGGCCCTCATTAACTAAATGAGCTTATGGGATTACAAGTAGGCGAGTTTTATACGCTTTAACATATGTGCATGCCGAGGAGTTCACCGAAAGCCTCACTAATCCTCTCAGCTGCTTGTCCTTTCTAAGATGCAGAGGGATGTTTTTCAGAGTATGGCACAAGGAAATTTCATATAAACATGACCATCAGTCTGTGGATTTATTTTGCCTATCTATGACGTCTGGAAGAGATTTGTGTAATGGATTTATCAATACTTTTTTTGGTTGCTTCCTCCTGGGAAGGAATCTTATCAGATTCAGCAGCCTCAGTCATCTGAAAATGACAGATACAGCAGGTGGCTTAGGACCTTGGCTATTCTTTGCATCATTTACTGCACTGTTTGCTCTGCTGTGTTGGTGTCTCTAAAAAGACTAAAAAAATCAGCTTGTATTTGAAAACATCCACAATGGGCTGCTCACCATCCAAAGGTAACAATTTTGGGACTCTGGGACCCATGAGGAAGAGCAAAATGCTGCCTTCTTCACTTCAAGAAAGCACCAGAGAGTCCCCGTTGAAAGATGGAGAGAATCATAATTCAGCTGCATCTACAGATGGGGATACAAAGGAGAGGAAGACAGCCGGACAGACCCAGGTATTTCAGAAAGAGGCACATATGACACCACAAAAAAAGAGATCTGTGACAGACCACACGCCAGAAGCAGTACACACAGATAAATTGGGGAGTCAAGGAATGGACAACAACACAGTGTCTCAGAAAAAAGAGAAAAATATTGAAAAGCAGGATGCAACAGAGAAAAAGTCTGGCAGAAAACCAAAGAAAAACACAAGAGGTACAAAAGTTCTTAAAAAGAAAGATAAAGACAAACTATCTACAGAGCAAAAAGTGGACTTCCCAGAACCTCTGGTAAAAGCTCACCAAGCTGCTTATGCCTTTTTGAATCCTAGCATAAACAAATATAATGTTCTGCTTGGACTTTTGGAACAAGCAACCCAAACTCAGGTTTCTGTGCAGCCTATGGTTTCTTTTATGGCCCTACGGTATGAGGAAATTATTCAGGGACTGGAAGAGATGGCAGATGAGGGAGACAAAGTTTTCAAAGAAAATGGAGAACATCTTGCTTGGCCATGTCAAATGAAAAACCTTTCATCCTCTCCACCTCTGAAGTCTCGCTCTGCTAATATTGAGCCCCCACCGGATTTGCTGCAGCAGCTGCTTCAGTACACCACACAGAGAATGAGAAATGTGAGCCAGACTGTTGGTGGAATTGGGGACTCTGCTTTGGAGGAGGCAGTGGAGTACTTTGCCTCAGTTTCAGAGCTATTAGAGGAGAAACTGAGAGTCAAACGTGCAGTAGAGACTAGGCTAATGCAACTCTTAACTCGTATTGAAATGGCCTCTCTGCGCAAGCCTGGGCCAGAGGACTCCGCTCTGTTTAGTGAGGACAGTGGGATTGGGGCTGAGAGTGAGTCCCTCGCTGGATCTGAAAGACACCATAGACAAGAGAGTTGTGAGTCTACTGGTACAAATAGAACTACTCCTGCCAGTCCAATGGGATTCACCTCCATAAACAATAGGCAAAGAGTGTCAAGACAAAAGCTTCTAAGTCAAATAAGTCCTAGTGTCTCCCTCACCTCCCTCAACTCCCTATGTTCTACAGGTACCATAATGGCTAATTACCAAAGAGATTCATTGCTTGGATCAGTCTCCTTAGATGATGGGGATGAAGACGATAATGATGGTGATGCGGAAATGGACAGAGGGAGGGTAGATGTGCAAGAAGGATTTAGAAAGCGATCAAATTCTTCACCTGTAGACCGTGAACAGCAACAGCCCTGCCGCCTACCCCCAAAGCGCATAGAAAATCCTCAAAATATAGAAATGACTCTCAAAATGAAAAATGCTATAAGTGGTAGGATACAATTTGTTCAATCACAGAACACAAGTGCCAAAACAAAGGTAGCTGGTAGCCCAAAAAACAGTAGACGCCAGTGGGCAGATGAGGAAGAGCCATCTCCAAGGAGGCCTCAAACAACAGCACCTGTTCGGAAGGCAGTGGTTAAAAAGACCCCAGTGGCTAGAGAGCAACGCTCCCGGTCAGCAGAATCCCTGCAGAGCAAAGGTGAAGATCCTACTATGCTTGAACTAGAGAGGACTCAGAAGGATTTAAACCAGAGGTTACAAAGGATGAGTAAAAGCAAAGCTGGTGTAAACACGAGGACTGTTCCATCGAAGCAAAATCAAGGAACCTCATCTGCACAGTCTCCGGCAATAAATCGCAAACATTCACCACTAGAAAAGAAAAGCAATCCTCAACTACCTAAAGACAAAGCAGACTTAACAAGGCAAAACAATAAAAAACAGGATATAAGCAGCGATGTGGATGATGATAAACAGAAGAACAAGAAAACACCCAAGGGTCCTGTAAAAGCCACCCCACCACCTAGCCCTCCTTCATCACCACGGCCATCTTCAGGTCTTCGCAGAGGTAGGAATTCAGTCAAAAAACTGATTGATACCTTTAGCCAAGGGATAGAAGAACTTGACAGTCCTAAAGTTCTGGGGCCTCTCAAAGGAGTACGAAAGTGTGGTGTTCCTGTGTTACCTGGTTTAGGAAATGTGGAAGCCGTGCTTAGTGCTGGGATAACCAGCTGCAGGCCTGAATCACACTCATCTGAGAAAACCGATGATTTAGATTTAGATAGTCTTCCTCCGCCACCACTGGAAGTATTAATGGACAATTCCTTTGAAGGTGCCCAAAGTCTTTCAACTGGTGTTGCAGATGATGGGACTACAAAAGTTGGAAAGTCCCCTGTGTTAAAAAGGACTGTAGTATCACAACGACTGAGGGCCTCTGTTCAGTCAGTGACAGTGCTGCCAAGCAGAGGAGGTTTGCCACAAGCTTCAAAAGTTATTTCCCTAGCTAGAACTGATCAACACGACACTTCTTCTTCTTCAAAGGTTAGCCAAGTAGATGCTCAACTAGAGGTAGATCCAGGAAAGGAAAAAGATATGTACCAGCAAGCTAGAAAGATTATACACCTTAGGCACTCTTCAGTGTCTCAGACAGATAAATCAACAAGTTCTGGAGAAGCCAATCCAACAGCCAGTCGAGAAGAATCGGCAGACTTTCAAGATGGTTGCAACCCTTCAGTGCCTGGAACTAACACTACATTGTCTACATTCCCTTCTTCAGAAGTCACTAGCCAACCACCTGTCACCCCACCTAAGTCTAGGGGTCGAATGTTACCATCTACACCTTCAACACCAAGCAGCTTACATCGAAGACTCCCTAGTCCAAGCAATGTTAAAAGGCAACCTACTCCAACATCTTCAGCGAGCCCCCCTGCTAACAGGAAACCCCCCACACCTCCAGCAGTTCAGAGGAGGCTCCCCAGCCCACCTGTTGCAAAGCAGAACATCTTAAACTCAAACTCAGCCTCCTCTCACGCTTTCAAAGCACCATCTCCACCAGCCTCGCCAAAAGTGCAAAGATGGTCAAGAGAAAACAGCAGCGAAGACTCATCTAGTGCTCGAGTAATCAATAATGCACGTTCAGTCTTCTGCCCTGCGTCTCCATCTCTGTTTGAGGCCCAGCCTTGTTCAGTTCCCAAACCCCCTCAAGCATGGACCTCTACTGGGCAGTCTTTTCTCTCACGGGATTTGCGAAGTCAAGCAAGGTTTCCTTTATCTGTTCAAGGACCTCGACCCTTCATTCGACGTAGTCATTCAGACCGAAGACCAAGTCTAAGTCTGCCACCAAGATCACCAGGTATCTCAGTGGCTGAGACTTGTGGGAGTGAGCCAGCAATATTTTCACAGGGGTGAGTGTTTACAATGTTTTCATGCTGCACACCCTAAATCCTTCAATATGGCATTTTTCCTACATCTCTTTGGTGTTTTGTTCCACAGGTACTCTCCTTTCATACTAAATTCAGAATAAATTTGTAATTACGTCATGGTTGATTCTTAGGAAATTTTCCACAATGGGCAATGCAGTTTGGGACAAATTATAAGGAAAATGGAGAATATCTTTAGTCCATTTGTACTCAGTAATTAAATTGTTCTTTTTAGAAAGAACCAGGGGGAATGTAGCAGGCAGGTTGCTAGAATTTATAAGAAGCAGCTAATTTTCTTAACTAAATTTCATAACTCCAAATTTTAAGAATCCTTTAACTGACAAAGATCCACTTTAGGATCAAACAAACGTTAACAATTAATCTTTGAGTTTGTGCCTCACAGTTGTTTAAATGTATGTTTACTATTTATGTAATAATAATAATAATAATAATTTTCATTACTAAACATCAGTCTCAAATATGACTGGAATTAGCTATGAAGGTGACAGAAAATGCAGCAGAGTCACAAGATGATAAGGGTCTAACTGATTTGATATTCCTGTTAAAACCACATTAGTAGAACAATATTCAGAATTTTATTTATACTTTTGTCCAAGCTGGACTTCAAGATGAGATGTTATTAAGAAGTAGTAAAAAAATACATGCAAATACAGAACAAGAGAGAATACTGGAATTATAGAGACATCACATGGAAGGTGTCACATAAAATGTACACAGTATAAGGCCAATTGTATGAATCTCTCTGGACTGGATTCTCGCTATTTTATCTTTATTGCCATTACTATGTTGAGTAATTTTTAAAAATGAGTTTACCAACTGTTTTTTGTCACCAATAGCACTCCAAAATCTTATATGAAAAGTGATTGTCTAATTTATTGGAACTTGTGTTGCTAATCACACCATTCCTGTTTATAACTGACACAAACCCACCTGGCCCACTTCCTTAATTATTAAACACAACATTCTCCATTCATTCTCATAGGCTGAGCAATGAACCAACCAGGGACGATGAATTATGGGGTAGCCAATCAGACCTTAGAGCTACGCCACGCTCTGCATCACACCCGGATCTGTGTGTTGTTGGTCAGGCCTTGCACAGAGACTAAAGAGGCCAGTGAAGGACCAGTGGGATTATGGATTAGTAGGTTTTACCAAGGAATTAAGGTGATGGCGTTTATTCCACTGAAAAGCAAGAAAAGAGCTAATTCTATCCAGCCGTTGCTGTCACACACTTCTACAAAGTTTATAATTACACTTAATGTTTTACAGTGTTAATTTCTTGTGTATGTGCCACTTTTCATGCATGCATGTATGCGTGTACAGGGTTTTTGCATGAACATGCCCTTTAATGTATTCGTGCATAGCATGTTTTTCAGAGAGAAATACATTTTATGACACAACTTCATGTTCACAATATATGGAATACATCATCTGGCTTCATAATAATTCTACAGATTGTACATCTACATCTTCATTTAAAGTTGCATAATTTTATTTTGAATATGTATAACAAAAGAGGTAAAGGTCCTCAAACAAAATGTGTTAATGATATGTAAATTACCTGTTTCATTGAACTAAGCAAAAGTAAATACATGACAAAAGTGCCATGAACCATTCAAGGATATTGTCTCTAGGTGTTTTGGAAATTATTGGTTCAAACATTAATGTCATCATCAATAGCAGAATATCATATCATTGTTTTTAAGTGTATGTTTCAATTACTTCAGTGAGATGTCAGTTCCTTCTGTTGTCATTTGCTGTAAGATAAAATTAATTTGTCTGCCATTATTTTCAAGGAAAACATTTTCTAATAAGTTGTCTTTTTCCATATTTCTTTCCTTTTTACAATTTTTTTATTAATAAAAGGCACAAACAATCATGTCATCCTACCAATTGTATGTTATTATTTATAGTAATTGCGTCAGAACTCTTATAGTATCTTATAGGGTGGTGAAATGCAATTAAGCATATTAATTCAAGTACTCTACTTAACTACAAATTTGAGTTACCTGTACTTTCCTTGAGTATTTTCATTTCATGCTGCTATATGCCTCTCCTATTTTTTTACAGCTATAGTTACTAGTTACTTTACCAATTAGGATTTTGCATACAAAAAGTATGAAGAACTTATTTAAAACAAATTTAAAAACAAATTTAAATTATTTGTGAACAAAAAATGATGAAATTTCATGTTACTAGCTTCTTAGAAGTGAGGGTTTGCTACCTTCCCTTGTCTCAAATTACAGTTAACTAAGTCACTTTGAATTTAGATTTTTTTGGTCAGACCAAACAAGCAATTTGAAGGCATCACTTTGGCTCTTGGTAATTGTGATGGTTGTGTCTCACTATGTTCTGGAGTTTTACAAGTCAAAGAATCAGTCATTTGATTGACTGATAAAATAATTAGCGGATTAATCCATACTGAAAATAATAACAGAGCTGCTATAATCCATACATGTCCAGTATTTGAAATATGCTAAAAGGTCTCTGTTGAAGTCCAGTAAGATTTATTTGCTAAAAAAAATTGGAACAGAACTTGTTGAATCGCACAAGACTCAACACTTCCACAAGCAACATGCTGTGAAAATTGTGCTTTCTTCAAGAGCCCAAACAAGTGGATCCTCATCTGCATGTAGACCTGATATCACAGGCAAGAGAATGAAAAGTGATACTGTTCTGTGTTTAGATGAAGCCTGCTTTTCTTTTTTTGCTTTTTAAATTTTCATGAGTTGAGTGATTCGTGTTGAAGTGAATGCCATCCAAACATATCAAATCACAACACTTTCCCTCCTGTTTCTCTGGTCATATTTGCAAATTACAAAATATGGTCAGCCTAAGCTAATTCTGGCCAGAGCTTCAATAAGCACAGATCCATGAAGAAACCGCACACATTGCCCTTTAACAACAACCAGTTACTGGTTGCTGCTGCTCTTAGAGAGAAAATCTGAGTATGTGGGTCATCACAATTATAGCCTTTGCTTGTGAATATCACAGGGAAAGGCTATAATGTGATCTAAAAGTCCACTGGTTATAGTGGTACAGACCTTTAGCACACTGACAAATATCAGGTGTGCCGGTAAAGCTTGAGAGCTTGTGTAAAGCTGGAAATGGGTTGTTCTGAAATGTCACGGGGAGTAGAGGTTAGAGATTTTGAGTTCTTCTGAGACATTCTCAAGATTATTTTTTTATGCCATGTCAGCAATATCATCAACACTTTCAAACCACCAGTCCCCACACTGAGATTCATTTTACATCTTTTTATACAAGCAGAATGGTTCTTGCAACAAGTTTGAGTGGAACACAATAATGTCTCCACCTTGCTCTGTGCTGATGAGGAACCTGAAAGTGGAATTATTTCTTGTCCAACACCTGAGACTGGGTCTGTATATTTTCTTTTTTTGCCATTTGCCATGCACTGAAATGAAGCTGCGCTGAAGATTGCTTTTCCTTTATTGAATAAACCATCTGCTGCCTTAAAACTATTCAAATCAGTAATCATTTAATACAACAAAAGAAAAATGTTTGGAACTAGAACCTCAACATTATTGAATAAAACTTTGATGTGAGAATTAAAGGAAGTGAAGAATACATGTTCAGTTTATACTCGTTTATCACCAAGGCCAATTTTTTTCTTTTTTAGAATATTTATATATCATTATGATTGAACTTTTGGCATACTGCACTGTGTATAAAATGTGAATTCAAATTTTACTTCAAAGTAGAAGTAATATATGAGGTGATAACTGCAATTAATATTGTTCCTTTTATTGTTGCTTTTAATTAGTCATATTTTCTGGGATTAAGATTTCTGAGGAATCATCCCAAATATACTGTAATTTCCATGTGTTTTAAACAAGGTATTGTCCTCTCTTTCATTTTGTCTTTTGAACCACTTTCTATTCATTTGCATTTTTCCTCAAGGCTCCAAAAAACTGAAGCACTGTTGTGTATAACTGAGTTCTGACAGTTGTGAAGAAAGCAGCAAGGATTTAGCAGCAAGCATAAAACTACCCTTTTGAGAAGTTCCGATCATGGGAACTTGAGCTATCAGATGATGAAACAAACTCACACTAAGCACTGACTTGATACACATCAGTCATTAAACTGTTCCAAGGTGGAGGAGGTTTGCACTTCTGTTTACAGTAGATGGATTCATCCTCTCTCTCTGCAACACACAATGATTGTTCTTATGCTTAGTCAGGTCCCTGCATGTTTTAAAGTACTGATTCATTTAAAAAGTTCACATTTGCTTATTTAGAAATTCCGTTGTCACTGGAACATTCTGTATGTTCCCCCATATGTGACCTATATTAAGATTCAAGGTTTTTTCTTTGAAAATGAATGGCATCTTCATTTGCTAAAAAAACATTAATTTGAATTCTATGCTGAATCTTTTAAAGCCCGTATTTACCTTTCTGAAGTCACTTTAAAAGCATGAAAATGAATGTATAATTTGACATAATTTAATGTTTTCAAATTTTAATCAATATTTTCCCATTTTCATTCACATCATTTGCGTACCCTTAACATTTCATCTAGTGTTTCTGAGATTTTATTCAGTATTATCAAAATGTAATTCAATGTTCTCAAAATTTCATTCAGTATTGGTATGTTTTATTCTTTTATCATTAACATTTCAATATTGTAAGACTTTCAGTCCATAACATCATAATTCAGAATTTAATTTTACCGTTTTCTAAAACAAGCTATATAAAAGTCCAGTTTTTAGAATATAGCTGCTGACATTTCTCTGTGCAGAGTTTGCCTTTGCACCACTGTTCAGACAGTTCTCTTTAGTGACACACAGCTCAGCACAGCAGTCAGTCTCACAACAAAATGCACTAATACAACCAAAACGCCTGATCCACATATTAGGATGAACCTTTGTACCAGAATAGTGACAACATGTGGGCAATTTTTACTCACCTATGAAAACCCCCTCTTATTTACTATAAGAGTAGATATAGCATATCATCTATATAAAATATAAAAACATTTAATCTAGATTGAAAGGATTAAAAAGACACAGAAGAAAAGATTGGTCACAACAGCAGAAAGGACACAACAAAAAATTCTTATAATTAATTATACATTCTCCTTTTTTGGTTTCCACTATGTAAAAAATGAAGTTTTGCACAAAAATAATTCAAATGACCACTTTCCCTTAACTAAAGAAACCCATTGCAGTAAATGAGCTGCAGTAATCCGACTGGTGGATTAGTAACTACTATATCTGTCCTCAGGTTAATTCATTTGGTAATAAGGACAAGCTGCGTGAAGTCAAGCCTGCAATGAAACCTGTTCTCCAGCAGAGGAGTGTCTCGCCCCATAGTCCATCTCCCATTGTCCCTCTGGAGTCCAATGAAACTTGGTTAGGATGCAAAGTAACGGGTGGAATGCAAATTAAATGCAGCGTAATTAAACTGTGTTATACTAAGATTATTAGATTAATATTTAACATTATCAGCAGATTCTCAAATGTGTCAGACAGTACACTGGATGAGATATACTGATGCTGGAGATAAATTCTCCAGTATAGAAAATTTAAGCATGACATAGGGGGGTATGATACAACTGCTGAATCTGGATCCTCTCTTGAGGGGCATTAACACAAACATTTGTGGATTATTATAATAAAGGAGACACACTGAATAAAACAATCCTCATGTTGATGAGGGATTGTTGCTATAAGACTACTCGATTTAGTAATAATGGTGTTGCTAATATTCTCTTTGTCTTCATTTTCATACTTTATATGTTTCAATATTCCCTCAGAGAGTGAAAGACTGAGTTTTTTAAGTTTCTGTTGGGTTCTTCTTTTCATTTTAAAACAACTGAAATGTTTAACCCAAGCAAAGAGAGAGAAAAAAAACCCAATACCTTAGTCATCATACATGTTAATGAAGCCACAGAGGTCCTGTATTTTACCAGTTTTAATACACTTTAGAAGACAATTAAGGTCAAACTCTTGCCTTCCAAATTCCACCCCTGGCAGTCATTCCTCTTGAAGACTACTATGACATTAAGTTCATTTTTACATTTAATTATTTATTTTGTAGATTATTACATTATTTTTTCTGTACTGTGTTTTGTGTATTCAATATGAACATGTTTATTTCTCCTCTTGTATGTTGTGTTTGTGTGCTTTTTGCCCTCTATTGTAAATCAAATTTCCCCTCAAGGGAGATTAAAAAAGTCTCTGGAACATTAAAGATTCATGAAAACCATTTTATTTCATTTACTTTTGATTTTGTGTGATTATGTTCCGCCAGTGCTCTCTAGTCTATGCATAGTTTCTTGGCTTATATTTCTCACAGAGTGCAGTACTGTGACAAAACCATCGCTTCCATTTATTGCCTATAAAGTAACAATAATAGTAATAAGGATAAATAAACAATTATTATAATAATATCAATGATATTTCTTGAGTTAGATTATATAACAAGTGGTGGGAGTAAATCAACCTGCTCTACTACCTCTGTGTATAATTTCTGAATTCTGATTTTTTTTTTTTTATTACAAAATCTGCTGCTGGGATCGGTTCTTTGGAATTTTAAAAAAGGGGGATATGAAGACATTTCACTAAAGGAAGAGTAATGAGACAAGAGGGCACAAAGGATATCTGTGGCAGAATTCATCAATCTGATAGTTTTTAAGATCATTCAGGTTGCACCAAAGTGACTGACTGACCAACCACAGAGAGCCTGACATTACCATGTCTAGAGCCATCTAGACATCCCTGCATCCCTGCTTATCCCTGCTGGAGTTCTACTGACCCCACATTGGTGTGTTGTGTTATTTGATGAAACACACATGAATTCAGTCTTAGGGCCTTAACATGAGGTAATAAATGAGGTCCTACTTTATAAGCCTGTCTTCTAGAATGTATGTTTCTGTGGAACTAAACTGCAAATGTATATATGTTCTGAAGGAAGCCTAATCTCAGGCTGGATTATGTTCAGAGGCAATGGGTTTTCTGAATTACTTAAACACTACATTTATTATAGTAGCAAAGTCACCAGGAGGTGGTTAGAGTGGACTAACAAACTAGAGACCAGCACTCACATCCCCATCCCCGCAAGTGGCTAGGCCTAGGCAACAAAAGTACCTTGGTTAAGGTTAGGGAAATATTGTGATTCTTCTTATGTGTAAATAAAATTATTGTATTTGAAGCCACTGTGAACTTTTTTTGTATAAAACCAGACTGCGATCTCTCCCTAACCTTAACCAAGTGCAGTGAGAGACTAAACATAACAACAGAAAAGTGTATTAATGCCATAGTCACCACAGAGGAGGTTGTTCTGCAAGATCAGACATTTTGACATAAAACATCACTGACTGTGAACCTTTACTGATATATTCAATATAAGCATAGGTGCAACTTTTCATAAATGTAAATTAACAACATTTCCTTTAACATTTCAAATTTATAGAACACACAATTACATTTCCTACATTATTACTTTGCTATCACAGGAATCAGTTAGTTGCCTTGGAATGTCATTTCTATAAGACAGGGCTACAATTTAAGCTACTTTTTAATAATAAATATCTCACATTCCCAATACAAATTTCATCAAAATTAACTCAAACCAGTTAGCCTGGATTTTTAATTCTTGAGTAAAGATACTGAAGAGTTTCATGATCTAGTCAATTGCATTTCAGTATGATATATAATATTTCAATAAATGCAAAAGACAATACAAGGCATTTGTAGCTTTTCATGGGTGTTGACAGGGAGTGGACATTAATCACATAATGCCAATGGACCTGCTGTTTAATAGGTCCAAAAGTAAATGCATGGGCACCTTCTCCCAGCTACAGAAATGTCACTTAGGCTGGTATATAGCAAGCTTACACCACAGTTACCATCACTGGAGGTAAATGATGAGTTAAATGTTGTATTAACATTGTTTGTTACTTTTGGTTTATTTCTCTGCTAAAGAGATGGAGCTAAAGTGATATTTACTGAATGATTTCCTCTCATTATTGCCTGCTCCACACTGTTATTGCATGCTTGCAACGACTGTCAGGAGGTGAAATCAGCAATTGCCTCACTCTCCACCTCTCTGATGGATGTCATGGTTCCAGCAACTGCATTTGTTGTCTGGATCTAACTGGTTCACATCAGATCCTAGAGGACTGCAGCCATGCTAGCAAAACAAATGAAGCAGACACGCAGACAGTAACTAGACATGCATAAAACACATCAATAATGACATATAAATGAATTTGATTCCGATTATTATGTAATGAGCACATATTGCTGTAAGTAATGTATAGTATGTAGGCTGGAAGATGATCCATGAATTTAAATGGTCAATAATTTATGCAGCTTTCAATTTTTCAAAATCATTCAAAAGTTGTTACAGGTATAGTATGTCCAGCATGGTTCCACCTACTTCCTTTTTCCTTCAGACCATTTTAAGCGATCCATCAGCTGACGAGAGTGTGGAGCGCTTTGCTGTGTCAAAGTGACAGATTAAAATTTTTCAAGCCATTTACTTGGCAATGCACCAACCAATTTGTCTCTGATTTTTCTTTTTCTTTTCAATCTGGTTATAATGTAGCATCTAGCAGTGGAAAATCAATCTGCACCCATGGTCCAGTGACTCCTCCAAGATGTCACAAGAGTAAACCAAACTATCATTATCTAAAACTCTCCTCGTCTGGCTCCGCCGGGCCCAGATTTCATTCATTACACAAAATCCAGGACCAAAGCAAATACATAAGTCCACAGTATTTATCTTTATCCCGTTTACTCAGCCTCACTTCTCTGGCTGGCTTGCAGCTACTGAACTCTGTGGTCCAGTGGGGCTGATAAAAACCTGACCCACCAGCTGCCATGGATGCCTCTTATCAGGCCCTGTGTGTGCTCAGCACTGGTCCAGACATGGTTTTTTCCAGATAACACTGTCTGATAACCGCTTGTGTCAAAGAGCCCTAGCCTGAAGG
This sequence comes from Istiophorus platypterus, assembly GCA_016859345.1. Classification (NCBI taxonomy): domain Eukaryota; kingdom Metazoa; phylum Chordata; class Actinopteri; order Istiophoriformes; family Istiophoridae; genus Istiophorus; species Istiophorus platypterus. Next base: position 20,722,292 of record CM029120.1, read on the forward strand.
TGAGCTCCAATGCAGATGAAGAGATGCAAAAAACATGGCCTGATGAGAAGAGGTTGATTGTGATGAGCATGCAGAAATGTTTGGCAAGAAGGCTCACTGAAACATCTCATCTGCATGCCTGAATGAATGATTACTCTCAGATAAAAGCATTTTAGTCTTCTGGCTCCCGGATGCAGTGATTCAGCATTGACATCATGATGTATGTCTATACCGGCTGTCAGATTACCAAAAATAGAGTTTATTTGAGTTTATAAATACAGTTTATAAATACAGCTGTATGAATCAGCATGTTAAGATTTTGCACGACCAAAACTTTGAAGTAAGATGCTCAGTTGAAACAACATACGAGAACTCATGCCTTACCGTATCTGTAAGTCATGATAATGGCTGTTGGCTGGAAACCAAAAAGTTCTGAGTTCCTTCTTCATCTAGTCTTGCTTGTTTTTAATCCTACATTTTGCATCTGTCTTAATTTATTTAATCTTTAGTGATTCATTTTTTATTGCATTTTTAAATCATCTATATAATATGATTTAGTTTTATACAGTATATGAGATAAGATATTAGATCCGAGAACCATCTAACATCACACATAAATGAAAAATAATTCAACTTTAGATCAGGCCTTTAAATATGCCTAAGAATCCACTCCCTAGAAGGATTTTTAACTTGACAATTTTACATCGCTGGATTAGAGAGGTGACCTTTAATATATATTTGAATTTTTTCTTAAATTTTATTTCAAACAGTTTCAGCACAAATAGTCATGATTCTAGACTCAATAGGACTCTTCTTTGTGGTTGATTATGTTTGTCAATCTTGGGCAAGAAGAAACTATAACTTATCGAGGATGATCATTGTTAGATGGTAACAAAATGGTTCTCATACTGGATATTTTTCTTTCACTGTGTATTTACACTTAGAAAGATCACATTAAAAAAAACATAAATGTGAAGCAATAAAAAAGGTAAGAACTAAGTTTACTCATACCCATAATGAGGTGTCTTAAACTAACTAGGGGCACCAGAGTATTGCACTTCTAATTTAAATGATTACATAAAGATGCAGCAAAAATATTCACATTAAAAGCTAACTTTCCAAGCTGAGAATTCACTGTTGAAACATTTACCTGAAGCCAGTCTGCAGAACATATTTGAATGTGAAGGTGAGAAATGAGGCTACTTAGAAGACCCTCATAAATAAACATGAGCAAGTGAGCTAGCTTCTTGCATGGAGAAGGGCAACCCACATTTTAATAGAGTTGCAGTGATGTGTAACATAAGGTTAAGCAGTTATGATTCTCGCCCAATATATTTAGGATTCTAGCAAAATAGCATTGAAAATGTTTATCTCATCAGTACAGCAAAAATATCTAAAGTGTAGTGGCAATATTTGGTCAAGGTAACAGGGATCCACAAAGCTTTTTCATTCAGAAATATGATTGAATGGATTGGAAATATACTGTTTCTATTACCGTATGTAAACTGAATAAAAAAGAGCAATACACAACACTTATCTATGTTTTTTAAGGTATCTCATTCCCCAGCTTTTATATTAATATACCATATGCTAATGTATTCACAAGAGGCATCTACATAGAGCTCGCATATACCAATGTTCCACTCTTTCATCTACTGTAGATCAGTTGCTTCTTGTTTTTATATCTGAGTGCCCTAAGGCCCTGACACTCTTTCATCTCTTTACACTGTTTCTCACAGTCTCATGATGTCAAATTTTGCTGATTATGTGCTTGGGAACATTCAAAGGAATTACTCACTGTGCTAATATTCATGTATATGACTTGATTATTAGATTATTTTTCTGCAAGCTTTTGGAATCTGAGACAGACAGTGTTGTCAGGGATGGTCCACAAATTATTAGATGTTGAGGGGATGTTAAAAACACAACAAAGTCAAAAGTTAGTGTATGGATAGTATGCCCTTTAGCTGTTTGCCTCTCTCCTACTTGCTCACATATACAGTATTTTGATAAAGTCAAATTCCCAACAAAGCTGCTGTCATTTGCATGTTTTTCTGTTTCTGTTATCAGAAAACGGAACAAGTTGGAAATATTGACTGAAACGTGGTACATTTGGACGACACTTTAACTGGCAGTCACTTCCAAGCCATTTCCAAGCTGCTGCTCTGCTGCTAAAATCCAGATTTTATAACCGCATCAAAATCTGAAAAAATCACCAGACATATAAGTTAAAGATATCTGTGCTGTGATTTTGGCTATATTTACTTGTAAGATTTTCACTCAGAGAGGAAGTTAGAAGCTCATTCACTTCTATGCAGCTGCTGTGTGGATCAGTTGAATGAGATGCATTGAAAGGTTTGCCTGTTGAGAGTAAATACTGGCAATTCTCTTTGATGGAGACCAGTATCTCCATAGAAGAGACGCTGGTCTCCATAGAGACATTCACATTCACACTTATAGGGCTCCCATCACAGCCAAAAGGGTGGAGTTACGTAGTTTTCTCTTTTAGTAGAATGGAGGAAACTCAGTTTTTGGGAGAAGAGATAAGGTTCTTTTTAATTTTTATTTCACCTCAAATTTATATTTCTACCTTCCCTTACATAATTAAAAACAAACAAACAAACAAATAAAACAATCTAACATAACGAGAATTTCAATAAATCTTTATGGATGATAGTGACTGTAACCTATATACAGTCCTGATTGAAATTATTTGCACCCCTGAGTTTTAAGTACGGAATATAGAATATCTTCAGAAATAAATGCAAATTAACCAAATTTTGTATAATCAGAGCATTTAATATGATGTCTAAAGTTACTGCAGAAAAACAAAAAAAAGCTCCTATGAAATAAAGACTACAGACATGAAATTTACGCTTGACACAATCATTAGCACCCTTTTGATGAATTTAAATTAGTTCCTCAAACAAAAAAATTATAAACAAATTAAACTAACCTGTCCTTAATTTTCAGTGTTGATGTGACCTGAATTAACCAATAAAAGAGGTTTTAATGCATAAAAGGCACTGTTTGTTTCCAGTTTCTTTTTCAAAATGGGAAAGACAAGAGAGCATCAGAAATATTATTAACAAAAAACAACAAGTTGTCAATTTTCCATCTACATGGAAATCGACAAAATCACTGTTTCAACAGCTTGAAATTTTTATCAAGAGGTTTTGCAGTCATTAAACTGTTAAGGCACTTCCAGGATGTGGTTTTATGAAGAGTCTCAATGAGACAAGTCTATGGAGTATGAAGCTGATTTTGGAAAAAACACCTCGCAAGACATCTAAAGAGCTTCAGGCTGATCTGGATCAACCATGAGTGGTGGTTTTAGACCGTACAATACACCACACATTAAACTGAGTAAAGCTCTGTGGGAATGCAGTGCATCAGTTTGTTTATACGTTTATATGTTTATACAAAATGAAGCCCATGAGGAAAAGAACACGCTACCTACAGTAGAACATGGAGGAGGTTCTATCAGGCTGTGGGGCTGCTCTACTGCCCCTGGTACTGGAGGCATTGAATGTATCAAAGGATGAAATAAAGCAAAACGGGTTACCCAATGAATCTTGACCTAAATCCCATTGAAAACCTTTGGAGAGAGCTGAAATCTGTTGTTGCAAAAAAAACTCTAAATAAACTTAAGAGAGCTTGAACACACATCAATGGAAGAGTGGCAGAAACTACCAGCAGACAGATGCAGGAAGGGTCGAGATGCTACCAGAAACATTTAGAGGCTGTGATTATTGCCATAGGTTCTGCAACCAAATTAGGTTGGAACAGTGCCAATAATTGTGCTTTGGATGTATTTTGTGTTTGTATTATTTCACCCTTATACAAGTTTTTTTTTTCCATTTTCTTTTTTTCAGTAACTTTGGACATTTTATTAAAATATTTTGATTATACAAAACTGGCTGATGTGCAATTATTTCTTAAGATATTCTGAATAATTTACTTGTAATTCAGGGGTGCCAACAATTTCAACCAAGACTGTAATAATTTCTTAAATTCAAGTTCATCCTTTATCTCTGTATTTGCAAATGGAGGGTGCCTGGAATATTCAATATTTGTGATGTGTCCTATGAATTTGGAAATTGCTAATCCCCCTTAAAATGGGTGTATTTGTAGTAATTGTGAAAATAATGCTTCAATTAATTAAATTTTAAATTACAATATATCACTAAATATTAACTATATTTTGCAATTATAGGGGTAGGATGTTCTGAACATTGGTGGTTATCAAACAAATTAATTTTATTTTTAGGAAGGGTAAATAATTTCTAAAGTAAAACTAGTTAAATGAGCAATGTAATGAATACAGACAAACACCAGGGTGTTAGGGTTGTTCTGATTTTGTATCTAGTGTTGACTAGATTGTGTCTGAACATTACCATTACAGTTAAGCGAGTATGTTGCATATAATAAACACTCTAAATCCTGAAGGCTTCTTTGCATTTAATTTGTGACTTGTTTTTTTTAATAGACTATGTCTAGTAACACACGTTTGTTAGCACAGTGTTTCCAATAAAAGTTGGCTATATACTGAGTCATTGTTCAATTCCCTTGGTCAACTGCATATAGATAGCACAATCAAAAATCTGCAATGACATGATATTTAGAATTTTTAGATTGCTTGCATGTCAAAGAGATGATTGGATGAAAACTGATGATTAACAGGAATAGGTTCAATCAGCAGCCTGTATGATAACGAGCAATAATGAAAATAAATACCGGAGAAGGGAAGACTAAACAGGTCAGTGTTATTTTTATTCAGAGAAGAGTGTACAAGGAACCCATGTGTAAAGAATAGATCTCTAAGCTTAAAGATGCCCTAACATCCTTCAAGACAAATAGTGTGTTTATATTGTATAGACTAAGCTATTACTTTAGAGCGTGTGCATACATCTCTGGGCTTTGTACTCACTCACTGCATGAAAGCTTGGGTCCCAGCACAGCACTGGCATGCTCTGCATCTCAATAATACCATTAGCATTCAAGGTCTGTACTCTGTTGGACTAAAAATACTGGCAAACTAAGAATGGGGTTGATTAGATAAATGCATTAAAAATGTTTACTTGCATGCTTCTTTCTTTGGATAATGTCTGTAGTTACTCACATGTAGAATGCATAAAGCTGCTTAGGCGTGGCATGGTTAAGGAGCTGCATTATTTTCTTTTTCTCTTTCCCACTGTGGTACCCAAATGTGGTTTTGCCTTGCAGAAAAAAAAATGGGTGTAACAATTTTCCAGTGCACTGGGTGGCAGTGTTAGCAAAAAGATCCTCGGCATGGTACCTTGTACTTCTTTAATGTTGGTGATTATTTCCAGGAAAGTATCATTTACCATTTCCTATGCTCACTCATGTTTTGCTGCCATTAGTGGCACATATTAATCTGCTCTTTATTAAAACATAAAAAAACAGAAACCCAAGATAGAAGTTTTGCAGATTTAACACACAAGATGTTCCCATACATATAATATCTTCACTCACCCATCTATCTATTTGTTTCTTACAAATGGACATGTGCAAGACAGTCAGGAGGTGGTAAATGAAAGAAACTCACGTGTATAACATCATTACATCCTTTAGTCAAGCACAAATTGAATTCTTCTTAGAGATTGCCTTGTCCATGAAAGCACCTATGAATGGCTCCTCCGACACAGTGTTTCAGGAACCTTTGTGAGAGGTCTGATAAGCATTTGTGACACTGTTCTACTCACCAAATGTCATGATATCCCAGGGGTCTATGTGACTGTCAGGGAACCTCATCTGGTGGGATAACACCACTACTGTTGGAAGACCATATAAGGGTCGCTGGTGATGCAGTGGGAGATAATAGACGCTGCAGTGGTTAGGACTAAATATGCCTTTGGAGCTATTGGGATGGAGGTGATAATATGAGCTATTTTTAGTGCCCACAAAAACAGACATTGTTCTCATTATCTGACGGTGTTCACATTGTACACTTGTACCAAAAAGTTACACGTCCAAACAGTCCTTCAAAAAAATGCTAATAACAGCATGCCAGCAATGCACTGCTGGCATGCTGATGTGAAGCTCGTAGTATTTCGTATGTTCACTTTCTAGCTTGTCTGATTAGCAATTAAACCAAGAACTGGACAAACAACTTGTTCCACCTGTTGATGGCAGCAGATAAAAAGTGAAGGGTTTGCTAAAATTATGAAAATTTATCGTGAAGAGGACATGAATGTCTGAAGCAAATTTCATGGCAAGCCATCAGTAGCTGAAATATTTCAACCACTATCCAGACCAACATTGTCATACCTAGAGCCAAAAAATAAAAGTCTTTGGCAATAATATTTTTGAACAAATGAGTTATGCACCATTAAAATGAATAGACCCAGCTATAAAAGAACAAGCTCTAAAAGCTGCAATAAAAATATGATTTTGTTCAGACATTAACTTTTTATTTAAAGTTACGTAATGCAAAGAGTTTAAGGAAGTCATTATTTCTGCTACAAGAATTTCAGAATTATAGGTCTGAATGGAGAGTTTTTAATGGGTTCTGGCTGAAGAATTTTCATTCCTAGACCGTATGTACTGTTCTGGGGAAACTTTTTGTGTGACAGAATTGTTAAAATTCAAAAATTCTTTGTAACAGCAAAATATAAGAATTATCAGGAGCTTTGACATAAGATCAAATCCAGGTATTCAGTATCATGACTGAACATTCAATGGGAAATATGCTGTAAAGGCACCAGCCATCAGATATTCTAGTTTGATGCAGATATTCAAGTTTTAACTGTATGGGTCTCCTTGACCCCCCAGGCATTTCAATAAAGAAGAGCTGTTGTCCATTGTCCCTTTTTTTACTAACCTTAATCATCTCGTCATATTAAAATATCAATGTTGTGTTCTTATGATTACAATTTTAACGCTGCATTAATAGGCTTTTATGACCTCTTTGGGTCAGCAGAACAAGCTGTGGGCAGTGATTAGCAAACAATTAACAAACAGTGGACAATTCAAACATCCAGCAGATGTGCAGTAACATTAGCATGAAATTAGAGTCATGTTTCTGACCATTGGTGAGTAGGAAAGTCCAATGTTCACTCACCTTGATGCTGGGAAGGTAGCGTGGGGGTGAGTTCACCAGTGCTTTTTGCTGAAAACAACCTCTTGCTGTGGCTGGAAACATGCCTGGTGAGAGCAGTGAGAATGAGTCAAAACAGTAAAGCTACAGACCATAAAAACAAAAAATAAGCTAAATGGCACTAAATAGCTCAGTAGAGCTCAGAACTGAAGATTTGGTGACCCTCTCCAGGTTATTCTACAAGTGACCCCTTTCACATGAAACAGTAATTTGAATATTGTTGGCATAAAATTATTGATTAGTTGCGATAGCCATAAGGGGCATTCTTTCATAAGGTCCGATTTGATGTGATGATATCACACTCGCAGATCACGCTGTAAGAAAGATCCTTATTTCTAGAAGTTAATGAGATCACAGCAGCAGCCAAACTGTTTTCTCACATTCTCTTATTTTCAGCTTTCTGAGTCAGACATGTTTGGTGGGAGCTCATATCAGTGTTATTGACCATTTTGTCCCTGTCCCTGGATTAGAGATTATATCAGCCGCTGTCAACTTCAGATGCGCTATCTTTCTAAGAAAAGATGTAATTAGAATTGACTTACTGTACCGTGCAGCATCAGTGCTTCCATACTGCACCTTAACCACTCTCCATGGAAATTGTTTTCCATCTCCCTTTATTTTTCATCGATCAACATCGCCAGTTCTCTGCAGTGTGATACTTGCTTATAAAGCGATCATTTCTAGGTTGCCCATTTGTAAGTAGTAGCTGAAACAGCCGATGCCTCCATGGGCTCTTCAACATAAAGACAATATGGTACTAAAACACCAATTTTCAGATGGACAAAGATGACCATGAGGTGTTTCTATGATATGTTCTGTTATTGTTAGAAGGCTAAACATTCCCCTATAGGCCAGCCTGCGGGGCTTTCAGTCAGAGTCAAGCAATACTGTAGCAGTAAGGGTCAAATATTACTGAATTAGATTGGGAATGAATGCCAAAGTGATCTGTTTAGAAAAATCGATGATTAATACAAAACTGTAAGAATTATCATTATAATCAGAATAATAATCATTTATCTTTAAGATTTAAAAAACTACATGTTTGATGATTATCCCCAAAGAACAGCTGTGCATTACCACACTTGAGTCTATTTGTAAAAGTTAAATATAATATTGGAACCACTGGAAAAACATGAATGAGCTGAATTCAGTAGTGCCATAGAACAGAGAAAGATGACAATGATTTCCTTTATGACACTTTTAAACCCTCCTCTGTGCAGGGCCCACTGTTTATGTTGATGATCTTTGAAATTGCCTTAATCACAAATTAACCTCATCAGAGATGATTAACATTTCATGCAATCAGAGTTCTGGTTCCTGTTTAGCATGCGCTTCCTGTGCCCTGTGAGCCACTTGTAATCGCTCAGCTTGAGACAGCCTCCCTAGATAGTATCTCCGGATACCTTCCACAAATTAGTATTTGCCACCAAAGCAACACGCTTGCTACTCTACACTCTCGATGCATGCCAAGCTCTTTATGGGGCTCCTGTTCAACAGTAGGCCCCTCTCTGTTCACTCTTATAAACACTTCTCTCTGCTCTGGTTTTTGCCCCCAGCCTTTTACAGGAGCAAAGAGTAGAAACCTGCTCATCCTCATTCCCAAAACCCTTAACAGTTAAAGGGCTTTTTTTTAAATCTCCCCTTCAATTCCAAAGTCCTGGCAGATACTCACCTAACTGATGATCTAGCAAAAGACAGTCTTCTCTAGGGAGGAAATTGTGTGAGTGCTGTGTTTGGTTGGTGGCTATAAAGAACTGACAGTAAACTGTTCTTTGATCAATTAGGAAAATTTAGCACATCCTATCTATCTGCTCTACCTGTACATCAGATTATGTGTGGATGTTTGCATAAGGAAAGAATACAATAGAATGACATAGAATACAATAGGTGTTCTTCCAAAAAGTGGTGCTGCATATTATTTTGACCATGAACACTACATTGAAATTTCCTCTTTCTTCTCTTTCTTTCTCTCTCTCTCTTCTTGTACAGGAGAACGGCAACAGTTTTTAGGCAAAGGAGCTATAGCCTCTCAAAGCACAGAGAAAGTGACAGAGAGGCAGAATAGCTGTGTTTGTGTTTGTGAATATAAATATAAATTCAGATACATGAAAATTTCACTTTCTTGAATGCACAAAATAAAATTTTTAATGTTGAGATAACAGGATTTTTTTCCCCCCAAAATAAATGTTCATCTTGAAGGACATCAAGTCTGGTCTGATATAAAAAGTTGCTGAAAATACATTGGTCAGCAATTTTCTTAGTGCAGTCGCAAAATAGAACTCAAATATAGACACAAAACTTCTAAAAGGATTTCTACAGAGGGTTTTTTCAGTTTAAAATAACAAAACTTGGCAAAAATTTACCTATGGTCAAAATGCACTGTCATTTTATGTCCATTTTAATGGACAAAAAAATATATGATAAATATACATAAGATATTTTGATGTGGCCTAATATCTACATGGGAGAGATGAAGGAAAAACTTGGAAAAGATTTAGTCATAAATTCAAGTCAGAAAATAAAAACACAGTTTACAACATTCATTACTACATTTAAGACCTCTGAGCATCAACCAGACAATGTGAAAAGAGGGGAGGAGAGCACATACAAAAGGGGACTGGGTGACCATTAAACACCAGATGACAACTGACACAACCTGACTTTACCAATTCTCTCTTCACAGAAGTTTATTACACTCATTCTTTCCTCAGGATGCAAACGCCAGGTAATGTTTTCTTATGTTATTTCACACTGCTGAGCTGGTGAAAACTTAAAGCCCACTACTGTTGAACCATATGTCGTGGGTTTTCACAACTGTGTTCTATGCTCTGGAACAGCAGCATCACAAACAAGAGTAACAGAGAATAGCCTTCCCCAGGGCACCACTCTATACAACACTCAATAAAACAAACTACATGGTTTGAAGCCCTATTTGGCCCTGAGCTTTAAATCAGATATGTTTGGTAAATAAATTGACACCTACTGATCAGGAGTTTTGTCATCAACATGCCTGGAAGATATGACTGTTTGCGGTTTGTTTTCTGTCCATGGAGATATTACTTGCGTCTTAGGAGCTGACTCTGAGAAAGTGATGATTCGCTGACAAAAGAGGATTTTAGATCTGCTATGAAAAGATGAATTAATGTATGAGTGAGCCTTTGGAGAATTCTGCGTTAAATCAAAGGGTAAATGAGAACAGATGTGATAAACATTTCATTTAATATACATTTTTAGACATCCACACAGGTCACAATTTCAAATACAAAAGCATTACTTTTTTCATATTTTAATATTGCAATGTAGCACAATAAAAATTTTCTGGTATCTTTAGCTTAGATTAATGAAAAATATATATTCTCCGAATATCTTGGTTTCTTGCAATGCCATGCCCTAATCTATTTATTAAATTATCAAACAGGTTTACAGCTGCTCTGGCTTTAGAATAATGCCTATTTGCTGGACTTACAAGTATATATAACGGCAGTTCATATGGTGGTAGGGTACAGCAGAGAGTCCATTACGGGGTGTCAGATAATCCCACTGCAGAGATGGACTGTATGAGTTACAGATAACATGCTTCATTTCTCAGTTTGGCACTGTGTACCAGTGGCTGAGAAAGGACTGGCAAGCTCTGATGGCAGGAGCTGCCAAAATGTCTCACTATGTGAGACAGACAACTGCAGCCAAACCCAGAGGTAGGGTCCTCAAGAAGATGAGGAGGGGGGGCAGCAATAGAGGCATCAGCAGGTAAAAGAGCTATAACAAATAACAGTCATCCAGATATTTGCTGGTTAGAGAAAACCCTCCTTGATCAGAGTTTGAATTCATCATATATTACAAGACAAACATGCAAATACTTGTGATGACAGACAATTGTGCAGATTGAATATAACCATATAACAATCCTGTAAACTTAAAGACAGTTTTGCTGAAATTCCACCAGAATGTAAGGTTTGCTACAAGAGAAGAAACAACACTGGATCGTCTTTACATACAAGTCGATGCTGCTAATGTAAGAGTGATCACTCATACCTTTGGTGTTTTTTTTGCATTTCTGTTCTATTTTCTACTGAGATCCATGAGGAACAGCATTTCATTTCCATGTATGCATGAAAAAGTGAAAATGATAATAAACCTGAATCTTAACCTCAATAAAAAATAAATCCATTTTTCAACTTTAACTGAGAACTGCACATAAGGTAAGGTGCAGACCATGTGAGCATCGAGGCATCCCATCCACTGTTTAGGTTCTGCTTGCTCATGAGCCAGCGGAGAGCTGAAATGAAACCAAAACTTCCAGCTTCTGTTCCTGAAGTAAGAAAACCTCATTCAGAATCCCACTGAAAATTATATCTACACTAGATTCCCCTGTAATGCCCAGGGGACCACGCTCCAGGTGAAACGTACAAGTTCATAGGGCTCTGAAGCAGGTAAAGCAGTAAGACCTGATGGAGTGTCACAGAGACTCCTGTTGACCTGTGCTGAGCAGCTTGCGGGTTTACAAACAGATATTTTTTAACACCTCTCACACCCTCTACATTCTCTACAATTGTGACTGTTTCCAACAGTGGCCCAGTCTCAAGAATTAAAAATGCAGACTTCATGACCCCCCTTGGCTTCATCAAAGGTGAGGATGAGTCAACATACAGAAAATGGGTGGATGGATGGATTGTTTTGGGTTTGAATAAAGTCTGTTGGGCAGTAGTTATCTGTCCAGTAGCTATGTTGTTTCGTGTGGAAAGAGGTTCCACATATTTTCTTTACAGATTTATTTAAATGGTAGTGTACAACCTGTTATAAAAACTTACTGTAAATAACCAAAAATGCCTCTAAATTTTAGCAAAATCAAAATCTCCGGCAGGGTCGTGACAAAACTGAACATTATTATTACTATTATGCCCATTCATAGTCTTGACTAAAATTAGACTAAAAGGGCAAATGTTTTTTGGTCCAACTAAATTTAGACTAAAATGTTCAGAGTTTCGCTGAGGGAAATTAAAAAGGCTGAGGTTGTCTAAATACGACTAAATTAACATGGACTTTTTTTTTTATCTTGGGACTAAGACCATTTTAAAAGGACTAAATCTAATAATAGCTGACAAATTTAACAATAGTTTATAAGCCTTCACGAGAGCTGGGTCAAAAACACTGTGGCCACAGTGAAGAAAGCACAGCAATGGTTTTACTTGATCATGCTGCTGAAGAAAGCTGGAGTTAGCTCTCAACCCCTCACCCAGACTTACAGAGGACTCACTGAGAGCATTCTCCCCGTGCAGCATCATTATATAGTTTAACAATGACACCAAGGCTGAGAGAAAAACTCTTCAACAAGTCATCAAGTCTGCAGAGAGCTCTGATGGCTTTGACCTCCCCTCCTTGGAAACTCTCTGTACACAAAGCTGTAGGAGAAAAGTGCAGAGCATCCTCACCATCCAGCTCACACTGTTCATCTGGACGACTCAGGATCATCACTACACACAAGACATGCTTCCGAGATATCTTTTTTTTTTCCAGCTAATGTCAGATTGATTGCAATGTTAAGGCAGAAAGGAAATACAACATCCCCTACCTAATTTACATCACGGACACTTAACACCTCACAAAAGCTCACAGACCTTACAGACCACGTTTTGTATTTAAATACTTAGCCTCTCTCACTCTCCTGGTTTACCTTTATCTCTGTCAAACACAAATTATTTCCCCAGGCCTTTATATATTAGCAAGAATTTCATTATTTCATATTCAATAATTTTCTTATTTTTGTACAATAATCTTGCTATTGCTTTATTATTAAACTAAATATGTATATACAGTGTAGTGTGTATTTTTTACAAAGTTGAATTTGAGACAAGAATTCTAATGCACCTGTTACGCCCTGTATCTGTGAAAATGGCAAATAAATTGAACATGAATCTGAATCTGTTTTCTCTACTGCAAGTCACGTTAACAATTAACTACCTATAGAGTGACATATATGTAAAGTGTAGTACATACTGTAAAACCTTACAGAGAATTTCTTCACCTAAGGAGTAGGAGAAGTTGTAGGGGTAAGGGGGTAAGGGTTTGCCAGCAAAACAGCAAACAGGTTAATGAATTCGTGGTAGGTCAGCAAGCAAATACTAGCCAATATTTATTTTATATATATGAATAAAAGATGAGTACAAAGTGCAGCTTGAATGATATTGTTTTTTTGAGGCATATACTGATATTGATAATTTGGACTTACTAAGATACATAGTGAGCAGAACATTTTATAGTATAAGAATAAACCTGTCACCGCTTGAAATGGTGACACTGTTTCTAAATAATCTCAAACCTACTTTGAATTTCTGCACTACTGACATATACACTGATAATAAGCTAATATTGGCCAGTATATTGGCCTAGCTGATTTATAGCTCTAATATACAACCCTACTTTCAGACAAAAACCCTGATAATGGATTAATGGATAATGGATGGATCTAAGGTAGATTTAAGGGTAGAAAAGATCATTGTTAAGGAAAAAATAAAATAGAATAAATAAATATATGTGGTTAAGGCATGGTAGAGATTAAAACACTTCTTAGATGAGTTTAGTGAAAAATAGCGGTTACAGGTAATAATAAGAAAGTTATTTTCAGGTCTGTGAAAGGGATGCAACCCTAAGTCTCTTGCAAAAAAGGTCAGAGATGCCAAACGACCCTCAACTCAACACACAAACTTTCTACGTCATTATAATAAGGCACGAGACTTGGAATTGTGCGATATGGATATACTTAACAATAATAGTGGGCTGTGAGTATAACAAGTGAATGATGGTTAACTAAAAAATAGCTATTGTACAATATGTTGATGCACAGTATCTCAAGGTGAGGGTATAATAGAACTTGAGAACCACAGGTAGATAGGTACAGCAGCCGTGGTGATGTAGGCCTTTGAATGGATTGTTACGATACAAAGAGAGCTCAGTCTGAAGATGTTCTTACCCTCACCTGTGGTCATGAGCTCTGGATATTGACTGAAAGAATGGGATCACAGATAGTAGTGGCCAAAACAAATTTCCTTCCCTGGGGTTAATAAATGCAAAGCTGATATCAGTTGCAGTGTTCATTTTGGTATGTTTGATTTGATTTTCAATTATTTTCTTTTTATTTTCTTTTGAGTGAAAAGGTATATTACTTTTAGTCACATTTCTGTAATTTAATTTTTGTGAATTTTAGTTGACAAAAACCTTTGAGTTTGAAAAATTTGAATCCCAGTTTGTCTTCTGAGCAATTCGCCACAGCTGTTGCCATCTTTGCTTTTTCCATGGTTACAGGTGTTGTTCTCATTTATCATGAGGATAGTAAAAAAGATGCCGGTAAGATTTAGGCTGTTAGCCCTTGAAATTAATCCTGACTGACAGTAGCATAATGTTACATTCACTTTCACAGCACCTTACAACTTTATATTAGTTTTATAAATGTTGTAGTGCTGCTTGTATGTTTTTTTAGTTTGTCCAAACCGTTTTGTTGCCACTCATTGTCTCTTAATGGATTGTAGATTAATTTAGTCCACGAATCTGATTTTCTGAGGACTGGTAACATCAGAAGACATTGTTTACAGGGAAGGAACAGTGGCTTCTTATTAATGGTAGTACAATAGGTCATATGGGTAAATTTCCTTCTGTATATGTCTGATATTTTTTGGGAGATGGAGGACACCATTTTACTTCTCATGTGCTACAATGTGTGATTCTGCAGACACCTGCAAGTCGTGGACTAAGAGCTTGCATTAAAACAGTAATTACTTAATATTTCATTTGTCTGTTTACCTTATCATTTGTGATTCATGAATACTCTATTGCAGTTTGTCATAGTTCTCGTTGTCAAAGGTTATGTATTTAATTTTAGTCTTAGTCTATTTTTTGTTAAAAAAACAGTATGTAATTAATGTTTTCATCACAGTTTTCATTAATGAGGTGTAAGCAGTGAAAGAAGTTGTGAAGAATAACTGTCATCTTAACAGTACATTCAGAAAGCAGTGGAAGTACCATAGTTGTGTATCACCAGTGTAAGAGCTAAAGGGAGTTGAATTATCAGTTAGTATAAAGTATGTGACAGCCGTTGAAGTGTTAGTCTAAACATCTTAACTATTTGCAGTCAGCTGAAGTTTAGGCACTCGAGGGGAGGAGGAGTTGAAGTAGTAGTTGAATTATAAATATGGAAAGTATTTGAAGTGGCAGTAGAAAGTTAAGCACCTTTTCAGTTCCAGGCTAAAAACTGTGCTTTTTTTCCTACTTCCAGTTATGTTCCTGTCAAAGTCTCAAATTAGCTTAAAATATGGATGTATTCCACATTTCTTTTTTCAGATAACCAGGACTAGTTGAAAATGATGATTTATTTGACGTGGATGATTCCAGTCAAGATTTATATCAGATTGTATATATGTAAACAATTTAGGTGTGTCTGGAAAAAGAAATGCTAACAAAATGCATTTCATTATGACTGTGGAGGTGTCAAATTGGATAGCTCAATACAGAATAGTAATACAAGTAACCAGTGTAATCTGTGAAGTAGTTGATGAAAGTGATGGCAACCTTGAGCTTACAACAACCTCATAACTATTTAATAACACAGGCAAAAATGGATTTAATCAAAGTAACTTTTTTATTATTTTTTATTAAAAACCTAAGCAAGTTTAGTTGAATTGACCAACAAATTCCCTGTTGGCTTCCTGCTTTCTATTATCATCCTGCTCTTCAGGACCATATCATGTTACTGATCTTTGTGACTTCATTAGGGTCAAGCTACATTCTCATAACGAGTGAATAACATAGGCAACTGTTCAGTAAAGTCTATATATCTATAGCCTCATTCACCATTAATCAGTAACCAAAAATGATCTCAAGTGTTGTTTGGAGTTTCAAATCAAGTGTGGTATTTTATTTTGTTCATGGGCACAAGGGTTATTGATATACGATGACAGAGAGTGTATATTTGGTAAAAGACAATACATTTATGCGTTGCCCACTGAAGACAACTGAAAGTTTGAGATTAGAACAAGGTTAAAAAAGTAAGAGCACTAATTTTTGAGAAAAGTTTTTCTTCAATTTCCTTCTAATAACTCAGAATTCATTGGATAATGTGTAGGTAAATGAATTGTTCGCTCACTACAGTCCCAGCCAAGTCACTCAGATAGGAGAGTGTTGGGTAACTCACTCCCAGTTCTCCTTCTGTAAGTGTGTGCTTCTTTTATTCTAAGCTGTGTGTGTGTGTGTGTGTGTGTGAGAGAGACTGGGGTGAAATGTTGAGACAAGGGTGAATGTGAATGATGGGTTTATTGACTTTGCATCAACGAAAGAGAATTTGAGCTTTAAGCAGTGTAGCAGAGCAGAGTAAGCGTTTGAGAACATGAAAGTGGGTGTATTTGTTTTTTAAATGCAGAGGACACCTCCTGCTGGGTACAACCACATTTAGATTCACAGTTAGAGGGGAAGTCCTGACTTCCAGGCATGTGGGAACTTAACTGCCACCTGGATTTAGAGGCCTGTCACTTAACATAGACCGCTAAACAAAGCTGGACGCGTCTAAATGATTGATAGACAAGGTGGGGGTTAAGACCCCTGACAGAGTTGCAAGATTAGAGGGGTCATGAAGTGAGTAATAGTAGAGGAAAGAAAGATAATGATATACTAAATTATCAAGTATCAGCCTTTGCCTTTTCCACTGAAGTACCGAATAATTTTAAGCCTCCGCTCTGGGATAATTAATCAGATGAGACATACTTAAGAAGGTGAATCATTGCTAACCACTCATGGGTGTACCTCACGTGAGGTCATAAGTGGAGACTTTCAGAGCCTCTGCTGTATAACATTTACAAAGACACTGCTCATCTGTCAGTGGCAAAGATATTCATTTTGCTGCAGGACGCTATAACTCTGCTGTTACATATAAACTGTGCATCCTCACTTTTTTGATTAATTTTACTTTATAAAGAGCTGAAGTTGTAGCTTAGAGTTAATGCTTCTCTGTGATTTTTGAACATTCTCTGATCTCCTGCGCTTTTCAAACATTTTCAAAACCTTGTGAATAAGGGAAAGAATAAAAAACACCTGTCTATGGATAATACACGTGCTTCACCTTTCAGCATATATATTTTCATGGCTATTTTGCTTGTGGTGTCGTAGAAGGGACAGCAGTGTCGGCCAGGAAGTTTGGTCCAGTCTATCTCAGCTGCTACTTCAATGAAATAGTAGAAGAAGCCTACTCACACAAATAAGCCACAACAGTTACATATATATATATATATATATATATATATATATATATATATATATATATATATATATATATATGTGAACTCCCATTCCTTCCATAAACCTCAGCTGTAATTTGTGCTCTCTGCATATAAGCAAATATCAGCATGCTAACAGAGGTAGCATGTTTGCCTCTTCCTCTTGTTGAAATAATTTCAAAGTAGTTTTATATTAAATGTCAATCTCTGGATAGAGATGCAAACAATAGCAAAATTATGTCCAAAGCACATTTGGACATTTTCCAGTGAAGGTGATCCCAGAAAATATGCAAATTTGCCAGTTATGAGTCAAATCTCAAAAATTATTTCTGCTTGGGGCATTATGATAACATGGCATGTTTTGGCACTATCCTGACAGCACTATTTGTTGGAAAACCACAGCAAGTTTCCTTTGTAGCTGTCTATAATTAAAATGGATACAAAATGAATATCATGGCCCGAAGCAAATGACTTCAACTCAAATCTGATGTCTCACAAAAAAAGTTTAGAATAAGTCAGAATGTGTTACAATCTCCAAGAACAGGTAGAGGAACAGCAGGGACTTCTATGACTCACCTACAGCTACTTCATTATTTTGGAATATTTTTAGAAATAACAAAACTTATATTCTTACCTTACTTTCCTTTGCCAGTGACTGAGGTCCTGACTTAAAGACTACATTCTAAGTCTGTGCAGGAATATTTTTGTCTCTCTTCTAGTTTCTAAAAGTCATTACACATTTTGGAGATATTTCAGCAAATACCATCTGAAACGCTGACTGATGTTGCACAGTCTTTTTTCACTCCTGTGCCATCAAAAGACCCATCGCTTCTCACTGCTTTGCCACACAGAAAGACTTGCTCCTGGGAAAAACTGAGAAAAAAAAAGTATTTCCTCTCCTACTCACTATGTCTGTATGCTCTTATGTGGGAGAAGAACACTTCCACTTCATAAATTCTGAAACAGACTTGTTGGATTTTTTGTTTTTGTTTTGTATCCTAAAATAACTTTAGACACATGTATAGCTGTAGCTTTGAATGTAAACATTTTTCTATGTATGATTTGGTGCAAAACCAGTGGTGCCCAGCAGGACCTTCCCTAATATACTGTGTTTCAAGAGAGCAGAAAAAGAAAGCCAGCCGGCAGTTTTAATTATTGATGGCCACATCAAGTAGATATGCTTTGTAAATGATAATATATATATATATATATATATATAATAGCTTGTGTTGATTTCATTATCAATTAGCAAGTGAGACATGTTTCTAAAGTGCTACTGTTGGTTGAAAACTTCTGTTGACACAATACTCAAAAGGCCACAAAAGGAAAGTTGTGATGCAAGGTACTGTTTCTTTATTCAGAGCTTCAAGATATTAAACCAAGATATCATCCAAATAGCTTTTATTATAATATAGGCCTATCCTATTTTATGAAGGGAATATATGTATATATAAAAAGACAGAAAACAAAAATACTTGAATTGGGGGTTTCCTATGAATGATTATTCAAGTTATAAAGATTATTACAAAGATTATCATAAGGACACACTGACTAATTTCATGATAACCCAGTACAGCATTTATGTACTGCCCATCCTATAAAACTCGAGTCACTACTCTTCTGTTTCTGTCAGGGGGCATCTGGCTAGCTCTGCTGCATCCAGCCAGACTGTGCATCTGTGTTTCTTTGTTGCTTTTCCTCAGTAGCACACTGTGTCTCATAAAAATTTGCATTGACTCTGACAAAACGTAAAAAAATGTGAAATGATTCACAATGTCCTCTAAGCAAGGAGGAAAGTCACTTCAGCTGCCCAAAATATCCCTTTAAACACTCACAGTTGAGTGTGTAATAAAAAATCCCTCTTGCATCATTCGCGCTGCTGTTTCGGCAGTCTATTGGCATCAAAACACATCATCTCATGGAAGAAGTAAACTAGATTTCACACCATCTCTTTCTGTACTGAAAGACAAAGAAACTCCACAAACATTTTTGAAAAACTCTGATCCTTATCTAAATTCTCCTTTTACTCCTTGCTGCCCTGTGTAACACAGAGAATCAGCTTGTCAACTGAAGTTTACTCCTCAAAAAAAACTGATGCCTGTAAATCTAGAATTCTTGCTAGATCTTTGCCAACTCTCAGCAGGGATTCAGGCATGTTACTTTGTAGCTGCAAGACACTGCACACAAGAGCATGTCTTTATGGAGTGTTCTGGTTGTGTTTGGTCTGTGAGAGTAGAATATTGAGGCAGGTATTTCCTTATGAAAATAATTTAGGTTATCTTGAGCTTTTTGTATTCCTGTTCCAGGCACTAAAAGTGATTTGCCTTTGGACATATGTTGGAGGGAATGTGTCATTTTATATGCCCTCACAAAACCTAAAATACAAGAGTAAAAATGTAAAGAAAGGTGTATTTGTCTACTCAGATGTTGGCTACAAAAGTTAGTATGCCCAGATACTAAACGTAGTGACAGGCAGCGTGAACTTTACTTGCGACCATTGTTTCCAATGCAAAGAGCAATAACTAACAACATTTGGTGTAACAAATTATGCTGGAAAAAGCCTTGTCCAGAATTGATACGTCTGCTCTATCACAGTTTAGCTAATGCTAGTGGCTCTGTCCTGATCTTTATCAGATTTGGGAAGATTTACTTGATATTACTTTTCCTAACTAAAAGTGGCCTCCTGAAGATTTCAGTCCTGCTAGATTTGGTGACACCTGTAGATACTGATGGTAGCAGCGAATGCAGTGTAACACTACAGGTCACAGAGTTTTGGATGCAGAAAAATGAACTAGTGGTGTTTTAATAAAGACATCAGATAATAATTGTCATTTTTCCATCATTCTGTGTCCAACTGTGATCTGAAACTATGCTGCTCACGAGGTGAGTCTGTCAACAGCAGGGTACAGTGAAAAGCATTGGTTACCTGGCTGAGAAGGTGGATGAGTGCAGCTTGTTGCCTGCAGGTCTCCTTCTAAAAGCTCACTGAGGCTGTTCTTCTTCCTCCAGTTCTCCCTGCAATATATCAAACTGATCCGCTGTCCATAAATGAGGAAAATGACTGATGTCTAGTTTTGTAGACACAGTTTTGATGAATGGTTGCAGAAAGTGCTAAATGCATAGCATTTCCTGTGACTGCTTCATAATAAAAGTCAACTTGTGTTTTGCCAGTTAAATTCAATTCAATTCAACTTTATTTCTATAGCGCCATATCATAATAGACATTATCTCAGGACACTTTTCATATAGAGCAGGTCTAGACCAGACTCTTTATAGTTATTATTTACAGAGACACAACATTTCTCACATGAGCAGCACTTGTCTACAGCGGCAACGAAAAACTCCCTTTTAACAGGTAGAAACGTTGAACAGTTCCCGGCTCGTGGTGGTGGTAGTGGTGGTGGTGATGGTGGTGGTGGTGGTGGTGGTGGTAGGGGGGGGGATCTGCCTCGACTGGCTGGGTTGAGAGAGAAAGAGAGAGGGAGAGACGGGGGGGGGGGGGGAGGAGGGAGGAGAGAGAGCATCAGTTAAATGCTTTTGATGTGAAGCTGCAGCAGTAGGGAATGTTCAGTTTGCATTAACAAAAACTAAATACAGCATTTTTTTTATGTGAGTTGTGACAGACACCCAGTTAAATATATAAATATGCAGTGCTTTGATCGCTGAACCATAGGCTTATTCAACGAAAGATAGTGACTTAACAGACATTAACAAAAAATTTGACATTTCCACTTTAAACCAGTGAGATTTTGCTCATCCACATTCAATACTTTCCCATGGAGAAGATACTTAGTATCATACTAAAATTATCACATCATATTAAAATATTAGAAATACTTAAGAGTTAAGCATAGATCTAACTTTTGTATTGTTCAAATAACTTACTGAGTGTTGAGTTTTTATAATAAGCATCTTACTTTGGGTGATGTTCGAAAGAAATAGAAGTCTGACGTTAAATTTCTTATGATTCTTTAATACAACTCATTAGGTAGTGAGGATGATGATTTAAAAAAAAGATATAATTGGATTTGTTGGCTTTGGTTTTTTTTTGCTTCATTACACAGCACAAAGTTAGCATAATTTCATGTACTTAGTCATCAAATCCATATTTAAGACTCTTTATCAGGATTCTAACTATCTTACGAGTCAGCTGGATACATTGAAAACCCATAGATGGGGTCAAGTCCCCATCTATGGGTTTTCTGTTACTGTAATTTAACTAGCTACAGCTAAAAAAATTCAAGACAGGTGTCATTTTAGTGTCATTGGACACTGACTAAAAACTAGACACCTACATGAACTTTACTACAAGGTTTCAGTGGTTAATCTGCCACTGTTATGTTTCTAAACTGCATACATGCAACACTGGAGGACTCTCTGCTCTTCTCTCTACTCACTCTTTGGTTGACTGGTCTTCGTGGAACCTAAATGGAAAAATCACATTAGTTTTTAATAAAACAGTTTTGTAGCTACATTTTTAATATCACTTTAAATATAACTTTTGGCTCTTATTCAGCCGCAAATTCACTTTAAAATTTATTTTTTATACATCTGAACTGAAACTGTGGTACGCTGCAACATGGTGCAAGAACATTAATTTCATAATCATAGATGTATCAGACAAAGAGGCCTTGCTACTGTTAGTAACACTTCTGCATTTCCACAGCAGAACAGATGGCTGACAGAAGAATTTCTGCAGTCGCAACACAGCCTTTCCATAATAAAAATGTAATTTGCTCCTGAAATTGTGACCATAAAACCTTTGACCCCAATTACACTTTTCAGCTGACTCCATCAATCAGGTAAGCTAATTACTCCATAGCACATAAGTATGTCATTATTATTCTTTTTCAGATCTGAATGAGATTTGAACCGTGTACTTCCTGAGGGAAAACAAGCCCTTACAGCAGCCGTTTACTACATTGCTCCACCTGTGTCCTCCATTGCAAAGAAGATGTGGAATCATACTTTGTTAACAACTATAGCAAGAAGACATTACACACACACACACACACACACACACATTCATAACTGCAAAGAGACACAAAATGTAAAGTCATGGTGACCTTAAAATTTTTCTGTTAACACTGAACTGCTGTATAAGAGAAAAATACCAGGGAAAGAAATAAGAGCAACAAGGAGAGTAGGAAGGGCTAGGAAGGGAGAGGGATTAAAGTGAAGCGAGGTGAGAGGTGTTGACTCAGTAAGACTGATGTAAAATACTTGTTGATGAAAGAATTCTTAAGCTACAATGGATAAAGGTGCGCTGAACTGTTCTGACTGAAAAGGAAAGGTCAACCTGCCATCGGGAAGCCATTATGTCACAGAGTAGAAACCAAGTGAAGGAGGCTACGCAGGGGAAAGAGGTGATAAGTATCTAGGACTGGGAGGCCCTTCGCAGGCTGCAGTACCAACATGTGTTTAAGCATAATTTTGCTTGAAAGTAGTTCGGGAGTTATGCTCCAGCTTTGTAAAAATCAGTTCAGTCATAAAAGTTGGAGAGAAGGTAAGAGTACTGGGAGATATGATAATTAGTGGAGGAAGAAGGGAAGGTAGCTTGCAAAGGTCTCAGTGAGCTGTAGGTGAGAGTTTCAGGGGGAAGTAATGCCTCAGGTTGAAGATGATTAAAGCTTGAGGCACAGGTCAAAGTGTCTGATGACTAGATTTTAGCTGCACTTTTAAGTTCCAGGTAGTGGCTAAGTTACAACATGAAAAAAGAAAAAAAGGTTAAGCATTGTTGGCATAAAAAAACAGGGATAAATGATATGGATGCAGGATTCAGTTTAAGGACAGTAAGCATTGGGTTTAGCCCAGAGGGGCTCAAGTGAAACACATGTTAAGGCCTTTACCTTACTGAGGACTCACAGAGAAGCCTGGTTAATATGGCATTAGAATAATTTACTAAGCCGCAGTGGTGACAATAGGGAACATCAGGATATGCCATCATCAATCTATAAGACCATTAAACAGGCAGCACCATTCAGCAGTCATCTAATATAAATGTTACAAGGTTTATTGTGTGAGTGCTGGTATGTCACAGGGGTCCTTGCAGATGTTTTATTGAATTAGACCTGTGACAGCTCCACTTTAGGCTCAGCTATGATTTCTGGCACTCAAGAAAGACAGTGACAGCACAGAATAAAACACAGTGAAGCGGTTTGAAACCAGAGCTGATATGGAGGCTGCTGTGATATTGACAGAGCTGATTGTAGGGAGCTTGTTTTGGAGTGAAAGGAAAAAGAATGATATGATGTGCAGATATAAGCTAGGTTGAATATTGATTGGATGTTGATTTCTTCAGAGGAGAAATGGCTGACCTGAAGATGGTTCATCCTTGAGCATAGGGAGTAGTTGATGATTGAAGTCAGTTGAATGAGCAATCCAACAGCAATGTTGTGGAGAAGGTAAGGGGGGATGAGCTGAGTAGTACATTTGCAGCTGCTGATTTAAGAAACCAGATCTAAATTTAAATAATGACAAAATCAATGTTAAGTAATTACATAAAAACTAGTTTAGTTTCTATATTCTTTTTCCAATATTAGATACAGAATTCAAACATTAGCAGGTTGGAAAAATGACATGAAACTGGAGGCTAATGGTATAAACCATATCTGACTGGAGTCTGGAGTCCAGTCAGTGGAAGTTTGGGTCAGAGCTACTTTGACTTATAAAACAGTCAAACTTTTGGAGTTTGCTGTACACAAGAAGCATTTGCTGATGTGAACCATGGCTTGCAGAAGAGATAAGACGAGACTTACAATCGGGAATTTTCCTTTGGTCAAAGCTGCAAAGAGTTGCAATGTACTTTCAAATAGATCCATGTGAAATTTTCCAGAGAAGGAAAAAATATTTATTTTTTAGTATTAATCTCTATGCAGCGTTGCATCTAATAAGTCCTCAATCTCATAGATGTATTACTTAAATCAGCTTCAGACTTCATCCTCTACCCTGTAGCAACACACACAAACACAGCCCCTTGCAGCTGTGAGAAAATAGTTAGATGCTGAAGATAGTGTGTGAAGAGACTGATAGCAGGAGAGAAAAACAGGAGAAATTGAAAGAGAGAGAGGTCAGTTGACGCGTCCAGCATCTGCCACTTTCTCTCAACCGTCGTCAGCTTTTAAGTTCAGTTCACAAAGCATCAGAGCAGGTGGGGACAGATGGAAAGGTCTAGGGGAACAGACGGAGGAGAGGGAGAAAAGACAGAGACCAAATGCTGTGCCCTGTGGTGATGGCATGAAGGTAGACAGTTAAGGAGGGGGAACTGGCGAAGGAAATCCACTGCTAGCTTGAAAGTGGAAGGGTATCAGCTGTACAGAGAACCAAGATGTAACAACCCTGATTTAAGGAGTTACACCAAGACACACATTTTTACACTCAGACATTCTCCATCAGAGAAGTTTACTGCTTGACAGGTGAAGAGAACATTCATTGAATTTTTTTTTATTATAGGATTTCATAATAGATTTGTTTTTAGTCTGACAAGACATAAAGTGATTTATCTCCCAAACAAAATAATGTACTCATTATTTGTTTTTGATTGCCTGCTTCCTGGAGATGAAAATTCACATCTCTTTGCAAGTTGTTTCTTGATTGATTGGGATCATTTGTGCAAGGAAATTGATTTGATAAAACCTCTGTTCTTCACTTTTCCTTTTAAGAGTGTAAATTAAGGAACAAAGTAACAAAATGACATGATGATGTTAAGAATAATCTCTTTAATATCAATATAAATTTCGGCTTGCATTTATCAAGTGTATCAGAGTCATGGCTTATGATCACACTGAAAGTTAAACCAGTACTAAAAACTATTTATGAGGCTTCCTACACTTACTGTCAGCAAGGAAAATAACTACATTACTTCTAAGAGACAGTGACTGTTTATGACACTCAAAGTAGAAATCGTGATTATTACTGTAGTTTTCTGACAGAAATGTTAATAAGCAATAAAATTCAAAATGCAGAAAATAGCAATTATGATGGGGAAGCAAAAGAGGAAGCCAGGTGACACTGTTATAAAGTAAGTCAGTGGGTGGGTGGATGGGTTGAAAAAACATTGGACTTTTTCTCAAGCCAAAAATTATGATGACAGGACATTACATTTTATTGTTTTCTTATATTGTCCCCTGAACATAAAACAAATGCTCCCCTGTAATTTGGTAAAATGATTCTACTCCTACAAGTTGGATAAAAAATGTGTCACTGAGAATTTTGGCCAGACGGGACTGATTGCCTACTCTGAAAAGCTTGATAAATATGGCCTCTATTAATTTTGTATTAAGTGGAAAGTTAAGCATAGCACTGAATCTGACAGTTTTAATGAGAGCGATTGCTTCAAAAGCTCGTAAAGTGCACTGTGGTCCAATAGCTGAAAACTGACATTTCATTAAGCGACATGTATTCAAGTAATAGCTACATATGTACGTGATAATCAAGCAGTTTCATCTTGCTAAAATGCCTCCTTGTGATGGAAAGTGTTAATAAAGCACTGGGGAGATTTCAAGGCTTTTGGACTGTCTCACCATCAAGACAAGATTGAGAAATCCTTCTGCCACAGTGCTGAAATATGTACATTATCAGATTGTTGATGATGCTCTTCAAAACGCTTCACCACAACTGCAGCCCATCCATGAAAAATTCACTTGTGATGTGATGATCCTCTTGGGTGAGAGTTCAGGGTGGGGGGAGAACAGGGGAGCTTACAGTTGAGTCATGAGGGACGGTCAATGGGGCGACACACTGGTCCTCTAAAAACTTTAGAGCGCTGATAGATTGCTGAGTTTGGGGCGAGGGTTTGTGGGTGATATGGGATGATGTGCAAGGTGTTTAATCCTCTGTCTGTTCTTTTTCCAGCCTTCTGGGCAAAGAGAAGGAAGTATACATCATATTGTTGCTTTTGGCTCTGTGGGGAATACAACCCCCTTGAGATACAGGCTCATGGCCTGAAACTGAGTGTATGGATATGGGTGTATAACTGGGTACATGATTTTTTTTTCCATGTGTGTGTAGTTTGGTGTGAGTCTATGGTAGCATCATGGAATACAAATGACAATTCATTCCATTTAATCATTCATTACATCCAACACCACCCAGGTACAAACACACATGCGCTCATGCATGTAAAGCAGCTATCTCTCTTTGGACTATGCACTGACTCCCCTACATGTGGACAGCCTCACCCTTACCCTAACCTTAACCAGGATCTCAGAAATTACGTTTTGGCCCATTAGGATCAGGCTTTGGTTCCCATGAGGACTACCGGTCCTGACAAAGAAGATGTTTATATCGGAAAAGATTCCAAAGAGGCAACAAAATTGCTTACACACACACACTACTCTGTTGCCTACATGCTACTGAACCACCTTGCTGCCCCCCCCCTTCACACATACATGCACGCGGGGATGAGCTAACACTTCTTCTGCCCTGGGGGGTTGTCGCCTAAAGAAGTCGCTGAAGGGGAACTATGAGCTTAGTCCCCAATTTACTCTGCTACTTTTTTTCCCCCTAAGCTGCCATAAAGGAAGGTCTTTGAGAAAGTAAGGGAGAAAAATAAGTCTCTTTCTCCCATCCTCTACCTTGTTTTTTCTCACACAGGCTTGGGCAAATCTGCCCTCTGTCCCATGTGCAGCTACTACTCTTTTTCTCTCAGTGTCCCCAAGTGTGTCTGTCAGTGCAGAGTGTCAGCTTAGTAACAAAGGGAAATGCTTGTTGAACTGTTTGTGGTGCAGCGGCTGCAGGTGGTTGGAGTCATAGGGGGGTGCAGACATGGACGGATGCACAGGTGCCAGACAGGCATCTGTAAGCCTGGGACGAAACCACAGCTTTTTATTTGTTTTCTTTACCCAATCTCTAGTCATCAGGTATGGTGGATTAGAGCTGTGTAAATGATGCAGAGAAGTCCCCTCATGAAGGAATAGGCAGTCAGGGAGAAGAGAAAATTTGTCATATGTCTCATAGTTCATCAAAGTTGAGTCAAAACCAAGAATGTAAGAGTAACTTAGTAAAATACTTTTTCAAATGTATTAATGTTGTCGTGGTTGTTTCTCAGACTTTGATGATGTGCAGATGATGAAGGAAACTTCGCTGACACTGGCTTGATTACATAAAACAGGTTTATTACAAAGAAGACCAGCGTCGAGCAGAGACCATGGTTTGCCTGGGAGACGACTCAGAGCCAGGATGAGTCTCTCTCTGAATCACAGCTCAAAACTCGCTTATATAGGTTGATATGTAGGCTAATGTGTATGAGAGCCTATCTTAACATGTGGTTTTGTCAATTATATGACCCCTCTCATAAAGCCCAAAAGGGGTCATAAATTCCGTTGCTTGTCAGACCGTGGAATCTCTTTTAACCTAAACATTTCAGAATTAGGGGAAAGGTAACCTCAGTCACTTATTAGACACTACATTCCCATTGATTCCCCATTATTGGCTTAGTAGTTGCTAACATTACAAAGCCAGCTAAGAACACACAGCATAAAAATACAACAACATTAGAGTTACTGCAAGGTCCATTTCTCCTCTTTTGGTGGAGGTTTGTTGGCCCCTCACACCTCTAGCCCTTGTGCCAAGCTTCAGTAGCACATACTGGACAGGTCTGTGAGCTGAGTGCATAAATTCATTGCAACCCTCCATCAAACTCTGTTATGCGAACAAGTCAACCCCCAAATTGTTGAGGTAAAAGAGCGCTACACTGATTAACATTGATTATTCACTATATTCTAATTACTAAGGATTTTGAAGATTTTCTTGGCATATATCCTTCTCAGAGTCTTTTAATATTTTAATGATATATTGAGTATGATCTCATACTTATATTTACATAGCAGTTGTGCTCATGCAATGTTGATTAAAAATTAATCTGACTATCTGGTACATTGAGATAACAACAGCTGACCACTAAATTTGGCAGGCAAGCTAGTTCACAAGCTAGTTGATCCAAATATTGAGTGGTTTGGTTAAAAACTGGTTTAACTCAAACAAGTTGACCATCTTAAATTAATGATATGAAATGGAGGAAAGTTGATGGATCTAAGTCCTGAAACTGACGAGACAATATGCTTAAGAAAAAACATAGGCCTATCATATGGATGGAGCTTTTGGAACGACAGATATACTTAGACCAATCACAACTAAACAATGGCAAAACAGAGTTACAGAGGCTCTTCCCTCAAATATGATCATTAGCGGAGAACAAAGAGCACACTCATTTGACAACAGCAAAGTTTTATGTGAGCCTGTCATCAACTCACTCTTGGAATTAATGTTTATTAGCAACAGCTGATGCAACCTGCTGCTGGCAATGTTTGTTATTTTAACCAGTGAAACTGATGGTCAGCATCAGCTACAAATGACAAGCGAGCTGAATGTTTTGTACACTGAACTTTGCTATTAGAGACAGAGATGAGGTTGGAACTTAGTGAAACTGTGTATTTTGCCAACCTGGATATCAGAACTCAAAATCTCTCTTGGTGGGATGCACAAATAATTTTTCCACATTCACACATTATTTTTCACTCACATATATCTGTGAAATTCTGTGCATTGTGAAAATATATATTTTCATATCACTTTGGGGCCATATCAATTAAATATTCATAAAAAAAACAAGACAGGCTGTTCTTTTTCACAGTAACTCAGATAAGCAAGAAGTGAAAAAAATATGATTTCTGATGAAGTGAGTTCTATGTCCTCAGGAAATCCTTCACATTTCTGGAGTGACTGCTCCATGTGCCATACTAAAAAACATTGGTAAAACAAGACTTGGAGTGAATGGAGTTGAACTGCAAATTTAATTTCACCATATCACCATCTCATATGGATTATCAAGGTTTGAATTTAAGATTACTATTCATGAACTGTATGATCACAAGTGAGGTGAAATTTTGTGACAGAAGAAGACAACTCATTCCACTAGTGAAACTGAAGAAAATATTTACGTACTGTATGAAAACCTTCACAAAATCACAAAGACATTAAACATATAAATTCTTGCTAAACTGTCAATCATAACATGTTGAAAACGATTTTTTGACATATTGATAAATTCAAGATTTCACCTTGGGTTTCCCATCAGTACAAGAAGTATAAATTATAGTTATTAAAAGTATTTAACCACTTATCAAAATTATACATATGATACAACTGATTTCCAGGTATAATCCTTTGTAAAAACATCAGGATTTTAAAGAAAGAGAAAACCCTGTAAATATCACAGGGGAATTGAGGATGATTCTAAGTAAGAGACCTCCGCAAGATAGGATCACTATAGGCTGGAGGATCTTCCATTTGATTAATTCATTTATTCCTTAAAAAACTCACGTAATCTTTGCTAAATAGACACCTATACAGAAAGATAAAATATAGCAGCCAAGATATAAAAAAGACAGTAGAGACTAGAGATGATAAGCAGCCCTCACAGAAGACTGAAGGCCAATGAAATCATTATTTCTTTTAAGGACAACAAGTTGCCTCATCAAAGCAATTTTCATTCTAAAAGTGGTGAAAAAGCTGGTAATTACAATCATCCAATCCTTGGAGAGTCTTGGCTAATTAGGCTGAGAAGAGACCAGAGTGGACTCCCCAAGTCTATCAATAAAAAAACAGCTTAATGAGCCAGAGGTTCCACTGAAGAAGCACATCTGGTGGCTTGTAGAAGATGCGGTTACTGATAAAGAGGAGCTGGCAGAGGGAAGGGAGCAGACTGGAGTTTTAGTTAAACACATTCCCACATGCAACTGCTGCACAGGCTGAAATAACTTTGCAGGGTGAGGCCAGAGAAGGGCAATGAGAGGAGGGATCATCACATGTTCATTGACCTTTTGGACAGATTCTTACCCCGACAAGGGGGATATAACAATGCTGCTGGACAGGCTAGAGACTTTATCTGATTTGAATTCATAAGTTAGGTTCAAAAAGACATGTTAATCTTATTTTAGTTATTATCTTTCCTATTCACCTAAAAAAAGAGTTGCGATGCAAAGAGAACGCCAGAATAAGGTTCACATTCAGCTGTGATTTCTTGTCGTCCTCTGATTGTCAAACTGGTAAAACTTCCTGAGTGTGCGCTGAAATGTGTAAAATAAAAACTGGGTGATTCGGTGTGAGTATAACATTGAATAGCTGATTGTATGATATGGTAAATAGTATCATGGAAAGAAATAAGCAGCTCAGTTTTCGATACTAATCTGTTAGGCATTGGTGCTTGTAGACTTAACTGAATTAGAAAAGCTTTAGGGATATACATTTTTACTTTTGACTGTTTAGTGTTAATGAACAGGTCATGGAGGCCAGTTGTCCAGTATCAGAGCAATATAGTGTTAATGGTCCCGTAAAGATAAAGGCATTGCAGAAATGAGTTTTACACAGTCAGATGTCTTGTTCTGCACATTATCTGATGGTTAAGTCAAGAAATACATCTTGTTCTTGACTCACAAAAGTCACAGCCCAGGCTGGATGAAGCTGGAAGGATGACTCTGAATAAGTAATGAAAGGAAATAGGCGGCTGCTCTTTTATGTGTGCCTTTATTCAATATAATTCCCAGCTCTGTAAGTGCTTTGCCCATTGTATCAAGCCTGGTTTTTAAAACTGACTTATTTACTGCAATAGAAAGATAAATCACGGTATATTATATGCTCTGTACAGTATTTAATAAGTGTATGGGTAGTGCTAGCAATGGGGAAGAAAAGCATCTACTACATTTTAGCATGTACTGTATGTCTGCAACAGGTGCAACAAAGAACATTCTTCTTTAGGTTAAGGTTATTTGTTGATTTGATATAATTTTCCATTCACGTGCGAATTAATGGATTTAGAAACTGCACTGAAAATGTTTGTGTACTTTCCTCAACCGCAAGCGCCTATCGCACAGCCTAGAAATCTCAATAGTCGATTGTTTTGGACAGTGAAGTACAGTGTGTGATTTGAACTCCAGACCATCTAGTCTGACCAGAGAGCTACAGTATTATCCTGGAGCACAGAATTGCACAAGCCAAAGACCATGCCAAACATCATATCCAATCACCATATGCCTGTGTGAACTGGTAGGTCTTGTGACAGCAGAAGATTGTGACAAGATAAATGGAAAGTGACAACCTCCATTCAGGCAAAAATTACTAAAAAAAAGTGTGGCATGTAACCTTTACGCTTTGCAACTATGTATACACAAGCTATTTATCATCATGTTCAGGAGTTCCTGCCGCATATATTGGAAGAGTGGGGTTAGGTTCTGTGAATCTGGATATGGCTCAAAGAGTGAGCCCGAGTGGGTTGAGCATACACGCTGCTGCAGTCTTCTCATTAATGCCCGAGAGAGAGGAGGCGAAGGCATTTTAAGGAACGAGGATGTTCAGTGCTGCAACAGGATATTATAGACACGGCACACTGTAGAGTAAAGTGCAGTGATGACTACCACCACTGCACAGCATGTGAAACAGTGGCCACCCAAGGAGCTGGAGAAATAAACAGACACTTAAAGGATGAAGTGAATGCTCAAAAATCTAAATATAAAAAATGTTTTCTTCCCTCTCTCCCACAAAGGAAAAGGAGAAGAAATTGCGACTGAGTTAACTATGAAAGCCTTTGAGGGCTTATGATCTGTGGTGACCCCTAAAAGCAAACCGGCTCCTCACTGAGCAGACATGCAACAGATGCTGTTTTTTTGATTAGAGCCACAACGCAAGGCCAGAGAGGTTGATATAGCAATGGCGTGGTCTGCACAGCTAGCCAAATGCCACCATACAGCGTCTGAAGAGAGAGAGAAGAGGAGAGCTTTATGATCAAAAACATTTATCGTATGCAGGTGATTTACCTCTGAACTGCCTGTGGTGTTGTGCTCCTCTGTGCTGCTGGTACGCGGCATGAGATGCTCCGACAGTGTAATCCCTGTCACAGTCCAGGTTTCCCTTCTCTAGTGTTATATAATGCTTTAGGATAAAAGGCTTACAAATACTACTGTCAGATCTATGTGGTGCTAGGGATGGGAATATTGGTCTCTTTGTCACTTGGTCAGTTAGTCTACTGCTTCGGCCCAGGCTGAAATAACTTAGCAAATATAGATGGATTGCCATTAAAGTTTTGTATATCAATTTGTGGTCCCAAGATGATGATTCATACAGACTGTTAGTGATCCTCTTACTTTTCCTCATGTGCCACCCTAAGGTTACATTTGTTGCTTAGAGTGAAATGTCTTAAAAAACTATTAGATGGATTGTCATTGAATTTGTGTTCAGGATGAATTGTAATAACTTTGTTGTTCCCTTAAGCTTTTATTCGGTGCGACCATCAGGTCAAAATTTTATTTATCGAATGAATTTTATTTATCGAATACAAGCAAAACTAATGAGCTCAAAGCTGCTAACATTGGCTGTAAACTCTTGGTCATGTTGAACAACAGCAAACTTTAAGACTGCTCTTTGCTGTTATTATGTTATCTCTGGTTACCATACTGTATTTTGACTTCAGTGGGGATTTGACTTCAGTTCTGACCTTAGCAATTCTGCTCCACTTTTGCTGTTAAAAATGAGTGCAAAACTCTAAAGACAGCACTGTGCACTGGAAATTTCTGAAGTGCCCATATGAATGGCTATAAACATAACCTCCATTTGAACAAAATAAACCTTGCTGGGGGTTACAGCAAAGCAGCCATTAAACAGGAATCCCCCTGAGTTCAGATCATTTTTTTGTGCAGTCTGCGAGGAATAAAACTCAGCAGTCCATATAGCAGACAGCTATAACAATCCTGATCCAAATGACTCCCCTCGGTCTTTAACGGAGGCCTGGAGTATGAATCAGGGGACTAACATGCAAGTCAGGAGGAGTGGTGTGGACAGGGATATCACCAGGCCTGGCTCAGACAGCAGCAATAATGCAGCCCTCCAAATCCTATTATCATTGTAATGGAACGGATGGCGGAGGAGGAGAGAAAATGGGTATGTGGGAGGGGGAGAGAGATTAGGTGGAATGGTGCTCCTCCTCTCAGTTTCTCCCCTTTTGTCTCAAGAAGACATGTGTGTACACATACACACACATATTCTAATATCTTATTGCCAGTGTAACGGAAAGCTGTGCGGTGACACATCTGTGCCACGAACAGTAGATGTCTCCTTAAAAAACAGAAATGCAAGGAGAAGCTATGATTTCTTATCTTTAACTGAAAACATCTTTCGAGACTCATATATCAGCAGGACAGCAACAACATGAAAGAAGACAAGTATAACATAAAAAAGTGTAAGATAGGGCGCTAGTACAATTAGAGACAGTTGAAACTGTTATGCAGACTTGATGAAACAGACAACACATAGTATCACGGTCTTTATTACATACTATTTGGTCAAATTCATCCAAAGAATACTCCACATAATGGAATGTCAAATCCAATAAGCATCTGAGAATTCTGACCTAATGACATTATGGGAAAAAAAACCAATGAAACCCGTTTTCCCTCATTTAAAAGTGCTACATTTTTGAAAAGTAATTGAGCCGGTCAAGGGGGCATAAATGACTCCTAGTCATCAGAATCTTATGGATAGTCTAACAAATCACATGAAAACCCTGTGACTTAAAGGGACAGATATACAGACAGAAAGGGCCAAAAAAGACATGTATGAGATTTGCCTAATAATCAGAGTCATTTCATTTATGTTGCTGGATGTTTGGTTCATGTCAGCTGATTTCTTGTTGGGAAGCGGGGTTATTTTTATTAGTGCTAGCCAAAATTGAGCAAGCAGATGCTTTATACGAATGTTTGAGTTTGATTCAAATCGAGTTTACACTGGTATGCAGTGCCTAATAACATACTAGAACACTCTTAGTCCAACACTGACAAAAGCTTCTCCCTCTCCTGCCTACTTGCCTTTTATATGTTACTTAACTAAATGCCATTATACCATTATGAATTACATACATGATAATTCTCAATATTGCTACAAATTCACTTGAGTGCTGTAATGACAAATGTTAGCCTTTTTAAAGCAGTACAAATGGTGACAAACTGAATTATAGTTTCACCTCGGGTCTTACTGTAACTGTATGTGCTTGAGTACTACAGACCTTTGTACTCCACCTAACTTTGATGGGCAAGAGAAGCATCTGTGAAGTGCCATCTTCAGGTCCCACCACAGATGTTCTGTTTGGTTTAGGTCTGGGCTTTGTCATGTTGAAAGGTGAACTGTCATCTCCATCTAAGGTCACATGCACTCTGGAGCAGGTTTTCTTCAAAGACCTCTCTATATTTCAATGCAGTCATCCTTCCCTCAATTCTGATCATCAACCACTGAGAAACACTGAAAGCTGTCACCAACATGCCTCACGTTAGGGATGGTATTAGCCAGGTGATGAGCAGTGACTAGTGTTTGCAAGACATACAGTTATCTGGATGACTGTTTGGACAGTGGCATAATCTTCGTAATTTTACCTTTGGACACCAAAATAATGGATTTGAAATGAACAAATCAAGATGTGTTTGGACTCTGGACTATAATTTAAGGGGTTTCACAAAAATATTTTATAAACAATCTAGAAATTACAGACATTTTCATACAAAGAACTGTTTCATGGCCAGTTGTGGCCTGTTCCCTCATTATTTTAATGACAAAAGAAGTGGATAAAAGATTTGGAGGTGATTCCAAGTGTTGAATTTGCATTTGGAAGCTGTTCATAGGAACATTTAATATGTCTTCCAAGGGGTCTAGACTGAAATGAGGGAGGCCATCATTACTGAAAAACAAGAAAGACCTATCAGACAGATATCAGAAAATTTAGGAGTGGCCAAGGAATGCACTGGCAAGATCATCAACACCAAATGGCCTGGAAGATGACAGAAGATGACTAAAGTGGATGATAGAAGAATTCTTTCCTTGGTGAATAAAAAAACCTTCACCATATCTATCCAGGTTAAGAAGGCTCCCAGGGGGAGGACTAATCATTGTTGAAGTCTACAATCAAGAGACACATTCATGAACAGAGAGTTTATGGCAAGGTGCTAACCACTGGTAACAGATGGGAACAGAAAGGCCAGATTAGACTTTGCCTGAAAACATCTAAAAAAAACTCTGCCGAGAAATGATTTAAAACTAAATCTAAAACAAAAAGTGATGTGGTCAGAAACCTAAAGTGACTATATTGGAAATGCTGTTTAAGTTTGATATTTGGGAGGCAATTTAAATGGAAAAAAAAACTATAGCTGAGACTGATGGGTAAGTCTTTAGTTTGCAGATGGGAACTGAACAATTTCTGGACCAAAATGGAGGACTGACTGACAGACAGAACTGATTATTCCAACCCTAGAGCCAGGGGTGTTGCAGTTAGGAATACTAGAATTTAGTTACCAGAAATCCTGGAGATAAAATATTAATTTTATTTGAACTTTGCGATTTTAAATCAATAGCATGATAAATAAGCCATTGCAGTTACCTTAATAAACAGCTGTCGAGTGCAGTTCTCTGTGACAAAATGTCAAAAAAGGATAAAATTGAAATGTGTATGACTGGAAATGTTTTGGAAAAATTACATTTAGACAAGAAATAGAAGCAATTGAGATTTTCTATTAGCAAGCTACTTTTGGAGATTAATGCACAGAAAAAGTTTGATTTTCTGGTGACAAAGAGCTACAGCCTTGCTAACTGTCCTTAAAGTATTTAGAGAAGGCTTGTCAGCTAGCTTAGTTTTGGTTGTAGACCATATATTTCTCATACATATTCAGTGACATTCACTAAAGTTGTTAGAAGATACTGTTTCTTGTAAGGTAGAAGATGATGCCATGTAACAGCGTCATGTGACCTCCCAGA
This sequence comes from Istiophorus platypterus, assembly GCA_016859345.1. Lineage (NCBI taxonomy): Eukaryota > Metazoa > Chordata > Actinopteri > Istiophoriformes > Istiophoridae > Istiophorus > Istiophorus platypterus. The sequence continues at coordinate 20,758,433 of CM029120.1, forward strand.
GCACTCATTAAACTTTTAGCCTGGTATTAGAACAGACGTAGAGTATTGTCCGTCCCAGTCCTCCCACCCAGTGCTGAATAAAGAATCTCACTGTGAATGTTAAGCTATGTTCTAACCATTAAATCCTGTATCACATTAGTGATTGAATCGAGCAGAACTGGAATGCACTTAAATGATTATGGGAAATTCTTAGGATGAAAAATCTCATTGCACAATGAACAAGAGTGGTCACCTGAACCTTTCCACCAGGCAACACCTGAGGGATTATTGTGTTTGACAGGTGTTTGAGGTATGTATTTCATCTTAAGTAATACAATAATCATCACTCAAAACAGCTCATTTAGCAACTCATGACATGTCCCTCTTTATACTTTCATAATTTAAACAAACCCTTTAATTTATATAAAACTAATTTAAAGACCACAGCACCTTTTATACCAACAAACGGGTTTAGTTTTAAGAAGTCCCATAGAAAACCTATTCTTGCAATATTTTTTCGGAGACCACATAAGGGATGATATCCACCAAATTTAGTAAATCAAATCAATTTCAATCACAGAACATATAGCTTGTAAGGTATCCAACTTACATCATGGCCACTTGCCCAAAAAAACTTTTTTGATATTTCTTTTATGTTGGGCAAGGGGTTTTCAAATCCTGAGAAATTTTGACAGTTAGCTAGTTTTAATGACATCGTATCAGTTCAATATAGTTGTGACAAAAATAAGTGGCATATAAAGGATGAATGGGTGAACCATTTAAAAATGATTCATTCATTTAAGTTGACTCAAGTTTTTCTTTTTTTAATCAAAACTTATTCATTTTGAGCTGATGATCTTCCAAGCTATTGTCGCTATAGTCTGTAGTTTGTCACTACTGATTTTGCCACAGGTCTGATGAAGATGACTGAAACTCCACAAAAAGGTCCAAACCATCCACTGTTACAACAAGCCAAGCTTATACTTTAGAGGTTTAGAATATATCCTGACAGCTGCAACATTAAACATTAAAACTAACATTATTGCCTAAAGCAGGCAAGGCACAAAATTAAAGACTTTTATCACCTTTATCATGAAAGTGGATTTAATGCATTGTAAGAACTTTAAAGACCTGCAGAGACCCTGACTAAAGATGGCAGACATCTACATCATGTGTTTTTGTAATTGTTATAAAGCCGGTTTACTAATTCAACAGTAATCAGTACTGACATCACTGACTGTTTATTCTTAACGTTATTTGGAGAGAAATATGTAAACTGATGCATGTGATACTCATATTTTTAAATGCTGTTTATTATGCACAGCAGGCAACATCAAATTCTATATTAACACGTTTTTTAGAGAACTGCTTTCTAATGATTCAAGAGCAATTAGAGTGGCTGAAATGGCAACAAGTTTATTTAAGGTAAGTAACTAGTTGCATGCTTTTTATTGCTCATACACTACATGCACAAGAAAGAATTCTGACAGGGCTACACTTTCTTTTATATTACAACGATTAATTAGAAGAGCAGCACCCAGCTGCTCTGCCAACATGTCCTTCCTCATTTTGTCAACATCCCTCCCATTTGCTCTAATATCTTGTCAAAGTATTTCAGAAAAGCTAACACATTGCAGGGGAGAATATCCATTGTAACAGTGGGCCAAGGGGTCATATCCAAGGACAAATCCAGCAGTGCATGAAATTGCAGTAATACGCACAGCTAAATTTAAAAATGTCTGTTGTAGAAATGACAGGTTTAAAAGGAGGCCTAGTCCGTTTTATTGAACAGTGTATCAAGCAATGGTGCATTAATTTTGACACTTGAAATGACAGGAATTAGCCTGTTGATTCAAGTATCACATTACTGCTTATAGATCAACAAGGTATTTTTGAGTAAATAACACATATGTGTATGAAATATTAACCATGTATGCAACGTTAAAAAATTACAAATACTCAAAGAGACTTAACTGTCATCCATTCCATTCAGTCCACATCATTTTATGTCATAAATGACCCAGCATATCTTTGAAGATTGCCTAGCTTTTCCTTTGAGACAGTTTTCTGCAGCTATAAATTTCCAACCTATACAAAGAGGTACATCTCAAAGCTAATTAAAAAACTTCAGTCCTCTTACTCCTGCCTCAAAATCTGCAATCTTAAACTTGTCTATTCTGAGAGGTTGTCTATTGATCACTGCTCTCTTTGTCGTGTCTGGAGCTGCACTGTCGATGCAATCAGTTCTGATATAATGGGCCCATGCATTTAATTGGGCTTGACCTCAGCGTTCTTTTCTATTGATTGAATCTCCAGACTAAACCCTTAATCAAGCTCCAACATCGGTCAGATTACTGCTCCCTGACAATGCCATTGAGAAAATTTTCATATGAATGCACTCATGTTGAGGTGGAGATTTATGGTTCTTAAAACCCACCATAAAGTTTGCTACTTTTACTTTGGTATTTAGGAATCCTTGAATATGAATATGGTTTGAATTTAGCATGTGATATAATTAGATATAATGTCATGACAGACTGATGGTAAAGTGAAAATGTTTTCAATATGGCAGCAAGGGATTACACTCAGGAAAGGTGCACAATAAGGAAACAGGTAATATCCAATACCAATAACTTGCAAGTTCATTCTTACACAAGACACACATGCTAGTTCACCGGTAGGCAGAGAGACAGAAATGTGATAAATTAAATGAATTACTGAAAAAGATTGGGAAAAAATACAGGAAATGGTAAAAATAAATACAGCTAGCTGGTTACAGAATTAGAAAATATGCCATTTTTAATTACAAATTCCTTTTGAAAATCCACCATTGAGTTATCTTGCAGTTAAAAGCTTCCTCTCATAAAATAGAGAACTTCACTACAAAATAGTAATAACAAATGTAATAATAAAAAATAACAATAACAATAACAATAACAACAACAACAATAAAAATAATAATAATAATGACATCCATATGAAGTAAGTGGGACCAAGAGGGTTGGTGACACAGACATCTTGTGATTTTCTGGTAAATCAAATAGCTGAATGTTATCCACCTGTTTTTATATGCATTTTCAATTTGCCCATACGAAGCCCTGAGTGAAAATAATGAGATTTAAAAAAAAAATCTCCAAATGCAAACATGTTTTTACACTAGACTGAGGTGGAAACAATAGTTTATTGATAAAAGCAAAATGTGACATTCAGAGATTCATTAAGCAGGTGACTTTCACTGAGGTTTCTGCTCAACTGAAGAGACAAAAATAGCTGTAGAGGAAAACAGGACTGTAACCTTTCTCAAATGAATACAGAAATAAGATATTTCCAAGTGTTTTTCCACCATTATTGATTTTACCAGTGCTTTTTTTATTGTGTCATCTCTCCGAACAGTCATCTTCTGCAATGGTTCAGGGAGTGTGTCCAAAGGCAACTGTTTTTGAGCTGGAAGCGCCCGTGTCCTCTTTTCTCATCCTTTCTCATCCGTGCTTTATTTGTCTGTCTTCTAACATTTCTGCAGAACTTCGTTGTGAACAAAAGAAAAAAAAAAAGAACTGTGACGAAAGACACTTACCCGATATCCAGACAAGACAACATCCCTGCTCTTGATTTTAAATACAGTGTTTATTATGGTAACCTTTCAGTGTGAGATCATAAATAACTGGCTTGTCACTGACAGTTAGAATCAGTTTCCCCTTCGTCATTGTTGACAGTGCTTATATTGTAAATTCAGCCCCATCTTGGTTTTGATATGTGGGTGACAAGCTTGGCAACTGAAAGCGGAAAAAAAAGCTGTACACTGAGGTTCCTTTGCCCCATGATGATGACCACCGTCATTGTTGAACTTTATGGGATTTATAAAGAAAATAGACCCTGCCAGCACAAAAAACATCTGCCTGTGCACACAGGCCTTTAATGGCACCAGCTGAAGAAGTAGCTTCTTCATCTGTTTATGTTGATGAGCAAACTCCTTATAATCACTTGAGAGTGGCTTGAAATTTCTGTTGCTCATTTGTGGAAGAGTTTTTAGTTCAAGCAATAAAATGGAATAAAACAAACAGAACAATGGATTAAACATGAATACAACAAAACTATTCTTGGCAAAACAGAAGCGGGTGGAGACCTACAAGGTAGCTTGGCAATAGTTAATATTGCTCACAACCTAAATCCACAATACAATACAATGCAAATAAGTAAGAGTTTGTCCAGACACCATACCCACATGGAAATGCATCAAACCATTTGAGGGTAGATACAGAACTGCATACAGATCATCCATGAAGCGATGATTTAGCAAAAAGAATTCAGGCTGACATGTTGCCAGTTTCACTGACTACAAGATTTTTTAATCTTCCTTAAGATATTTAAAAAAATATATATGATTACTTACATTATCCCTCCCCTCTTAGCTTTCAACATTTCCAAGGCCTCGGTTTACCATTGCATCTAATCCTCCAGGGAGGCCTCATTCTCCAGTGTGGACCTTTGAAGATCAGAGCAGATACAACATAATTGCTTTCAGTACACAAGCTAATAATTTGTGCTAAAAAAAAAAAAAGCAACAACAAAAAAAAGATAATAATAAATAAAAATAGGAGCCAGGTAGTTTATTTAGCATGGAAAACAATTACAGCATGGTTTACCACTAGGTCGCCGTATACATGGAATATGTTTTGTATTCACAGGGAGCATATTTATTTTTCATTTAGTATAGGCTTTCACTACTTTATATAGTCATTACTCTCTGTAAGCTCTTTTGGCTTGGAGTACACTGATGGGAAATTTTAATGGTCTTAGTAAATCACAATGAACTTCTTTTTAGTGTACTGTTTGTTTGCTACTGTATTTTCAGATATATATATATATATATATATATATATATATAGTGATTAAGCCTGCCACCAGGAACAGGACTGGGGAGAGTAATATGAAAAAATATGGCACAGTTTGCAAGATTTAGACACAGAATAAACAAGCATAAACATTATTTTATTCAACTCTGGACACTTACAGCGGATGGAGGAAACCGTGTTATGCCTTTACATCAATTATTCATCAGTACATTTGAGTAAGTAATTCTAAGTGACTTCTTTGAAGTGGGACTTGAAGAACATTACATTTGTATTTCTGGTCAGCCACACTGTAAATCTGTCATTTATTTTTCAGAGATGCCATGACTTGATCTGGGTGCTGCAGAGAATTTACCATGATAAATGAGTGCTATCCCTCCCTTATATTTGCTTCCCATAACACTGAGTTAATCATGATTTCTGCTGGTATGTCTGTTTTTATAATATTTATCTTTCATCTGCTGCCCAATATGTGACCAAGACCCCATTTTGAAATTGAGTAACAAAATCAATACTTCAATAAATCAAGAGATATTGCCTGGCATACCTGGTGATTATTTCTTTCATGCAGGTGGTATAGTGTCAGGTCAGCATTATATGGTGTGTCACAGGCTGCAGAAAATCATTTGTTATCATGGTTGCCACTCAAAAATATTAATTAAAATAGTTTCTGAAATTTATGCATGGATGTTCCACAAATGCTGCAGGGACAACATTCCCACTCCTTTTGGTAGGAACTTTTAAGACCCCTTAGTGACAAATCTAGCAGCTTTTGGAGTTTTGGAACTCCTTTATTATGAGGAAAATGACAAATAATTCTTAGGGAATGAATGCACTCTGTGGTGGTTGTGGCTCTCTGGATTGACTGATCTGCTTTTGGCGGCTGCATTCACTGACTGCTAAGCTGCCTAAATGAAGATGCAGCATAGTCTAAGGCTATCCTGTGTCTGCATCTGTGTTTGGCTTTAACTAAACCTTATTCAAATGTAATTATTAAGTATAAAAAGCTAAGGATAAGTAGAGTCACTACAGTCCCCAATGTCATCTATCCTTCTTTAGTTAAATCCTTTAATTGATGGATCAATTGATTGATGTTTTAAACATTAGAGTTGCAACATCAAAATTTTACTTTTTACTCCCTGCAAACAGAAATAGGTTTTCTGTCTTTTTCCAACAAATATCATAGAAGTGGTCTGTGCTCAGAAGTACGGTTTTTAAGGAAATTCAAGGGTGACTTCAAAGGAATTCCTAACACTTTCATAAAATTTGTCCTTCCTGCATTTTTTGCGCTCCAGTTATCCCGAATTTTTTTGTTCTGAATTACAAACAGCGTATGGGGTTTTAATACTGTCCCTCTCTACTCCCAGGAACGTTTTTAAAAAGTTAAACTTCCCAGAGAACTCGGTCAGTGTGATACATGGATCATTGCCCTTTATTCTGTCTTCCCCCAATCTGACTCCTACTCCATTATTAGAAATGACATTTTTAGTGGCACTGGTCAGGTGACTACCTGTAACCAACCAGCCACCAGAGCAGACAGGAGACAATTTTAAAAAGAGACAACAAAGTTAGCATTATATTCGAAATTAAGAAAATAATGTTTATTCATATTAGAATTTACTCACATATAAAAACGGACCTATTATGATTCCTGTCCTTTCCGCTCCAATTGACATTTTGAAAGAACCATCCCAATCAAGTGAATAGCAGTGAAATTGACTCCCATACTGTGGCAATCCCTCAGGATTCCTATAAAAATGTCAGCTTCTAATGAGGACCACAGAGGAAGAAATGAATGAGGAGGGACTTTGAACTTGAACTTTGCAGATACATAGCTTGTACATATGAAACCTTTGTAGTCAGGTATTACTAAAACTATTTATATGATAGATAAAGTGTAATAATCAAACAAGATGTTATGTCCAAGTGGCCCAGTTACATGTGGACCGATCGTCCTGAACCTAGAAGCCTTCAGAAGAATGATTTTTCCTGACCAGTTTCAGACATGGTTGTTTAAAATCCTACATTATATTTTGAGCCACAAAGATAAAGTGTTAAAGTGAAGAAGTGAAAAGAACAAAGTAAGTGTACATTTTTCATTCCGTTTTGGAAATTTTTGAGGATGCTATACTGTGAAAAAAATGTCCACTCATATTCAGACATTTACATATAATAGAAAGTAGTCAATATAGTGCACTTTATAATAACAGAGAGTCATTTTGGACTAAGGCAGAGCCTCTATCTAGGATAGAAGGTACAATAGTGATGATGAAACAGTAGTTATGGTGGAGCCATAGATAAGAAATAGGAAGCACAAGCATAGTCCAAGCCTCTTCAAAACTTAAGAGGTCTGGTACTTAATAAGAAATATGCAGTCAAAACCTTATGACTGATTCTCGTTATGTTTTCAGAATGTAAAAAGGTACCTTTCATTGAAACGCAGTACTGCACAGATTGATCTCTGACCGAAAATCTGACTGGTACATTTTCTTTTCATTTAGCCTCTTATATTTGGGGTAAAAGTTAAAGGTTTTTTGGAAAGGCCAAAGTAGAATTGCTAAGACCAAATGAATCACATATGGTTTTTATATCTAACCAGATTTAACAATTTAAATTATCCATCTGCTCTATTAACACAATGGAGGGGTGACACATTGTAACAGCTTTGCAACTCTATTACAGAAGGACCAGTGTTAAGTCTTCTCTTGAATGATTTCAGGAGAGATGAATAGAGTAGAAACAATAACTCTGAAGATTGGCATAAATTCTACAATTCTACAATTCTACAACATACAATTTCTTTAATGCTTGTCACACCCCGAACATTTATCTTCTACTCTTTCTTTAATGCTTGTCACACCCCAACCATTTATCTTCTACTCTGTACCTCTTCTTCTCAATGTCCATGTCTTTCTCTCTAAGCTGCATTTAATCAGAGGAGACAGGTTAATAGTCAGTGGCCTGTGGAAACAGTAATAGCTTCACATACATGAAGAGTCATTGTAATGACTAAACCTTCATGCCTATTAGGTTTTGACATTTCACTAATAACCTTCTACATGGAGCTACTTGATCCTATATGCTTGATGCTTTAAGGGATTTGCAGAGTTTCCACTGTATCTGAGGAGGATATCAAGACTCAGAGACATGCCAAGAGATACATAAGCATCTTCTTAGATTAAATTAAATGAGGTCAGGCTTAGTTATTTCAAGTACTGTACTCATTTAGTCTGAATAGAGGTGAGCCCAATGAAGTCGAAGCATAATCTGTGAGATGAAATGTATCTATCTAAAGTATGAGAATTTCTTTTTTTTTTCATTGAGATGGAGATAAAATGTACTTGTTTCTGTTTAGTCTTTCTTTGATAATCAGGTAGACTGTAATTGTTGGATTTTTTTTCTCACATTTCTGACTGTGATCATTACTTCATGTTTTTCTAATCTTTTCCTAAATATTCCAAAAGATTTTTTTTCAATAGAGCAGCTGTATGTACTCATACATCCTGAGATTAAATGTATGCTTTTCTGAATTGCCAGAGTTACAAAGTCTAAATACAAAGTGTCCTTTCATGTAGAACATTGAAATGTTCCTCCAAAATCACTGAAAGACCTGTTATATCAAAATGACTAGGAAAGTACTTTTACTTCACACATTTGCCTACATGTGAACGACAGGAGTGAAACCTATGCTTTTCTGATTTAGTTAAATCAGAACATAAGACACAGCATAGCAACTAGGCCTATATAAAGACAGATGAGTCCTAACCATGATAGAGGAGGTTTTTAGGTGAATATAAGCTGTTGGAAAGGGAGAACTTTAAAATACACATAATTTAAAACTGCTCTAGATCACCATTAATAATCTTATTATAAATTCTCTGTCTGATCAATTTTGTCATATGTTTCATTGTGTTCTATTGTATTTACACATACAATACAGCATTTAATCATACAGTATGATATTTTGGGTAATGTATTTTTATATAATATGCATTAATTGATATTATTATATCATGACTCACTACTATTAAACAGCTTGCCTGGCAGTTGACTATTATCAAGTATTCTGGACAATGGTTTGCAAAATTTGAGGTCAAGAGCTTAACCACGGCTCTAAGCCAGTACTCCAGTCTGCATTAACTGTGTCATGTTCTGGAGCGTTACATCCAATATTGTATTGGTATTTCATTTTACGACACATGATGATTTGTATCAGCCTAAAATCTACTTGCATTCTCTGATGTACCTAATACCGTGTTTGGTAGTATGTTATATCGCATACAGTGTTTTCTTGTATTGCTGTAATACGGTATAGAACACTCAGAACATATTGTTTGCTAAACCCACAGGACCCTGAGAGGGGTCATTTATTAAATCATATGGCGAGCAGGGAAAAGGTCTTGCTGGGTTGGTGATGGAGGGTTCTGCTTGTGCTGGGAGGATTGGAACAGAGTGGAGGGAGCACATATGTGGTGAGGGAGGGACAAACACAGTGAGGCAGCTAGTGCAGCCTCCCTAGTGGCATTAGTCGTCTTCTGCATCAAAACCAGTGTATAAATGGAAGCAGGGAGAGGGAGCAGTGCGAAATCATCTTTACTTCAGCTCACTCTACCATTGCAGTCTTTCTTATTTGTTGTCAGAGTGACTTTGAAGCAAGGCTGACAAGCATATCAAATAATTTCATGGTTTTCATTGCATCTTATAATTTTGTTTGTATTGATTTATATAGTATTGTAACAAAGATTTTAGTGTTAATGTCATATTGAATCATATTCTTTCATATATTACAGTATTAGTGCTGCTGCTGGAGAATCTGAAGTTTCTTACTATTATATAATTTTTGTGTGTTTGTTATGATAAATCTTTCCTGTGACAGACGCTAACTGCTTAGCTGGAATAATACATTCTAAAGCAGGTGATCATGAGGAAAAAAAAACACTGCTGCACTGTAGAAATGCATTATGCAAATGCTACCATTTTCACTGTTTAAAGGTGTCAAGGAGCCTAAGACATAGATAAATCAGGCCATCAGCATCACCTTTGGCCTCTCAGTGAACAATATCCCTTGTAAAGGAAAACAAATGAGTTCAAATCATTGACAGTGGCAGTGGGTCCATAAGAGCGGGTAGAGATAAGGAACATGTGGAGCCTGTGTAGCAGAGAGGCATTGTCTGAAAAAAACAACTGATTGGCTGCTCAATACTCAAAGCCCTGGTTCCCGGAGAGCACCTAATAATGAATGTTCTTCTGATAATACACTGCCGTCCTTAAACTCATTTTAAGTGAGAGAAGATTTTTCATCAAATTACACCCCTGTAAATTGCACTCCTCCTGCATTATGCATGTAAAGCAACAAAACAAATATAAACACACAGATGCACACACACACGCGCAAACCCATTCACCTTTATGGATTGTTTAAAGTAGCAATATACCAGAAATGAAATCAAACCACGTAAAGATAAACTAATGCTATATTTTAGAAATTGAAACCAGTCTTATATATGTTTTTGATTGCAAGCTAGCCATATGCAGAATATCAAAGTTCCATATCGTTCCATTTAACAGAAGATATATTGCCCACATAACAAAATGTCATGTCAATGTTGTTTTATGCTCTGTAATTTAGTAAGTCAGTAAGTCAGTATACCAGTCACTATGTAAATCAGAGACTGGATGTTAAATAAAGAAGCAGGGTGATTGAGTATGACCCAAGAGTTACCAGGCTTGCCTAGAGTTCCTGTAGTCCATTCCTGCTCTCAACATTTATATTTTGTTTATGTTTACACTTAATCTGCATCTTTCAGTTGGATCTGAAGTGATGCTGCACTCTCTGAGACACAGCAGTTATCAAGCAACGAGTATTTGGAGCTGCCTGGTCTATTGATGTTGGTAAAGAAAACACGATAAACTTTGATAGTTTCACTTTCCCTAACTAGACTTATTAAATAGTCCTGTAAGTAATTTCACCAGCCAGGTGAAAGAACTTTCATATTACTATCAGGCCACACTGACTAATGTACTAAAATAGGATATAAAACTTAGGTATACGTAGTTTAGTAGTGAGTTGCAAACTGAGGATTGTTTTGTATAAAAAGTCTAAATGTGTATGCATATTGGGGGAATGTCATTCTAGAAGAGGTACAATGACTGAAGCTGAGGCCTGGTGAATCGCTAGAAGGAAATCTTGAAGAACAGAAAAATAAAGTCAGCTAAGATAGATCTGCAAAGAGTTCAGGTACCAAACATGTCAAAGTGTGAAATGTGCCAAGGAAATCTCACAAGTAGGGCTTAGTCGGGCTTTTTATCAGCTGGATTTTCACGCGGAGTTGTAAATTTCCTCCAATGAGCTCCCAGTTATTCGTCTGGAGAGACGGGGTAAGGAGGAGATGAATTTGAAATTGCTTACTGTAGGGAGATCAGAAGTTTTATGTTCAGAGATCGTACATTTCAGCTTTTCACTATGGTTATCATTAATGATAAAAATAAATTCTATTTGAGAATATATAATATAATATAATATAATATAATATAATATAATATAATATAATATAATATAATATAATATAATATTATATAATATAATATAATATTATATAATATAAAATAACATAATATAATATAATGTAATATAAAATAACATAACATATAACATATAAAACATAACATATAAAATAACATAATATAATATAAAAGCATACAGTAATAATTACTGTGCTGTAGGGAGATTATTCGGAATGATATAAGACTAGTTAACTATAAAAACGATCTTAATAGAGGAACAATAATTAACTCTGTTCAAGTCTTACATTCTAGTATATATGTGTATATATATATATACACACGCACACACACACACATATATATATATATATATATATATATATATATATATATATATATATATATATATATATATATATATTCATTCATATTTTCTCTTACAGTCAAACGTCTTCAAAGTATTTCGTTAAACGTTTCCTTCTCTTTAGACATATGGTATACAGCCATTTAATTTCCAATTCCCATCTTTTAGTCATGGCCTTTAGACCCATGGGAGACGATTAGAAAATACAAGATTTGACCTGATAATTCTTTAATTAGTTCCCCTGAGTCTGTTTCTTGTTAAATGAGCCATACGTTATATACAGTATATGGTCGCCACTTGAACCTTAAGTAACCTCACTGATTGGCTGTACAGGACAATAGACCCCTGATTCACAGGTTGGTCCCATTTGTTTGTGTCCCATAGAACATGGGTCTAAGTGGTACATTTTACCCTTCACTCCTCCCCTAAGGAGTGATTTTCTTGAATATTTCTCAAGTTAAGTGAATGAACTGAAGATTGAATTCATAGTGAGGAATGAAGAAATATTCAGTGGTCGACTGTGCTTTCATGACACATTTTTCAGATCCGTTCACATGGACAAATGAAAATCCTCACCACAAAGCCTTTAATGGTTGTGTGAAAACGCTTTCTAAAAGATCAAACAGGAAAGACAACTGAGATGTGGTAGAAAGAATAATTGCACAATACAGGTTAAAGCCAACTGTCTGAAAAATAATTATATGTTTCTTTTTCATCTCAAATAGAAACTAAGAGCGAACAGTTCAGATATTGCTAATGAACAGTATGAAAGAGTGAATGCTGCATCAATCCGTTCTCTTCCTCCAACCCTGGTATGTTTATCACACTGAACTCAACGACTTTCTCCTCTTGCACCATTCTGCTTGTGAAAGTTTTAAAAATACATTTCTGCTCTGCAACTCAATAGAGCATAGTCTGCTGGCTGATTGAGATAGATGTGCTGTAGGATGAGAGGTAAAACTAATAACCACCTTATCGGGATGCACTGAGAGAACTATTGACTTTTTTTTTTTTTTTTTTAACTTTTCCAACAATTTAAATCAGACATGCACTATAACCAGCTTTAAAGCATTGCTTCCATATGACACAAACATTTTCTTCATTTGACGGGGATAAAACTGTCATTTTAGGTTTATCCGCTGTACAGGTTTATTACATTATGCAAATATTGTTCACTTGGATGAAGCAAGGGGCTTGAGAGCATGAAAGATTCTTTCTTCCTCCCAGCCTCCCACCAAGTATGAAGCTACACTAAGAAACATTAACCCTAACTAAGCTTATGTGTGGTAGCTATGTAATTTTTTTTTTACCAACTCACAGCAATACATCACTTCATACAAAAAATGACTACAGTACTAACAATCACAATAACCTTTTTTATATGACCAAATAAAGATTGTTATGTTGCATTCTCTCTCAGTCTAAACTACATGAATTCCTAGTACTAGTTCTCTTTGTGCATATGGCCATCATCCATTAGTTATACCACTCGTCCTTTGAGGTCATGTTAGGGTGGAGCCAATCCATCTGACATTAGCTAAGTGGTGGGGTACACGCTGGACAGGTCGCCAGTTGATAACAGGGCCCCATCTGTATATGTAAGAGACACATGACACATGGCTACATTTACTCTAGGGTAGCGTCAATGTATTATTTTAGCATTCAAACTGTTATTCTAGGAAGTTATACTACAGCTTGTGGTGCTGCAGTGCCTTCCTGTGTATATACCTGATTGGTTCTGATTACACTGGGTAAGATGTTTCCTAGAACCCAATTTACTAGCGAAAGACTTTCCTTTAGTTGTTATAGTGCACAGTTTAATCAAACAACGAGTTTTCTCGCTAGTATTCACCAAACAATTAAGAGGGAAATGTTAACCTAGTGATGGATTTGTGAACACACGGTGGTGCTGAAACCAGAGATAGCCAGAGTCATCAGGACACATTGTTTGGGAATCATGAATGTCTGTATCAAATTCTCTGCCAAATTAATGCCACTGTAATTTTTACATTTTGTATTTACTAAATTTAAAATGTGTTTGATATTAAAGGGAACAATTTCATGAACATCTAAATTTGTATACTGAGTATAATGTGCGATACTACAAATGTTAAATATTTACAAAAAAAGCAAAACTAAGTTTTCCCAATACTACTCAATATTTACAAAAAAATCACCAAAGAAACATTCAAAGTATATCCATCCCTAACTTGTCTCTTTCAGACATAGCATGACTGGACGATGGCAAATGATGAAGAGTCCCAGTGATACCGTGACCTGGAACATGTCAGCCTATCAGTTCACTGTCGACTCCAATTAGTTCCCATCCTGTTTGCTCCTCTGCTCACACAATGTGGACACAGAGACAGAAGCAGCTGGTGTTTTTTCCTGTCTTCAGTAAAAAAATTAGTCTGAAATGAACGGGAGGATGGGGGAGCCACCCTCTTGATGAATGTCTGCATAGCTGCAGTCGTCCAATAATTGGGTCTGTGTGATAAATATATGAGGAATGAAAATTAAATTAGGTAGTTAAGAGAGATGTGTACGTCAGTCGAACACTTGAATGCTAATTAACCACTGGTGTCTGAAACCTTCCAATCAGTAAAATAATCCAGTAGCATACAATCTATTATTGGCTAGATTAATTGTTCCACCAACGTCCTTAGGCATGGAAGCTCCTGGTGAAACACACACAAATGGGTGTGTGCATAAACACACAGACATTTAAATCAAGCTTTCCAGTTCAAAGTTTACTCAAACAGTCCAAGGAAGATAAGTTGTGCTTTTTGGTCACTTATATTTTGGGATGTATTTATATTTGATTCATATGCTCCTCACAGCTCCCAGTGGACACTCATTGTAGCTGCCGATGAAAATGTTTTTCACACTGAAAGCATACACTCTCTTTATGGGAATAGCACTTCTACTTACTTACTTACTTACTTACTTATATACACACATATACATATCATGTCAAAGCTTAGTTCAATTTAACATGTGGCTTTGTGGAAAAAAAAAATGTTTATGACAGTGTGGGAGTTTGTGCAAGGAAAACATGGGATCTAAACTTGAGCCCTGAGGAAACTGGTGACAGAACTGACAGAGGCAAATGTTTAGAGCTCTACCTGTATCAACCAAGTCCATCTGATGGTCAAAGTCTGATGAGAAAGTTTATAGTATTGGTGCTTTAGTCCACAAGAATCTCAATAACATCTCTTGCTAAGAGGTTATTTGCCAGCTATTTTGCTATTTGACAACTGGTTTATCTCTTCCACCTTCATCTACATTCAGTTTTGCTGCTTAACCTCTTTTGCTTCTTCTTCATTTCTTGATTTAAAAAAGTAAATTAAAAATGCCAAATTATATAGTCATATATTGTTCTATTAACTTATATACAACAACACCATTTATATTTTTGATATGATTGGAAGATTATGGTTTATCTGAATAATGCACTAATTTGAATGAATCAGTTTTTAAGACATGAGACATTTATGATTCTAACATTAAATGAATGTGTGTTGTATGTAGAACCCTGAGAAGCGTCGATCGCTTTCCTATCAAAAAGTATTCATGGGTATTACTATTTCATTTTAAAAGGCAGTAAATAAAACCTTGTGTATGTAATAAAATAAAAACAAAAAACTGAAACTGAGAAATCTGTTAGTCAAAACACGTAATGTTTATTTCCACAGAAATGTTTACCCTATAATTCAAATAGCTTCTAACAGGTGCTTGTATAATAGCATATAACATTAAACATAGGACAGAAAATTTAATGAATAAAAATCATAAATTCATTTTCATAGACAAATTAAAGCATTACTGCATATGCAAAACAGTGTTTGTAGGTTGTATGTGAAAAAACGTTTTGCATTTTTATTTTAAAGTAGTGGAATCAATTTTAAAAAGGCCTTTGATTAAAACTCACTTCAACATTATGAAGAATACAGAGTACATTATGAATGAGAATCATTAGCATTCTGTTATATTATTTCTAGTCCTTTTTTAGTACAGAGATAGTACAAAAAAGCAAGTTAGAAAATTAATTGTAAAAGTAAAGCCCCCTCTGTTCTCTTGTGCTGTATTGTTGTATTAGATTAAGTAAACAACTCAGAACAGGACATGCAACACTGAGGGATGAGATTGGACTGTTAATGACCTGCTGAAAGGGACTAGCAGATGAAAAAGAGCTAATTACATTTTGAAGGGCAGCAAATTAAAACTGTAATATAATGGAAAAGAGGAAGATTGAGAAATTAAGAAATGACACTTAATAACACATAATTCGTAGCAAACCAGTTTCCGGCCACACCTTTCCTTTGTGTGAATTGTCCTGCAGAAAGAAGGGTTTGCCCTGGACACACTGCATTTTCCAATTCTGACCAATCTCAAGCTCTGTTTCCTTACCAGGATTTCAGCATCAAAAACAATAAACGGATGGAGTTTTCTTACACTATCGCTAATCTCCCTCTCTCCTACCTTGATAATCATTTCTAGCCATATGAACCTTTTAATCCTAATTAAAAAAAAAAAAAAAAAAAAAAATTCTTGATCAGTTTTTGGTCAGAGCACTTTAATCATCTCTTTCCAACAGTTCTATTACATGGTTACAGTAATGCTAAAAATGAGGTTCTACATTATGTTTCAGTCTATATTCAACCCAAAAATCAGTGAATTCTTCTGTCTTTGCTCCATCTTTTCTGTGTGTCACGCTAACCCTTCAGCCTGTGCTGCAACCTGGGCTGGCATTCTGGCCAAAAATTACAAGCTGCAAAGCTGATTTCAGCTCTGCCCCTTAAAGAATAATTACAAAAGAGGAAAGGAGAAGTAGCCATAGGTAGAAGGGACTGGACTGACACTTAGTTCTGAACATCTGTTCCCTCTACAGGAACTTCGACTTCAGTTATATTAAAAGGGAGGAAATAATGGAGCCTGAAAGAGGGTTGCTGGGCCTGTCAGAGGACAGTTCTGAGACAATGAGAAGGTTGTTGGTGTTATACCTCAAGTTTCAGCTGACCTCTGCTTGGCATGGTAGGGAAAAGGAGACTCAAGCAAGAAACACAACCTCTGAGAAGACTTTCCTGCAGAACAGTGAGTATTTTTGGTGAGATTTGTAATGTGGACAAAATGATATGAGCACATCTTATCCTTGTGGGGGCAAGTTACCAATTCTAATCTTTGTAGCAAATAAATTGCTAAATTTGCATATCAGAAGATTGGTCTAACAGAATGACTGCAGACCTTACATCTGGGGACCCAAGGTCTACAAGTCGAAGGGAGGGGAGCTGCATCTTTTCCTTTCCTGTCACAGTATATATTTTAAATATAAAGTCAAATAGGATTCACTTGAGCCAGTAGGATACATCATCTGGGAAGTATTAATGTTTGTTGCAAATTTTAATGGCAATTTATCTGATAGTTGCAAGGATATTTCCATTTGGACCAAAATTTTGGAGCCATGCCCCTAAAATGTCACAAAAGATTCTAAATTAAGTAATATCCAATCTGCAAGAAAGCCACACATGAAGTGGAAAGTTCAACTTTAACCTCAGTGCTTGATGATGGCATATGTTAGAGATCAGCTTGATGTATCCTGTAAGGTGATGTCAATGTGATCAGATATGGTAGCCTTATCATCTCATCCTCATTGAATAAAAAAAAAATTACATTTCATATATTTTATTTTTGGGTTTATTTAGAATTTTTGAGAGTCGTCAAAGTTTAAGAGCACAACTCACAGACAACACTGAAGGCTTCACTTGGCTTTATAGTCCTGGACTAAAAAATGTCAGCTTGTCCAACATATATCACTTGCACTTTACCTAATACTAACCCATTTTGCCATTAATTGTACAGATAATTAAATATAGCAATTATGTCAGACCTAACACATTACAAAAAAGAATATTTAGCTACACTCAGGAAACAGCATTACACTATCACTATTTAAACTCCTGAGCCTGAGAAAGTAATTCCAATCAGATTAAATATAGCTCATAGGACAAAAAGGCAGCTAATAAAAGTGACACACCCCTTCTGCTGACCCTAAAGGATTTTCACAAAAAGAAAAGCATGAAATTAAAAGAAAAAAAAAAACATTTACACAGGATGACAACATTTATTTTTTCACAGAAAGAGTTTCACAAAAAGACAAACCTTGAAATAAAAGGAACACACCAACTCTGTCAGTGTGTTCCTTGGAAGCTGCAGACAAAGTTATGGCCTTGTCCAAATTGATTCACCTCCATATTGTTGTTAAATCTCCCAGTTGGACATGTGTCTGAAGGGAAGGTCACAGCGGGTATTTCGGCTCTGGAACTGTGCCTGGATGTAGCGTCCTGGCCACTGGGGTGAGTCAGCACTCAGGCCTGGTGGTCTCTCAGATTATCCTCCTTCTGTGCAAAGCTGGAGACTTTGGCCTTGGCCAGTGACTCAGGAGCAGTCAGAGAAGATTTATTAAAGCAGGTTTGATGCGGTCGCTCCTCTCTGGCTCAGCGTGTGCGGTACGAAATGGTCCAACACTCACCAAAATTGAAGTCTGCGTGTGATCCTGGCAACGGCCAATGGGAGGTTAGCTCAGAGAGGTTACACAAGACTGAGCAGCTTCAGCTCATGTCAGTTCAGTGAATGTTTTCAAATCTACTTAATTCTCTCTTGATAATTTGTTACAAAAATGGTATTTGGAGAGTATAAACACATAAAGTGTATATTGTTATGAATATGCAGGATTTCTAGATCATTTCACAAACAGTAAGTACAGTGGACAATAATGAGAATGTGACCTTTTATAAAATAGTATTCCCATAATAATTTTACTTCACATTTAACTCAGTATTTGCATAACAAAATTGACGAGATTATGGGTAACACTTCAGCCCTTTCTATTTAGCATTAATTAGCAGTATATGAACAACTGATAAATACTTTATAACATACTTTAACACACTGTAAATGTAATGTAGTTGATATATGGATATGTTTTTTTAAATGCATGAATGTATTTATCAACAACTTTTACTCCTCATGTGAAGCTTCCATCACACAAAATGATTGTAATAACACAGTTGTGATCATCAAGTATGTACATAAGTTTTAAATTAATATAAACTATTGGATTTTTATTCATCATATTTTTCAACCACTTTTTTTCTATTACATTTGATGTTTGTATTTATTAATGGAATCTGTGTTTGAAATTATGTTCAGGCTATTTATGATTAAGAATTTATTCATTCTCATATATTTCTTCTTTTTCATTCTGAAAACTGAGAAAAGTCCATCTGTGAAGAGGACAATGAGATGCAGCTGAAATCCCCAGAAGAGATCTAGTAAGTGGCTCTTCAGTTCAACATTTTTGGTCTATTTGGACTATTTCCAGGGTTGAGAATCCACTTTCAAGCTGTTTAGTCTTGAGATCACCTGACTGAGCTCATCTTACCCTGGTCAAAAGAATGTGACAGTATGTTACTGCGTTTTGTCCTCTAAGCTGAGTTTATTTTACAGTCACACAGACAAGATTTCGCATTAATGGAATTCCGTTACAGGCATTAATAAAAAGTTATTACTTTATGGATCACTGTTCCACGATGCATCTCTGGGACCTTTGAGCCCAAATAAGTAATGATTTTTCCATAAATCCTATGGTATTATAGCTTTGATCATTCCTTCTGTGTACAGTAGGTACATAATAATTTTAAAAGCATTACAATACACTGTATTTTTATATGTATTGCCCGACATGGAGAGCAATATCCTTCTCCTTCTACTTGCCAACAAGGGTAAAATAAGGCCTTGGGGGTTATGGAAGCTCATAACTACAGGTGAGTCTCATAAGTTTCAAGCAATATAGGGTCATCGTTTTTCAAACGCAATAAGCAAATTCTCACCAGTCCTCACATATTGTAATGTGGAAAAATATTATTTATTTTATGGAGGCAAGTCATTAGAAAAAAGAATCCAATATTTTGACAAGATGTGTGAATATAAGAACCTTAATTGCTACTTATATTTAAACTATAAGGATTTAATTTGCCAGTCCTCAGATGCAGGTCTAATAATACCGCATATCAGACTTTGATAGTGTCATGCACATCTATTCTGCAGCACAAGTTCTCACAAGAGAAATTCATTCTGTCAACATAAATATCATGCATGACCTCTCAGGCAGAAATTAAAAGATGGCCCCACAGGAAACTAAGGTTTGATTGATGATTAATAGATGTAGTCAAAACTGATCTCCTGGGGTGCACATCATCATGCAGACTTCCACCATCTGTTTAACTGACAGCATGTTCTGTTCATTAGTACTCAAGATAAACACAACACACAAAGCCAACACCACCCCATGCATCACTCTCGTGAGCACACACCTACACTTCCTGCTAACGAAGCATGTTCTGTGTTTTAGGTGCGTATCCTTCAAATCCTTCCATATATCCATAGCATCTTGTGCCTAAGCAAATTAAGATGATCCTCTCTTATCCTCAAAGCTTTGTCACCTGGTCCATTCCCAGTCATTATGACAGCTATCAGCTGTGGCCTCCCCTTAATGGGATTATCCCACATGTTCACTATAGGGGATGTGTAGGCTGCTGGGAATTATTTCGTCTGTGTACTCTGAGACCACATCTGCATCATCACTGCACAGGCCTCTTTTTCAGACAAACTGCAATGAAAGGAGAGTGTACTGTATCTTCCCACATAACCAGACCAGTATCCAAAGGAATTTTTCTACATATTGGACAATTCTGCACCTCACAATTTACGTCCCATGTTCAGTGCCAAGTCAGGAAGGAAGTACTGTGCTGAAGCGACTACTATATGCAACAACATGAAAAAGACGAGTATAGAGTCTAGGGAAGTGGACAGGCATGCAGCTCTTCAGACTTCACGTCCCATTACCTTTTTGCCACCCATAACCATGATAACCAAGATCACTCCTCAACCTTGATAAGTGATTTAATTGCTCCTATTACCTGCTCCAATTAATATTTTCACAACCACTAGCCTCCATGGTAGAAAGAGATATTTTAACAGACTGGACTGGATGCTAACAAAACTAAGAATCAACATCATCAAGGTTGTAGAACTGACATTCCTGTCAGGCAATGCAGTTCATATAACATAACTCCCATGACAGTTGCATAGTGAATCAGGCCTTGATTTGAAAGATGCTCATATTAGAGCCTGGGACTCCTTACGTCCCCCTTTCATTATAATTATAATATTTTGGTAAAGCATTTCCCTGTCTCCTAATCTACTTCTGTTTTAAATCCTTATTTAATTCACATGCAACACTTCTCCATGTAAGCTGCCTGATCATGATAAATTCAGAATAATGTATATTTCCATGACCACAACACGAAACCAATATAACAGCCTTGGACGTGTGTCTATTTTTAATAGAAATACCATAGTTACTTGAAAATTTGTAAGTTGCAGTTTAGTTTGCTCTGATTTCATTTTCACTTCGTCTGGTTCTTAATCCATCTTTGGACAGGTAGATTACATTGAATTCAAATATTGAAACAATATTGAATGTGACCTATTACAGTACATGTTTTTCTTTGGCCTCTATTAAGGACAAGCATTTTTTTTTGCATGTAGGTCACAAATACTTACATTAATAGAAGAATTTACAGTGTATGTATGTATTTGCTTTGCTGATGGAGCATATTGAATTTTAAGGCTAAGGCATTTTGAAGTTTAAGGCTTGTATTATTCTGAATAATTCTTATTGATAGCAAATCCTGTTAAAGGACTAAACCTACAATCCATTTCTCAATATCTTCTGACCTCCCTACCAGTCTCTTGCACTCAGCCCAAACCTGAGTAAACTGGAGTAAATCATGCATTTCTTGTTGATCAACACACATCTTGCGCTCTAATGAACATTGCTGGCAGCAACACGCTGTACATGGGATTGACTCAATACAAACTACAGTGGTTGTGTTCATGTCACCCAGATGTTTACTCAGATGCTCACAGATGTGTTTGTCATAGTTTCTGGACAACAGTGGAGCTTGATGGTAAATGGGAATAAGATATATCAGGCTTTGCAGGTTGTTTACAGGTTAAATTCCTTTAGTCTTTTAATGTGATTTCTTGATGATAAGAATATGGAATATTGCAAATAGTTAAAAGAGTGAATTTACTTCTCTATGACCTTTAATCACTTCTGTCTCTTGCCAGAAAAGAACTGAAAACCTCTTTGCAATTTGAAACCTCAGCATCAGTAATATTCTGAGTCATGGGTATTAATCTGTAGACATTTTAAAGTCATTTTCTGCTACAGGGCACGAA
Organism: Istiophorus platypterus; assembly: GCA_016859345.1. Lineage (NCBI taxonomy): Eukaryota > Metazoa > Chordata > Actinopteri > Istiophoriformes > Istiophoridae > Istiophorus > Istiophorus platypterus. The sequence continues at coordinate 20,780,435 of CM029120.1, forward strand.
AACTTGCTCTTAATGACCCTTCAATAAATGATCTATCCAGCAGTTTATGATGTGAAATCATCAAAATATCCAGCAGCCAAATATCCTAAAACCACAGTAGTGTTTTCTCAGTCTCTGAACGGTTGGGGATGCTGTTTGTATTCTCATCACATGGTATTGAACCTTGTCTCTCTTGCAAGTGGAAAGTGGCACCACTGTCTCCATTCAAAGTTATTTGGTATTCCAGTGGCCATGCGGGCATCTAGCACTTGTCCGCAACTTCTTGTCTTTGGCAGCAACGAAGGAGGTTTTAATGCCAGGGAATGGAAGAGGCAGTGACAGAATCTCCCCAGTGACTCTTTATGGAGTCTTCCTGAAAAACAGAGTCAATAAGACTTGGGGCGCCATGCCATGGATAATGATTATCCGTCTCTGACTATGAGGCAGTGTGTGTGTGTGTGTGTGTGTGTGTGTGTGTGGGGGGGGTGCAACACGAATGGGGAGGAAAAGGGAGTCAGAGTTAGGCTCGGTCAAGGATATGTAGGGAGAGACTACCAGCTAAGGAGAAAAGGGGGGGGGGCTGTTTTGATGCTTTTGGAATTCACAGACATCAGAAAGACACATGAGATGCAGGTGCTTGAGGGGGAAGCACGCTGCTGTTTTCAGTTACGATCGTGGGAGATATGGAAAGGAGGTGGGCAGCAATAAACCGGAGCAGGAAATGTACAGAAAAAAGACTGCACTATAAAAATAATGTGTTAGCAATGTACCGCACCCTTGCATCTCTTTCCGTTGGGATTGTGAGGTCGAAAATAATGAATGTTCATATACGTATCTCACTCATCAATTAATCTGTCAAAGCAATCCTTGAACATAAACCAATTTATTAAAGTAATACATTTACTGGTCTTTCTCTGCCCACAGGAAATGTATAAATATATATATGTATATTTTTTTTTTAGATTTTTTGAATAATTGGAGAGACAGTAGAGAAGTTAGAATGATTAGTGACAGCCATGTGCCAGCTACAAGAATACTGAGGCCAATGCTAAAATTTCTTAAGGTGCAGTTTCACAAATGGCCACTAGGCGATGAACGAAAGAAAACAGAAATGTTATGTCCACAACATTTCCAGATTGTTGGGTAGTTAATTTCTCTCCCTCTAATGTGTGTCTTGATAAAATTCAGTGATGTCACAGTCATTGGACGAGAATGTTTTCATACACGTATCCAAAATCTCTCTTAATCTTTTTCTGTGAGGTTTTCTTGAAACACATTTTTAAACCGGATTAACCAAACTTTCTAAACAATGCAAACTTGTTATTCATGTTAAGCCTTTTCATGAGGAGCAACAACTTTACCAAGTTTCATCAGCTGCATACTCAAATAAAATTGCTCTATAGGAAGAGATAAGATTAGATGAGAGGATACTGCAGCCTACAGCAAGTGATTTTGCACTGTCAGTGTTACAGAGGATAATTCTGGATAAATACCTGCAGAATGACTCTGAGGTAGCTGTTGGAGTGAAATAATATCCCAACAGCTCCTATGCAGCTGTGCCAAATATGCCGGTTAAAAAAAACATAAAGTCTTTAAAAAACCTCTCAGTAAATCAGCTAACCATGATCATTTTCATTATGATTATGATGATGAAGTGGTGAATGGGATATTAATTGTGCATTCAATTTTTCATAGTTATATATTTCATTTTACTTCATTTTTGTTCCATGTTGAAACTCTGAATTCATTCACATCAAGCCATGATAATATCAGGCTAAAGGGATATCTTTAGCCCTGTGAAGAAAAGAAGATCTGTAGCCATCTGTTGCAACAGTTCTGGACCACTCCCAACATTTTTTTAATTCCACAAATTCTCTTTAAGCAGTTTTAGCTGCCATTTAAGAGAAAAAAAAATTTCTTTTTACAATGGGTTGTTGTGAGAGGGCAATTATGTCAATGTGCACTATCAACAACTTATCCAAGGAAACAGGCTTGATAATGAGTGAACAAGTCATCCTTCCAGAACAACCCACATGAGTGTTTTCTGGTGTGACACCGCTATCAGCAGGACAACAACTAAATATTTGTCACTGCCATCCGAAATGGCCCAAATAACCCATGCATGAAAAATTCAAGAGGCAGATTTAATGCCCTGTCACCGTTATGGTTAAGTTATTTTTAAAGCAACAAAAACTAATTAAAGCCCCTAAAATTTGGTTCCAAATCGAAGTAATTAAGTATTAAATATTCATGATTTAAATAAGATTATTCAAAGTTTATGAATGGATTTATAGTCACAGTTAAAATAATTGATGTCAACAGTACAAAACAGGATGAAAATAGAGGTCACCATGATCAAAGTAAATCAAATTTACTGGAGCATTAAGGATAATACAAGTGGTTTTAAGTTTTTCTCCACACTGTATCTATGTGGCGCCTCTACTTAAATTCCTCCTCTTGATGTTTGCATGCAGTCAGGAGAAGTGGAGAAAATGAGGCTAGGCTCATATTCCACACTTTATCGAAGCTATTTGAAAATTTATTCTCAAATTAAGCTAAAATTTGAGTAAAATTGTGTACGACACTCTTTAGTATAACTATTTAATCCATGGTCATCAGCAAGACAAAACTTTTCATGGATGACATGAAATCCAAGTGAAAATCTGTTTAAATCTGGATATTTTCCATGGATATTTGTAAAAACTACTACGTGCAAACCTATAGCCATTTTTTAGTCACTGTTTCTGTAAAATTGTTATACTACTGCAACAACATAGATTTTTTTTTTTTTTTACCTCATCTAGTTGCTGTGTTTCTTGCTTGCTGCCAATCAGCTGTTAGGGGTAGGGAAGTGTGAGGAAATAATCCCTCACTAGATGTCAGTTCATAGACTTTATTGTCACATCCGTGTCTGTCTGCTGTTCAGGCTGTCTCTGTTCCCTGGGGTGGCAGGTAATTTAGTTTTGACACAGTAAAATTGTTATCCTTTAAGATGAAGTATAATTACATACAATATGCACTGCAAAATGATTGGAGGTGTTGTGCCTCACCGCCAGACCGTAGACAAAGAAGGCCTACATGCACACCCAAACGTGGAATCCAGCTAAGGCCACGTGTTGCTTGCTGGGAAAGACAAAGAACTCAGATGAGCAACCCAACACGCAGTCTCAGCTGACCAGCGGCCTTCCTCCAAAATCCACGGCTGCCATTGGGTGAAACCCACCACGGTCAACCCCAAACTGTGATGTCACCTAAAGTTATATTAACACAGAAATTCTTGAAACTCACACTTCTGGCTTGGACCTTCGCTACAAACAGCGAACTCCTCGCCGATAGAAGTAGCAATAATAGCCGTTCCTAAGACTAGACCCCGTCCCACGTGGCAAACGTTCTAGTCCTAGGTAGGAGTTTCCTGTGTGCACGACTAACTATCAGGCCTGAGGATTTCCCTCGCTGGTCGAGCTGATCTCCGCTCTCCCCCTGTGTGTGGAGAAAACACGGTACAGCCCGGTTCGAGACCACGGATCGACCTTCTCGCCCGGATGCCCGCGAATGCGAAACCTGGTAGTTAACAAGTCCTACCTGTTTCAAGAACAAGAAGAAGAAACACAGACCTCACTTCTTTCAAAGTCAACTCACTAATTCTCTGCCGTGAGCCAGAATCAGTTTGCCTCGCTGAAGACAAGTCATCTCACCGAGAAGACACGTTAGCCCCTGATAGCCACTAACCAACACCTCCTCACCTGCACAAAGGACACTGAGGACGAACTAAACACATCACTTCAGCTGCAAGAGAGTAAGAGGCTTATAGCTCTGGGCAGATGTTAGAAATTAGTGCTGCTGCTGTTACAATATTGTGAAGATATTGTTTGTGCTGTTGCTGCTATTTGTTCACTTATGTTACCAGACTTGAGTGAACTATAATTCGATCCGTCTGCAGCGGATCAACTTATGTCTTGCTCTGCACTCGCGATCGAGACCAGTACTTACTGCTGTTAGTTAAAGGTCCAGACTCACAGCGCTCATCAGATGAGCTGAGTGAGTTTCTGCGTAACACAGATAAATACTGTCTCTTGAACACGATCACCAGAACGTTGCTGCTGAACCCTTCTACCTCTTTTCTTTTTCTGCCTCTTTTCTTTCTTTACTAACACACACACACACATTCTTATACAAACCCCTGAGGGCAGGGAAGTTTAACTTCCCACTCAGCTCTTCTTCCTTTTGTGAAGTCACATGTTACCGGCGAGCCGCCATTACACTCCACAGACTTCCTTCTGGCCAACCCTCACGTGACGTGACTGTAAGGAGTCACGTCCGCCATCTTGTTCCGCCTCCCCTCAGGCACACACACACACACACACACACACACACACACAAACACACACACACACACACTCACACACACACACACACATATACACACACACCTATATTTGTTTTCATCTGTAGTTGGTAGCCAGTAGTAGTAGTGTATGATAGAATCTGCTAGACAAAAGTGATATTAATTGGAAATTGATGTTATTGATGTTAATAAATCCTGTTGTCTTTTAAAGAGAAGTTGCCCTGATGTTTTTCTGTTCACATATTGTGGTACAAAGCTGGTTATATATATATTTTCCTAAATATTGGCAAATCTGAGTGAACACCCCTTTGAGACTAGATCCAATATTTGGTTATAGGTCCGGGTTTTCCTGGTGGTGCCTGGTTTATGACTAATTTCGATTAATAAAGATAATTTAATTCTAATAATAATTAATTATCTTTGATAATTATTGATTACTGCTAATAACCAAATTTCGCTCTTGGTCTGCACAACAGAGCGGAAGTGTAAAGTACACACAGGCAGAAGAAAACAGGCCCAAATGAAATTCACATTTTACTTTGAACTGCTGGATACACTCTCGTTGTCTCAGTTTGATACATTCTCACTACACAGGAGGTTTTTATCTAAATCGAGATGACCAGCTGAACTCATTGTCTGTCCGCTCGGACAATATCTCTCTGTCAGAGTGGCTGCTAGAGGTCAGGTTGTGATATCATAACTCGCAGAAATTCATAGGATAGTGGGTGATGTTCTAGCCCCGGCGTGGCTCCAATCCACCAAGGGTCTTAGAAGGCTCTGATTAAAAAGCAGACTTCCTCTCATCCCTGGAGATCTGAGGGGGAAAAAGAGCTTTCACTGCCCATGAGGTGTGAAATAAGAGTCAGGTGAGATCAAAAAAGTGAGCTGATGTGAAAAGAGATGATGGAGGGGAAAAGGGGGTGGTAGAGGGGCGGGATGAGTGGTTTTTCCCATCGATCCCCTTCAGGATTAAGATGTAGCACTCAGCTGCAACTCACCAAGTTCACGTGTCTTTGCATGGCTTAATGATTGCGAGATGTCTCATGCTGAACAGCAATAAACCAAGCTGTTCAGGTGGAAAGAGAATGTGGCTGTTGGCTGGGCATGCAAGGACCAAACAATATGTTTTTTGAATGTTTTCAAGAATGGCACTTGTTTTTCCTCTATTACCGAAATATAACAATATGTAAATAAATCATACTAAAGGCTTTTCTTGGAGTAACCATCTCAGTCATTTTTATTCATTTTCATGTGTATGGCTGTCGCCAAGTTCTTGCTCATGGGGGAAATGTTGGGTCTCTGTAAATAAAACCTATAGAGTCTGGTCTAAAGCTGCTATATATTAAAAGTGCCCTGAGATAACCTCTGTTATGATATGGCGCTATATAAATAAAGTTGAATTGAATTGAATTGAAATTGGTAATTGTCAAATTTTTAGGCATTTTTTTTCCTTGTTAGATTTGGTTTGGTGTTTCAGCTACACGTCCTGGATAAAGTAAGTCAGTCAATATTGTGTCTTTCCTCTTTTATGTTGTAATGAAGTGTGATTGCCTCCGTGACCTAACAAAGGTTGGGCCTCCGCCAAAAACTTGAAGTTAATTGCTAAGTGCAAAGTTTTTCTTTTGCTTATTATGAAGAAAACTGAAAAACACCAAATGATTTTTACTAGACACTTGTGGTAATGCTTTGATAAAAAGTACATATACTATAGACCAAATATTTGATTTTCAAAGTTCATTCTTGACCTTCAAAAAAACTGTTGAAAAAACTGTCAGTATCTATTCAGTGGCTGTTCTAGAGCTTTTCATCAAATCACATGATCGTCATGATTGTTGAAGTGAGATTATTTTTTGAGCTGCTGTTTCCCAGGCCATGAATGAACCTAACTCAACATGGACAATAAGGCCTCAAAATGCTTAGAAAACAGGACAATTTGAAAATGCACCATTCCATGACAACCATGACAGAATTAACCTGCTGATGAAGATCATGTTTTATGATCAAAAACCTCCTGATGGCTACTAAATGGACCATAAGGTAAGAATGTTGTATCAGTTGGATATACAGTGTTTTGAGAAACAGCACTGGTATATCATCACCTACTGGGAAGGAGTTCTAAACATGACTGCATTTAAATGATGGGGGTCTCTGACGGACTCACATTCAGCTCTGCCCTTCCACTCTCTGTCTAGTTTTTCAGTACTGGAATAATACATGGTCAGTATTTCCTTTAATAAGCGCAAAACTGAAATAACCAAACTACATTTGACAAAGGGAACCTTTTCAAGACATAGTTCATGATAGGTGATAAAATGAACTTAGTAGAAACCGGTTGACACCCAAAGCACTCTGGGGTCCTGGGCAGTTGTCTTATGTGGGCTGAAGTTACTATTGCCACTCCCCACTCCCTGCTGTGTTGAACTTGTTGTGGACCCACGGAGGTGTCTAGAGTCTATACACCTAATATCTACACTGCACATATTCTACCTTTGCAAGTGATCCATTCTATGTGAGCGGGCTGACCGAAACGCATTTATGACAGTGTAGATACTGGATATCTCCTTGCTTGGTCACTTTTGAAAAATGAGTGTTTAGAGTTTCAGTAACGCAGCAGAGACCATGGGCAGAGCAACAATATAATCCATAGTTGTGCCATAGACTCATGTCTGTGTTATCCACAACCCAACTTCAACTACAGGGTTTGATGTAGATATTGATGGTTTTCTGGTACATTTTTCCACAAAGATTGTTAGAGCCTGAGGAATTTTTTTTTCAGATTTATATTTGCAAACCTAATTCATTATGAATACAGTCTGTAATAAATGATAAAACCTGACTCAAGTCAGTAAGTCTTATTTAGATAGACCAACTGATAGATAGATAGATAGATTTTATGTGGATTATGCAGTCGAACTGGTTCCAACTCACACCACAGGATCATTTCTACATTTGCAGTTGTAAGCATTTTCATGCTGACATTCACTGAAAACCTTCAGTCTTTGCTGTCCTTTCATCTCTGCTCCTGTGAGACCTGACCTTTCTATAACTAGTTAAGTAATACACTTGGGAGTTTCAGTATATGGAAAAAGCAATATTTTTTTCTCCTGCGAATCATTACAAGGCACGTCCTAGAAAGGGCTTTAGCCTGCAGTCCAATTTATTCTTATTTTAGAGGGAGCAGTGTGTGTGTGTGTGTGTGGCTGTGTTTTGGGGGGGGGGGTGGCATAGAGGATGAAAAAAAAGCTACTTGATTTGAGGGTTCTACCCTGTGGGATCATAAACAGAGATGCTGCAAAATATTTGCTTGTTGCACCACCCCTTTAACAGCAAGTAGCCCAGTCAATGAAATTCTGTAAACATTAAACCTTGATCACTAAAGGCTCACATACAATATTTCATCTTTCCCAAATCCTTTTGAGAGAAAAACAACAAAATTAGATTGTTGCACAATGTTGCAATACCTGTCAATCTTTCCATTTCCGAATCTTAAATATGCAGTTTAAAATAATGGTGGCTGATAAACCACTCCAAATTATTAGTAATTTTTGGAAAAGTGGGTCTCTGGTTTCATGCAGAGGTGAGTTGCTTTGCTCAATAGTGGGGCAAAAGTAGCTTCTCATTTCTAGTCTGTTACCATTCCTTCTGCCAACTAAGATGGCTTTCACTGGCAGATTATGTCTGCTGTAGGCAGCTAGCTAATTATTATGAGCTGTTTGAAAACACTGTCTCCAGCTAAATAGTGACTACATACATGATAAAGCTACTTGTTTTTGGATTGCCATGTAGAGTTAATTATCTCCAGATTTATAATAATAACATAAGATCAGACTAATATTTTGTTCAATCATAAGCCCTTATCTTACAGAGTTGGATGAGCAAGACAGAGGTTGGTGTTACATATGCCACATTGTTCATATTTTAAGAGAAAGCCCAGAAGATATTACCTTGATGTGTTTGGAGAGCTAAGACTCTGTTGGAGTCTTAGATCTGTTAGAATAAGACTTCACCAAACCCAATAAAGAGCAGGACAGAACTGCTACTGTTATGGACACTCTATCATCCAGGACTAGCTTCCACACTGGCCAAAGCCCTGTTTATGAGTGTCCTAGTTTTGAATGGGGGTCCTCTTTAATGTATCTTGATGATGTTACAATAAAATGGTGATGTGCTCTCAGTCATAGCCTGGGTTACTCCTGCAATGTAACTAGTCAGATGGGGGGGGCATGCTGAGCTCAATGCAGAGTAAACTGTGTAATCCTGTTCTCACACTTATGCCTTCTGGTTTTTGGTTCTGGGAAGCCAAGAAGAAGCAGACATTGCCATTTTTTAATAGCACCGCATTGGTCTAACAGTCCCATCAACATGTGCCTGTGTGTGGAAGCTGGTCATGTGCTGACAATCCCTGTTGGGGACTGTCAGCCAGTAAACCTTAAAGACACTAAAAAAAAAGATAAAATGAATAAATGTGATTTTTTTTTAAATAGATTAATTCATGATCAATATTCTATAGGTCTCTGTCATATTGTGTATTCCACCATTCCCACAGTGCTGTCTGCTTACAGTTTAATTTAGTAAACACACAGAATAAGCAAGTGCCTGCTCATTGACTCTTAAATTCGTTGCTCATTAGTGCTTCTTATTTGCCATTTTGAGACCACTCTAGCTGCCTTGCTGAAGAATTGATTTTGTACTTCAATAAAACAAATATATGCTAATTTGTCATTGATTTTCTTAAACACCCCTCAGATGAATGTCTGGATTGACCTTTTTCATAAATTACTTAGCTGGCACAGCTGAATAGCATCATTTAGTATATAGATTTAAATTGATCCTTGCAGGCCCTTTATCATTTTTGTGATGTCTGTAAATAGTACACACTCACTACTGCAACACTTGTGGTAGTTTCTTGGGTAGCCTGCAGTATGCCAAAATAATACTTTACTCTCTGTTTGTCCCAGTTCTGTCAGGAAATGCTGAAATTGTACTTGAGAGCATAATGCCTGTGCAAGATTTTAAAATCCAGAATGTGACCTGCTCTTTTCAGTTTAGAGGAAAGTTGACTCAGTTATCTGAAATTCCCTTCTAATTTATGCATCACTGAAAACTGGTGGAAGGAGAAGTTGCTTTGTAGAACATGAAGACACCACAACTACATCTACAAAACAAAGCTATATGCTCCACACTGCTGTGGGATAACATTTCACTATAAATTGCCCTGCGGCCCCATGTGGTTTCACTCCTGCACACTTTTCCCAGCATTAATGCTCAGCTACCACTGGGATTAGTGTCTGATGGTTGCTGAAGAAAGGAGACTTGAGAAAGTCGTGTGATGCACATTTTAATGTGAGCCATTTGCGCTGTCAATCAATAATTTAATATCAGACTTTGGGACAGAAAAATCATTAACAGCCAGATTCCAATTCAAGTTTTGAACGAGACTGGAGAGTAGATACTTTTTTTTCTTTCTCACATTGTTGCACATATTCAGATTCTTTATAGACACACTGCAAATATTAAATATTTGAATATTTTGTGGTGGTGTTTTGTTTGCATTTTATAGTCTGGTGAAATGTGAAAGACAAATCGTCAGCACTAATATACTTATTTGAAAGGAGTCTTCTGTATTCAACCAACTTGTTTAATCACTGGGACTCCAAAAGGAAGTTTCACTTCACAAACTAAATGACAAAATATATCGTGTGCCTACCAAAATGTCCCACGAGTGTTTTCTAATATTGCATGGAGCCCATTTCATCATTATAGCACTACATGTTCTGTTCCCTTCAAAATCATTCCAAAGACCAAATAATCCTAGTCAAATTAGGCTGAGTCAGTTTTATTCAGGTAGATGCAATTAGCACCCAGGTGCCTGCAGTCTACAATGTTATTTGCACGCTGGGTTTAAAATGCCAAAGTGGCTATTTACACCCAGGTGTGTGTATATATATATATATATATATATATATATATATATATATATATATATATATAACATTATTTTTCCAGGTCTTCAGCAGCATATTGAGATTGGGTAAAGGATTAATGCAAAATAAGTCACAAACATTAAGACAAAGCAAGAATTAAACAAAGTGACATTGAAAGCACAACCCATTAAAACAAAAATAAGTCTTTTGGGAGGGAGGAGATATGTAACCAGATGGTTAGTGTTGTGAAGCCTATTCCGACCAAAACCAAACCTAATCCTCCTAAAATTTACCAACTATTTTTGTCACCAAAACCTAACAAACCTGCTACTGAAAACTGAAAATAATAAAGAAACCTGACGCTAACCTGGGTCTTCCCAGTCATCAGGACTACATTAAATGGGACAGGTTTTTCCTTGGAGGCTCTGCATGTAGAATTCTGTAGGTCTGTATTAAACTAGTGTATGCAGGGAAGAATTAGGCCATTACCCATTGATTATTAATACAAAAAAGAAGAATTAAATTTTAGTTCAATCTTAAATTGAGCCCCCAAGACACTCTGTGATTTCAGGCGCTTCACCGAGGCCAAGTCAAATGACATACATCAGACTTCAGAGAAAATTTAAAATTCATATTAAGTGATCTGGATAGGCCTGATAATGTTATGTGTTCTTCCCTGGCCCATGTCCCTTCCTTCCACCATGTTTGTTGCAAAACAAATCAGTAGGTTTTGTGTAATCCTGCTGACAACCAACTAAACAAACAAACAAACAGACACACAGATGATCACACAACCTCCTTGGTGGAGATAACAATGTCACTGAATGTTTAATAATCTTGATATAGCCTATTTTACTTATGGAAGACACACACACACACACACACAAACCTTCACTGTTTTTTTGTTGTTGTCATTTTCTTTTTCTTAATATCAGTTTTATTCATTTATATCTTGGGCAGTGAATTACTGTATATTCTTTTTGTTCTCCTTCGCTTATTGAAATGTATCATCGTTGACACTCTGGTAATATTATTCACCTGACATTCATGCCAATAAAGAGTACTGAATTGAAAAATTGAAAGGATTGAATGGTGGCATACTACAGTGCAGGTTCCACAAAGAGATGTATAATAATGATAATGATGATTATGATAATAATTGAAGCAGTGGGTGTTGATCAGGCTCATGGGGCAGTAGATGGTCTGCAGCCATGGATCCAGACTCAGGAGCATCAGAGGCAGAAAAACCTGCAGAAAGTGACAGGAGGAGAGAGACGAGAGAGACGAGGAAGAGGAGAGAGACGAGAGAGAGGAGGAAGTACAAAACTACAGGAGAGATAAGATGCAAAGTTACTAACAAGCAAAAATAAGATATAAATGTTTACAGATGGAGAGGAGAAGAGCTCTGTGCATCATGGGAAGCCCCCTAGCAGCCTAGTCTTATAGCAGCATAACTAGTGGTTGGTTCAGGACAAGCCTGAGCCAGCGCTACCTGCCATTCTATATCCACAATATTCCAATATCTTCTGTCCAGTTTCCTCTGTGAAGAAACTCCAACCTCAGATAACCCTGAACTCCAATTAGCGGGTATGAAAATTAATAAATAAGCACACATATGTGCCACTGACCTCAATAATGATGAGCTGAAATGCAAAAATATTTCCACGGTGAGTCTCTACTGGTAATTAAACTTCAAATTCGACCAAATTCCCATCACATCACATTCCCATCACATTTATGCACTTTTTCTCTCACTCATCCTGTGTGTTTGTCAGAAAATTGCACAGGTAGTTCAGAGAAATTTAAAGCATGGCCAGAGGGTATGCTGACAGGACACAGGAAGCACAGGCAGCTTCCCTCTGACCCAAGCTGCATATCTGTATGGGAGACTCTTTCTTAACCTCTGTTACTGTCTCAAGAGGGTACATCTGACTGCTGCAATTGGGTACATACAGCATATACACTGACTGGGCAGTGACAGAGTTTTTTTCTTTTTTTTTTGCTGTGGATTTTGAATTTTTAAAGTTTCTATTTCTGTTATGCAAAACTTTATAGGTCTTTGAGGAGACATTTTTAGCTTCTGGAAATTCACCCCATGACTGCTCTGGAAAATCACACGTTTTGTATGCTGAATGCTCTATTTTTGGATTGAGTATCCGTGTATGCCCCACTGTTATGCTTATTACTGCATGCACCATGACTTCCTCAGCTGAGAATAAGAAATTTAGAAAGTTTTCCAATGTGCATTTCTAAAAAACTGGCTCTATATACAGCTGTATTTTCATTCAATGTGTAAAGTTAACAAACAGAATGTAATTAGATTTGTGACATGAAATGAAAAAAAAAAAATCAAACCCCTTATTACCTATATGCACTTTATAAACAGTGCTTTAGTTCAATGCAGGTTAATGATGTAAACAACTGCACTAAACAACAGCCATATGGAGCTGCAGTGTGTGTGTTAATACCCTTATGTCTTTATTTCTTGGCCATACTGAGAAAAACTGTAATTTTGCATCTGGTATTCGGAATTTAGAAATGGATCATTAGTTATTGTATGCATATCTGTTGTTATCTCTCAGCACCATTTGCCTGAAAGGTGCAACTTCAAGAAATGTAAATTCAATAAACACATTAACTTTAGCTCCAATGTTTCTTTATGTGTCTAATTTGAATTCTCAAGAGATATAAAACATGTGAATTCCAATAGACTAAAAAGCTGAGAAGGTTACCACAGTTAATCTACGGAGCTGAGATAGTACTGTGCCTTCTAGTTGTGACCAGTGAAGCTGTTTTTCTTCGTCATGACTAGATTTAACTGTGGCCTTATTTTTTTAAGTTACATTGCAGATTGGATAATCAAGATGTTGATTACTCAAAATTAATATCTGTCAAAAGCATAGAGAACTAGGAAAAAAGATAACTAACTACATTAAATTTAACGATAAGGCAACTGTGGCTCTCATACCATCTAGAATCTTAGCTGTTTATTCGGCTGTTTCTGTGTGTCAGAGAGTGTAACTGCTTTTTTTTTAACCTAGCTTGTTGTTGCTTCAAATTTCACATGCTATTGTCACACAAATTATCACTTTTTTTGGTGGATTTTTCATTGTAAATACAGATGCCAAAATCAGATTCTGGCCTCATGTCAGTTTTGATCAAATACGTACTATATTTTGTACAAAGGATAGTCAATAATCATACGAGAGAGAAAAATTACTTCTCAAACATAAAATAGAGACTACACAGTATATATGTGCGTCATCTTACCCGAGCACGTCTAACGCACTGGTTCAAATTCATTTTCCTGCTCATTTTCCACTTTAGGAAATATTTGAAACCCCTAGAATAAATCTGGATTTTCGTTGGTCCCAGTGCAATTTCCACACCAGTAAAGGCAAACAAATACATGTAACCAGAGGATGACTGCTCACCTGGCACATAGTCCTGAGAAAATATCATTTCAGCTGATATAATTTGTGGATGGAGCTTATTTCCGGAACCATTTACAACTTGAAAGTGTGCCATAAAATATTCATAATGCTTGTTGTTGAGAAAGAAAATCTCTCTCCTCAATTACAGAAGCAATTTTTTATGCATGAGATTTGCAAACAAGTTTACCGTATATACCTGCTACAGTGGTATGCTATAATTTAGTCCCATTCATCATCCCAGCCAGCTGGATGACACGGACGTGGGTGCAGTCATGTTGGGGACGGGAGCCACCGAGAGAAACGGCTCAAGGTTGCACCCGCTTCCTCTGCTCTATGTACGGAGTGACATTTACACATTGTTCTGCAAGGGGTGAGCTGGGGTTGGTGCTGAGACGCATCATGCTACGCTTCAGATACTGAGCGACATTATACTGTGCTCACTGTTTGAGGTACAGTTAGGACATGAATCAATACATAGAATTACTTTTTCCTTTCAAATACAACCTCAGACAATATTTAATTTTCATATTCAACTTGTGATTTGACAGATATGTCTCTTTCTATGACATTGTTGTTGATTGCCTCAACAGGAAGTGTTGAAAATCAGGAATAGCATGTTAACAAAATCCTCTGCTAAAATGATGGACAGTCTGCCCTAGTCAGATAGGGACATATTGCTCATAGTTGGACTTTCTTTGAACACATCATTGTTTAGTTAGTCCTTTAGAATTAATTTGGTAGAAATTATCTGTGGATTCATGAGTGTGAGGGACCCTTTTACTCATTTTGCATAGTCATTCGATTCATAGTTCATGTAAAAATATTGCTTTGTGCATCTTTAAGTAAAACCACAAGTTTTATTGCTAAGAATGCTCCTATTGACA